>JAILYA010000063.1:0-1200000 GCA_021437795.1 Rhodamnia rubescens | reverse complement strand
CTTCCACAATGTCACCGCCATGGTCGGTGCCGGCGTCCTCAGCTTGCCTTATTCCATGGCTGGGCTTGGATGGTAATTTTAACTGCGTCCCTACCATCCCCGGTTTCTTCAGTTTCGATTTCTGCCTTTTTCGACCATACCATAGGTGTTTGCAACTCAAAAAGCCCATTAGGCACGATCCTTTTCTTCCAATGGTATAGCTTTTGACCTGAAAAATCTTCAGGATCCTTGATGCGGGGATGTGATTCTTTACATAATTTACAAATTCATCAGCTTGAATCTCAAATTTACATCTAGATTGCTCTGACTAGAACTTTCGGCTCGGTTGATCCGCACCGATGCACGAGCAAAATGCAGCAAACCAATGATGTCATTTTACATCTAGATTGCTCTATCTTGACATTGTCCCTTTCCCTTTTTTCCCTCCTCTGTTTTTCTGTACATTGGATGACGGGATGTCATTGCAGGGGACCTGGTGTGACTGTGCTCATCCTATCATGGGTTGTCACCCTGTACACGCTGTGGCAGATGGTGGAGATGCACGAGATGGTGCCCGGAAAGAGGTTCGACCGGTACCACGAGTTGGGCCAACACGCCTTTGGCGAGAAGCTGGGCCTGTGGATTGTTGTCCCTCAGCAGCTGCTCGTCGATGTCGGGGTCTGCATCGTGTACATGATCACCGGAGGCAAGTCCATCAAGAAGATCCACACCGTTCTCTGCACCGATTGCCAGCCCATCAAGACCTCCTACTTCATCATGATCTTTGCCTCCATCCACTTTGTCCTCTCCCACCTCCCCAACTTCAACTCCATCTCTGTTATCTCCTTGGCTGCTGCTGTCATGTCCCTCAGGTAAGGCACAAAAACAAGCTAGTCTCTATTTGTTCGTGAGAGTAACCTTCAACTTACCGAGGGCGGACCATATGAGCTTTAGCTTGTGCATCAAGAAAGGAACGCAGGGTCTTTGACATATTTTCCCGAGTCCAGTAATCTACATCAACCCCGCGCCTTCATCTTTCTTGTTTGTTTTTTGCGTGCACACAGCTACTCCACCATTGCCTGGACAGCATCTCTGCACAAGGGAGTGCAACCGGATGTGGACTATTCGTACAAGGGCGATAAACAAACTGCAGTGTTCAACTTCTTCAGCGCGCTGGGCGATGTTGCCTTCGCTTATGCCGGCCACAACGTGGTGCTGGAGATCCAGGCCACAATTCCCTCCACCCCAGAGAAACCCTCGAAGAAGCCCATGTGGAAAGGCGTGGTGTTCGCCTACATCGTTGTGGCCATCTGCTACTTCCCCGTGGCCCTAATCGGCTACTACGTGTTTGGTAACGCCGTGGATGACAACATCCTCATCACTCTCCAAAAGCCCAAGTGGCTCATTGCTGCTTCTAACTTATTTGTGGTCATCCATGTCATTGGTAGCTACCAGGTGAGCAGGCCCTAATGATTTGCTTCGGCTTTTTTTCCTGTTGAAAAAGTTGTGTCCCATGCTAAGAACTATTTTCCTTACACTCCGTGATGCTTTGTGGGTACAGATCTACGCCATGCCGGTTTTTGACATGCTGGAGACCTTTCTCGTCAAGAAATTGCGCTTCAGGCCTAACTTCACTCTCCGTTTCGTCACGCGTACAGTTTATGTCGGTGAGTGACTCGAAAAGCTTGCCTGTTTTCTCTCCATGCAACTTCTGAATCTGAAAGTAGGGACTTAAGTGGGCGTTTCCGGGGAAAAAGTCGGGAGCTTTTTTCCTCCAATGCAACTAAACTATTTTTTCTGGTCTTCCTTGCTCAGCACTCACAATGTTCATTGGTATCTGCATCCCCTTCTTCGGTAGTCTCCTCGGCTTCTTCGGCGGTTTTGCTCTAGCTCCAACAACGTACTTTGTAAGTGAAAGCAAAATTGCTTCATCTATTACAAACCGCTCTCTTGTAAAATTTAGCAGATACATCAGAAATTTTATATCTGTCCAATTTCTACAGCTCCCCTGCATCATGTGGCTCTGTATCTACAAACCGAGGAAATTCAGCTTGTCATGGTGTACCAACTGGGTATGCACAAATTCTCGTGGACACACATTCACTCACTTTGACTGCAAATTCGTGGTCACTTTACTGATTTAGCTTCATCTTTTATGCACTGCAGATTTGCATCATACTCGGCGTGATGCTGGTGATTCTCGGACCAATTGGGGGCCTCAGGCAGATCATCATGTCATCAAAAGATTACGAGTTCTTCTCATAAAGGCTTTCGCCCTAAAGGGGAGGATCGACTAACCTTGACGATTATCATGACATAATGACGGCAATTATAAGACGATCGAGGATTAGTTTGCGACAGTCTCTTTGTTTACATACGCTGACGTTTGTACAATCATCTGGCTTGATTTGGGAGGACCATATTCTAGTTACGATAAGTCTGTGTGTACATAAGGTCAAAGCGCACATTTGACTTAGCTATCATGGAAAACAAGGACTTTTAGAGAAAGCATGTATGTACGTCTCCGTGTTTCAGATCCAACTGTTTATCCAAACTCTGAATTCATAAGAAAGCTCGCGGAGTTTTCCAAAGCAGCATTAATCACTGTGGTGTGCGGCAGTCGAACGTCCGAAGAAATTTGACTTCAACACAAAGCCCGTGAAAGAAATTGGCAGATGGTTTTGCTTCAATCCAAATTTGGAGTTGAGGCAAAAATGGAAAAAATTCCTGGAACTAGCTGCAAATCACTTCTTCCTGATTGAGCAGAAAATGACCACATGGTTGGTATTTCATCAACATGTCGGACATGACAAATGACTCTGTGTGATCAACTGCAGCCTATAATCTCAAAACTTGCCTTAAAAAAACCTCGTTAGTGTCCATCCTAAGCAAAATAAGTGTTCAACATGGGGTTTCAAATGTCATGCCACTGGTCATTTGTGAAATCCTACCCTATAGGCTAAGCTCTGCAGTTGGAAGTTCTGCTCAGGCTTCCATAAAGCGGTTATAATAATCTACATGACCATTCCGCCATCCATGTTTAAGACCTGCATAGCAACGTCCAGTCGGTGAGTGAAAAGCGAACCAAGGATAAGACATCAAGATGAAGCCTGCCGCTGGGGTGGTAAAGGAAAAAGGCAGGAAGAGCAATTCTTTTATCAGTCCAATAATGTAGATGGCTGCACGGCCAAACGGCCGGAAATTCACCCGCCAGCAACTTCTGCTGGCTGTCCATACCTTCCTCAACTCATAAAGACTGACTAACATCAGAACAGAAGTCTCACATACTCTATGACGAAATTCATTTGAAGGGCTATTCTTTGTTTTGACAACACAACATGGGCACGAGGATTCTTCCGTTTCAGGGATATGAATGCTCTCGATCCCTCTCCAACCCCAAAGCCACCAATTCTTTCCCGAGTATAGTGAATACCTTCTTAACCAAGTATCAAATAAAATTCACACTTCAGCATAAATGTTATGTGATCTCCTGTATATGTCCCCGACAGCAACAGGACTGGAACTTCCCTAGATCAGCAATTCCTTGGTGAAATACCACTAACAAATAATGGGCAGCCACCCCTTGCATATCTCACCCAGGGGAATCGTCCCCAAGATTTTCTTTTGACTTCTTCCCCGAGTTTGGCGGCCATATCAGATGCAATGAATCCTGGAGCAATAGCATTAGCCTGGGGAAACAATGTTGTTAGAAGTAAGCTGACTGCAGCGATCAAACAAGGGGAAGAACCCACCACATTCTTAATAAGACAGAGAATAAGCAATGACAAGAAGTGAAAAGCTTACGGTGATGTTTCGGCTTGCTTATTCTTTTGCTGCAGTCTGTGTGAGGCCTGAAGCTTCACAGTCGGCATCGTGCGCTATATAACTCTTACAACAAGAGCTCCTTAAAAACTGTGGCAACTCTTTGCTCCTCATGAGAAAGGCATTACCGAAAAGAGAAGAAATAGCGAAGGGAGCAGAAACTCAGCAATTACCAGCCAAAAGAAGCTGCATGCCTAGTGTGCAAAGGCAAGAGAGAAAGAATCGGTTCCTAAGCAATCGAGCTTCCGCTCAGGTTCCGGAGCTGACTCGATCGGGATCCTACCGAGAATTTGACTCAAAATTCCGCTGCGAAAACCCGAGCCTCGGGGACATTTGAACTCTCCAAGCCAGTTTTGCAATTCAGCCTGAGCTGAAGGCAGCAGCACTCGGTCCGATGACATTGGCCATCAGAGATCCTGTGAGAGCTCGCAGCGTCTGATTCAGACTCGGAGGAGAAGAAGAAGGTGAAGAGAGGGAAGACGGAAACAAAATGATTAGGACAAAGAAGACGTGGTTGTTGAGCCTTCGGCAGTGGGATTGTGCCGAGATGGGCAATGGAAACGAAGCTGAGGTCGTCGGTTCAAAGAGTTAGTTACAACGTTGGAAACATATAACAATCGCACGTACGTTACGCCTCCATGCTCCAACAACAATATGGAGCCATCATTCGCAAAACAGATACTTACATCAAAGGAAATAAGAATATGGATGTCCTAAATTAAGCTAATAAAAAGATAACTAATATCCATGAAGACAAAGGGCTTTGGTTTGATCTTTGAAACAGAGCCAGTTGTAAAATGAATCAAAAGGATAAGTGGGAAATTTAGGTAGAGCATATTCTCATTTGAGAAACTTCCAATTCCTGCATCAATTACTTTCTTTAAGAATGGCGGGCTCCTTGTTTTTCACAGAAAATACACGATAGCATCAACTAAACAACGGTTAATTAGAATGGACAGAGTCATCTCTGGAGCTGCTCCGCGAGCTTAATCAAGCTATATGTCTCGGCGTCCGGCCTCGCGCCTCCTAGGATCATTCTTCTCAGGAGGTTGGGATCACAAGCCTTGGCCCTCAGATAAGCCTTTATCAATGTGTTGTACACGAAGGTATAGCGGGCATATTTCGCTTGAGCAAGCTCCTCGAAATACTTCTCTGCATTGACGACGTCACCCTTCTCCGCGAATATCTCGACTATAGATAGCGTGGTCTCCAGCCACGGGGTGGATTTCCTGACCTTTGCGCTTGTTGCCGACCGTGAACCCTTGTCCAGAGTCCTCAGGGCTTCATTTACTAAATTCGCCTTCATACAACCCAACCCAAGATGGCGGTAAGTAATGGCATTCGGCTTGCACCCGTTCGCGACCATCTCTTTGAATAGAGCAGAGGCTTTATTGATGAAGCCGTGCTTGCAGTACACGGATATGAGAGAGTTGTATTGCTCTGTTGATTTCAACTCTTTCATCGATTTCATCTCCGACCAGAGCTCCTCAGCTCGAGAAAGTTGTCCAATCCTACCGAATGCTTCAATAGCCAACATATAACTCTTTGACCTAACATGGGGAAGATCTTTCACAACACACCAAATTCTTTC
Organism: Rhodamnia rubescens; assembly: GCA_021437795.1. Lineage (NCBI taxonomy): Eukaryota > Viridiplantae > Streptophyta > Magnoliopsida > Myrtales > Myrtaceae > Rhodamnia > Rhodamnia rubescens. The sequence goes on along the minus strand of JAILYA010000063.1, from coordinate 1,194,608 downwards.
CAGCTCCTTAACCTTCCCGAGATATCCATACAATATGAGAAGGAGATCTAGTGTAGACCAGTTCCTTCCCGTAGCAGACTTCTCTATAGACTCAACATAGGCCTCAGCAGCAGTGTATAACCTCGCCACAGCATGTGCAATAGCTAGTATGCAGTAAGACACCTCGCTCGGCTCAACTTTCTTTCGATGCATCTCGCCATATACCTTGACCAGACCTTCGATGTTATGTTCACTAGCCTCTATTTTCATGAGAATGTTGTACGTGGACACATGTGGGCCGACCTTATCCGCCTTCATTTGAGTTAGGATCTTTGGGATCATTTTCCTGCGGCTGGGGGAGGAATGAAGGATAATGAGGCGGTTGAAAACCAAGTGTGAGATAGCATAACCTATCTCCCTCATTTTCTTCATGTACGTTAATGAAAGCCTTACAACACCTTTCTCTAAGCAGATAATCACAAAATTGTTGTAAACCAGCTCATTCTGAAACTCCATTGGAATTCGAGAGAAAAGACTCTCACCTCTTGATATCCCATGAAACCTTGTCGTGAATTCCAACAGATAAGAGTACTCCAGTTCATTTGGCCTATATGGTCTCTCGCGAATAACCCATTCCATCATCTGTAAAATGGATTTAACACAATAACGAATTAAGCTTTCCATATTCAAGATACCTTGGATCCCAATATAAGACCATCTAGAGAAGGGTGCAATATCGTTTGAATTTTTTTGAACAAGGTAAAAAAGTAGGAAAAAAGCTATTAACAAACTTATGCCTTTAATATTACAGTTCAGCCCAAGAGAAGAACAACATAGTCTAAAAGGATGCTACCGAACTGGCCAATCTTCATAGAATACGATGTCTCCATTTATTTGGACCAACAAAAGTCGACCTTTAGCTCTTACACTTCAAACATTTGTCAATATTTTCTAAAGAATCAATGATCGGGTGAAAAAGAACCCTCTAGAGACTACTCATTTGATGCAAATACCACATTTTGCCTTCAGCATAGAACTACCACCCACGAAATGAATTCAAGCAGAGAAGACATTCACCTCAAGAGCACGCTTGTTCATCTTCAGCTTCCTCAAACGATTAATACCATGATATATTTCCCCTCTATGAATGGGGAAACCGTCCCCCATCCAACTCTGGAATGCACATCCAACTGGCTGTCCTCTAGGCAGCTTCTCGATTCTATAAGAAAGGCATTCTGCTTCTGCTTCTGCTTCTGCTTTTACTGGCAGACTTCCTCTGGGAGACCTCTCAGTAGCTTCAGTGCAAAGGAAGCTGCGATAACTAAAAGGAACCTGAGTGAACAATGAAGATATAGCATGTGCTCGACGATGAATCGCTTGAATGCACCGGCTGCTTGGCCCAAAAACCAGTGCTAGCATGAGTTTCAGGATTTTCTTGCTACTGTTGGCTGACAGTAGAGTAATCTTTTCTGCACCGTATCCCTCGCAAATGGAGAGTTGAACTACGACTCACGTTACAAACCAACTAGTTGAGTTTTGTTCCTGTAGCAGAAAAATAAATAAGGGAGCAAATTTCTGATTTCTTACATATCGGGATTTGCAACAATTAAGACCGTTTATAGTCACTAAACTTATAGAAAAAGTACATGTCCAAATCAGAGAGATGTATGCAAAATTTACCTAATCTTAGCCTGATATGATTCAACACAAGGTCACAGGCTGCAACTGATCCTAAGTCAGGACTAGATTCGATATGAGTTCCTTGTGATTTACTTCCTCAGCCTAAAATCGTCATAATTATGCAGGTTACATAAAAAATTTGGAAGGAAAAGGTCAGCAGTTGGCAAAAAGCATAGAACTCGACAAAGTGAAAAATGGACGTCTCTGGAGCATTTCGTCGAGCACCGTCAATGCAGTCGTGATGGAGAGAAGATGATTGAATGAAGGGTGGTCAAGCAACCACATCCCGTCACCGAAGCATTTCTGCAACAACACCAACCCTGAATTACGTATGAAATTATCAAGCACAAGCAGTCATCACCAACTGTACAATCAACTGCAAAAGAGGGGACCTTGAGGGGGAAAAAACAATTCGCAGAGACTGTTACCATTAAAGCACGCCAACTTCACTCCCGGAGATCCTTTCAATCTGCAACGAAACCCGAAATCACGAAGCCGAAATTCGCCAAACCAGCGCGTGTCAAAGAGGCCGCGAACTCACGAAAATTAGCTGTCAGAGCGGGCCTTCGGACACCCACTCCGTGCTGTAGCGGAGGTCGATCAGGAACCGCAGATTTCCCAGGGCGTGGGATGCCGAACGACACCAGAATCTAGCAACATGAGGGGCCGGCAGATGGGAGAGTAAAGAAGAAATGGACTTTGTACTCACTCGTTCACTCCATTTTGGAACAAGGGTCGGTGAACGAGCTGCGAGTGATGTTCGTGAAGTGTGACATGGCTCGGGCCCTCTCTCGGTCATGTCCCCAGCATATTCAGATTCGGCCTTTTCAACTGTTGGTGGTTATGACCAAAAAAAAAAAAAAAAACAGTTGGTGGTATGTTACGACCCACAAAAAAAAAAAAAAATTGTTAGTACGGTGACTTGTACTCCCGTGATAGGAAAGCACATGGTTCCGGTCTCTGATGAGCACATGAGAGTCCGAGGGCTGCTATGATGGGATTGCAGGGCAATACCTTTTGGTTGTCATTGGGCTTTTATAATTCGAATCCTGTAATTTATTGGCAATTTGAGATTGAACTTATAAATAGCTACTTAATGACTTAGGACTTTCTCGCCTTTGGATTGTTTTTGTATCTGTGTAAATAATCGTTCCCTTATAATTGAGAGTTGAAATAAAAAGTGGAATACTACTGTTGGATGTAGTCATGAATCTCATTAAACATGCTTTCTCGATTTCTCTTTTTTACCTTTATTTTTTATTTCGTTATGTTTGTGTTCCCAATACTAACACAAACATGCTTCATTTTTTTGCAACATTGGGCATTAGTCTGGGATTGTTGAATTTATCTTAATGAATCGGACGAGCACAATAAGCATGTAATTCTCGAATCGGACAAGCTAGATTGAGTCGGGATCGAGGCCAAAACGAACTACCGCTTCTTTGTGCACAAGCAAGCACGTAATTCATGGTTAGATTGGGGCACATAGAGCATCGAAAACATTTTTGCACGTGAATATTTTAGCCTACCGTGATCTAGATGTACTTATATGCTGAATTCACTATTTTGGATCAGTTCTTTTACCCATATGTAATTTTTTGTAACATACTTATTATCCTACTTAACATTTGCTAAGGTTGATTTTGACTATCTTTCTTTATGCAATTACTAGATCCGTCAAAATGGGCCATAGAATATATTTCTTAAGCCATATAATGGGCTAAGTTGTTATAGGGATTAATTATATTCAATAAATGAGTCGGATATTGATTTAAGCATAATTATTAAATGGATGATAAATCGGTTTACAACTTAAAAACTTAAACCTAATCAACATCTATGACTTTCTTTTCATTTTTAATCTCTCATCCTCACTTATCCACAATTTCTCAATTTTCTTTTTTCTTTTTAATCAAAACTCTCACATCAATTTGGGATGAGTTTTCCTAGATTAGATTAAATATCAAAGTGATTGGCAATGTGAATCGATTGAATATGGGTCACTAAATTTTCAATGCAATAAATGGGTTATAAACGAGTCAATTTAATCTATAGGCCGGGTCATGACCTAATCCGACCCACCTGTTTGATAGGTCTAGCACTTACAATACTCGTAGCTATGTGCGCTCAGGTTCTATGGAGGGTTTGCTCTCGCTCCAACAACATTCTTTGTAATCCAAAGCAAAATTGCTTCGTTTCCTTACCTACCGCTCACTTGACAAATGCATTGTATCCACAAACCGTGTAGGATTCAGCTTAACATGGTGTACCGGCCGGGTAAGCAGTAATTTGTTGTGGATACATCCCTACTTCCTCAGCAAATTCTTGGTTGTTTTACCAATTTAGCTTCATCTGCCATGCGCATCGGATTAGCATCGGTGTCATGCTGCTGAGTTGTGGACCAACTGGTGGCCTAAGGCAGACCATCCTTTCATCAAAGGAGTACAAGTTCTCCTCATGAAGGCTTCGCCATGGGAGGATCGACTAGCCCTGAGAATTATCATGGCCTGACAATGACAATGTAGATGACTGTAGGACGATCAGTTCACGGAAAAATAGATTGCGACAGTGTCTTCGTTCATGGTATTACAATATTGTCGCTTGATTTGGTAGGAATGATCGTGTCCTTTGTCTTGGCAAGTCGAAGCACACCTTGCGACTCAGCTATCATAAGAACAGGGATGGGTGCTGAAAGCATGTATGTCTCTCCATGTTTCAGATCCAACTATCTTTCCAAACCCCAAATTAATCACAAGAATGCTCGCAAAGTTTTTAAAGGCAGCATTGATCACAGCAGTTACCAGGAGTTGGATCATCCGAAGAAATTTGAACTCTACGCACAGCCTATGAAAGAAATGCAGATGGATTTACTTCCATCCTAATTTGGAGAGAAGATTTGGGGTTGAAGGAGAAGATGAACAAATTCCCTAAACTTGTAATTCAAGACAGCAAATTGCACCTTCCTGATCGAGCTAATAATGACCAGCAATGGTATTTCATGAACAAGTATGTCAAACATGACAAATGGTTCTGTGTGATCAGTTGAAGCTGATAATCTCAATACTTGCCTCATAAACCTCATTATTGTCCATCCTAAGCAATTATAAGTTTTCAACATGGGCTCTAATGTCATACCACTGGTCACTTGTGAATCCCTGCCGCGTAGGCTAAGCCCTGCAATTGGAAGTTTTATTCAGGCTTCAACAAAGCAGGTATAATACTCTACATGACCATTCCACCATCTATCGTGAAGACCTGCATAGTAACATCCAGTTATTAAGCAAACGAAAGATGAAGCACTGTGATCTGGGGAGAAAAGGGAAAGGAAGAAGGGGGGTGGGGGGGTTTGGTTAAAGTAGTTTTACCTGTCCCGTAATGTAGCTGGCTGCAGGATTGATGGCCAGAAATTCCACCAGTCCAGCGACTTCTTCTGGCTTTCCGTACCTTCCTGAACTCATAAAGATGACTAACATCAGAGCAGAACTCTCACAAATTCTTTGATGAAATAAATTTTTGAAGGGCTACTGTCAGTTAAGTCGACACGGATATGAGGTCTAATCTTGTTATTCGACGTTCCATCAGTGGTTATTGATTTAATACCTCCCGAACCCTAAAGCCACCAAAACTTTCCTCAGTATTACGATTATCTTCCTAACTGTTTATCAAATTTAATTCATGCTTCACGACAACTGTTATTAGGATCTCATGTAATGTCCTTAGAAACAGTTAAGAGGACTGGAACATCCCTAAATGAGCAATTCTTTGGTGTAATACCACAGAGAAATTACAGGCAGCCACTCCTTGCATATCTCACCTAAAGGAATTGTCTCCAAGATTTTCTTTTCAATTTCTTCCCCAAGTTTGGCAGTCATATCAGATGCAATGAACCCTGGAGCAATAGCATTAACCTGGGGAAATAATGCTGTTAGAAGTAAGCTGACTGCAGCTTTTTATTCGATCAAACAAGGGGAAAAACTGACAACATTCTTAATAAGAAATAGAATAAACAGTGACAAGATGTCAAAAGCTTACATTGATGTTTCGGCCAGCATATTCTTTTGCTACAGCCTTTGTTAGGCCAATAACCCCCGCTTTTGCAGCACTGTAGTTGGCCTGCCCAACATTACCCACAAGGCCAACAACCGATGCAATGTTTACTATCCTTCCCTGCAAATTTGGCCTCCATTTAGGTGTCATTGGACCATATACTAAATGTCATAATTCCACTTGAGGGCGCGTCATACTAATGAATAAGAAGATCAAACTCAGCCAACAGGCCGCATTTTTTCAAGGTCGAAGCTCTGTAATCACAAATGAAATGCCAGGATAGGAATGTTATGCTACCTTTCTCTTCTTCATCATAATTTTAGCTGCTGCCTGGAAGAGAAGTCTTATTTCCGTAAGTGATTAAAAAAAAAAAAACATTTACATGATAAAGTAAATTTGACGAGTTCGCAAACCTGAGTGCAGAGGAAAACACCAGTCAGATTCAAATCAATGACCTCCTGCCATTGGGCTATCTTCATTCTCATCAATAATCCATCACGAGTGATCCCTGCAACCAAGGCAGATACTTCATTTTGAATATGATGCATAGAACTCACTGATCTCTCCTCATAATATGCTAAAAAATCAGTCTTTGTAGTGACGTTCTCCAAATTCAAATGGCCATAGTTAATTCGAACAGAAGAACTTCTAATTATTAGCATGTTTAAAGTGTGAGAAGTAGCTTAACAGCCCCAAAAAATGAAAAATAAAACGTGAAACAAGGATATAATAGCAGGAGGCCCTCATGCTTTACCTGCATTGTTTATCAATACATCCACAGTTCCCCATGCATCCACCGCCTGCAAATAAGAATCGTGAAGCCTAAAAAAAGGTTCAACAACATGTCTACCATTCTAAAATTTTACTTACAGTCTTAATCATAGCTTCAACATCAGCCTCTTTTGAAACATCCCCACCAAAAGTAAGAGCTTGACCACCACATGCCTCTATCTGGAAGAAAGGATTAACCAGTGTTGATCAGTTTAATGTAGCCAGCTCAGGCTACAGAGTGCTTGCAAAAGATACGAGACTAAAAGAGAGCTATCGATAGCAATGCTTTCGAACTCCACCAGATAGGTATGGACACCACATGGTAAAGGAGGAGGCAGAGTAGAGAAGATTTTTGTATGCTTAATACCTCTTTGACCACTTCATCGGCGTCCTTTGATGATCTGGCATAATTTACCAGTACCTGTGATGGCACAAGGGAGAACAACAATAGCATGATGGATGGCTTACTGAGGGCGTATAAAATACAGTTCAAATACTATCAACCACATCAAAGTCTTTCTACATTTCTTGGAAATATCTTCTCTTCCAGCTAGAGGAGATTGAAAGGAAAAATAGAAGGTGAATATTCTGAACCAAGATACAAGAAAGAAGTCCATCTACAAATGCACACAAGGAGGAATGGCAATGCATACACAAATCTTTCCTGTTATCAAGATACACTGCATCTTGAGGATCAACTTATATGATCCCGTGATTATTTCAGAATGACTCACTAAATAAGGGAGTCCGTAAACTCATATCACGTGCTAATAGTCAAAGCCTGTGGATTGAGAAGATCAAACCCCACCTTGCAACCTGCTTTACCCAGCGATAATGCAATGGCTTTACCAATTCCCCTGGAGGCGCCGGTAACTATCGCGACCGGTGATTCTACGCTTTGAGCACCTTCTGTGCTCACTTTTTCAACAGTGGCAACCTGAGCTCTTACACCTGCATGAACAATTAATAACCCATGAGGTTAACGACAGATTTGTCCAGCACTAAAAGCCAGAGATTTATGGCCCATGTTTTCCTGTACAACAAAGCCAAACCACAATATATCACCACTTTCCCGAGGGCTAACTTGCATGAATGCAATTCCTATGCGAAGCTTGTGTTCCGTAGCCTCGCGCTCGAAATTACGGGGAAAAGAATATCTCGTCATTGCTAATCCTATCGAATTGCACTTTCCACGGGAAACACAAATTACTCATCCTATTTAGTGACTACTCCTCATAATTTCCCACTCGTCAGCATCCCAATCATTCAACTGCATTATAACTCAGAAACGAAAAATCTGCAAACATCTTCCAAATCCAATTGTTCCGGCACCGGTCACTTCACACCCCTTGGGCGCTCCACAAAGACACAGAAGCACATAACAGAATGCCATGACTCTAAGTGCCTGAAACTCAGTAGGACCAGATAAAACATAGCAAACGCATTGCGCAAAGGCAAAAAATCGAAAGAATCAATACCGGCAATCGAGCTTCCGCTCCGGCACCGAAGAGACGGCAGGCTCCGGAGCTGACTCGATCGGGCTCCGCGGAGAGCCGGGTTCACGCTCCGCTGCGGGAACCGGAGCATCCGACCACCGGCGCTCTCGGACCGGCTGGCGACACGGCATGGGGCGAGAGCAGCAACGCTCGATCCGGCGACGGCGGCCATCAGAGGTCCCGGCGAGAGCTCGCAGTGCCCGAACCGAATGCGAAGACGGAGAAGAAAAGAGGAGCGAAAGGAAATGGTCGGGGAGGAGGAATTTTGCAGAGTACATAAATGGTAGAGGGCGTGTGTAAGGGGAGCCTCGGGAGGTCCGGCTTGCGCCGAGGGCGGCGATGGAAACGAAGTTGGGGGTCGTTATTTCAAAGAGTTGGTTGTGACGTTGCGGGGTTCATTTCATGAATTAGCTATATAAACCACCGACAAAATACTGCAGATTCGAAAAATTCTATAAAATCAAATGAAATTATCACATTCATTTAGATACATGTTGGTCCTCCTAGGCTCTTATCAAATCCTAATATAAGAAAGAAATCTCACATAGGAGATTTTGGTATGGGATGAAAAATGTGGGTCGAGTAACCAGGAGCTAACTAAATTAAGAACGTTCTTACCGAAGGCAAGAGGAGAGTGGAGAGGACCGAAGTCCTTGCCCAACCAAATCATCTTTCCGGGGCAAGGCTTCTAGCTTGCAAGCAGAGGCTAATGGCCGACCGGCATCACTGGATCAGCACCCCAGTTCTTACCCTACATTTTTCATCCCAAGTAGGAGGGATTATCCTCTCCTTACAGCGAAAAAATCCCCATGAGGTGTTAAACGTAGTTAAATATATTTTAGATGACGTATAACTTATTAGCTTAAATATTTTGTGTGAATGCGAATCTAATTGGATATATTGACAGGCTTGAGAAGATATTTTGGACTTAGACTCCTAAGCTTTTCAATATTCGGAGAATATTAATAACGTGGACATTGGACGGCCTATTGGAATGATCGACGCCGATTTGAATATTATTTAATAATATCTTAGCTAAATTTTATTTTTGCTTTCTTTTTTTCTTTTTTTTTTTTCCAGGTTCTTCCGATGCCTAGGCTAGAGCAAAAAGATATATATCTAAAAGTTGTCTAGGCTTAGGGCATTCGTCTTCATTACACTGGCCTATTAATGGTGACGATGACTCTAAAGTGGGAGAATTTCTATCATATGCAGATTGAGACATAAAGACCAAGGTCTCAAGACATGATAAGTGGCATTTCAAAAACGGAAAATGCTTTCGTGATAACGTAATAATACTTTCAGCTTATTTCCGACCGTAGATCCACACACCATCATATCACGTGTTTTGCATAAATCACTCATTAATTAAAAAATCGTGAGATCGAAGTAATGACCGTACTCTCAAGCTATCAGGCCAACAAATTCCTTTCAAAAATTACAGTACCGCGTCATTCTTGCCTAAAGTCCCCATCTATGAGCTTTTTCCCGGATTACGTGTCACCTGCGATGACGTGGGGGCGAGGATTATACTATGAAAACTTAATTGGCCTAGGATACTGCCATTTCTTGAATGCTTTCTCTTTCCTCTCTTCACTGATGAAGGGCGTCAATGAAGTTTGAAGACAGTGGCTGCCTGGAACTGGAAGTCTAGGTTACGCAGTTGGGGCTATAGGCCAATTTTCTACAGCGTTGAGTCCAAAAGGGCACTTTGACTCCCTCGCGTTTACCTGGCGAGACCAAACGACTGTGATTGCGGTTCCAAGTGGAGTCGGAAAGTCTAGCCTGATCAATGCTTCGAGAACCAGCAATCATCCCGGACGTTCTCCCAACAGATTCGAAGTGTCTTCGTGAAGCGGAAGAGGAAAACATACCCCACGCAACGTTTCTTTACGTCGATTATCAAGCGGAGGATATCTTGCTGATGCTCCTTGGCTTAACCAGCCAAGTCTACTGACAGCCACCAAGCAATCTCTTGCAGGAGCTTTTCCGGAGGCGATCTCATCACTTCCTCATATTTCTTCTGGTGTTCTCGCTGTCTTCATGCTCATTTTGCGAAAATAATGGCCTTGTAAACAACTTCGGATCAGGAACAAGCTCGGCGCGACTGAGCCAGCTAAGAGCTCATTCAGTAATTTCTCACATCTTGGTGAGCCAGGGTGCATACTGGGAGGAGAACATTTGGAGACTTAATAGAGCAACTCCAATTGCTAGGCACATGGGAGTTTAGCTGTGGCTGCAAATCACTCTACTTCATGTTGTTGGTGGTTATATAGTCTATCCACTGTCCATTCTGTGTTTTAGCACATTACCTGTTTCTACTTTCTCTTGCTATTGCACGTTCTTGGGTCCTGAAGTGGAGTCTCTTGATGCTTAAATCTATGTGGAGAGCGGCATTGCAGTTGTTTTCTTACTATGAGTTTTAGTGCACTGCCAGTAGATTGGTTTCCATTCTCAGGAATCAGTCTCTTGCCATTTCAGTCAGTTATTTTTTACATTCCACGAAATAGACCAGTGGCTAGATAATAAATTTGAAACAGAAACAATAAGTAAAAAATATATATATATATATATATATATCTATGTTTTTATTTTCATGAATAAAAAGAGAAACAATGTCATCTTAGAAAAATGAACTTAATGTGATCTAGATATTGCAATCACCGCCGCCGACTAACCATCTATTGACGATTGGCGATCGACGGCGGTCAACAACATTTTTATAATTAAATAAAAAAATTGAGAATAGATTTTTTTTTTTTTTTTTTAGGGTCGTGCCACACACATTTATGTTCTTTTTTAAAATTTCGGAGATAGAAATTTTGTCTAGTTACGAAATGCGCTCTTCTGATTAGAAATTCGCCTAGGGAATAGAAACAGAGAAAACTATTCCCGAAAAGAGGTTATTTTCGAGAACAGAAACGTTGCCAATCGGACCCTTAGTGCGCAGCTTGATCTTATCGAGTCCTTGAAAAATAACATCCCACATTTGATTAACCTCTTCCCAACACGCAAGCAGAAGTCTGCCTTGTCGGTAACTCGAAGACGCTCGAGTGAAAAAGGATAGGGGTGACGACCATTTTGGAACAACTTGTTGAAGAGCTGTCCGTCGCACTCATTTAAGCAGTTGATTAAGGAAATACTGCGGCTCATCTAGTTCTGATGCTACTCGACTAATAGGATCCTCACTTTAGATCTGGCACGCTTTTTAGAAAATCAAATAAAGAAAATAGAAAATGATGCGAATGATAGATGAACTTTGACCCAATATGCGATATCGTTCCTAAAATTTTAATCCATGCAATGTGGTCCCCGAACTTTTAAGATACGTGTTCAAACTAGCATCCAGACTATGTTAAGATGTCTAATACTGTCTCCGAACTTAAATAAATGGAAGAATAACATTGGATATTTTGTTATAGTCTAGGTATTAGTTTGAATGGTTACAAAAAATTCAAAGGACTGCATTGAATAAATTAAAAATTCAAGGACTACATTGCACGTTGAAGTAAAATTCATGAAACCACGTTGAACTTTTAAAATTCAAGAATAGTGTTGCATATTAGACCAAAGTTCATGGACCATTTATCTCGATATCTCTAGAGAAACTCAACTACTCCGAATACATAATGAGTAGAATCACACGAAGATGAAACTGTGTTTCAAGCACTAGGATCAAACCTTTACAACACATGCAAGCGCAAGCCGCGAAAGCACCTAATTGAGTATCTAGCTTTCCAGATTTATCTCTGCTACATGAAAATTGTGGAGCAACAAGATAAGCAATATATATTGAAACCATCAGTAACCTCAGAGTTACTCCTAAAATAAATCCTCGATTAATAGCTATTGCTACATAAAGCAATAATCAAGCACCTCAAAGCATATCCAGGGCTCAAGGAAGCTTGCTGCTTCACAAATTTCAAAAGCTGGAGAACACAAAAGAGTTATACCAGAGTTGTGCTGTGACTGAACAAGATAGATCAGTCTGATATGGATCATTGTCATTTCGGTGATCGGATAAGTGAAGAAAATTAAAAAACTAAAGTAAGAAGCTACATTTTCACTTGCGAGATCCGTACGACTACAGAATTTTGTCAATTGATATTTATGATTTATGCAGTTTGCAATAGGTAGGCTACGCTAAAACAGTTCTTCCCAATGGAATATGGGGAAATTAAGGAGGGCATCCAGGCAAGGAACTCCCTATAAGCTTCTTCATAGCAGAGGAGTGCCTCTTCTGGAATATAGGACCGCAGTTACATATGCAGTCACCGAAATTGCCGTTCTTATGCCTTGACGGCATGATGACAGAACTAAATGAGAATCATCTTTTGTTGAATGAGAAATAACGAAATAGATCGACGCTCAAAGAGCAGATGCTAGTAAAGTTACCTCGCCAAGACACCGGAACATGTTCAATTATTTCAAGACAAATCCTAGGTAACAGGTAGAAAAGCCGCCATTCATTTCATATTCAACTAAGACCTGCGCAGTTCTATCGTATGAAATCACATAGATTATCTATTTCAAATCCAAAAAGTCCCGACAAAACACACCTTCAACACAGACTAAAACTCTTGGCCTTTGTAAAGCCTAGAGACGATTGATCTAGGATATTCATTCTCAAGACAATCACATCCCTAATCTTCAAAATTTGATGCAAAACTTCCATCACGTAAACAGAAAAGCACAACAAAGGAAACTAACACCCAAACGGTGTTTCGCGCACACGAGGACCATGCATTTATATCTTATGAAACCACATACATTATTTGTTTCAAATTCAAGAAGTCCCGATAAAAACGCTTTCAACCCAGACTAAAACTCCCGGCCTAGTTGGTCCAAGACATTCATTCTCAACACAATCACATCCCTAATCTTCAGATTTTGATGTAATACTTCCATCATGCAGACAGGAAAGCACAACAAAGGAAACTATAAATCATGGCCTATTGAAATCGTTTCTAAACTGTTTCCAGAATAAAAGCATTCACACGTGTAAACCATTGCCTAATGATAGTCTGCAGAGCCTACCGAGTGTCCCTGCCACTTCCCTTCCCCTTCCCCCCGTTTTTGTGGTGCTTTCTCTTGTTGTGGTGGTTGTGGTTGTGGTGGTGCTTCCTCCTGCTCTACAACTGGTGTAAATCCCACGGCAGATAACATGTCTTGCCCACCCGCCACGCCACCTTGTGATGCGGTCCAAACGAAACGCAGTACATAAAAGAGTCTTTCACGTGCCTCTGGCTCCACATTGAACAGCTAAAGGCAAATAAAAAAAGTGTCAAACGAAAGCGTAGACTTTGAAAAACCCTAATAGAAAAACATACCGCCTGGAACATCTGTCGTGGAAAGCCCGGAAGGTGGACAAAGCCTCGAAACATCACGTTGAAACCGTCGGCCACGGGGTGCCACTCCATAGTAGAGAAGTAGAAGTGCTGGGTCGCCGGCATAGCCTCGAACAATACCGCTATCGGCTGGGGACCTTGTGCCTCCTTGTCACGGAAAATAACTCTTGACTGTTCAATAAAGTACCTCCGCGCATTTGGCCTGCTGTAATCAAAGATGGTGAAGAATTGACCTCCGAAGAAAGCTAGCTTCTTATCAGTATCCATGGCAGAGAGAAAGTGTATGTCAAAGAGAGAAAGAGTTCTTTTAATGTGAGGTGGCTGTTAGGTTTTCATAGAGATCAGGGGTCTCCCTTAATGATCGCGTCCACCCGGGGCATTTGACCCAAAATTTCAATATTTGTGATATAAGTGAACCGCAAAGAGAAACAGAGAGATACTTTCGGTTTCGGGTCGGTCGGAGTGTTTTTTTTTTTTGCCCGGGGACACGTGCAGCGAAAAGAAAACTCTCAAAAGATAGAGATTTCTTTTGTCCTAGGGCTTTCTCTGTACCGTCTTCTTCATCGCGTGGGTCGGAAGCACAGAAGCAGAAGTAGAGATGAGGACGATCGACGGAGAAAACATGCATGGATCTAGCCAAGCGGTTCGTGGAGAACTTCTACAGGACGTTCGACACCAACCGGGCGGGCTTGGAAAACCTGCACCAGGAAGAGTCGGCGTTGATCTTCTACGGCTGGACGATCCTAGGCAAGGAGGCTATTTTATTACCGGCTATCTTAGATTTTCGTGGAGAACGGACATCTTCTGGATTGTTACGTTCAATGATTTTTGGAGTTTTAAATTTATTGAATTAATATTTTCCTAGCCTTTGGTATTAATCACTCTTAATCGTTGTGGATTTTAGAAGCCATAAATTTCATTATTTATTTTAATTTTTGTTAATTATTGTTACTAAATGATCTTAATTCTACCAAGAAGAGAGTGGAAGTGAACGTGGGTAAGCTTCAAGCTCAACACTTCAACATCATAAACCTCCCTTGTTAAGCCACTTGAGAGACTTGTTATCTATTTACTTTAACATTGTTAATCGTAGAATGCTATTTTCACCTTGGCTGTAACTCTCAACTTTGACTCTCTTGAAGAAGTTTTCTCCACTTCCAATTGAAAGACAAGGGTCTCATCTTTCAAGAACTATGGATTGGTAGTAGAAGTTTAAGATTTTATAAGTTTTCCTCAAATAAGTGAAGACTCTAAGTGTTAAGTTAGGTTGACCTATTTAGTACTTTTGACTTGGTTGATTGATGCTTGTTAACATTGTTGAACTTTGATGTCAAGTGTAACTAAATTTAAGTAATAACACGTTGAGTCATTGTGATTTCTTGTTTGCATTGATGGTTGATAATGTTTTGAGAGGAGTGTTTCGGGATGCCTCGGAGTTTAGATGCCTCGTGTGTTGAGATGCATCATATGTTGGGATGTCCCAGAAGTATTCAGAATGAGAAGTAAAGACAAAAATGCATGCTCACGTGAATACATATGTGCATGTTGATATTGGTGATCACTATAAATATATGAGCATACGCACTACTTTGCTCTTGTGACTAATTGGCGAATTCAACTGTGTGCAGATCTAGAGTTTTAGTTCTTCCGAGATGAGGGTTCCCAAATGGCGAGAATGAACTCTTTATAGCACTGAGGCAGACGCAGTTCATTTTCCATCTTTGTGCACCTTTCTTTTGTCCACATCTTATCCTATTTATATAGGTTACATAGACATTGTGTCGACCTAAAATTAGGCTAATAGATTATCAGGTTAATTAAATCAACTAACCTAATTTTGACTCCTCTCAAGTCCTACCGAATCGCAACTTAGGTTCAATTTATGGAAAACCATTTAATTAGAGCCGCCACTAATCATTTATGGAAGGTTGATTAGAAACATTAATAAAATAGCGGAGAACTATTTTATTTCGCGAACCGAAAAAATGAGTTCGGGGACTTGGTTACATTAATTTAGAGAATTAATGCTTTTTCGATACCAATTTTATGAAAAAAGTCCCTTTTAATTGATCAATGTGAATTGAATAATTTTCTTTGAAAGATATAACATGAATTATATGATATGCTAAAAAAGTGATTTATCTTTGTTTTTTTTTTTGGCAATAATAAAGCAAATCAAAAGCAACCAAAAATTTGAACAAAAATAAACAAAAATGCCCATAAAAAATGTTTTAATCTGAATTTTTCGATAAATCCACTCATTTCGAAAGATTTGGGCTAGAGCATAATTTTATTCACTATATCCTCGAAGATTCGAGCTTGTATGCGGATAGATGTATAAAATAACATCATCCCTTTTTTCAAAGGGCAAAATACAAAATTCTATACTAAATTACAATCTCATTCCATAAGATCATGGTCAACGCAAGTAATTTATTTTTCCGACGGGACAAGGTACATGGAAGCATATATTATGAGCATTTTTGTTTATAATTGTGCAAACTTTATAACAATCAAATAATAAAAGCAAAAGTGAACCAATTAACCTAAATTTTCGAAAATTCAAAGGGGTGGCCAAAATTATGAAAGGAGGGCTCACCTTTCCTCATCCAAAGTCCAAATTTTAACTTGAGAAAATTATCTTTGAGGTCTGAAGATTTAATTTCGGATAATTCTAAAAAATAAGATAGTCATCCAATTCGATCAAACCTTGTCTCTAAGATTAGATATCCATTCAAGTCACAAGAGATAAGATCAGATAAGGCATCTAGCTAACTCACACGTTAGAGATAAACATCCAAAGCCAAGAATTATCCATAGAAAATATGATATTATCCAATTCAAATGCTTTCAAAGATTAGATAAAGTTTAGTTTACTAAATCTCATCCACATCATAGAGATAACATCAAATAGCCAATGGATAAGTTCAATTCAACCAATCCAGTGACTTTGAGATAATTATCTAGAGCAAAAAGATTATACAATTCAGATGATTATAAAAAATTAGATATTATCCCGTTAAGCACAATTCCTTATCCAATCGTGAAGATAACATCAAATAACAATGTGATAGAGCAATTCAACCAATCACAAGATAGGATTCAAAGTAATGCTCGACCATGATATACATAATTCGGCCAAGACAATGAGAGTGCACCGAAAATCAATTTTATTCACAAACATTCTAATTTGATTTTTATTTAGTCTAATTTGATCTTAAAAATTGTTGAATAAATCATTACTTTGAGAAAAAGACATGGTTCCAACTAAATTTTATCAATTCTCAAAAGTATCATCCAACCCAACCAATTTTATGAACAAATTAAACTTCGTAAAACAATCATAAATTTATCTCATGAGATACAATTTTCGATTCTAAGTAAAATTTAATAGAAAAGCTTGAATTTTTCCACTTCAATTGCAAATCAACATGTGATGTTAGACACATATGCAAGTTATCAATTTAATGAGCGTCGAATTGCAATCAAGAGTTGAAGAAACACACATTTTCCTAGCTAAAAATTTTGCACGTGGGCGAACTACAATTTTCATCCAAAATTGCGCTTTTTGAATCCGATTTGCTACCGAACCACTCTCGGATGATCTACTATGAATATTAACAATGTTAGATCCTCAAATAATATGAAAAAGGGCTGATTGACCTTGAAACAAAGTCGGACAGCCGCGAACAGCAACTCGGGTCCGTGGAATTAGGCCGGCGGCTGGCGATTTGACAGAGGATCTTGGAGGACTGGAACGCTGGGGCTGCGGTGGTTGGATGGCGGCAGAATAGGGGCTACGGAGGCTGGTCGATGTTGCTTGAGTGGTCGGAGGTGGCACACGGTGGAGTAGACAGCTGCGCGAGCTTCGGATGCCCGGCAAGGGAAGTCTTCAACTAGGGGATTGTCTCGATCGGTTGGGGAGATAATCGAACCCTTAATTCTAAATGTTCTACTCTTGAAGCTGCCGAAAATTGAGAGAATGCCGCCCACCCCGAAGCCTTGTGCGAAGATTGGTATATATAGAATTCCGTCGACTAATCCTAGAAGGAGTAGGATTCATTTAAGACCGTAAGATTAGTAATATTAGCTAAACTCAGAATTGTTAAGAGCCATTAGATTAGAAGTACCCACATCCACTAAAACTCTATCTTAGAGTAGGAGTTCCAAATCAATAAAACTCTTGATTTAATTTGAAAATTTAGGAGTTATAATCCCCTATATCTCTATGAATCTCAGCCAAAGGGATAATGGTGAAAGAAATGGCTGAAAATGGCCTCTTTTGTGGCTTTAGAATGCAATTTTGGACCTAATTGGGTTCTAGTTAATTAAATGGATAATTAACTAGGGGCTTTACTAAATTAAATGACCAAAATGGACTAATTTGAAGTTGAAACAAGGTCTACATCACCACATAAGTTCGGCACACTCCATGTCCTGCCATGGCCAAACTTTTCAATCCCATGATGGGCTCGTCTTGCATTCTTGGGTTCAATCCAGGCTTTTTCTAAACAATAGACGTTTTATTAAAAGCCTTAATTGTTAAATTAAGCTTGAATGGATTGAAATCGGCTCGAAAATAAGACCAATTAGCTTTAGTAAATTCGACACGGCCTCTTGTGCATGGTCGAAAATTTCAGACCGAGTTTGGTCCATGTGCATGTCAAATTAAGCCCAATTGACTCAACTCCGACCCGAATGCAATGATATGCACGATTGACTAAAAATAAATATGTAATGCGTGAAAATTTTATTTTTGTGAGGACTATAACTAGTTCTTATTTTATGAAATAATAAATTATTTTTTTAAAAATCAAAATTTAAGTGTCAACACATTGTATAAGTCGATTCACGTAAAATGATTCTCATCCTTGTAAAAGGAAACAATGAAGGCCGTGGAGGTATGGTTAAAAAAAAAAAAACACGTGGTGCTTAAAAGCCCAAATACCTACCGCCAAACCGACATAATTTCTTCAAATTGGGCTTTCGGGCCCCAACCTCAAGCAAAGTTTTGGGTTTTCAGGCCCATGGTTAGAAAGCCCAACAGGCTCAAACCAGCCTACTTTATACGATAAAAAAAAAAATAAAGAAGTACGTCTTAAAATAAGAAAATAATTTCCGGATTTCTAGCAGGTCAATCGCCAACATAAAGGAAGTTTGACACATTCACGGTGGGACGGATGATATTTGTACTCGGACATAGACGTGTAATCACATTCATCCCGACTAATCCAACGGTTGATGCATAGAAGGTTTTTACACTCGTGGTGATAATCCTTCATTCGTGTTTTGAAAACCCTAAGCAAGCAAATCAACAAAAAATTCCGAGGTGTGAAGGGGTCAAATTCTTTTTAAGGCACCCAAACAATTTTTGGGAGCGGAAGTAGGTTCAATTCAATAGCAATGGAAAGAAAGAAATAGGATTAGGGGCTATTGTACTCAAGAGTCTCGTAGATTTACTCTTTATGAGTCCCGTAAATTTACTCCGTTTTAAAATAAATGCCCCGTTTGTTTCGCGAAAAATATGACATTTTCGGAAAATATTTTTCGAGAAGTCCTTTTCCAGGAAAACGACTTCCTTTTCCGATGTTTGGGAAAAACTTAAAAAGTTCTAGAAAATATTTTCCGCCGTTTGGTAAGGAAAATTCATTTTATTTTTTTCTTCAAAATAGAACTTTATGCTCACTTCTTTTGAAGTCTCATCTCTCTCTCAATCAACTCGCGTTTCTAAAGATAGAGAGAAACTCGAAAGAGAGAGGCACTACGCATAATATAATCCCCGCACCGAGCGATAAGAATTTTGATTTCGAACGCACGCGGAAAGACGCCACTGATGTCGTAGGCGAGCACAAGGCTTGGCAAGTTCCTAGGAGTGTGGCAAATGTGAGTATTGCAAGTGCAAGAAGACCAACATGTGCAGAGATTATGGGTTGAACCCGATGAAGAAGATGGTGATCAGCGACGGCAAGTCCAGGTTCTGGACCAAAGAGACGAAACAGTTCATCTTCCACTTCCAGTTCCTCAACACCTCCACCTTCAGCGAGTTCACGGTGGTCGAGCCCTCCTGTATTGTCAAAGTTGACTTTACTTTACCTCTCCAGAAGATGAATTTGCTCAGTTGCGGCGTCTCTCTCTCTCTCTCTCTCTCTCTCTCTCTCTCTCTGTAGAAGGTATTAACGAGAAGATATAACATCATGAAATCACTAAAATACATCATCGATTTGAAATGATGGTGTTGGGGATGCATGAAAATGGCCGATGTGAAGGTCGGGTCAAGCGTCGTCATCTTTGGCTTGGACGCCATGGGTCTTGGGGTACGTTTATGTTCCTAATCCATTCGATCTCAATTTCATCGTATTCATTTTGTCGACTTTATCTATTCACCTGGATCGGCCTAGCCTCGAGCTCGCTGGCCCACGCCCCAGCCGATCGCCAAGTTGTCGGCCGACACCGAGGTCATGATCGTTCAAGGAAGGAGCCGCGGTGGAGCGAAGAGGAAGAAGGAGAAAAAAAAAAATAACCGACGGCTCGCCCGGCCTCGATCGAGGCCGGCGACTCCTGGTCGAGCCTCACTTGAGGCCGGCGACCGACCGAGGGAGAAGAAGGAATACCAAAATAAAAATAAAGAAAAAAAGATGAAAAAAGGAAAAAATAAATAAATAATTTATTTAAAAAATAAAATATATCCAAAAAAATTAAAAATAAATAGAAACGAAAAGAAAGCAAAAAATAATTAAAAAGAAAAAATAGCTGAAAAAGAAGAGAAATGAAAAGTGTGGAAAATGTTTTCCTCTTCTCAAAATGAGGAAATCATTTTCTTTAGTTTTAGAATGTTTTTTTTGTTGGACCGAAAATATTTTCCGTTGACCGCTCATTTTTCGCCACCCAAACACCGGAAATTGGGGAAAATATTTTCCCGAAAATATTTTCGAAACAAACGGAGCCAAATACCCTTTTAAATCGCGAACTTCCCTTTTTTTAAATGAAATTTGTAAATTCTTCTGAGTATGCTTATTATGCTAAGTAGTTACTAATAGTATGCTTATTATGCTAAATAGTTAGTAATTGCGCGATCGGAATTTGGAAATCGACATAAATAGAAGAGCGATTTAAAAGACCAAGCTATGCTCAAGCAAGTGAGATCTAAATCAAATCGATTTAGCACATGCAAATCATTCTTTGTTTAGGATAACCTTTTTTTTTTTTTTTGTGTAAGCCCATCCTTGACCTAGTGGTAAGGAAATTCAGTGAGGTGGGGACAT
This sequence comes from Rhodamnia rubescens, assembly GCA_021437795.1. Lineage (NCBI taxonomy): Eukaryota > Viridiplantae > Streptophyta > Magnoliopsida > Myrtales > Myrtaceae > Rhodamnia > Rhodamnia rubescens. The sequence goes on along the minus strand of JAILYA010000063.1, from coordinate 1,174,025 downwards.
TTAGTTTTACGAGGGGATTTGACTCTTAACGCTTTGCAAAGAGTAAAAGTCAGAGAGAGAGAGAGAGAGGCATCGATTGTAGAAGACAAACTTATCGCCATCTCGATAGCCTCTATGGGCTTGAAGCGCAAATTCCAAAAAAGAAAGATTGGAGTCAAATGATGATAATGAGGCACCATTGTCTGTTTGTTTGTAAAACAATGTTTTGAGCACACTCTCATGCAAATAGTAAATCGATTGCGATTCCACATATGTTTAGAGTTTGATCTCACTCTTGAGCTATAAAGTTCTTATATAGACCTCGATCCTCCATAAAAATTCCAGAATATTCAGAGGCGTCGACACGAGAATGTTCACATAAACAGCCCTAAAAAGAATGCTCGGTTAAGCTGGTGGTTAGTTGCCATCGAGGCCATCACCTCATCTTCATTCTTGTGCTCCCTTTGTTTGGTTTCACACCATTTCCTTCGCTTCCAAAACGGTGAACATGGAAGAAAGGAGAGGGTCCACGCGAGAACTTAGGCAATGGGTAGGCTTTTCGGAGCGCAGGTTGGCACAAGAACATCATTGCTGCGCAATCCAATAAGTACAGCCTAACCTCCAAAGGTGGGAAAACGATATTGAATAGTTGGATTGTGGGAGGGAACGAAAAGGGGAGAGAACATTAGTTTAAGGGGCAGAAGCAAAAGGTCAACATAGCCGAACATGAGCTAATGATTAGCCTAATCATCCCCTCCTAATCTCAAATGATGTTGTACTAATTGGATGGGAGAGCATTGACAAATAAGATAATGATTGCACCTTCGTTCATTCATCTTTAAGGTAAAGTGGGTTCTTCGAAACATTTTTAAACCTGACATTGAAGTTTGCCTTGATCTTCCTCTCCTCTTCCACCACCCGTTTCTTGATAGCTTTCCATTGTCAGCATTTTCTTGCTACTTTTTTTTTTCTACATGTTTTAATTAGGTGGAGGAGTTTTTAAGTTGGGGAAAATTACCAAAAAAGTCTTAAACCCGTTGGGATAGTGACAATTAAAGTCTTAATCCTTTTTTTGTGACAATTGAGTCATAAACTTTTTGTGTTTATGCCAATTCACTCTTTTCAACCAACTTTGGCCGCTAACATGTATAATTTTTAATAATTTTTAACATTTTTTGAATTATTTTTTATTTTTTCCCTTTTTTATTAGTGACTGGCCAAAGGCAAGGGCTAGTGAGGTCCGACCTTGCTAAAGTCCTCGCTAGGCCTCACCCATCGGCAACCGGTTGGAAGAAGAAGGAAGGGAAAAAAAAAAGGAAAGAGAAAGAAAAGATAAAAAGATACAAAAAATATTATTAAAATTTGTCCAAATCACGAGAAGGCCAAAGTTGGCAGAAAGGACTAAATTAAAACAAAGACAAAATTTTTAGGATTCAATTTGCAAAAAAAAATATTTGAGTTTGAATTTTTATAATTACAATAGATTTAGGATTTTTTTTTGCAAGTCACTCTTTTAAGTTGTGATGGGTTGATGACAACTCCGAGATTTGCTCTTCCCCTTACGATTCACCCTCCTGTTTGTTTGGTGAACATGACTTCATCTTCATGATACGTGGGTCCTATGTTTAAGATGCCCGGCAATTTAATGATGGGCCGGCGAAATTGAAGTTAGCAAAAACATGTCACTAGCTTAAACGGGTCTTGAAATCTCCATAAAAGAATTGGCGGCAACCTTTAACATGGCATTTAACATAAGAGTCGGTGTAGTTAATTCCAAAAAGACATAGTCAATGGCAATCAAGCAAAGAGCTGGAAGCAAGCAAACACAGATATAAAAGCCTTCATTTGGGACTTTATTACATGACATTTGTTTTGAAGGACATTTATTGACAAATACTTTCGAAATGCTGCGCGACACGAGAAAAAACGATGTGTTGAAAATATCAAATTCGCCTTAATTGGAGGCTTAACAAGTGTCTTAACAAATTTTGATTTCTAAAGGATTAGAACCGGATTCACGGCACGGGTAGCATTCACGTGTGATCGATATATTTTAGGAGGGTTAATCGCATCAAGGTCACCGATCTCGTATTTGTATTCCAGATCAAGATCAGATCTCGTATTTCGTATTCTCAACTTACTTTTGAGTTACATCACATCACTTTGTAATTATTCTCGATCCATCAAGTCATTAAGTCAATTCGGGATATGTTTTTAACATTGTATTTGAGGGCTGTGGATTGGGGAATACACCATGGACCCTTTTGACTGGCAAGATAGAAAGACGTAATAAGAAGAACGACGTGGAGTTTCTAGAATCGAAGAGGGAAAATACGCGACAATTCGATTTTTTTTAATGTGCAAAAAGATGGGACTGTAACAAAAAAAAAAAGTAAGGAAAATGATTTCGAGAAAATAGTTTTCATATGAGAAGTGCAATGTAATTGATTAAATCACGTTTGCCGGACACTCGACGCGACGCATAAAACATGTTCTCCCTATTTGTAGCCATGCTCTTTGGGTCTTTAGTAGCTCTAAGGGGAAATTCCAATCGGCTAGAAAACTCATCAACGATAAGAAAGTGGGGGCGTAATTAAGAGAATCGTAAAGTGGAGGGAGTTAATGGCAAAGTAAGTTTTAGGAGACGGAAGTGATGACGTGGGCATAATTCAGATTCGGAGGATGAAATGCAACTTTGCTCCGGGTAGCTTTAGTTAATGCCAGCCATGCAATTACGGGCCACACGACATGTGATTCGCAATGCATTCATGGGTGCATGCGCAAAGTGATATACCCACGCATTTTACGGATGTGATTCACACTCATACATAACACGTTAATTAGGTAATCCACCCTATATTTATTACGTAGAAGTCGATTCATTCTTAGATTTTCTAATTTTGTCAAAGTTAGTCTTAAATTTATTCATGGAATTCCAACGTAGTTATTCCGTTCAAAGTCCGTCGGAAATCATAGCACGATCGATGATAACTCGGACCGCCATGTCAAGGAATTGCTAGGATTCATGACACAATCAAATCGAGGTAAAATTGTAAATCGAGAAAAAACGAGCACAGATTTTATCATAGTTCATCTTTAAATTAGAGCTACGTTCAACGTAAGATTCTACTATAATCAACACCTCATACCTCTCATTACATTTCTCGATTATAAGAGAAAAAAATATATAATATATATATAATATAAAAAAATATATATATATATAAGCGGCATTTATGAGCCTGCCCTAAAACTACCGAAAAAAAATATGACCTTAAATTGTAAATGCCCTCCGATATCCAAAGAATACGCTCCGTTGATACTCTCACAGGGGTGGATCCCTGACCCTCAATGCTTTCCCGTTTCAGGAGAGTATGATACACACATCAACAACTATTTCTAAAGCAAAAGTTGGTCAAAAAGACTATAATGAAATTTCGCTCAAAAGGTCACGATCAAATAAAAAAGTCTAAAATGTTCAGGGATCTAACTGACATCTGAACAATAGCTCCGATTCATGTTGTTGCACGGGGAGGGGAAAGAGGCCCCAATCCAAAAATCTTGAACTCGACCATATTGGTATGCAAGGTTCGAGTCCCGCTTGCGTTCCGAGGCCTTGAATTACATGTGCTCGTCGGCAAGAAGGAGCGACAAGTTCGGTCAGGCTCGATCGCCACCTGACCAGTCTCAACCCGGCCGATTCGATGCGGATCGCGCACGAGTTCATTCGTCACGAAGCCGTAATGGGGAGCAACGTCGATGTTGCAAGAACAATGCGTTAGCATTATTTCGGCCCGCAATTCATCCGCGAGCGGGCCATACCTATAAAGAGAGGGCCCACCGCCATGCCGGTCTTACACTAGCTGAAGTGACGAGGACAAAGGAGTGACGAGGACAGAGTTAATTTTCCTTTTTCTTTTAAATAAAAACTCCGAAAAATCACTTTCCTGTAATTAAATTTTGCATTATGCTCCGTTCAGAGAATTTACGAGAGTTAATCCCGATCATCAGATACCGTCGGATATAAAAAGAGGGAAAAGAAAAAAAAAGAGGAAAATCAGATAAGAATAAAGAAAAGGAAAAAGCGAAAAGCCAAAAAATAAAAATAAAAATATTGCAGTTGGCAGAGAGAGAGAGAGAGAGAGAGTGAAGGCTTGCTTCAGAGGGAAGAAGAAAATCTGAAGCCACAGCACCAACAGCAGAGAGGAAGGTGACGTCCGTTGAGCTTTCTCAGGACTCGGAGGAGGGAGAGGGAGAGAGAGAGGGAAGGAGGGAGGGAGAATGCGGGAAGACTCGGGGCTCCCGTCGTCGCTGCGCCCGGCCGATCCGTCGCTGTCTGCTCTCCGATCTGCTCGCCAATTGCGTCGCTAGATCCAAGCGTATCGTTCGGCGTCCCGCCCACTGTGGATTCCGCATTGGTGCAATTTGGGTTCCCAATTGAGCTCCCGCGAGCTTGGAGTCGGTGCCCGAAGGCCCCTTTGATTTGGGAAAATTTTGGTAAGCTCGCGGCTCTTTTGGCACGCGCTGATTTGGCGGATTTTCTCTTTGAGATTTCGATTTCATTGCGAATTGTACGGATCTCCGGGCGTCAATTTTTGCCTGAGTGTTCGCTTTAATGGCACAGTCTCCGTGGCTTGGTTTTCCTCTAGGGTTCCAATTGTGCAGTTAATTATACAGTTGATGACTGACTGGTTGTGCTTGATAATGCGACCGACTAATTTGCAGCTTTTGGTGCTGAGTTGAGTCAACATTTGTGCTGAGTGTGTTTTTAATTTCGTGTCATCCGAAAGCTTTATCTGGGTGTGTGTAAACTCGTACTGATAATTATGAAATGAGTTGTGTTACTCTCGGTAGGTGATTTTTTAGTGGGGGAAATGCCTCCTTCTCCGGCATTGAGATGCTCTCCAGGGAGAGAGATGAGATCAGAAAGTCACAAGCGAGGTCGGAGTCTCGAAGGTGGGCTGCTCTTCAGAGAGAAGGACGACGATCTCGCATTGTTCAAGGAAATGCAGACGCGAGAAAGAGACAACTTTTTGCTCCAGTCCGACGATGATCTTGAAGATGTATTTTGTGAGTTGCTGAATCGAACTTCCTTTTATTGCCACAGTGTGGAGTTCGGGTTTCTGTTGGTTTGCCTTTACCATATCTAATATCATTGAATGTTATTTCTTGTTATGAACTTCCTGTCAGCTACGAAACTCAAACACTTCTCTGACTTTAAACTTGGGATCTCCATTCCTGGTAGAGGAGAGAGTAGTGATCTTCTCAATGCCGATGGAGAGAAAATGACTATGAATGGTGAGTCACATTCTCCCCATATTAAACAAGACTATGTAATTTAACGAAGGGTCCACAGATCTTTCAGAATATTTAATTGTTGGCTAATGCAATCGTTAAAATTTTGTGCTTTACAGTTTAGACATGCATCTGGAGTTATTTGAGTTCAATTAATGAGCTAAATGCTCGAAGATTTACTGCAACTTAAATATACTATGTTCGTTTCATGATGCTAATTAGGGATTATAATCTCTCCTTGTTTTCATAGTTCTTCTAATTGACATTATCATTTGCGAAGGTTGTTAACTCCTCCTGATACCCCGCTGTTTCCATCTTTGGATGACGAGACACCGCCAGCCAATGTTGTACCTAGAGGACGTCCCCGGAGTCAACCAATTTCCATATCAAGGTCATCCACGGTAGGTCATTAAATCACTTGATGGAGTGTAAATATGATTGTCTTGCATCATGGCTTTATCAATTCAGGATGTATCCATCTCCTCAAATTTCATCTTCTTAACCATCTTTTGTCGCAGATGGAGAAGAGTTACCGGAGCAGCAGGGGTAGTGCAAGTCCAAGTCGTTCTAGCCCATCTCCACGCTCTGGTAACAGTGCTGCCCAGTCAAGGGGAAGGCCATCATCGGCTCGTCATGCCAGTCCGACTCCTACCCTGCAGAATGCGACTCCACCACAGAGGCCATCTACTCCACCAAGCAAAACCTCTGTGTCTGCTCCTAGGTCTTCCACCCCTACTAGCAGGAGGATGAGCGGTGGGTTTAGTACTACTGGTGCTTCAGGGGTTAGAGGAGCATCCCCTGTAAAGACAAGTCGAGGAAACTCTGCTTCGCCCAAAATAAGGGCATGGCAAGCCAATATTCCTGGTTTCTCTACTGAAGTGCCTCCCAATCTGCGCACTTCCTTGGCTGACCGGCCAGCCTCATATGTGAGGGGTAGTTCTCCAGCATCTAGAAATAGTCGGCAATCGGTTTCCCCAACTGCTTCTAGAAGTGTGGCATCATCTTACAGCCATGACCGAGATCACTTCAGCTCACATAGCAGAGGTTCTGTGGCATCATCTGGTGATGATGATGTGGACTCTCTACAGTCGATTCAAGTGGGAAGTCTGGACCGATCAACTTTAAGAAAAGTTGGTGCCTCTCCCAATAGAAGATCTTTGGTCTCTTCCAGGAAAAAAGTTGTCTCCTCGGTTTCTGCTCCAAAGAAGTCCTTTGATTCGGCTTTAAGACAAATGGTACGTGTCTAACTGATTATGTCCTTGTTTTCAAGCTATAGTGATGGTAACTTGTACTTAATAATTTAATGAAAATGGCAGGGACATCCTACTCTGTTTAGTCTTTTGTATTCTTGAAGTAAGGAGTATTTGGCATTTAATAATTCTAGAACAGATTTTCAATCCACCATGGCGCTGTGGCATTTTGAAATGGCTTAGTTTCATAGATAGTTCTCTTATAAGCCCTTCATGGAGTTTCTCTTAAATCAGTATTCTTTATATCTTGAAAGGGGATTTTGTTTTTCTTTTGTAAATGCATGGACAATGTTTTGAATGGTCTTGGTGATGTTGTGGCCTATTGTTTCTGAGTCCTTGTTCAGGTTGCGAACTGTGGAAATCAACTTTTATACATTAGAAGAAGTGGAGAATTGGAAAAGCTGAAATCTTTGAACAGACCTTATTGAGATTAAATTTTTATCCATTGTAAACTCACATTTGATTTGGTTTTGCTACTTCATTGTAGGATCATCGGAAAGCCCCTCAGAATATGTTTAGGCCTCTCTTGTCAAGTGTACCAAGTAGCACATTCTACGTTGGAAAAGCAGGCTCTATGCATCGTCCTATGGTATCTAGAAACTCTTCGGTGACAACAAGCAGCAATGCCAGTTCTGACCATGGCACAGGAACTGTACTTGATGCTGAAGGGAGTGACCAGAACCGTGATGATAAGACCTGTGAATCAGGAGGAGGAATATACGCTACTGTTGACGAAGAAATTTTCGAATTTGACAAGGGTGATACTGCTACTGAAGACATGGGCAGTGAGATTTATGCTGCACATCAATCACTTAATATCCCAGTCAGTGATTTTGAAGTTGGCACTGTTGTTGAGAGTGGCCATGCTAATGCAGAAGATAGCTGCCAAGACAGTGTTATCGAGAAAGTAACTGCAGCTTCTGAAGTTGATGATTTTAGAGATTTGGTTCTGTGCTCCATATGTGGGTGCCCGTATGATGCCTCCGAATCGGTGGAAAATGAAGAGAATCTGTGTCCCAAATGCAGAAGGAAAGAAGATATTTTTCTGGAAGCAGACATGGTTGTTGCAGAGGACTTCACACTAACACCAATAGATGCTCCAGATAAACACCAGCATTTGAATCAAGTATTGCCGATGGTTGAGTGCCAGTCGCAGGAAGTAATAGATGTGGATGAGCCAAGGGTTTTGCTAGGAGAGGAAAATAATCGGCAAAGGGAATCTTTCTCAAAGGAACAATGCCAGGTCCATCTACTAGGAAAATCTTCTCCAAAGCACCTGATTCAAGGAGATAATGAGATATTCAGCGATGAGCGAGAAATTTTTGCACCAGGAGTAGGTTCAAGTCCATCACATGCAGATGCAACAAATCAGGAGTTGCAGCAGTACACAGATCATAACAAGATCGATGTTACTGAAGGTGCAGGAATTTCTTTGTTGCTTAAGAGATCGAGCAGTAGCAAGGGGCATGTTATTCAGGGTAGGACATATACTATTTCTGCAATTCCTCGAGATGATCTATCTTATGCAAGAGATAACTCAACCAGCATGAGAAGCTCTTATGGCCGCGAAAGTATTTCTGGATCTTCTTCTGTTGATTTCAGCTCTTCTAGACAAACAGATGTTCGCATGCATCGCCAGTTAAGTGGCCTCAAATCTGAGAGTGAGGATTACAAGTACGACATTAAAACTCAAAGCATCGGATCGTCATTTTCGGGGTTTTCAAACCGTGCTTCCCAAGGTTTTGGTCTGGCAGCGAGCATGCATGACTCTTCTGAGGATCATGTTGGCAGTGTGGATACTGATGCAGAAGAATCAATTTTAGCTTCTCTAGAGAAGAAGCATGCTTTGGAGACGATGGATGCTGTTTGTACATCCACAATGTCCACCTCTAATGGGGTAGATACTTTTGAATCTAATGAGAGCTGTAAAGCCCTGATTGCTTCCACCACAGGTTTGTCAAGTCATGCGATTAGAATGGGACTAGAGGACAGTACGGTAGTGTCTTCTAATATCACGGACACTATTTCACTTGAAAACGGGGCAGTTCTTCAAGACAACTCAAGGGTTATTACTGATATGGAGGCATCAGCTGTTGCTGCTCCAAGGTCTTCTGCAGGAGAGGGAGCTGGTTTGCTGAGTTCTGGCGCCAGTGCTTTAGGCTGTTCAGATGTTCTGGCTGACCACTCTCTTGTCTCATCGTCTGAAATGGAAATGATGAACGGTCAAAGTAGGGGTCTTTCAGAGTCTGAACATAAATCAGAGAGTAAATCTCCAGAGACTTTAGAAACAGAAATGAATGCTTCAGCTCAAGAACCCAAGACCTCTGACCATGGGCATGGCATACTAGGTTGGTGTTTGCATAAGTATATGTTCTGCTGATAAAATTCTGAATGTTGCAATCTTTTTCCCCGCACTGCTTCAACAGCCCCTCTGCCCCCAACCCCAGAGAATAGAACCCAAAAAAAAAAAAAAAAAAATAATTAAAATTTTTTTTTTGGGGGGGGGGGGGGAAAATAAATAATCTTTTTCCTTTATTTTTAAAAAGGGGGGTAAATCCTAAACTCCGAAACCCCGCGAAAGAAAAATATACCTTGCCCAACCCCAGAGAATAGAACCCAAGATAATGCAGTAAAAACTGAAGCAGAAGTTTATTATGTCATGTGCTGTTGTTTATGTCCATATTTGTGATTTATATGTCTGCTATTAACATGCGTAGAGAAATCATCTGTTGCACTAGTTGTCATAAATCATCCTTGACATGCCATCAAGCCACAGAAAGTGCACTGTACATGAGTTCCTTCCATGTGTTGACAAAATTCTTTTAGAAGGAAAGAAGTTGCTTTTTGCTATTAGAATGCTAGCTTTCTCTTCTCAGGAAGGGTATGGAAGGTTCTAGTGTACAGTGAAATATAGTTATCCAATTTGATGATTGGGAAGGGAAGGTATCTAAGAACATGAGTCAGAGGGAAGGCATAGTATGATAGGCTTCATATATGAGCACCTTAATTATGTGAGAACTCATTTCTTGCTTCATCTGGTGATGTCTTCGATAATTGCTTTCTGTTTATTAATTGTTTCTCCTGTTGCGACTTCACATTTTATTTGTGTGTTAGTTAATGCTGCCTCATAGTAACTAATCCAGTTGTTCTACGTGTCACTCTTTTTTCTTCTAATAGATGGTGGGCAACATTAAAGGATTTTCTGGGTTGCATGTTGAAATTACATCCTTATATACTGAAGCATCTGTTTTTAAACATATCTGGTCCACTCTTACTAAGTCAAGTTACTACAACTAGCACCTAAAAATTGTATCCTTGACCAGATACTTTGCCAATTGGCTCCCTGGTCCGTGCTTTGCAAATTGTCGTAAAGCCTCTTTTTGATGTTTAGTCAATGGTTCTGTCACTACTGAATAGCTTTCTGTGACGTTGACAGAGGACTCAACTGTTACAATGGAGGTACGAGCTGGAAGTAGAGGAAGAAGCCTTACCCTCGAGGAAGCAACGGATACAATTCTTTTCTGCAGCTCCATCGTTCATGATTTGGCATATAAAGCTGCAACTATCGCGATGGAGAAAGAGCCTGCTGTTCCTCTGGAAGGTTCGCGTCCTACCGTAACCATATTGGGGAAGTCCACCACGGAAACGAGGGATCCCCGCAGAGGCAGAATTGTAAGTAAATGCAGTTTGAAATCCCAGAAGGCGAGGCAGAGGCAGGTAGAAACCGAGAAAAACTTCCCGTCCAGCAAGACTGAGAACGACGAGAACATTGACGAGTCTTTGATGCGTAACGTTGGGATCCCGAGCAAGTTAGACATTGTAAAGCCACCTAAGCTCGAATCCAAGTGCAATTGCACAATAATGTGAGAAAGGTACACATCCCAAGGGCTCCCGTGAAGCTGGGTTGTGACCAAGCGGTTCCCTTTGGCCTACAAGGCGGCGGTAGGCCTGAGGGTCTTGTAATTCGAAAGGCGATTGGCTCTTTAAGTTAGTGCACGTTTAGCTCCTGTTTATTCCAAATTTATTGGCAGCAAGCACTGTATTTGTGTTGGGGTTCCAGATTTGTAAATTTTTGTCTAGTATGGTTAGGCTGATGGGGGTAGTGTAGCGAGGGGCATGTCTGTTTGAGTGTAACCCCACATTCTTGTATTTGTCAATCTGTCTTAAAATCCTGAATTCGAGAGCAGTGTGATTTATGAATTCAAAGCAAAGCCAATATTCGTTCAATTACATGGGCGCCAACGACTCTCAGGGTCCTCGGATAAGCTAACAAGCTTAGATGAGTCCCGGTTTTCTCATTCAACTGGCGATGTTGAGCTTCGTCTCACGACATGCTGCTGCTCTTGTTATTACAGTTTTGCCACCCATATTTGGCTTGGAAAATAGAACAAATAGGCCTCTGAACTTTGGGTCGGTGTACGGTATTATCCCTGAATTCCCATTTGTACAATGTAGTCTTTGAATATTGACTCAATGTGTGATGTCGTTCCTAAATTTTTAGTTGGTTTAATATGATCTCCGAATTATTAGTAAATGTATAATATAGTCCTTAAATTACGTGAAAATTTTTTAAAAGTTCGGAAATCGTATTGCATCAAAGTTTAGGCCCTATGTTAAACAAATTAAAGATTTATGGACGACATAAAATCTTATATTAAAATTTAAGTATCATTTTTGTTGTAAATAAAAGTCAGGACAGACTCTGGAGCAATTAAAACCAAACGAGATGACTCGGAAGAAGAAAAAGCCGTAAATCAATCAACCCTACACGCAATAACATGGTGTGTCTCTCACTCCTCGCGTCAAAACAAAAAAGTCAAAACACGAGAAAAAAGTAGATGGGGGGGGTGGGTGGCCAAAAAGAGAGGTGAAAAGTTCGATTAGCTTCGCATTACAGTCAAAAGTCAACCTCTTCCTCGAAACTCCCAACTGGGTATCGGCCTAGCCACGCCGGGGAAAAAAGACCCTCTTGATTGAATGATGACCGGTTCATCGTCTCCCCAAGTTCTCACCCGATTAAAGCCCGACAAGGTCAACCTTTTGTAGCTAAGATTTGACCATTCTTCGCAATTAGTAGGAGAATTCTCTCTCTCTCTCTCTCTCTCTTCTTGTGTGTCCACGAGGTTTAACTAAATGCTCTCTCTCTGGAAAAATCACAAAGCCCACACATCCACATCGATTATTACAGTGAATGACATCGAATGCGCCACGACAAACGTAGACATGCATGCCCGTCCCACCCATGCCCATCTTTTTTCCCCTTGTGTGTGTCTATATGCCCATGCACTTTGTGACATCGGCGTGGCCGATGTAACGTAACGTTGGTGCGACCTCCGTGTGGAAGACTCGACGGGCGAGATAGAAAGTCTAATCTTAGGCTAATAAGTAAAGGAAGATCAAATATATATAGAGAGCGTATAATGCCCATAAACAGGAGATTCGAGATGCTTTAATGTTCTTTCTCCCTCTCTCTTTTGCAAGTTGAATCAAGAACAACACGTACGATTTCACAAGCGAGGGGATGCACACGCAGAATAAACCGGGACCGAACCCGCCTCCAATATAAAATTTAAGCCGATAGGTGGAGAGAGATCGCGTAACGGCTACATGGGATACTCTAGCGTATATCGTAATGCAAATTCTTATTTTCCATCTTCCACGGAAAATAACGAACCCGATGAACTTGGAATTAGAGAGATCATTTCAAAGAATTCGATAGGAATGAATATAGCTAACGAGGAAAAAGAGTTGAAATTGCTCTACGTTGCATGAAGTATTCCCATGTTTTCGTTCCATTCTCACTCGTTATCTTATCCACGACATAAACTAATTAAACCGGTCAAGTAAGGATCTGAGAAACCTAGGTTTCGTGTCCCATACAATGTATTGATCTGACGGGCCATTCCGGAGTCAACCTTTTTTTTTTCTTTTTGGTCGGAGAGTTGACGTAGTTAAAAGAGATGGAATTTCTTGTAAAATTAGAGTGCAATTAGAGTTGAGGAGGTAGAATCCGGAGACGTAACATGAAAACGACGACGGATCGGAAAAATAAAAATAAAAAAATGGCATAGTCCTCGTTTGGAATATGAGAGGGAAGGACGCATATTCAGACTTACCGTTAGGCGTTAGCTGCTTTCTTCACGCCGAATCAAATCACGTATAAAAGGACGACGGAGGCAGATTCAACGACGACCAATCTCCTCTCTCTGTTTCTCTCTCTCTCTCTGCATTTGAAGATCGGTCTGGAAGAAGAAGGAGAAGAAGCGTCTTGTCGAGTCGAAGCCATTACCGAATCCGGATACGATCCCACGGCAATGAGACGGGTGCTGAATGAGATGGCGGCATCTGGATCGTCGATCCAGGGCTCGGTTTCGTCGTCGACGGCGGTGGCCTCGGCCTCGGCCTCGTCGCAGTCCTCGTTCGCCGTCGATCTTCACCAACTACGCTCTCATCTCCGCTCTCGTCGCGTTCACCATCGCTCAGTCCATCAAGTTCTTCACCTCCTGGTACTCTTTCCTTTTATCTTCTCCCCGTGATTTCGGCTTCGGGCGTATTCCTGCGCGCTCCGATCTTTCGTCGTCGATGTCCGTGTGCATCGGGAGGACAAATGTACCTGTGCGGTTTGGCCGCGCGTTGTGACGATAGCTCTTCGTTTCCTCCGTTTGGCGCGATGATCGAATCAAATTTCCGCATTGAATTCGATTTTGTAAAGTAAATTGAGCTTGCTCAATCGATTGCGAGTCGATCCGTCATGAACTCCGTTTTGCGTAATATTAGCTTCTAAATCAAGCCTAACGTTTATTGTTTCGCTGAAGCTAAAGAACTCACCAAGAAACAAACTCTGAGCTGATCGATCTAGCTCGTTGATCTTAGGTCACGTTTGGTGTGTCTCAGACTATAGGTATTCACTAGAATTGATGCATTTGTCGTCTAAAGTTGATCTTCCCCAATCTGATGCTTATATGTGGGTTCGCTATCGCTACAAATTGCCTCGATTTTGTTGTTTGAGACCAGGGATGTCTTTTTTAATTCACTTTGACTAGATGGTGGTAAACTGGAATTGAGAGGGTTCATTTGTTTCCTCTTTCCATGTATAGGATCCTCTGTTTTAATTTGGTATACATGGTTATATGTCCTAAGAGTCTTAAGCTTTTCTTAGATTTGCAGGTATAAGGAAAAGAGATGGGATCTCAAACGACTCGTTGGATCTGGAGGGATGCCATCTTCTCATTCTGCAACCGTGACTGCTCTTGCAGCAGCAATTGGGTTTCAAGATGGCTTCGGAGGAACATCATTCGCCATCGCATTGATCTTAGCATTGGTGGTATGGCCTTATTTCAGTTTTGTCCCATCTTGTGCAATTAAGGAGTTCTAAGAATCCCTAGGGCAAAAAGGGAGTAACTATCATAATTTGGCATTTTCTTCGCTTCTGCAGTCAACTAGTTAATGCAATGCCCGTGAGATAGTCTAGTAATGCAAACCGACAGATTGCATGTTGATTACCTGTTAAAAGGATGCTCTTTAGTGTGCTGTCTGTTCCTAGAGAATGTTAATATGGAAAAATTTGTGCAGGTGATGTATGACGCAACTGGTGTTAGGTTACAGGCTGGACGTCAGGCAGAGGTTAGGTGTTTTTGCCATTTTTACTATTCTTCTGCACTTGGTCATCTTTTACGATCTATTTCACGAAAATAAATCTTATTTAGAGAGCTTAGATTAAATTAGACTATGTAATTTCTTTAGGACTCATCTTTTCTGCATTTTACTTTCCAGGTGTTAAATCAAATTGTTTATGAACTTCCTGCTGAGCATCCCCTTGCTGAGAGCAGGCCACTGCGTGAACTTCTAGGCCATACTCCTCCTCAGGTCTGCTATATGCTGGACTGTCCTGGTTCAACTTGTATTTGTATACGTTTATTAGTTACTTGGAGTCCTCAGAGTATGGTTTGGGATTAAAAATGTGACGGACACACTAGGTGAAAAACTACCATAAACACATGCTAGGTTACGATCCCATATCTGCTGGATTGATTATGGAAAATGCTGCAAATGATGATTGTGAGGCTCACTCTTTGCTTTTGCTCATCTGTTGGCACACAGTAGCTTATGTCAAATTCTCTGATTCGAACTTTAGGTGGTGACTCTTTTTGGGGTACTCTAGTTGCCTGATCAATGATACCTGTTACATAATTGTCAAGATTGTCCCAGGCAAAGAAAAATGTCAGATTCTGAGCTTCATAATGCTGCAGTCATAGAATTATTGGCATTCATCATCCGCTCCAGGAGAGGATCTGTCGTAGTCGGCAGTTCTTTTAAACTTTCTCCTTCTAACGCCTTCATGTTTAGGCAACTTGAAAAGATATGGGTAAACAGTTCACATAGATTTCTCATGTTGTTAAGATGCGATGCATTTTCACATAGTAATAACACAGGAAACTAAACGACATCTCTTCCATACCCTGCTTATGTATTCTCAGAAACTTTCAATGTTGATGCTCATGCATTTTTGCTGCTTCTTTTTTTCCTCCTTGCTAATCACAGGTCATCGCTGGTGGGCTTCTCGGAATAGTTACTGCATCTGTAGGGCATATGATCATCCTGGCATGCAGTTGATGTTATCCATTAGTTGATTGTGCAGAAATCCGAAGCATTACGCTTCAACATGTTTGACCACGACTCAAGCTGAGGTCACAGATGAGAAGATGTCCAAGCACATTCACTCCCTTTCTCAAACATGTGTTCTTGATGCCTTAATTCAGCATTTGTTCCTGACGAACTTGACACTGTAAAAATAGTAGAAAAGGAAAGATTGAATACAGTTACGTCCTATATGCTGTCGGATTTTCTGTCCAACGCATCCAATCATGGGGTTGCATTTTCTGCCAACCATCCAATCATGGGATTGCAGATCGCAAAAAATAAGAGTAGGCAATTCAACTTATAGGTTGCAGAGAAAGAAAAACGGGAACGTGGTTTAATTGACAGATACATCAATTATTGATTCATGATGATACGTATTAAGCTCGGACTAATGAAATTCAGCTCTCCGTGGCTATGTCTGGCTAGATATTCTCAGTTCTCCTGCATCAGTGGATCATCATCACTTTTGCCATTCTTGAGATGTTAAATGGCAGGGATGATCGTTATTTTGATCATTAGTGGCCTTCCAATCACTATGAGTTTGGGCGAGCCACTTTGAAGTAAGTGAGAAAGGCGAATTGGAGACAGAGCCATGTCCGTAATGTATCAGTCATCCGAGATCATCACATTACTCGAGAGCGTCAATGCACAAATTATTGACTGTCGAGCAGGCAATTCCGTGCTCACAAAATACCAATCGTTGTTCTCCAAAACCTATAGAAAATGCCGATATATGTGATTATACTCTTGTGAACTAACAACTTCCATAATGTTGGCAAAATTTTCCCTAGACCGCCTTCAACTTCACCCCCAGCACTGCAGAAAAAGCCTTTTGCATCTCCAACATAGGATCTCCTACGATTTCAGATTTCACGCGCCAAGCGATATGCTCATCAGGCCTGACCAGGATCGCCCCTCTGTTGGTCATCCGGCACAACTCCCACCAGGAGGAAGAAGACAACACTGCTGGATTCTTAACTTCCTGAACGTCTAAGAAATTTTCCCAAGGTGCCAATGCGGCCTTACTACCTTCTCCAAACAAATTACCAGCTTCGACAGGCCACACTACACAGGCTCTAGCGGATACTCTAAATTCTTCAGCCACCTTGAAAGCAGCACGAGCGAGATTGTAGGAATCTTCGATTGGTGCAATGATGAGGAGGAACTCAATCTTATCTCCATGTACGAGGTCAAGAGTTGACATATTTTCCTAGAAGACATTTACAGAGGCACACTAGAGTGAGTACATGGCGAGAAGCCAAGCTTGCATATTTCATGTGTATCAAAGAGCATGTCAGGAACCGATAACTAGGCATACCTCTTTGCCAGAATCTGACCATACCCTCACATTCATGTGGGGAAGCCTTGATCCTGGATCTGCAGATGGTATAAAGTCCCTCCGACGGCCAGTAGGTACTGGAAGTGGAACCAAGGTACTATCAACATCAGGAATAAGTGCACCATCAAGGTACCTGAAATATAATGGTTGATTATCACATCGTGCTGGCAATAACATATAACAGAAGCCTCCCAAAATAGCCTGGTGGATTCTCAAATCAAATGAGTCGTAGGTCAGGAAATTAACGTATAGTTATGATCAAGCTCTAATTCTTAGGAGAATGCACACCGGATAATATAATGGTTGATTATCCCCTCGTGCTGGCAATAACATATAACAGAGGCCTCCCAAAATAGACTGGTGGAGTCTCAAAATCAAATGAGTCGTAAGTCAGGAAATTAACAAATAGTTATGACAATCTCTAATGCCTGAGAGAATGCACGCCGGATAATATTTCCTAATGAGGCTCAAAGTTAACCAACATGGATGACAAACGACCTGAAGTTCATGACAGAACAACTAACATTACCCAATTGACAAGTCACGTAGCAAGCAGAAAACATCAACATGAAATATTTTGCAAAAAAACAACATTTTTATTGGTCAAATCACCAAGATTCCCCGATTATTTGTCACATTAACAGAATGGAAGGTCGATATGAAAGTTTCCACGTCAGAATCTTCTTCTTTTAACTTTTATTTGGACATGAGCCATACCTAAAGCCAAGATCCTCAGCAGGAAACTGCAGTTGAAGGCTTTTCCCTTCATCAAATATACGTTTCAGTTTTGCCAGTCTTGATGATCCCAGGGGGTTGTTTTCGTTAAGAAGAAATGTTGAAAGCTGTGCACGGCCTAAGCTAAATGCCCCATCCAAAATTGCCTTCTGAACTTTGGATGGTAGAATGGAACCGAAACCGTCACTGACAACTCGATGTACTATAAGACAGAGCATAGTAAGGAACGAAGAGTTAGGCATAAATTAACAATAGGCAACTGCAGCAATGCTTGTGAGGACTTCATTTAAAGATTGATAAGCAAACTAACTGATTATGACAAAAGCAAAGAGTATTTTGCAGAGAATGGAAGAAAGCATCAAAATACCTGAGTTTGCAACAGCAGGATCAAGACCTAGAGAAGCTGGAACTGCCATGGCTGCTTTGAAGTTTTGAACACTCAATGTAGTATTGAAGATGGCAATCTGATCAATTATCTCAAGGTCAAGGATCCATCCAATTCAGAGAATAAAACTTCCACAGCTTACAAGGAGAAATCAAATAGAAGTACCGGCTTACGTTCTGCTTCATAGGTATGAAGAAACGAAGATGGTGAAATACCCTCCAAGACAGAAGCCAGTTTCCAAGCAAGATTGTGTGCATCCTGGATTCCAGTGTTCATTCCTGCAATAGTTTCACGGAAATTTTACAAATCTATCAGTCATCCCCTAACAGACTTTGATAAGTTGAACTTTCCTGCCCCTCAGCTATTGATCATGCCATCAACTGGCCAACCACATGCTTGAGCCCATTCTAATTGAGAACTTAAGGATAAAAAGAGCGTGAGAATGATCAAAAGTTCTTGTGCAACTCTTTAGGTACTTATCTTTTCTCTGCAGGTAATTATTCTGTTGATTTATTTCCGCCAAAATTATTTCATATTTAGGGTCAAAGGATTCTTGGAAACACTAGAAAAGTGGCAGTCCTAAGGGGCCAACTAAAATGGAAAAAAAAATCACTATATATTTCCAATGATCGACAAATAATCCAGTGCAATGTGACTTCCATCAGCAGCTAAAGCTAGAAAGAAAGCTTCAGCTGCTACAGCTTAGAAGCAGTGACTAGGTAAATTGTCAAGTCAAAAGTACTGTTCCAACCAACTAGAATTGAATTACAAAAGGTAATGGGACAAGATCAAAATGGATTCCCCCAAGTAGACTAAAATTTAGGTAAATAGAAGCACGGTTAACATAGAAACAATTGAGGAAAAGATGCAGTAATTAAACCTGAAAAATCTTAAACTAAGTAGTCAACTGATTAAAGAATGCTACTCACCAAAACCACCGGCTGGAGGAAATCGATGAGCTGCATCACCAGCAATTATGACACGATTGTCACAGGAAAGAAACTTCTCTGCAACTTCAGCATGCATCACCCATGGTTTTACGTCAATTACATCTATGTCCCCAAGTTCTCGGCCAACCAACTTGAAAATTATCTTCTCACATATCTACAACAGGTTGAATCCTTCAAAGAACATATTGTTTCCATCAACAAGGAATTACAATCCTATCGACATATCATAACTTAAGTCCGCATGACAAAAGCATCTATATTGCACAGAGAGCACCTGAGAGGGTATTTTATCAGTGAACCTAACTGAGGGCACATAATTTGAAAATGCACTAAACCAGAATTTAATAAATGGAGCATGTAACATATATCCAGCTCAAAAATATCACACTACCTTCAGGTTCAAAATCCTGTACATTTTGCTGAGGCGGATAGAATGGCATCTGCAACATGATAAGCAAACTCAGGTGTTATCCAGTGGGGATCTGAAGCAGGTGAAATGATCAACTAGACATTTTGCATGGAATAACAACGTATACCTGCAAAACAAATTCTCCTTGCTCCAGATCATGAGCAACAAGAACTCCAATAGCTTCAGTATTGAAGATAAAGTATAACATGCCAGGCCTCTCCCTGAGGAGATGTTGCCCAAGGTCTTTGCTAAGAAAATGAACACTGACAAGCTTTTGTAACTCCTTTTCACCTCTCAAACTAATTCCTAAAAGCCTTCTGACACTACTCCCAGCCCCATCTGCACCGACAAGAGTACTGCACCGCAATTTTCTCTCCTTACACTTTCCTCCGTCAATGTTAGAGACAGTGGCAGTTACAAATCGGTCAGAAGTAGTATCGATGGAGATGCATTCGTGCCCCATCAGTATTTCTCTTGCCCTGGGAGCTTCACAATCCAGGCATTCCAAGTTGTCTGCTTCACGGATTTGGAAGTTGAGCTTTTTCAGATGCTCAACTAATAACCTTGTTAATTTGTACTGCGAAAAGTGTGCCACAGAGACAGGGCTGACAACCTTTTCAAAATCTGCTTAACAAAGGACGTATTAAGCATTTCTTAGAACACAAATTCCCCACAATCAAAACTATGTCATTGGGAACCAGTTAACAACTATTTCCTTTCACAGACAAACAGTACCTCCGCAACATTAGCAAAGACCGAAAAAGAACACAAAATGACATGAACATTACACTAATTTTTATCAACGGATGAGCTGAGGAAAAGCAATGCGAGTATTCATACCCTGAGGTTGCATATGGTCAACTGTCCCTAGAACTGAACCGGTGAGTGAACTGCAATATATGAACTTCCTCCACAAGTCAACAGGCAGTTGAGATTTTTGAATTTCCTCCGCCAAGCCATTCATTTTGCAGAACACCTGAAATTATTTTATAGATCGAAGAAATCTGATTATTCAAAACCCCAAGAAAGACAAACAGAGTTTCTCCAACACAAAGAAAGTTGACCTCCATTGTACGGTTATTGATGAAGTGAGCCTGTGGATGGCTAGAAAATGTCTTGTTCTTCTCCACAATCGAACACTTCACTCCTGCAAAAAGCCATAATGCAGGAAAAATATTCAATGCTGACTGGTCACATCAAAAGTGCACCAAACAAAAGATGAACAAGTGGAAAGGTGCGGAGAGGATTAAGCCATCTCTTTGCATCGGTATATTACTTTCTAACTTTGACAAGTAAGTGCAATTCTCTGAAATTAAGCGAATATGAAACAACCCTATTAGGAAAAGGAGTTGTTTTTCTCTATCCAGCCTATTATAAGCTCAATAAGGCAGTTGGAGCTCTTAGTCCTTTAGGAATCCCCAGTAAACGGAATCGACAGATTAAATTTTATGGAAACCATTAAGCCACACATAGATGCGAATTCCTCTCATTTTACAATGGATCTCAAATTGGAGGAGGACCATCAATTGACGTACCATTTCCTAGCTTCAAGTGCAAGAGTACATGAGTTCAAGTCCTCCGTTCTTTTTCATTCCTAAGTCCTTGAGGCAATTACAATCAAAGTTACTCTGTTTAGATCGAAGCTCCATGAGATGTGACAATGAGTGTTGAATATACTGTGCCTTCAAAGAGCTGCAGACGTACTTCCCACACACTTTCGTCCTCTCATACGATTAATCATTGCAAACGCACCCAAACGAGAAGAAAAGAGCGAAGGCTGGAACGGTACCTAGCTTCGTGAGAAGGATGGAGAGGACCAAGCCCACGGGACCGGCGCCGACGATCAGAACCGGAAGCGGTGCGCCGTCGCCGTCGCTTCCGCTAGTGGAGGCGGAGACTGATAATCCTCTGGTGCGAGAGCATGAAGACGGATGGAATTTGGCTCCGGATCCAATGTCGAAGAGACCACTGCAAAGCTTGAGAGAACGTGCAACCGCCATGACTGTGGAGAGAGAGGGAGACACACACGAAGCTCAGGGGAAAGGCAATTGGAAGGGCTTTAGAGAGGCTGGTTGGGCGGTTAAACGACGTCACGATCTGCGTTTCGGTTTTTAAAAACGATGGTTTTCAACTTGCCCACTTCCCCGTTAATGCTTTGGTTAGGCTCGCTTCAGTGGAGATGGAGAATTGAGCTTAAGAATACTTGATTTGATTTGAACCCTTTTTTTTTCTGTAATTAATTGAGTTAAAAAGATTTGCCTTTTTTTTTACATTTATATACATTTTTATTAATCAACGACGAAAAATTAATTTGTAGTGTGTTTCTCTAGAATTTGTAAACTGCAATTCAATCTTATAACTTGAGCTCGACAAATTACTGGACTATGTTGCCTTGTTAGAACTCGGAACTCCGATCAAATTTGAGCGAGTGTTGTAATATTACATATTTGAGCCTTATGAAGTTCTGGTGAAAACGGTGTCGGCTTAACTCTACTCGATTACATATCTAACTAATTATTGGTAAGACGGCCATGACATCATTAACGCTTCAGTTTTCTTGATCACCCGGAAAATGTTGGAAGCCCAAAGTTCAGAGTTCGACAGTTCTTGCTTACATATACAGGACGCCTTTCCTCAAGAGGATTTTGAAAAAAGAGCAAAAGGTGACCCCCCAGTAGAGGCAAATCAAATGGATATGCTGTTTGGAATCCCTCGGCCTGTCACCCCGGGACCGGACGAGGGAAGCAGCAGCTCGTAAGGGGGACGCCGGCCCCGGTTCGGCTCTTCAGGCGCTTGTCCTTGTTCCTCTCATCGATTATCTTCTCTATGTCCTCGAGCTTGCGTGAGAACCTCTCGAACAATTCCAAGACTCGGCCGTCGCTGATCCAATGCCCGTGGAGCTGGTTCACCTGACCCAAGTACTCCTCGTCGGGCGAGTGTGTCGACAGCGTGTCTTGCACCGCCATCACCTTGGTGGCCTGGAGTTGGGTCGGCAACGACGTCAGGAACATGTGCTGCGGGTTCAGCAGGAACTTCTCGTACTCGGGCTCGTCCTCCTGAGGGATGAACCTCCGCATCAGCGTCGGCCTGTTGGGCACGTACCCTCCGAACGGGTACTGCCCGAAGTTTATGGCCGCGTGCTGGCCTGAAGCTGTCCATATCATAATGGCCAGGACGGTGCACAAGTCCTCTTTGGTGTCTAGCTTCGGCCACCAGGGCTCATTCCTCTTGTCGTAGTGGCCTTTGTTCTTGATCTCGTCCCACCAGGCTTGAAGCTCGACGTCGGACACGACTGATCCAGGGTCTGAATAGAAGTGGTCGACATAGGATTCGACCCATTCTTGTATGGCAGACCATATGAGGAGGCCGTCGTTCGCATAAGGGTAGTCTTCGAGGATAAGCCTCAGGCCGTGGGGCGCCAACGGATCTTCCACTGCCATTCCCCTGAAAGATACCACATAGTCAGTAAATCAGTTTCACAAATACTTCTCCAGGAATCGAAAGATGATCGGGGTTGATTCAGC
The DNA here is from genome assembly GCA_021437795.1 of Rhodamnia rubescens. Classification (NCBI taxonomy): domain Eukaryota; kingdom Viridiplantae; phylum Streptophyta; class Magnoliopsida; order Myrtales; family Myrtaceae; genus Rhodamnia; species Rhodamnia rubescens. Next base: position 1,151,519 of record JAILYA010000063.1, on the reverse strand, counting down.
ATAGCTGATTCTGAGCAATAACTCTGAAACAAGAGTGACTATTGTTGACGCCTAAATTTTGACTAATATATATTTTGCATAAAAATTAGAACTAATTTTAGTTCTAAACAAAAATCATCTCACATATTCATTTAGCATTGGCATACAATTTGAGCTCAATTTAACAGGAGTCCTGGACTAGGCATGCGGTGGAAAAATACACCAAGAAGATTTGGGCTTGAAAGAAATATTTTCTCGGGATCAGATGTGCAAATACTCGAACTTGATCAGATTGCAAATACTTGAAACTTCGGAATCGCATTGCAAATACCAAAAGAAGATGGGGAAAGGAAGATGGTGAAAGGAAGATGAAGAAGAGAAGATGAAAATGGAAGATGAAGAAAGGAAGATGAAGATGAAGAAAGGAAGATGAAAATGGAAGATGGGGAAATGAAGATGAAGATGAAGAAAGGAAGATGAAGATGAAGAAGAGAAGATGAAAATGGAAGATGGAGAAATGAAGGTGAAGAAGAGAAGATGAAGATGAAGAAAAGAAGATGAAGATGAAGAAAGGAAGATGAAAATGGAAGGTGAGAAATGAAGATGAAGAATGAAGGATGAAGAACTTTCTCTTTATAAAAGAAGAAGAGTTCTTGAAGAGATAGGAAGTTTTTGAGAGGATGAGAGAATTGAGAGAGTTTTTTGGGGTGAAAGAGAATTGAGAGAGTTTTTTTGGGGGTGAAAGAGAATTGAAAGAGTTTTTTGGAGGAGGAGAATAGAGAGAGCTCTTGAGAAAAAATTTGAAAAAGAGTTTTGAGAGGGTATGAGAGTTTTGAAGCCCGATACTACTATTGCCAATTTTTGCACCGATCAACACAAGCTCTTGGTCCATCCCCATCGTTCAAACTCGCGCAATAAAAAAAAAGTTAAGTGATTCCCTAACTTTTTTTAATTTCGAATACAAATTAGCTCGGATTTTCTACACTGATTTTTCTATCTACGTTTTTATGTTAAATAACAATGCATATCAACGATGAGACATCAATGGTACAAGAATAGAAGGAGAGAAAAAGGGAAAAATATCAACGCCCGTATTGCGCCTCATGAAATTCTAGCGATATGAGAAAAAAGCGTGAAGGAGAGATAGGGCCAAGAGATTTCTCGATTACAACGAGTCACCAAATCGGTCCAATGGTCAAGACAAGCCCGAAGCACGAGTTTGGTGCACGAGTTCAAATTGGGGAAGTAACCTTGAACCTACTTCATCCTAATTTCACGTAATTTCTTTATTTCAAAAAATGTCATGGGAAGAAAAATCCAAAAAAATTGATTCTTTGATCTTCAAGTAGAATTCATCAAATTTGTCAAATCCATTATTTGTTTCATGAATTTTAAGATACCGAAAGGGCATTAGTTGTAATTAATGTAACCAAGTCCCTGACTCTTAATCTCTAGTTCGCAGAAATAAGATAGTTTTCTCCCGCTATTTTATTTAGGTTTCTAATCGACCTACCGAAAATGATTAGTGGCGACTCCAAATTCAAATCACATTGCATGTTAATCATTCAAACCTTAAGTTGCGATTTGGTATGGACTTGGGAGAGTCCGAGTTAGGTTAGTTAATTAATTAACCCGATAATCCATTAGCCCGAAAAAGATAACATGTTTTTTTTTTTTTTTAGGTCGCGACGACTTAGCGACTCACTGGGGACCCAAAGAGGACTTAAGCCGATAAGTTCGTGAAAAGGAAAATTACTTGATTTGGCAATCTTGGTTGAATTTTAATCCCTATATGTTAAATGGTTTTGCGGGAAAGGGAGTTATAAGGGGAGAGTCATGACTAACCTCTCATTTTGCGAGCTTGGTGATGAGAATTTTAATTTTTGAATCATCGGAGTGCCGATTGCCTTTAAAATGTCGTGCATGCCCCTAATATAATTGCACTACACCACCTTGACTTGTGACCGAACCCGGGTCACCCGATAGTTTCAGGATGGTATTTATGTGGTTCTTTAACCTCGGCGGTAAGGCTTCGCTAAAGGTTATCCCACTTGAATCCCGAGTTCTTCAAAAAATGGCTCAATGGTCGTTCTCATGCGCGTGAGGCTATGATGCATGAGAGTTGCCCTTGTCGACCAAACCAAGTCGAGATGATTGGACCCGACTAGTCATGACTATGTATGCGAGGTGGCAACTAGTCATGATGAACGTCATGTGGGTCGCGACATGTCGTTACGTCTTTCATTTCATTTTTGCTAAAAGAACTAAAATCCGAATCCACGATTCATGCGCATGTCTTTGTGATTGACATTTTCTTCCTATGAGCGGTAATTTCTTGTCTCTTACGCCCGTTATCTCATTTTTATTTTGGGCTTGGTCCATGGTTTAGGTTGATTGTTTATGAATCTCATTGTCTTGTTTCCAATTTCACACTTTGCTTCCGTAGTTTTTATAATTTTATCGCTTGTCCTCAATTCCGATTTGGCTTGTTCCTTGTTGTACAATTTTTACTAAATTCTACGATCGAGCTTTGAGTAAGTACCAAACATGAAAGTTGTAGACCTATGTTTCAACTAATATCCTACAAAATTTCAGAATTAAATTCATAATTTAAGATGGCCTTTCGTTTTTTTAACTACCTGTGGTTATAATAGTTTTCCGAATGCGATTTTTCGAAAAGATACATTAAACCGATTTGATCCGCTCATTTCTAGTCCGATTGGTCAATATAAAAATTGTTCATCATCTTCTCAACTATAAGCTCGTAAAATTTGGACGTATTTTGAGCAACGTACGAATTAATACGGATTTTTTCGTAAAAAGCGGACAAACTGAAAATTACAATTCTTTGGTCATAATCACTTTGTTCGTTTGAGTCTAGAGGGATGCCATGGGCCGGCTCGCTATTCTCCTTGTACTCATTTTTGGTTTGTTATTGCGTACAGGTAATTTTTCACGGATCCTCCACATATTACTCGATCGGTCGCGAAGAGGATGGCCGACATTAACGCCACCGCCAAGTCTTTGCCCTAAACGAGAAACTTGGCTCCTTAACCGAGCGCTTTGAAGAGATGATGTCCCGAAAGATGGAGGAAATGATGGCCGCCTTCTCCGCCAAACTTCAATCATCCGCCAAACTTCGCCGCTAACCATTCTCGCTCTAATTCCTCATACGGACAACTCCAGGGGATACATGAGGAGGGAAACCAAGTGGATTCATAAGTATACGACCTAGATGAGTTCAATCAGGATTATGAGGAAGTTCGTCAAGATTTCGAACTACATGAGGAGGTCAAGCCCTTGACCGGTGAACAAATTATCTCGGTCGGCCTAGGCGATGCGGAAAACCCTAAAGAAGTTAAGATCGGGGCAAGCCTTTCCTCGAAATGTCCCGGAGCGCCCGATCGACTCTTGAAGGATTACCGGGGACGTTTTCGCCTTGTCCTATGCGAGATATGCCCGGTCTTGACCGGTTCCATTGTCGAGCATTGTTTGCCGATCGATCCTTCGGCTAAGCCAGTGGTGCAAAAGTCAAGGAGGGCTAGACCTGAATTAGTGCGAGAAGATCAAAGAGGAGGTCATGAAGCTTCTTGATGTAGGATTCATTGAGACTACAGAATATTCCGATTGGGTCGCTAACATAGTCCCCTGTCATGAAGAAAGACGGCCGCATTCGAGTTTGTGTCGATTATCGAGACTTGAACAAGGCCAACCTAAAGATGATTTTGCCCTCCCGCATATTGACGTACTTGTCGATAGTGCTGCAGGGTTTGAATTGTTTTCATTCATGGATGGTTTCTCCCGGTACAATCGGATCCCGATGAATGTCAATGACAAGTTGAAAACCACTTTCACCACACCATGGGGAATGTTCCATTACCGGGTAATGCCGTTTCGGTCTCGAAAACGCTGGAGCCACTTACCAATGAGCCATGGTTGCCCTTTTCCAGGACATGATGCATAATGAGATTGAGGTTTACGTCGATGACATGATAGCAAAAACAAGGCATGGAGAAGATCACGTTGAAACGCTAAAAAAATTGTTCGACAGACTCCGAAAGTACAAGTTACGCCTCAACCCCGCCAAGTGTGTCTTTGGGACCGGTTCGAGCAAGCTACTACGATTCGTGGTAGCGGTAAGGGCATTGAAGTCGACCCTTCGAAAGTCAAGGCTATTCATGAGCTTAAGCCGCCGACGACGGTTAAAGAAGTTCGAAGTTTGATGGGTAGGCTAAACTATATTGCTCGATTCATCTCTCAATTATCGAAACCGCTAAGCCATTCCTCAAGTCGTTAAAGAAGAATGCGCTAGTCCAATGGGATAGCGAATGTGAAGAAGCTTTTGGGAAACTGAGCAAAGATCTCATGAATCCACCCGTGCTTGTTCCTCCAAAGACGGGCAACCTTTAATCCTCTACCTCACAATCCTTAGTGAGTTTTTGGGTGCTATGTTAGCCCAAGAGAGGTAGGAGGATGGAAAAGAACGAGCCATTTATTATCCGAGCAAGAAATTCACAGCTCGGAAATGAAATACTCCGAAGCAGAAAACGTGTGCGGCGTTAGTGCAGGTGCTTGCGCGTTTTTGCAATATACCTTGCATTACCAAGTGCTTCGGTGACAGAGTGCGATCTCGTCAAACACTTGCTTAATCAACCCGCCTTGATTGGTAGACTTGCCAAATGGCAAATCCTCATCTCCGAGTTTGACGTTCAATATTTGTCCCAAAAGTCAACCAAAGGACGAGCTATAGCGAGATGTCCTAGCTGAAAATTCGGGGCAAGATGATGCCTATCATTCGAGGATCGAATCATGTCGGTAGAGGATTACATCCGGGACTATGTATTTTGACGGAGCCGTCAATTTATCGGGGGTCGAGCACGGCGCGGTTCGATATCTCCAGGTGGTCGACATTATCCTGCGTGACAAAAAATTGGTCTTCCCTTGCACAAATAACGTAGCGAGAATATGAGCGTGCATCATCGGTCACAGGCCGGGATTGAAATGGGGATAGCCCGACTTAAGGTGTTCGGAGATTCCGCTTTGATTATCCTTCGATCGTTGGAAAGTGGAAGACGAGAGATGCTAAATTGCTACCCTACCATGAGTATCTGGATGAATTGGTGGGGGAATTTGAAAATATCTCATTTGAGTATCATCCCGGGACCCATAATCGATTCGATGCATTTGCCACCTTGTCTTCAATGTTACAAGTCGCCAATGGACTTGAGGTTGACCCACCGAAGATCGAGGTACTAAAAAAGCCGGCATATTGTATGGCCGTGATCAATGAACCCGATGGTAAGCCATGGTACCATGACATCAAGACTTATATTCGAAGCGAGAAGTTCCCCGAAAAAAGTACCGTATCGACCAAAAGTACATAAGGAAGATGGCCTCAAGTTCTTCTTGAATGGAGAGAATTTGTACTGGCGGTCATTCGATTCGTCCTACTAAGATGCGTTGACTCGGCCAAGGCGGTTCGTCTAATAATGGAAGTACATGAAGGGATCCGTGGTCTACACACATGAACGGCCACTTGTTAGCTAAGAAGATTATGAGGTTGGATTATTATTGGCTCACGCTCGAAAGAGATTGTATTCGAGATGTCCGGAGCTGTCACAAATGTCAAATTCATGGTGACAAGATTAATGTCCCTCCAAATGAGTTGCATCAATTATCCGAACCCTGGCCGTTTTCTATGTGGGGCATTGATGTTATCGATTCTATCAACCCTAAAGCATCCAATGGGCATCGATTCATCTTGGTGGCGATTGACTATTTCTCCAAATGGATCGAGGCCGCATCCTATTTAGCGGTTACGGCACGAAATATCGCGAAGTTTATTCGCCGGGATATCATTGCTCGATACGGTTCACCTGAAGCCATAATCACATGACAATGGCTCGAACTTAAACAACAAACTAATGGACGAATTGTTTAAGGAATTCAAGATCAAGCATCCGAACTCTTCCCCATATCGCCTCGGATGAATGGAGCGATAGAAGCCGCCAATAAGAATATTAAGAAAATTTTAGCGAAGACGGCTGAAAATTATCGCGATTGGCATGAGAGGTTGCCATTCGCACTTATGGCATATCGGACCTCAATCCGGACATCTACCGGGGCAACCCCGTATTCTCTTGTATATGGAATGGAGGCATTCTACCAGGTTGAAGTGGAAATTCCTTCCTTACGTATATCGTGTCTCAAGCTAAGGCGACGGAAGGTGAATGGATCCAGGCGAGAGCAAGCCAATTGAATCGATCGACGAAAAAAGACTTAAGGCGTATGTCATGGCCGGTGTTATCGACAGAGAGTTGCTAAATCATTCAACAAAAAAGTTCGGCGTCGATATTTTCGGATCAATGACCTGGTCTTGAGAAAATTATTGCCAATAGTCCCACTCCCGGAAGGGAAATTCGCTCCAAACTATGGTGGTCCATATATAGTAAAGAAGGTGCTCCCTGGTGGTGCTTTGATTCTGGCCGAGATGGATGGTCGTGTCTTTACCAATCCAACAATTCCGACGCCGTAAAGAAATATTATGCTTGATTCACTCGATTTTTCATAATCGAGTTATAATATTAATACTGATTCACGAGTTGTTCACATTTGAGCATTCGTTTGTTTTCTCGCTACTAATCTTTCTTTGAGAGATTGTTTCGAATGGGGGGGCCTCTCTGCCCAATTGGATTGACCATCGGTGCGTGAGATTTACTTATTCGCAGAGTAAAATGGGTTATCTTGCGAAAAAATATGACGACCAAGATGAAATGAGTAAAAACTTGCATTCATTTCATTCATCGGAAAGCTTTACAAATAGATCAACGGGGTGGGAACGTAAAGCCAAACCCGAGCCCTAATGAGCATCACAAAGGAGTTTAACCGACTCTCCATACGATTGATGCTCCGCCTTCACCGATCGCTCCGAGAATCGAGATCCGCCAACTTTAAAGAGGAGGAGCTCACATTTCTCTTTGAGGTTGGCTACCTTATCCTCGTGATGCTCAGCAGCAAATTCCGAATCATGGATCGAAGCATTCTCCCGCGGCTATGTCCAAGGTCAAATCGTCCAACCTTTCTTCCATCCATGTGCATTGAAATTTTAAAACAATATTGAGCGGATCGCGCTCGAAGATGGTGCAGGACATGGCCAAACATCCCACCAGGTTTCCCCTCTCACGAATCAAGAGGGAGACTTGTTCGTTACCAGTAGTCAAGGGCCTTCTTATAATTGTCGGCTACAAGACGCCAACACCAAGGCTGTCGACCGATCCCGATAGCGCGCCTTCACAAGGTGGGCCAAAGTAACATGTTGATGAGCAACATGGTAAGCCTCCGGGGAAGTTAGTGAAGAGGGTGGGGAAGATCCCGTATTCCTCCTCTAACTTGGTACCCTCAATAGAAGCGGTGTCCATATCCCTAAACATAAGACGAATCTCGGTTTCGGCCTCCGGATGGTTGGTATATAAGAGTAGCCCTGGCCTAGGAGATTATAAAGTTTCTCCCACTTGGCAAAACTTGACCGAGAAGGCATGTCTTTGGAAGGGAAGCCATTGTTGTTGAATGAGCTAAAAAGAGTGGATGCAAAAGAGTGCTTAGAAGGTTGGAGATGAAGATATGAAAGCGATAATTGCCTCGGCGTTAAATCCTAATTTAAAGGCGGGAAAAGCTATAGCAATAATTATTGTGGATCTCGAGTTAATTATCCGGGTAAAACTAAGACGTTTCATCCGTGAATCACGGATCTACCATATCAAGTCTCACAAATCCGAAAAAGTTACAAAAAGATTTGAGGACCCCACCATGTTGAAAATTGAGTGGGAGACAAGCGGACTTTTCGAGAGAAAAACGGCAATTCTCACGAGCCACGTTAGTTACTCGGGTGAAACTACGGGCGTTTCGTTCGTTGGATCCTGGATGCGTCGTCAATCCGTGATCTCGAGCCTCACAAATTCGAAAAGTTACGAAAGGAGTTGGAGTCCCACCATGTTGAAAACGAGTGGGAGACAAGCATGGTTATCAAGAAAAGAAAATCGGTGCGAATGGATTCGGGGTCCCATCACGTTGAAAAAAAATAAGACAAGGCGGGAAACACGAAATCTTGGAAAAAACGTCGGCTTAGTGATTTTCATCCGCGTTTAAAGGGAGGCTTTGGAACATACCCGATTACTCGAAAGAATTTGGAGAGAGTAAGCATACAAATGGAGAATAGAGTGAACAAAAGGCGGTAAGAGGTATTTCAATCCAACATGTTTAGAGGCCATCGCACTTACCTGGAGGCAACCAACCTAGACATCCCCGAAAGCGAATCACTGGATTTCGAGACCGCATCCAACGCCTTGGAGCCGTAAAACCCAACTCTCTTAGCGGTGAAATTCAAGATCTCGACAAGAATAATGGCAACGGCAACCGCAGTCGGCCCGAAAAAAGAAAATATCAAATCAAAGTGCTTGAAGCTGCTTCAAGGAGTGCTTCTTACGTGAATAAGAGACGCAAAAATGAATTAAGCCGGATGATAGGAATGGAGCCCTTGAAGGTCAAGTTTTGGTTTCAAAACAAGCGGACCCGATTGAAGGTTAAAAATGAAAGTCATGAACTTACGTTTCGAGGAAGAAAGCGAAAAGCTTCGAAGAGAACAAGAGGTATAGGGATGCTATTAACACCGCTGTTTGCCGTATGCTCGTAGCGGCCCCATCTCCTTTGGTGACATGTCCCTCGATGAGCCACATCCCGAGCATTGAAAATGCTTATTCACCAATTCATCCCCCGGAGCAAGTTCCCGTACAATCCGATCTCGTTGGAGATACATCCCGAGAGTCGGTCTTGCGAAGCGAACCGATACCCTTCGAGGGAAGAGACATGCATCACTACAATTGGAGTTTCCTTGATGTCACAACCAGCCAATTCAACGCCGATGGAACTCCGAATGTGTAGCCTACATGAAGCTTTAGTTTTTTATTATGGGCTCTCAAAATATCTCTTTTTTGAGCATTACTAGCCAACTCTTACGAATCCTCAAGAGAAGTAGTGACATGTATGAATGAATGTACCGAAATCCCCATGTGAGACATTCTTCTTTTAATGCCTAGAGTTAATCCAGGGGCAAAGAACAAGATCTATCCACGAACATCATCATGCTTAAATGCGTGAATTCCTCGCAGATTTGACTAAGCATTGAAAGCCTTCACGTAAGTAAATGCGAAAAGATTTGAGGAAGGAAATAAGCGCCTCGTTCGTAGGAGGAACCGAAAAGATTTGAGGAGGGAAATAAGCTGTCTCGTTCGTAGAGAAAGTGAAAAGATTTGAGGGCTCCTCTATGTCAAAAAAGTAAAAAAGAACGGCGGATTGAGCGAGAGGTAAGAGTTATTACGAAATGGATTCAATGCACTAGGACCGAAAAGGAGAGAAAAGTCATCTGCGAGACTAACGAGATCGAAAAAAGTTTATAAAGAACTTGAAGTCTCCATGCACCTCCGGAACTCGTCACAAAAGGCCATCGTCGCTTTTGTCTTTGCAAGTCCAAAGAACATCTAAAGCCCGGCCTCTAGTCGAAACACCCATTTTTCGGTCTACATATGGAAGGTTTTGAAAGGAAAATAAGTATGCGTTCACTCCAGGGCGGAAGTATGGGAAGTTTCATATCCCGAGGATCTGCGAGTCATGGCCATTGATGGTAACCCCGTTTCCCTCTCGATTCTCGTTGCCATGCTGAGAAAGTGCATGTATAGGATTTCACTTATGTGAAAGCAACGGAAGCCTTAGAGGAGCCGAGACAGTCTAAATATGATTTTGACATCGTCGTCACGCCCATGGTAGGGATCGATATGGACGGGTCTCGATCTCTTATAGATCATTGATTCGAGTTGAATATACCGGGTCATCGTCACATCAGCAAGTGATGATCGGCGAGTTTATAACGAGGGCCATATTGCATGGTGCTCGGGCATCCTAAAGAAGCCGGTCTGCGTTCGAGTGCTCCAAAACATTTGGCAACATCTTGTAAGGAAGCAATTACTTGAACAAAAGAACTATGGCCAAGCCGCCTACGACGATTTTGTCGGAAAGAAAAGGCCCCTTTGGTCCGCCGAGCTTCATTCTATATTCATCGAGGCGGTTCGACAACTAGGAATCAATTCAAGACGACCAATGGCCGTACTCAAAATGATGAATATAGACGGACTCACCCTACGAAGTGTCACAAATCACCTTCACGATTTAGAGATAAGTGAAGAAGCACGATGTAGCTTGGAACCAAGGCGACCGGAGCAAAGTTGATCGGAACATTAATCCCGGAAAACCTACGGAGCAAAAAGTACACGACCACTTTCCAATCAAGAATACCGGCCATACCGACCTTCCGCGGTGGTTCTAGCAACGGACAGTTGATCATCCCTACGAGTTCCCGAGCGACGGCGGAGGCTCAAGCTCAAGGAGTCGGACCGCTCACGGCAAAAACAAAGTGGAAAATCCGTCGCCAGGTGTTAGCAAGTAGCAATGCCCAATTCGAGTATCAATTGCCCGAAAAATCAAAAGGTTACTTTGATGATGAGCTCACCGCCTTGCAGTCGGCCCGGTTCGGAGGCGAAAGACCTCCCGAGTTGTGATCCGAAGCAAGTGATCACGGATCCTCAAACAACGATCGTTGGTGTATGATCCAAGACAAAATCACCAATCATTGGAATAGCCGGCGAAAAGAGGTGGAACCAATCTCGCATGAATACTCCTTTAATTCCATGTATAGTTCCCTGCGTGGGATACTTTTACTTTCTAGTTGTCTAGAATTTGCCTAGAGTTAAAGGGCGAATTTTCTCCTCTCTTATCAAATGCGTAAGTTCCTTATTAAGCTAGCACGTAGCAAATCAATTTATGGACGACACTCCCGAACGCCCGTAAAGAGAGATTCCGAATAGCCTTACTTGGGAGAATGCAAGTAAAAGACCAAACAGACTCAAAGATGGGTAACTCCGTATCGTCCCAATTGATTCTCGATCGTTTCAAATTCTAAGTTAAGCTTATTTTATTCTCGACGAGGGATTGCAACCGCTTTGAGAACAATATAACAAAAGCGAACCACCCGTGGGCGCCAACAACACCGCGAAGATAGTGGTTGGGGAATGACAATGGTCCGAGGCATCCCGAGGTCGATCCGGGATTTGGTATCAATGTACAAAAATTAATAAAAACTTTTGCTTCGCAGATCGAAACTCAGCCAGACGGTTCTGAACCTGGAGAGATAACATCTTGGACATACAATCCGATTCGAGATGAATCGATCTTTTCAATTCAAAGTTCGCGAGGAATACGTACATGGGTAAAGTGGTATCGTTTCAACTCTTTTAGAACATGAGGACATACATTGATGCTTTCCCTTTTGATTTTTACGGGGGTCACTACCTGCCTAAACAGAAGTATCCCTTCTCCCCGAAAAATTAATGAAATGAGAAATTCCCGGAGCCTTTGACAATCTCATGTCTCAAGCGAGATAATGAAGTTTTGCAATACATTTGCATGAGCGAGGGCAACTCACGATCCACGTCCCTAAGAAATTTTTATGTACTTGCGAACTTTGTCCGCCAAGATAAAAAGTTGCTGCATTTTATATGCTCGAAAACACTCATACACTGTATAGTTTGCACATGATTGTTCCTCATGTTTAATTTACCAACTCGAATAAGGAACATGAACTACATAAGATACATCGAATGTACGAAGGGGGCATGACGAGAATGATGAAAGGCAATCCTTTCCCAAATAAGTCCAATTTTTTCGCGGAGATGAACGATGGCTAAATTCCGCACTCCCCAAGGTAAAGAGTTTTCTCATGAAAGGTACGATAACCGAAGTGATGGAGGCATTCATTTCTCTACCCTAAACACCGCAAGTTATCCGTTGATCAACCCATTTGAGCGGAGATTTCACTTCCACAACCCTCGCAAGAACCACCCCACGTTGGGGCAAAACAGAGGTAATTCCATCAAGATCACGAGACAAATGGTTAGAAATCTTCTTGCTTGGACTAACATCAATTTTCGGGTGGTTCTTTGCATTGTACTTGCGCTTTAATTCAAGTGCCTTAGGGTGACGAAGAGCATTTCTTTTTCTATCCCACACATCTATATCCATTTGCACAATCCATTTGAGCCTCGCAAATTCGTTTCTAAAAGCCCTTATTGGTGATCATTGTTGTCCCAAAGCAAATATGGCCTATCTTTGAGTAGAAGGACCCGAAAAGTTGGATCAATAGAAAATCTCCCAATGAACTCATCAAGATGCAATAGGAAAAGAGAGATGGGAGTAAAAAAAAAGAGAAGAAAAAGGAAAAGGCGATTCCGCAAAAAACTCCCGGGCATTTAAAAAAGCAAAGTGCCTACCAAAAGCAAGGCCAATGCCCTTTCAATTCATTGTTCATTTGTAGAATATTTCGAACTTGAATGCACAATTTTCCCGTATATCCTAAAAGGGTTGAGAGAAAAATCTCCATGAAGTGTCAAATTGCAAATGCTATCTTCGATTCATACCATCCTCGAGCAATGATGGTATCCTAGAAGGCCACGATCGGTGACAAGATTGTAATGATCACCAACATCAAGCCCCTTCTCAAACATCTTCCGAACCAAAACGAACCCTTTCGTTTCTCGGTCCCAAATCATTACCTCCATTACAACCCTTTAAAAGCCTTTTCTAACTAGGGCACTTGAATTAATGTGGAGTTTCATGATTCTAAGCATCACTCGAAGAAGTTCAAGCAAGATTACTTCTCTCTCATTTTTGCGGGGTTCTTGACTTGTAAACCCATAGCGATAATGAAGAAATTCATTTCAAGACCTTGACTCAACTAGAGTCCCCTTTGTAAACCTTTGACCTAGCCCTCATTACGGTCCTAATCAAGACCTCCCGGATCGGCTCGGTCGTATCAATTGCGAGATTACTCGGATCCTTATCGAATGCGATGATGGAAAGATTGAGTGATTTCTTTTGAATCCTGCAGACAGGATAAATAACTTTTCTTGAGAGTGAGAGAAAACCCTTTGGACCGAAGTCCCCCATTCACATTTCACATTCGAGGTATTCATAATGTGAGAACATCCCTGGACGAGGATTGGTAATGCAAATTTGATAGAATGGTTATGCATAAACCATGGTATGAGTGATTGCATTATATACATCATCATTGCAAGCTCGGTAGGATAGTTTTGCATGAACTCATTGTTGAATATGTTTGCGCATGTTACCTCTACCATTCTATGATGGGTAATACATTCCCGATGTTCGATGTCCCTCCCAAGGTCTCGAAATTCATCCAAGGATTATTGAATGAGCAAGTTCTCCCGGCAAATGCCTACCATGTATGATACGAGTGATCTGTTTCGTTCTTTTATTAATCGTTCGGAGAACCCGGGTAAGTTTTCCAACCCATTTCCAAATTAACAACTCCTCCGATGATATTTGTTACGATTCAATTCGGGCAATATGCCTCTCTTGTCGGTCGTGTAGACATATGCACTGGCGATCTTGACATCTTATCAAATCATGACGACGTAGCTCTTATGATTTCGGTCTCGAATCACGAAGACATATGCATCGGGTGATCTTGACCTTGATCGGCTCATAATGACATAGCTCTCATGATTCTCGGCTCTTTTATCAAATCACGAAGACATAAGCACCCGTGATTTTGATCCAAACCAAATCATAACGACGTAGCTCTTAAGATTTTGGTTCCCCTTTGTCAGATCACGAAGACATATGCACTGGTGATCTTGACCTTTAGTCGGCTCATAATGACATAGCTCTTATGATTCTCGGCTCCTTTATCAAATCACGAAGACATAAGCACCGTGATTTTGATCCAAACCAAATCATAACGACGTAGCTCTTAAGATTTTGGTTCCCCTTTGTCGAATCGTGAAGACATATGCACTTGGCGATTTCGACATTTAATCAACTCACAACGACGTAGCTCTTGTGAACTTGATTGTACTTCTTTCGACTCACAACGACGTAGGCTCTTGTGATGCGGAAGGATATACATATCTTCTTATTTGTCTCGCATTAGGGAGAAGTCTCCGATAACGAATAGGTCGAACACCTTAAGGTCCTCGTGTTTGCAAGAAACTTGGAAATTAAGGGAATCACCAACTTATGAGGTATTTGGTAAAACAGGTATTCTCGTATGCGATCAATGTGCGAGTTTCTCTCTAACATGGAAAAGAGAAATTATGACACGTTATTTACTGATCTTGCATACCATGCGTCACTTCATTACATAAAAAATGGGACCAAAACTCCCGCCAAAAAGTTCATCCATCATTTGCACTATCAAAATTTAGGGTTCAATTTTGTTTTTGAGCGGAACCTCTACGAGCCTCCACTCAAAGAGGGGCATTGTTGACGCCTAAATTTTGACTAATATATATTTTGCATAAAAATTAGAACTAATTTTAGTTCTAAACAAAAATCATCTCACATATTCATTTAGCATTGGCATACAATTTGAGCTCAATTTAACGGGAGTGCGGACTTAGGCATGCGGTGGAAAAATACACCAAGAAGATTTGGGCTTGAAAGAAATATTTTCTCGGGGATTGTATTGCAAATACTCGAACTTAGAGTATTGCAAATACTTGAAACTTCGGGACTGCATTGCAAATACCAAAAGAAGATGGGGAAAGGAAGATGGTGAAAGGAAGATGAAGAAGAGAAGATGAAAATGGAAGATGAAGAAAGGAAGATGAAGATGAAGAAGAGAAGATGAAAATGGAAGATGGGGAAATGAAGATGAAGAAAAGAAGATGAAGATGAAGATGAAGATGAAGAAGAGAAGATGAAAATGGAAGATGGAGAAATGAAGGTGAAGAAGAGAAGATGAAGATGAAGAAAAGAAGATGAAGATGAAGAAAGGAAGATGAAAATGGAAGGTGAGGAAATGAAAATGAAGAATGAAGGATGAAGAACTTTGCCTTTATAAAAGAAGAAGAGTTCTTGAAGAGATAGGAAGTTTTTGAGAGGATGAGAGAATTGAGAGAGTTTTTGGGGGTGAAAGAGAATTGAGAGAGTTTTTTGGGGGTGAAAGAGAATTGAAAGAGTTTTTTTGGAGGAGGAGAATAGAGAGAGCTCTTCCGAAAAAATTTGAAAAGAGTTTTGAGAGGGTATGAGAGTTTTGAAGCCCGATACTACTATTGCCAATTTTTGCACCGATCAACACAAGCTCTTGGTCCATCCACATCGTTCAAACTCGCCGCAATAAAAGAAAGTTAAGTGATTCCCTAACTTTTTTTAATTTCGAATACAAATTAGCTCGATTTTCTACACCGATTTTTCTATCTACGTTTTTATGTTAAATAACAATGCATATCAACGATGAGACATCAATGGTACAAGAATAGAAGGAGAGAAAAAGGAAAAAATATCAACGCCCAGATTGCGGTCTCATGAAATTCTAGCGATATGAGAAAAAAGCGTGAAGGAGAGATAGGACCAAGAGATTTCTCGGTCTAACGAGTCACCAAATCGGTCCAATGGTCAAGACAAGCCCGAAGACGAGTTTGGTGCACGAGTTCAAATTGGGGAATAACCTTGAACCTACTTCATCCTAATTTCACGTAATTTCTTTATTTCAAAAAATGTCAATGGGAAGAAAAATCCAAAAAATTGATTCTTTGATCTTCAAGTAGAATTCATCAAATTTGTCAAATCCATTATTTGTTTCATGAATTTTAAGGTACCGAAAGGGCATTAGTTGTAATTAATGTAACCAAGTCCCCTGGACTCTTAATCTCTAGTTCGCGAAATAAGATAGTTTTCTCCCGCTATTTTATTTAGGTTTCTAATCGACCTACCGAAAATGATTAGTGGCGACTCCAAATTCAAATCACATTGCATGTTAATCATTCGAACCTTAAGTTGCGATTTGGTATGGACTTGGGAGAGTCCGAGTTAGGTTAGTTAATTAATTAACACGATAATCCATTAGCCGAAAAAGATGACTTGTTTATTTTTTTTTTTTTTAGGTCGTGACAGCAGCTGATTCTGAGCAATAACTCTGAAACAAGAGTGACTATATGAACTCGAAATAAAACAAAAGAGAGCCCAAAACTGGCCCCGGTTTTGAAGGGTAACTTTTTCTTGGAATGCACTAGGATCTTACCTCCGGATGAGATCAGCAGGCAATGCCTCCATGTCAAACCGCCACACGCTCTTGTATGCGGCAGAACTTAACTCCATAGCGTACTTTCCCGGGCTGAAACAGGCCTCGATTATCCCTCCTCCGTTAATTAGACTCTGTCGAGCTAGCGCATTAATTTCTAACGTGTAGCGCATGTGCGGGTGAAGAAGCTTGTAAATCGGATGCATCGAGCTGAGCTGCCTATGGGTTGCAATTATATAGGGCTCCATGGATGCATGAGTCCTCAACCTGTAGTTGGGCAACAAACAAAGAATTGGACAAGACATGGCATTGTTTAAGTACTAAACCATGTTCTTCAGTCTGCGCAAACTGTAAAATGCGGAATTCAGTCGACACAAACTCACTGTTGCTTTCGTTTGCACATTAATGCCAAAATCAAACAATAGTTAACAGCGGGTCAAACCCACTGATGCTTTATCTATAGTTCATACTCTATTTCAGAATTTCCAATCTTACCAGTGATTTACAAGTTGATGGATCCCGGCATCATTGGCACAGACATGGGCTTTGGCTTGCTTCCAAATCCAGTGAGCTGTGGCATCATGCCCTTGGGTGTAAACCTTTTTGTTCCAGGGTTTAGAACGTGCCAGAAGGCAACGAAAGCTCGATAGCTATTGGCTTCAAAATGCCGGCCGGATTAAAGAAGAGGATAGTCCTGGAGGCATAAGTTTTTCTGTCCGACAAGGAGTTGATCTTATCGACAAACGGCAGAAGCATGTCGTGGTAATCGATTATGAACAGCCGGTCCTCCTCTATAGCCTGCATTATTCAACCAGCCTATGAGTGACATTGTGTAAGCTAAAGAGTGCTAATAAAAGAAGAGAAGATAATTTCGTCTACCTGCTCGACAGTCATTCCGTGGAGTTCTTGTCCTATCAGGTCCTTGGTTAGCGCCGAATCTGGAGGGCCATAAACAGCAGGATCCAACTGGCTAAGGATAGGAAATTCCTGTCACGCGACATCAAAAAGATCAAAAAAATTTATTGTACGCTGATTGAATTAAGAATGATGCTGCTATGGGAGTCTTTCTTCGTTTTGTCGCCTTGACTACCTTCAAAATCTGAATGCTGACTGGATTAACCCCGGCCAAAGCTTGGCGTGCAAACTCATTGTCGCGTAGCCATGCGAATCTATCCCCTAAAAGATGTGGAGATTTTGCGGGGTTTTAATGTGATGAAAGACCATAGTTGGCAAATCAAAGTTCTTCGAAACACCAAACAATTGTCTCAAACAGACAACAGAAGGAAGAGAGATAACTACTTGATATGACAGCAGGAATTTCATACTTCAGCAACCTCTCGCCTACTGTCAAGACCTCTTTCATCAGATTCGCTAATGCCAGAATGGCCTTTTCCTCATTCTGCTCTTCATCTTTCAGCAGGAGTCCGTCGATGTACAGCTTATCGATCTCCGAGAAGCACTTGAACGGAATATCCGAGCTCGACAATGTTGCAGCGATTTGTGGCACCAGATTATGGAGCAGAGCTTTTAACCTCCCAGCAGCAAAGGTGTTCTGCTTGATCTCCTCGAAAGTCTCATCACGAGGCACATATACCGGGTGGGGCTTCTCGATTCTACTCTCACAAAGTGGGTCTTTGGAAGATTTTATATAAAAAAAAAATGAGATTTTTGCATCATTAGAGAGAAAAGGCCAAAGAGATGATTGTTGAGGTAAGTACTTTACTTGGTTCAATTTGAAAAGTTCTTTTACCTATTCGCATAGGCGGACGGCCTGTTCGACACCGCCTCGGATAAGGTCTCTCCTCCCCGCCCAATACTGGCCTAGCAAGATCATCATCTTTGTCAGGATTTCCCAAGTCGTTATACAAAGCATAATCGTATATCCGCTCGTGAGGCTTTCTCTCGCCTTTTCCATTGCCCCGGATGCTCAGCAAGTCTTCATGCCGGAGATCTCTAAGCCCTGCCGGCGTTTGTGATGGCAAATAGGCCTATGTACAACGAAACCGGCATCGCTTAAGCAAAATGAAGGAACAACCGGTACATTAGTAAATGAAAATGGATTTGTAAGAACTCAAGTGCCGGGGCTGACTTGGTTCCGAAAGATGATTCTGCTCTCGGGATTGTCCTTCTGGGCGTGGATCCAAGTATTGGCGGGGAAATGAATCGGACCTTCGCTGAAACCGTGGATCACGATCTCGAGCAAGTGAAACTCCTTGCCATGGAGATTGGTGATGAGGACAGCTCCTGGACAACCAAAGTCCTGAGGAACCTTAAAATCAGCTGCATACTCAGCTACGTAGGAGTGCTGTGAGGGGTTTGGTAACCACCCTCTCACACTGGATTCAATGGTCTTCCCTGACTGGGTCACTGCAATTGCAAATGAGTGAAATTAGCCATGACATTAAAAACAAAACAGTGTGATTATGACTAAACTTGATATTTTGCAGCATTAGAGACATGTTGAAGAGCAAATCCAGAACCTAAAAAGAGAGAAAAGAAAAGAAAACTAGTGGCCAAGCATGTGAAGAACCTTTTTCTTTACACGGGATGTCTTGATTGGTTAGGACAAAAAGGACATCCTATAACAGGACCAGTAAACCAGTAATTCACGTTCCTGGACTTCTCTTTCGGCCAAAAAAGAGACAACTCAACTGCAATTATTGAGAGGGAAACTATCACAACTCTCCAAGGACATCAAGCTTAGAAATCTTTATCAACAGGGATCAAACAAAAACAAAAAGGGAAAAAGGAGAAGAAACCAGAGAGCACAATCATATCTTTAATTCAAGCACAATCCCACTGTTTTCATCACTAAAATCATCAAGAAGTATCGTGAATACCCTTCTTTCACGACGTGCTGTGGAAGATCTGAATCATACCGATATTTGTCCGTAGACCATAAATACAAAAAGTCTTTTTCCAGAAACTAATCTTGACCAATAAGCCCCAACGAAAAACCACACAAATTCTGCCAGCATCTCCATCTTGCAGAAGTGATAACCCAACCTCCAAGCAGAATGAAGAAGTGAAATCTTGACTGTGCTGCAATTTTTTTTGTTGCTGAACATGCTTAACTCACAGCAATTCAAACTTGCAAAAAGGTAATAATAACAAGCAGTGCAAGTTCAGCCACACAAAACCCAGAAAGGAAAGAGAAAGAACTTTGAAATTACAAAAAAGAAGAAGAAGATGAATTTGTGTTTATAGACTGACCAGGATCGACCTCCTCACTGACAAGCTGAAGCATGATGCCCTGACCAATCCCATTCAAGAAAGACTCCAACGAGTCCAAAATCTTGTCGACCAGCTTCTGCCTGATCTTCTTCCTTACTGAAATAACTGCTCTCACATCAAGTTTCCCTGAAGAAGAAGAAGAAGATGATGATGAAGAAGACGAGGATGAAGATGATGGCGATGACCCATTCAAGTCCTTCCCATCCACCGGCTTCTCAGCCTCCACAGTCTTGTTGTCCCCGCCGCTAACCACTGCCCTCACCCACCCACCACCCCCACTGACCTTGGACCGCCGACCCACCACCGCCCTCGACCACCTCCCGTGGCCGGAGGCAGGCAAAGGAAGCCGGAAGACCGGGCCGGAAACTTCCGACTTGAAGGCGGAGGGTGGTTTGACAGCAAACATTTGCCCGTTTTCTTCAGCTTTCTTTTCGCAAGGGTTAACTCCACAGGGAAGAGTCAAGACTGTACTTTAAAAAAATTTTCTCGAGCGTTGAACTCCACAGCTTTCTTAAGACTTACAAAGAAATAAAGAGTGAGAGGGATTGACGAGTGAGATCGGACCTGACGGGGTTTTGATTTCTGTTTGATTAACAAAGACTTGGCTAAGTGAACATTGCAAAGTTCTTGCCTTTGACAAGATAGCCTGAAAGTGAAACTTCAGTCAAAAAATTAATGGATACGACACTTCGTGGTTGTTCATAATAACAAGATATTCATGATGCCAAGCGTGAGTCACCTAATTTAAGTGCTTATAACAATTTAGTATCATCACCTACTATGACAATTTAGTCTATTAAAAAAAAAAAAGTTACACGTTCCCGTGTCTAAAAAGTTACACGGTTGAACACATCTCATTTATTTAAATGCTCATTCACAAATTCACGTCTCTGATGTCAAAACCTACCTTAATTATATGATTCCACCCCATTAAACACATAGCTAATCTCGTATACCCCACTAATCACTCACATTTCTCAAGCCAAGATTGTAGAATCATCTTGCACTTTGGACTTAGAAAGAAAAAAGATAAAAGCGAAGATGCCTTTTAGCTTCATTTTCTTTCTCAGGAAAGCAACGATTCAGATCTCCTGCGGGAAAAGGGAGATGGAATATTCAGGAACCCGACTCGCGATCCGCATGGAACATGAATTTGAGCAGTGTCATGTAATGTAATGTAATGTAACGTGACGATGCATGGCAAACATGTGTGGGATTAGTGTATGGTGAGGTGCTTATTACGAGGATTAAGTTAAACTAAAACTAAGCCAAAGCATGGCTTTCGAGGACAGAAGCTGGCAATCAATGATTAAAGTAAGGACAGCTTGAATAGCATTTTGCCTAGAACGTGTGTGTCAGTAAGATTAGCAAATGTTTGGATGGTCTCACCGACCGGCTCTTTGGACTACATGGGGGACTTGCTGTTGACACTGACGTAACATTTTTTAAGAATCCAAGTACTTTGAAAAATTGTCTATGTCCGATCGAGATGCGCGAAAGTTATTTTAAATAAAATTAATATCATGAAAATATCAAATTAATATTTTTATGATAAATTTATTCTAAATTAATTTTTTGATTATAAAAAACCTCAAATTTAGCATAATAAAAATATACCCTCCATTAATTGTTGTTAAATTCTACCGTCAAATAATTGAGTTGGATGACAACGTGACAATTGACGAAGTGTATTAGCTTTGGGTTTTTCACCCTCATTTTATCGTATGTATATTAATTTGGGGATTTTGTGGTATTAATGCAATTCAACGGAAATTTATGGAAGGTAAATTTGTCACGGGCATATTAATTCGAATTATTCAAAGTAAAAATTAATTTGAGGTAAATTTATCATACGCGTATCATCTTTAGATTTTTTACGGTATTAACCCTTCTAAGTATTGGAAGAGAAAATGAGAGAAGAAATTAGAGGGAGTTAACCGATGACTACTCTTATTCATTTAGGATAAAAGCAAAGATCGGTGAGAGAACATGGCTTAACACGAAATGCTCGAAATCATTAATAAATGTAGGGTGTCGGATAAAACACAAATTATGCATAAACTCTTTCAAAAATTTTTATGTTTAAAAGATGTTTTGTGTTTTTGGGGGGGCCAAAGTTCTGCCCGAAATAGTCAGAACAACTTTATTTCTCCAAAGTCGGTTGACAAAAGCTTGTCTGGTTTCCTCCTGATCTCTCGAAAGGTTAAAAGTGGGTCAAAGTCCAATCGCCAACTTTTACTTTTTGCTTAAGTGATGATTATGGAGGATGATCACTATTGTGCACCATAAAATATACAATTTTTATCTTATTATCATTTATTTTCATTTAACTTTCGTCTTACCTGACCTAGCAGATTCATCGCAGTATTCGATGAGTTTGAGATTTATTCACCCAAAATTAGATTTGCTCACTGTAAATCAGATTATCTTAAATGTGGAGCGGCATTTAAAACTCCTCGCTCTTTTATATAAATATGCAATTTAATATACATTGAATGATCTTGACTTCGAAAAAAAAAAATGCTCTTGAGAGTTGACACTTTTATTGTGCATCACTTTATGTTTATTTCATTTTTTTTAGGAGTTAGTACCACGAAAAATTTCAAACTGGTACACGTATAACAAATTTATCTCAAACTAATTTTTTAACTATCGAAAACTTCAAACTAGTACACATGCGATAAGTTTACCTAAAATTTATTTTTTTTTACCACAAAAAACCCTCAAGTTGGTATACTAGTGATAAATTTATCACAAGATAATTTGTTTGGGTAAATTTATCACATGCATACCAGTTTGAAATTTTTCGTAAATAGTAATCCCTTTTTTTTGTAATGGTATGGTAGTTCGACAAGATAATTATCAATAGGCAAGAATGAGCAAACACAACCGAGAGCCCGAAAGCCTAAATTAGCCCCTTTTCTCGGGCCCGAATAGGCTCAAAGCTAGGATTTTAGGTTTGTCCTATTTTTTTTATTTGTCTAGGGCCCGAACTAATTCCCAAAAGTAAATATTAAATAATAAAATATTATATTATATAATATAAATTACATTATAGAGCCACTAAACCTACATTATGTGTAAGTAGTACCTAAAATTACTACTTGAAAAATTGATTTATTTATGATATATCGTTGGATTCCCTTTTTTTTTTTTTTTTTTCCAATTTCTCTTAATATAATATAAATATTTTTTATATTAACTTCTCCATTGGGTAATCCCACCTAAAGACAAGAAGATCGCATGCGGGTTCTCACAAAAAATTTTTTTTTTTTTTAAATTTTGGGATAGGTGAATTATAATAAATCCATTATTCGAAAAACCAGGCGGAATTTTCATCATTTCGAAAAATCAAATAAATAGATTTATACCTTAGAAAATAAAATCGATATGTCATATTGTCTCTTAGTATTTCTCCATTTGAAAATCTAGATCTGGACATATTTTAGAAATGGTTCATTATGTTTGTTGCCAGGGCTACAAGACAATGAGGACAAAATATTTCTTCATTTATATAGTAATCCTATGGTCATCGCAGGATATAAAAATATTAAAAAAAAAAGCAATTTAGAAATTTTAAAGAGTCGGGCTAGGCCCAAATCAGCCCAACTCAAACGGTTTAATTCCGGTATAAATAAACACGTGTGACTCGATTATTACTAAACTAGCGGGAACAAAGTCCACCAGTAGTCATGGTACTCAATGGTGGTAGGCGCCAGGCAGCAACTTAACGCCACGCAGGTCGGTGTCTACGACTAATAACGATGGTCATTTGGGCAAAAGAAACACAGGGGTGACTATCTAGGCATTCTAGCTTATTATGGTCATTAGCATTAAATTTTGAAGATATACAACAAGCGAAAGCACGACAAACGTGGAGATGCATACCAACCCAAATTAGCATAAAAGCAATACAAATCAAACAACATTTACCAAGGGGAGTTATGGTGAACAAAAAGCGCGTTTTCCACACGGGTTTCATGAAAAGAAAGGGGCCCAATTGCGATTTTTCTTTGCAAGTGAAAGAGGTGACCCGTGCACGAGGTCCGTTGGTCAATCTAGTGCTAGCACTCTTTTATCAGTAATTGGGAACGGGTTCTTCCATTATCTCAAACTTTGTTTGTACGGCGAAAATAAATAATTTAAAAAATATTTTAAAAATATATATTTATATTATTTTTAAATATTTTTGTGAAAAATGAAAATATTTTTGGTTCATTTATTCTCGTGAATTATATAAGGGTCAAAATCGGTACATTTATTATAAATTTATTATAAACTATATTTTTTACCACAAAAATCTCAAATTAATACATTTGTGATAAATTTACTATAAACTAATTTTTTAACCATGAAAAGTTCAAAATTAGTACACCCGTGATAAATTTAGCCTTTTAGATTAATATCACAAAAATCTCAAATCGATATATTAAAGACAAAACAGAGGCTAAAAATCCCAAATTAAAGTGTCGCGTCTGCCATCTAATTCAAAGATTTGAAAGTTAAATTTAACGAAACCTATCGGAAGGTAAATTTGTTATGAGTATATCAGTTTAGGGTAAATTTTTCATAAGGATTTTTCGTGATATTAATCCATTATATAAACTATGATTTTCAAGGATTTGTTTTTAAAATTATTTATTTTTCGCGCAAACGAAGGGCGTTTCTTTTAAGGAATCTTAGAAGAGAAATCGTACTCGGCGGGCGGGACATCACATGGTCCCCAACGCTGGACATCGCATGGTCCCCCCTTGGATCACATCACATCGCACGGTCCGTGTGATCCACGCACCCGAGAAGAAAGAGAAAGCCCCACTTTAGTGGGTCCCACCTGAAAGTATTCGTGAAATAGTAGATAATCCTCTTCGGTTTTTGGTATGTCACAATTTCCCTGGAAATATTTCAATTTAGCTCGAGTTTTCGTTCTGATCGGAGTATTATTCTTATCACATAAAAAAGCACCAATTCAAATTGGATCCTAATTTTCTACCAAAAAAAAAAAAAAATTGGGTCCTAATTCTAATCTAAACATTTCATTTGTCTCATAGATTAGCGCCAAAATTTAGTCGATGTCCAAATCTCACCCCGATAAGTTTCCTCCAATGTACACATGAAATGACACTCCAAATCCTTCATGGCATTAGTGGACCGCAGCTCAACGGGTGTCAAATTTTGGTATTGATAGAAAGTTGTGTTTTTTTTTTATTTACGAGACAATAAAAAGTTTGGATTAGAATTGGGACACAACCTAAACTTTGTGTTTTTTGTTTATGAAAGCAACGGGAAATTTTCGCCAAGAATTGGGACACAGAAGTTAAAGTTGATGCTATTTTATGAGACAAAAAAAAAAATTCGAATTAGAATTGAGATCCGACCTAAATTTTGTGCTTTTTAAAGGAATCGGGCCATTCTTTTTTATATCCTAGTGGGGGAATGTGTAAGAATTGTTAGGATCGATGATAGCCCCGGCTAATAAGCCACCGGTATTGTACCGTGCATTTTTAGAAGGGGGCCAAAGTATATGAACCCACTTTGTTGGGTATCTAAGACAATCAAGAAGAAGAATGGGAAAAAAGGGCAGTGAATCGTAGGAGCACCCCATGCTTCTCACCACCAAGTACATACTAATTTTTTTCTTTTCCTCTTGTTTAGAGACATCATGTTGTTTCATCGTAATCAAAGTACATGAAGTCATAAAGTATGATTATGATTTCATATCGTCGCACTACTATGATTTTTTTTTTTATATAAAGGTCGCACTACTATGTTTCATCATAACTGAGTGCAAAGTTTGGCTGCGTTTGTTTCATGAAAAACTCGAGATTTGAAAAATATTTTTCGAAAATTTATTGGTTATGTCTTTTAGAAAAATTAGTCGACGGAAAATGCTTTTATCATCAGCAACAATTTATATCTAACTATTTTCGTGGGTGATGAAAATATTTTTCATTCATTTAGTTTTGCAAGCGATATATATAATTACTTTTTGATTTTTTTTAAATCTTGATTTTTTTTTTTTTTAGAAATAAACGTACTCTTTGGGCTTTATTTGTTTGGCGATAAACATTCTTAAAAAAAATATTTCCCTCATTTTTTAGTGTTTGGATCGTTTAGGAAAATGAGTCAATGAAAAAATTTTCTTGGACAATAGAAAACCTATGTTTAATTTCAAGAAAATAATTTGCTCTTTAACAAATCTGAAATCATTTTTCAAAATATGATTGGATATCATCACTTGGACCGAAACTCTGCATTTACGCATGTGACTCCTAAATCTCATTCTCGAGTCCCCGTCATTCCGGACCAAGTCCCTACGCTTGGGCCCAAGTCCATTAAGGTTAGGCGTACAAACCGGGTGCTAACGATCCCAGTGCCCATGCTCGGGTCCCTACGCCTAGGATTAGTGGCTCTTCAGACCCGGCTACTTCTCCGACTTCATGTGGATCCGATTTTTCTTTTCTTTTCTCATGCCCACCTATAGTAAGATATGTATCGTCCGAGCGTGGCATATTTTCTCACTTTCATGATACATCCACATTACAAGATATGCATTCGTCATCTACACATCCTACTCATTCAAATCATCGTCATCATTCTCGGTCCAATACTAGACTGTGCGAACAACGGATACGACCTCATTTCGAACATAGGAGGTCATGTAAGAAAACGATATTATTAGTAGATGTAATTGTGGTTGATGATTGTTATCTATTATGAAAATCACATGTTTTTCATATATCTTATCAATTTTATTTTATGAATATTTTATTAACACAATTCAACGGAAACTTACGGGAAGTAAATTTGTCACGTGTATATCAATTTGGGATTTTTGATAGTCAAAAATTAATTTGAGGTAAATTTACCACACGTGTATTATCTTTAGATTTTTCCCAGTATTAACCCTTCTAAGTATTAGAAGAAAGAATGAGAGAAGAAATTAGAGAGAGTTAACCGATGACTACTCTTATTCATTTAGGATAAGAGCAAAGATCGATAAGAGAACATGACTTAACACGAAATGCTCGAAATCTTTAATAAATGTAGGGTGTCGGATAAAACACAAATTATGCACAAACTCTTTTAAAACTTTTATGTTTAAAATGTTTGTGTTTTGGGGGCAAAGTTCTGCCGAAATAGTCAGAACGACTTATTTCTCAAAGTGATTGACAAAGCTTATCTGGTTTCCTCTCGATCTCCGAAAGGTTAAAAGTGGGTCAAAGTCCAATCGCCAACTTTATGCTTAAGAGATGATTATGGAGGATGATCACTATGTACACTAGGGGTGTCAACGGGCCGGGTGTCGGCCCGGCCCAAGCTGGCTCGAATTGAACAACGATCTTGACCCGGCCCGATCCGGGGGCAGGGATTATGGCCGAATTTTTTTTCTTATTATTTTTTTTCTTTTTTGGAATAAAAATCAATTAACAAATCCATTAAATGAAAGAATATAAAAAGAAAAAATAAAAAAAATTAAATTTAAAAAAAAACATGTGATGTTAAAAAAACTCAAGCGGTGGGCGGCCGGCCCGAGTATCAAACCCGGCCCGAAAAGGCCCAAAAATTAAGTGAATTTTCGGGCCGAGTCGGGTTAGGTCGGCCGGCCCTGCCGGCCCGGCTTTTTTGACACCCCTACTGTACACTATAAAATATACAATTTTTATCTTATTATCATTTATTTTCATTTAACTTTCGTCTTACCTGACCTAGCAGATTGATCGTAGTATTCAATGAGTTTGAGATTTATTCACCCAACATTAGATTTGCTCATCCTAAATCAAATGATCTTCAACGTGGAGCGGCATTTAAAACTCCCCGCTCTTCTATATAAATATGCAATTTAATATACATTGAATGATCTTGACTTCGACCCAAAAAAAAAAAAAAAAAAAGATGCTCATGACAGTTGACACTTGTGTATAAGGAGCTCGATTGCAATTTTTTCCTTTGCAAGAGAAATTGGTGACCGGTGCACGAGATCCGTTGGTCAAGCTAGTAGCAGCGCTCTCTTATCTATATTACAATCGCCATCCATTGATTGAGAATGGGTTCTTCAATCATTTTAAACTCCGTTTGTATCGCGAAAAATATAAATAATTTTTAAAAAATACTTTTTAAAAAAGTATTTATATTATTAAATATTTTCATGAAAGAAGAAAATAGTTTTTGTTCATTTATTTTCGTAATTTATATAAATTATCATTTTTAAAAAAATTACTTTTTAAATTATTTATTTTTCGCGAAAACAGAGGGTGTTTTAAGAAATCTTAAAAGAGAAAACGTACTCGGCGTGCGGGACATCGCACGTTGGATCACATCACATGGCACGGTCCATGTGATCCACGCACCCGAGAGTCCGAGACGAAAATAAAGACCCACTTTAGTGGGTCCCACCCAAAAGGGTCGTGAAATAGTAATATGATCTTCTTCGGTTTTTTGTACGGTCCAATTTCCCCGGAAATATTTCAATTTTAGCTCGAGTCCTCGTTTTGATCGGACTTTTTGCTTTTATCACATAAAAAAGCACCGATTTAAATTGGGTCCTAGTTCTACCCTCAACATTTCATTTGTCCCATAGATTAGTGCTAAGTTTTAGTCGATATCCAAATCTAGCCATGATAAGTTTCCACCGAGTTACACGTGAAATGGCACTCCAAATCTTTCACGGCATCGAGTGGACCGCAACTCAACCGGTGTCAAATTTAGGTATTGATCGAAAGTTGCGCTTTTTTTTTTTCATGAGACAACAAAAAAGTTTGGATTAGAATTAGAAACAATCTAAAGTTGGTGTTTTTTGTTTATGAAAACAATAGGAAATTTTGGCTAAGAATCGCGACACGCGAGTAAAAGTTGATGCTATTTTACAAGACAAAAAGGAAAGATTTGAGCTAGAATTGGGACCCGACCTAAAATTCGTGCTTTTTAAAGGGATCGGACCATCTTTTTCGATAGACCAAAATTGGTGTTTGTTTATGATGCAAGTAAAAAACTGGCTAAGAATTGAGACATGCGAGTTAAAGTTGATTCTTATTTACAAGATGAAAAAAAAATCGAGCAAGAATTGAGAACTAATCTAAATTCTTAGGACCACCCCATGCTTCTCACCACCGAGTACATACTAACATTGCTCTTTTCCTATTGTCTAAAGACATCATGTCGTTTCATCGTAATCAAAGTACACGAAGTCTTAAAGCATGATTATGATTTCGTAACGTGGCACTACTATGTTTCGTGGTAATTGAGTGCAAAAGTTTGGCTGTGTTTGTTTCACGAGAAACTCGAGATTTGAGAAACATCTTTTCGAAAGTTTATTGGTTAGGTTGTTTAGAAAAATTAGTCGGCATAAAGTGTTTTCATCATCAACAACAAATTTTATACTTAATTATTCATGGGTGATGAAAATATTGTCCATTCATTTAGTTTTTGCGAGCGATATATGCAATTACTTTTCAAACTCTTTTTTTCAAATGTTGAGTTTTCGGAGAAATAAATGTACTCTTTTGGGTTCTATTTGTTCGGCAGAAAACATTCTTAAAAAAAAAAAAAAATTCCCTCATTTTTTGGTATTTGGATTGCTTAGGAAAACAAGTCAACGTAAGATGTTTCTTGGACAACAGAAAACCTATGTTTGATTTCAGGAAAATGATTTGCTGAAATCATTTTTTAAAATATGACTGGATAATAGCGCTTGAACTAAAAACACTATGCCTAGGCATGGGATTCTTAACGGTCAATCCCGAGTCTCCGGCATCTAGGATTGGGTCCCGCGCTTGGGCCCAGGTTCGTTAAGGTGGGCCTTGCGACCCAGGTGCTCGCCACCTCGGAGCTCGTGCCCTGGAACGGTTCCTCTGCGCCCAAATAACGAAAAATATTGACATTTTTCTGAAAATTAATTTCATACGATTTGTTACAAGAACTAAATTGTGACTGCACAGGTCAGAGAAGAGAAGCTCAGCGGTCAGCACACGCACGTAACCACACCCACTCCAGAGTTCGCTGCAGGTTTTGGACCGTGAAGCAGAAACCTTAATAATAGTTTTCCTCTGTTTCAGCAGATATGGATCGAAAGCTTTCTGCGCTGTGCTATACAAACAGAGATGTTAGAAACTTTGCTGGTGTAGCAATGGGGACTTGTATGGATAAACCTCTTGCGGCGTTCTACTTCGAGGAAGTGCGGGATATCGTATGGGTCGTTCGTCGAACGAGCAAGACCTCTTGAGCAAGAAGAGAGGAACAGGCTAGCCGCTTCTTGCCCAACGCTCAAATTTACGTCGAATTCGGTCGAGACGACGGTTTCTTTCTCTGGAGAAGAAAGAAAAAATAGCAGCATATAGTTTACATTCAGGTCCTTCACTGATCTGCTGAAATTGACGTTGCAATATGCCACGATCAGCATGACGCCGCGGACCTTCCCCCTCTTTGAGTTCCCTAAATTGCGACAAGTGAATGCATTTCATTCCAAGTTCGAGAGTCGCGAAGACTGTCCTTAAGAAGCATCGGGACAATTCGCAATCTCTACTTTCCCGATTCAACATTTCTGTCCTTAGCGAAGCAGCAAAACAGCGCTCCCAGGACGGAACGACACACACTTTGTTCCACTGGGACTGTATAAAGCATCTAAGCTAACTGGCTAGGTGCTTCACATGGAGAGTTTGCCATCAGAGTGGACGGGAAGCGACAAACAGGAGAAACTACTCGGATCCGCGAGGTGCGAACCGAGCCGCATTAGATCACCAGACCGCTTACAGCCGTTCGGCAGCAGCAACAGCAGTCCTTGTCGCTGCTGATAGCCACAGACCATTGGCTCGAATAAAATCGGAACAAGCTATATAACCAAGGCCAATTCCCCCTCTGGTGCAATGACCAGGCTCCAGCACGCGCTCCTACCGGAGAGAAAACCGACAAGCATCACTTCTTCCGGTGGGGATGGGGAAAAGAGGGACGGAAGAGCCTCTCGAAGTACACAATCAATGAGCGTGAAAGGAGAAGGCGACAAAAAGTTTTTCTTCGCGCGCCGGGCGACTGCGTATGTCTGTTTTGAGGTGAAAGAGTCCCACATGGACTGGTAGATACCTCACGGGCTCTTTGGGCTCCAAATAAATAAGGCGCTCGGGCGTATTTCTCAAATTACGCAGCCGCGCGGTGAGCACAGAGCGAACTATTCTTTCGCCTTTTACTAAAGAATACCGTGTGCTCGCCGCAAACAGCGGCATACGCCTATTTTTGGAGGGCCTACTCTTCGGAGGGGGCCCACACCAAGTCCAGTTCAAAAATGCTTCATTAGGCTCATGCGATATGGGTATATATAACGTAGCGTCTTTATTTTGAGGGCTAATATAATGAACTAGTGGTAGTCATATAAAATGATAAATTTGTTCTCGTTAAATTTAGTAGTCAAGTAGCACTTGGCTGTTAAGTACTAGCGTATATCCTCTGTGGCGGCCAGTATTAGTTTATATTATCAATTTGAAATTTTTGTGGTATTAGTTGTTTTAAATTTTTTATGATAAAAAAATTAATTTATTATAGGTATTTTAATTTATGATTTTTTATAGTTAAAGAATAATTTGAAATAAACTTATCATTTTTCATAAGGTATTAGACAATACCGGCTTTGTGCAAATTTCGATGGAGGATTCTGCTCTTCGGATTCGGACAGCAAATTAATCGGGCTTCCTAGGATTTTATGAAAAATTAATGTACTCGCCAAGGTTTTGGTCATTTAACAATTTGGGGAAAAAGAATGGCATTTCCTCCCTCACGTAGCCCTAACGCACCTTTTGTTGGCTACATCAGCTTGGGACGAATGGCTATAAAAGCACGCGCTCTCTACTAAGATGAGGATGTACACCAGTCTAATGGTTTACACGAATGGGTAGTCGCCTGGATCGCATCTGATTCTTAATTAGCCGCAACTCCTGCACGACTAATGATGCAGCAAATAACAAGTTTCTTTTGTGGAATGAACATAAATACAAACTTTTTGTTGACTGGCTTTTTTCTTAAACATCTATTGGTCTGAAAAGACCCTGCAAAATGGTAAAAGCCCCTAGCCTGCCGAATACCAGAAAAACATAGGGGCTGTTCTCTGTACCCAGGAGGGAACACGGTATTTACAGAGAGGAATGCTGAGATCAGAAGCCAGACATCTTCGGCAGCAATGTGAGAGAAGCCCTATTCCTTTTGGGGGAGAAAATAACAGGCAGTCTCTTGGGTAACACAATTCTTCAGCTGGTCAATCCTGTGAATCCACAATCCACCCGGTCTATTTTTATCTGAAAATATCGGCAGAAACCCAGACCACGGAATGTGTCCTTGTTCCTCTCACCATCACAAACTGTCCATGGAATGGT
This sequence comes from Rhodamnia rubescens, assembly GCA_021437795.1. Lineage (NCBI taxonomy): Eukaryota > Viridiplantae > Streptophyta > Magnoliopsida > Myrtales > Myrtaceae > Rhodamnia > Rhodamnia rubescens. The sequence continues at coordinate 1,119,803 of JAILYA010000063.1, read as the reverse complement.
CTTCATTGTACATGTGATCCCAATGTGATCAACAACGAGGCATGATGACATCTTGCTCTGGGCCACTGAAATAGGAGTGATTGATGTTCCCTTTAGCAGCTGATCTCACAGACTGTTCCTCAGCAAGTACGAGCTCTCCATTCACCAAGTACGAGCTCATTTCTTGGATTTCCGGGAAAGAAAACGTTCTCTCGCTGCCTGAATTCTGCTTTCATTGGCAGGCAGAACCTTATCCGGGCTGACATCTTCCTTCGGCAAGATTACTATTTTCCCATCATTTCCCTCCTCAGTTTGACTATACCCTCCACTGCTTAAAAGACACAAAACAAAAGAGAATCAACACGTTGCATCTCATGGGACATTTTGAAAGCAGAACAAACTACAATCATGCTACCTCAGCTTATTGATGTCCACTTTCTCGAGCTTCCTTAAAATGGGAATGACCCATTTCATGTCCACTGCACATACATTACGCATGAAAGGGCGTGAGGTAGTTATCAACTCATGGTAGACAACAAAGTCTGGGTACATTCCTTGTTCATCTGTCCCTAGCACTGAGGAAGGATGTACCTAACAAAAAAGTACATCAACATCATTACCTTCCATTCCAAAGATACAAGCACACTGCCACAAAAAGGGAAGAATGGCTTCCACTTGACTTTACTGGTGCCTGTGATTTAACTGCCCTCTTTGGGAACTATCACTTGTAAGAATGAATCTAGTTAAGTTTTGATGAAATGACTACGGTAGTAATGTCATCATGTTCAGAAGTAGAAGCTAAATGCATTATAAGTACATTTAGCAGGGATTTAAATCCTATTGTACCTGAACTAGCTGGGATTTAAATCCTATTGTACGATATCCATTGTGGAGAGTCATTCTTTCTGCAAGCTGATTTGCATAACCTGCACATAGAGCCTTCCTCAAGTTCCTATAATCATCCCTTCTCTCCTTCCTACTTTCAGATGTCCGTACATCTAGCGTTCCTGTTTCAGGTGAAAATGGAAAAAGAATGCCCAATTATTTACAACCAGAAGAGCATATCCTTTGAATAATACAACAACCTAGCACTTCTAGAGAGAAAAATGCGATAGGAATTGGAAAAGCACACAAAGCTATGCCAAAGCGCACCATTTTGGCACAAAATTTACGATAGGACTTGGTTGGGAGCTGGGCTGGTCATACAAAAGAACCTCAGGCCAATATACTCGTGGATTCCCAAAAAAGGGAAAAGTCATTCACTCTCACAGGGCCCATGAAGAGGCATTATTACAGGTAATGATATTGTAGTATTGGCTTAAAATAGGTAAAAAATTCAAGTAGAATTCTAGTCGCCCCCCCCTCTTTTCTCTCTTCCTCCCTCCCTCTCCCCCAGCTTCTGAATGGAATTTTATTTATCGTTCAAGTAGAAAGACTATGTGACAGTCACTTTATGTGCGTCTAATACACAAAAAGATAAATCTTCTATTTCACTGCACAATCTGAATGTAGAAACTGAAGTTACCACACAGAATGCATTGAGAACATACATTACATAATGCAGCTTGATTTTATTACCAGAGAATATGTTGACATGGACATAAATATTGTTTTCGTGAGTGTTACGTATGGGCGTGTCGTTAAGACTTGTAGGTGCCACTAAAACATAAAACCTGATTTGAACCACGAAAGATGCTCCCTAAACTTAGAATTTTAGTTCTTGATGCAAACCTCGATTCAGCATTTGTCGGTTATATAGAATCTCTTCCAGATGCGACCATAAAGACCAATTACTACACCTGGTTTGCACACAAAAGTGAAATTATATATAATGCAAACTGACCTTTTGCTGTTTTTTGCATTATCTGGCATAACTGCTTCCGAACATCTTTGACAAACAGCATCCCCCGAACCTGCAAATGAAAAAAATTATGCAGAGCCATCGCATTAAGTTCTTGTAACCATTTCCTCCCTCCTCTCATAATGCTTAACAAACATAACAATGGAAATTATGCGCTCATCAATACCAAATAGAAGGTGCAAGGTTTTTTTGCAAGATCAGACTGCAACTAATGGGATTTAAAAGTGTTTCCTGCTTACTAAATGGAAGTTAAACAAGTACCTGTAAATTATTTTCCTTGCACCAACCAATATCATAATCATTTCGATCCCACTCCTCACAAATTTGCAGCAATTGAATGTGATCTCCCAAGCCAGATCCATCGGGAAGATCTGGACTGTGTCTTCTCTTCTTTTCAGTACCTTTGCTGCGATCAAAATGATTGTTACGTTAACAGATTAACTTCAAGTTGGATGCTCAACTTTCAGAGTGACTTATAGCTGGTTTAATGAACTAGCAACATAGTTTCTCCTATCATTTTCCATATCTGACATGCCCAAACTCATTTTAAAAAGAAGACCCCCTTAAAATTCACTCAAACATACAATACGACCACGAGAAACTAGTGAAACCATTACAGTTTGAGGACAGTACTCAAAACTCTAGGTCATGGACCTCTAAAGATATAATGTTGATAAATGGCATTTTGGCTGTGAAGATGGGATGCCAATGGACAGGGGGGTCAGCCCTCCAGCATCAACAACCATGTTCATTAAAAAAGATGTAGCGGGCTAAGATATGCAATTCACATGAGCATTCAAGACGAAAAACTTACAATGTGACTTTGCGGGAAGTGAAGGTACTTATCTACCAATTTTGCAATTGGTGGAGGGGAAGCCAAACTTTATATCTACCAATTTTGCAACAGTCAACTTCAGAGCGTGATCAATGGAGGGTAAAGCCAAACTTCATGGAAACTAGTAATTATCTACCAATTTTATGATTTCTTCAATTCCAGATTCCAAGAAACAAAGAGATTAAGTTGTCAAGTTCTGAGCATAAGCTGCGGAGTGCAAACCAAACACTTAATGAAACTAGCAGTGCAAACCAAACTAAATGAAACTAGTACTTAAGTACCCATTTTCCAATTTCTCCACTCTTTTTGTGCAGCGTCATGAGGCACTTGATGCAACTCCCATTCTTCCAAGCCGAACATAATCTTATAGCATGCAGAATGAGAGACAATGAATGACATTCAGATACTGACCTTCGACCAGGAAGCAGAGAAGTCTCTGCAGATAACATGGCAGCAATAGTCAAAGCCTGGGGTAAGCAACCATACTCATTAGCTTCCATCAATGTTCTTGAGAGTGAAGGCTCCAAGGGAAGTTCTGCATTAATTTCAGAAAATAAATAATGAACCAAGTGAACTTATTTACGAGAGATGCCTCTCTGAATAGAAACACTTCTAGAGCACAGAAATGAAAAGACATATAACCAATTAGGACAGCACAAATTAACTTCAATTCATATTATTGCAGCAGCATTGATGGTGGCAAAATGCTAGTACCGTTCTACCATGTTCTTTTCCTGAAATTGTGAGAAAAATTTGGACAATGTCAACAAGACATTTATAGTTTCTTTCACAAGAAAGAAAAGTTGCATGACTATACATGAGACAATACATGGAGAAGACCAACCATGAAGAAGTCTGTCTACTACTACAAAAATAATGCTTTGAAAACATAGTCTCTCTACTAATAGACAAATAATGATACGAGAACAGAGTTTCACAAAAAGAGCTTCCGGGAAATCAATTTTTAAATTTATAGTATGGTGGAAGCTAAAAGAGGAAAAACAAATAGATTTCAAGGAAAGAATGTTTCGGGAAGGACCGTGGCAACCGGAGGACGAAGTAAATGTGATGTGGAACGAGATGTCTAATTGCATCCAAAAAGTGGCAAGAGGGGTACTAGGGGAAAGTAAAGGGAACGGACATCAAGCAAAGGAAACTTGGTGGTGGAATGAGGAGGTGCGGGGAGGCAATTAAACGAAAGGAGGAGTGTTTTCATCGTTTGCATATTTGTCCTAATGGAGAGAATTTGGCAAAGTTTAGATTAGCGAGGAAAAATGCCAAGAAAGGCATGCGTGAGGCTAGAGGCAAGGTTTTTTCGACATGTACAAAAACCGAGGAGCAAAGAGGGAGAAAAAGGTATCTATAGGCTTGCAAGGATGAGAGACAAGAAAAGTAAAGACTTGACACATGTTAGATGCATCAAGGATGAAAATCAAAAACTTGTAGTAAGAGATGCAAACGTCAAGGAAAGGTGGATGAGCTATTTTCGCAAGCTTTTTAATGGAGAGAGTGATATCATGGGGATGGATTTGGAGGACGTTTCGATGATTCGAATAGAAGGTTTGTGCGTAAAATTAGAGCGCACGAAGTTAAGGAGGCATTAAAGAAGATGAAGACTGGTAAGGCCTTGGGACCCGATGGTGTCCCTATTGAAGTGTGGAGATGCTTAGGAGTTGTGGCAATACGTTGGTTGACTAACCTTTTTAACAAGATTCTCCATACTAATAAGATGCACGATGGATGGAGGAAAAGTATGCTTGTGCCTATTTATAAGAATAAAGGAGATATCCAGAATTGTTGCAACTATAGAGGCATTAAGTTTATGAGCCATACTATGAAGTTGTGGGAGAGAGTTATTGAGCATCGTTTGAGACTAGAGACTAAGATATCAGTAAATCAATTTGGATTTATGCCGGGGAAGATCTACCATGGAGGCTATTTTCTTGATACGACAATGATGGAGAGGTATCAAGAAAAAAGAAAGATTTACATATGGTGTTTATTGATCTTGAGAAGGCGTATGATAGGGTTCCAAGACAGGTCTTATGGTGGGTGCTTGAGAAGAAAACAGTACCTTCAAAGTATGTTGAGGCGATCGAGGATATGTATGATGGAGTTACTACATGTGTGAAGGCTTGTAATGGAACATCAAGCTATTTCCCAATCACAATGGGCTTACACCAAGGCTCGGCTTTGAGTCCTTATCTTTTGCCATGGTTATGGACGAGCTAACAAGAGATATCCAAGATGAGGTGCCGTGGTGTATGCTATTTGCGAGATGATATTGTGCTCATCGATGAGACAAGGGCGGGGGTTAATGCTAAATTAGAATTATGGAGAAGTACGTTGGAGTCCAAAGGGTTTACGTTAAGTCGAAGTAAAACCGAATACATGAAGTGTGAGTTCGACAAGGCAAGAGGGGGAGATGAACCCGTCAATTTGCTTGGACAGGAGGTACCTAAGAAAGATACTTTCGGATATTTAGGATCAATATTGCAAAAGAGGTGAGAGATTGATGAAGATGTAAGCCATAGAATCGAAATAGGTTGGATGAAATGGCGTAGTGCATCGGGATTTTTGTGTGATCGCAAAATCCCTCTTAGGCTAAAAGAAAAATTCTATAGAACAGTAGTAAGACTCCGCAATGATCTACTGAGTGAGTGTTGGCGCACAAGACAGAGGCAACATGAGCATAAGATGGAAGTAGCGAAATGAGAATGCTAAGGTGGATGTGTGGCCATACAAGAATGGATAAGATAAGAAATGAGGATATTCGACGAAAAGTTGGAGTAGTATATGGTTTGGACATATTTTTCGAAGACCCCTAAATGCTCCGGTAAGAACAAAGTGTGTTATAGGGAGCATGATATGAGGAAAGGGAGAGGTCGGCCGAAACTTACTTGAGGAAAAGTAGTAAAACAGGATTTGTTGGAGTGGGACATAGATTGGGCGTCTTTGTTTGCCTTAGGGCAGTGGAGGAAAGCGATTAACATTGTGGAGGGGCAAAAATTCCTATGTTCCGATCGCCTTTTCGAGTCCTAGCTCTTTGTTTTCTTTATATTGTTATAGCTATGTTATTGTATTTTGTTTTATTTTATAGCTCTTCTGGTCTTGCTTTTTTGGGTTCATCGACCGCCGACCCCAACTAGTTTGGGTTAAAGGTGATGTTGATGTTGATGTTGATAGTCTTCTAACTTTTGCTGGTAACTCTCTGGTTTTAGCTGTAACTTTTTTGTTTTCAGCTTTAACTTTTACTGAGTCTAGGCTGCGAAAAGAAGTTCTCTAAATAACTATATTGATGCTCAAGGTGGAATATTATGGAAGATCTGTGCAATTGATCGTAATTATTTTCGTACTTTCGCTTCTTTTTTTTTTTTTTTGTGTGGCTTCAACTCATAATAGAAAAAAATATATATATATAACTTCACCTTTCACTATTTAAAGAGAAAATTTTCCATTTTCACATTTATTTCTCTCAAAAGCCAAAGTAGAAAGTTCAAAACTGGTGGAGCAACTTATGCTTTTGGCTTTTCAAGTTGCCTAGCGATGCTAGACAGCGTAATCAACAGCAGAATTTGTGAACAACACCCCCCCTAAACCCCAAAAAGAAGAACTCCACAAGCACCATTGGATATGCAACTGGAAAAATTTGTGGGATTAATTCCCAAAAATCTGGAACTGAAAATCATTTAAGGTCATTTCGCAATCACGCTAATTATGATTAAACCTTGGGTTTATTTCTCAAGTAAGACAGCAGCATGTTCTCCAATATCGTGGAAGGAATTGCCTCACAACTTTTACCAATGAGTAAGCCATCATGTGACAGGAATGCACTCTAACGTCTGACAGGAATGCACTCTGACGTTTGACAGGAATGCACTCTGACAGTTATTAGAAGCAGAGTACACTAAAATGGATGAAAGGCATTACCGGCCATTGTCCGTCCAATGCTTGTAATTGATCCATCTTCATCAATTGCATCGATAAGGTATAACTGCTTTAAAGCATCTTCCAAAGACTCATCTGCAGTACATTCAATATGTCATAAGAGCCAACGAAACAAATATGCCTCAAGAACATGAAAAGGTTATTTGAGCTATATGCATTCGTCCTTTGAGATTTCAAATCACTTTCACCTATTGACAAATAGAGACATTAAAATATGGAGCTTTATAGTGTATTTCTCTTCGCTAGCCGATTCGTTTCTTTATTCCACATTGGGGAGAAGGAAGCTGATTTTTACTTTCACAAGTGACTTTTAGCAATGAGCAGAGATATAAAAATAATGCAAGTATTACAAAGAGAAAGCAGAATATCTGAACAAACATACGTGAAGGAGAATCAAGAAAATCAAATCTAAGGATGTCGATATCAGAAAGATCCAACGACTTCAAATAAAGAACACTGCCAGCAAGAGAAGATCTCTGTATCTCGGGAACTGTTACATCTAGCAATTCATCTTGATAAACTATGGATGGATATAATCGGTAGCACTTCCCAGGACGTGTCCTTCCAGCACGTCCAGCACGCTGGTCAGCTTGCACTCTGCAAAATTACAAGTCAAAAAATAACTTAAAATTTTAAAGAATCATTATTTCCATAATAAAAAGCCAAGAATCATCAAGCCTCAAGTCCTCAACCTCAAAATGAGTAGCAAGTTTATTAAGAGCGTGATGTAAAGGCTTCTACTGGTTGTTCACACATTCAGTGCCATGTCTCATTCTATTGACGATGTTGAAAGTTATAGACTTGATGGTATTTTACGGACATTGAGGATTACAAGCTCAAGACTGAAGGCTGTGCCCTTTGTATGATTACGAAACTGACCTTGGAAAAGACCAGTAATGTATCTGCTCAACTGAATGAGTATATCTATCACTAATTATAAGGAAGAAAGCCACTAAATGAACTGTCAAGCAAGATGAGGAAACCAAGATCTAAAAAAGACAGTATCATCTGCTTACTTGCTAACTTGAACAACATCCAGGGAATACATTCCAGTGGATGGGTTGTATCCACGTTGTTTCACATAACCAGAATCAATAACGTACCTGTCAATTTAAACCAAATGAAAATGTGAGGGCAACTAATTGGTGCCAGTATTTCAACATTAAAAAAAAAACAAGATAACATAGCAATTCGAGCTAGAGCTATAACCAAATTGTACTGAGTGACTCAACTCCAATTATGAGTCCACTGGTTAAAAGATACTCCAATCTTTGAGTTGAATTTCCATCCGTCATCTCAAACTCTTATGCAAAGAGTTCCCAGGATTCGATAGAAAAATTAGCATAAGAAGGAAACGATTCAGCTCCACCTAACTTGAATTCATGCATTTAAAGTAGAGTAAGCTCTAAGACCACTCAAATACTAATTCTCGCCTTCATCTTTAGCTCAAACTTTCAGATAAGAAGTGGCCTCACAAAGTCCTTCGTCCAATTGGAACAGGAGGCAAGCATCTGCGTTTGAATTAAAATCAATTTCCATGCTTTAGTCTTACACAACATCCCAACTAAAGCAGTGGTACATTAAAATCACGCCTCGTCTAAAAAATCTCATAAATTTCTGCAGTATGAATGTCAAAAAGAATATTTCTATCTTATAATATGTTTAGCACATAGGAAACTCTAGTAGTTCCCAAGAAAAGTGATAAGTGTGCAAATTAACTAGAAATTTCTATTCTTTGCCACACAAATTCAATAGCAACACAGTCAAATCTTTAATTGACAAGCGAACCTAGCTCTACTAATTCTGCAAGAGCTCGGACTCATTTACACTGAGGTTTGAACAAGAAGAAAGATTGACATAGCAAAAAATTTACTTATTTTGTTATAGTCAAAATTGAAAATTGAGATAGCACCACCAGTTACAGCCTACTTGAGAAAATTGAAAATGATAACCACCCACTCTTAAATAACAAGAACCGCTTTACAATAGGAAAAAGGAGGATTTATACGAAACTAGAGTCTACATTTCAGTAGTCTTTTGAGCTGATAAAGAAATCCTGATCTCTTGGCTTTTCAAGTCTTTATCTCCATTATTCTTCTCCTTTAATTAGATAAATAATTAATATATTATCGATAATGAAGCACTAAATACAAGATATGTCATTATGTCCTAATCACGTAAATCAGCTACTTAAACTTCACGAGCAAATGCAACTGAAATGAATCTAAGTTACTTACACAACTCCATCAACAGTTAAAGAAGTCTCAGCAATATTGGTAGCAACGATAAATCGCCTACAGTTTGGAGGTGGAGGAGTGAACACTCGAACCTGCACGGTTCAAAAAGCAAGGGAAATTAAGAAAATGAAGTGAAATCAAACAAGTCAATAATTCAATTTTTCCCAGCTTGAACTCTACATAGCCACCTTGCCATTGCCAGCATATATGGATTTACTACACTAGATTTTTTCTAGTAGACAACATGAGGAATGGATTTATGGATAAGCTACCCCCAAAATAATTAACTTCTTGAAAGATAGCCTTTGGGATACTTAAAAAAAAATCATAATTCCATGTGTGTAACGAAATTATAATACAGTGAGGAAAATATATTGAAGCTATTTCTTCTTAAAAATACAACATTAAAGCATATGTTTTCAAAAGTAAAGTGACATTAATAAATCGATCCACTTTCCTAATTCTGGAAACATTCCTCCAAGCGTGCAAATAGCAAGAAATTGCCTGTGATTCCGGGGGCAGTGAACCATGAAGTGGTAGAACAATGGCGTCCATGCATGATCCTTCTTCTAGGCTTCGAACTTCATCTTCCAACTTGGAGACCAACTTATCTATATCATCCTATAAGACCATGTAAAATCAACTGTTTCATTTCTTAACCTGTAACTAGAGGGAAAATCAAGCAAAATTTGATTTCACCTGTCCAGTCATGAATATCAAGACATCACCTTCAGGTTCCCGGACATGTATTTCTACAATTTAAATTAGTTAGAAATAATCAACAAGTTAGTATTGCAATTCAACAAAAAGAGAAAAGGCAACATGCAAGAATGACCTATGATGGTAATTCATTTGGTTGTGGGTGAGAAGTTGATAACAAACTCAAATATTGTGTCCAGGTGCTAAGTGAACTATCCATTAATTCCGCACGTAGAGTGAAATTTACTGGGAACAAAAGGAAAAGATCACCATGAAAATAGTTTGAGCTTTGACGGAGAAGATAGAAAAAAACAGTGTATCAATAATAAACACGATTAAAAAAAAAAACAAAAGCAAACATCAACCACACTGCAAACCGTCAACCGATAATTGACAAGTACATAGAAGCCATCATCACGCTTGGTCACGGCATTAAGCCAAAAAGATCAAAGCGCAAGTTTGGATGTATTGTACAATAAGTATATGATCAAACTCGTATCATACTGAGGGCCGTTCTCAAAGAAGACTCGAGATAGCTTGTAGGACGCTCTCTGCTGTATACTATTTCCACTGGATATAACTTTCCAGGAACATTTAGTACCGGGCAATCTGAGAAAAACTTAGAGACTTTATTGCCATCAAGAGTAGCCGACGTTATCAGAACCCTCAAATTGGATGAGCGGATCTTGACTAAGCGCTTCATCAGCCCAAGTAATATGTCCCTGAAGGTTCATCACCAATAATTATTAGCCTCTCAATGCATAAATGAAGTCGAAGAATCACACAAAGCACTCACGTATTTAAACTCCTTTCATGGGCTTCATCCAATATTATAACTGAATATTCATTAAGCTCTGGGTTGGATAAACTTTCACGAAGAAGTACACCATCAGTAAGGTATCTGAGCAAGTACAAAGTCATTGTTAGAAATGCAAGGAGGTAGAACACAAGATTCTATCCAATTTCCTTAACTGAGCAAGCAATGGAGGTTGGACCATTCATTTATCTAGGAGAAATTGTACAAAATCAAAGCTGAACATAATTTGGACTTTGTCTGAAAAAATTTACTTGATTGTTGTCCTCTCCGAAGTCCTATCCTCGAACCGGATGGCATAACCCACCTCCTCCCCAAGTTTGACCCCAAGCTCTTGCGCCACCCGTCTGTGAGGATCGCATCAATTTCCACAAGAATGGATCATCACAAAAATGAAAATTAGGAGGAAAACAGCCGCTATAGATTACAAGCTGTATTCGAAGGCCAAAGTATACAGACAAGAGACCACTTAATAAAAGAGGCCAAACTGTCCCCCACCACAAGCCTAAAGCATGCCAATTTGCAATATGACAGTCAAAGCTTTCAACTGAGAAAAAAACCACAAATCATCTTTAGTACCTCAGTCCGACATCTAACACTAAACATAGCAGAAAATTCAATATAGACAGCTTCCCAGGAATATATGTGCTTTGTGCTTGTTGATGTTACGAGAAGATAGTCCACGATTCTTTGTTAACACACACGATGCCGAAACCCTAGGATGCGTACCCAAACGACGAAAGTGTAAGAAAAGCGAGCAGAAGACGAATTCCACCTGGCGACGGATACGGCGGCGACGCGACGGGGCTGAGTGATCCCGACGATGCCGGATTTGGTGTAGCCCCTGCGGTGGAGGATCTGAGAGAGCTGCGTGCTCTTTCCTGAACCAGTCTCGCCGATGATCACCACCACCGGATTCTTCTCGACTGTTTCGGATATCTTCTCTTCGAATTGGAGAATGGGCAGGTCCGGAAGTGACGACGATCGATCGGCCATCTTTGCGAAATCTGGTAAGACAACGAAGTCGCGAAGGAGATGAAGAAGAAGAACTCGCCGCCAATGATGGTGAAGCTCTTGAGCACACTACTGTTAAGCGGGCAATGTGGATATGCCGGGAAAAACAAATGTGGGGAGGAATAATTTTTTTCCCTCTATCTCTCATATAAAATATTCTAAACTTTTCCTTTTTTTTTTTTTTTGGGGTCGAGAGTCGAGACTAAACTTTTTCTGTTTATATTGACGATGAAAATGGGAGTTTAGGCATGAATAAATATGGTGACGGTGTTGTTTTCAATATATTAAAGAAGCGTGCTTCATTTTAAAAATAAATTATGCTTCCACCCAGAATGAAAATTTATAGAAATTGATATTTTCATTTATATTTTTTGTTTTATAGTTATCGAGGGTAATCCGTTGCAATGTGGGAACTATTTCAACGTGCTCTATTGTGTCAATTCTTAATTTTTAGAATCGGAAACCATTATTGACCCGAGAACAAGCAAGGGTTTATATAATATTTTTATTTGTGGATAATACTTTTTTTCATTTTTCATATATATTTTGTGGGATAAAAAAAATTAATAGAACCCACTTAAATTGATGGTTTAGTTTTATGTTCTACCTTGAAACCAGCATTCTATGTTGCCAAGTAAAACCGATCAATTCAAGATATAGAGTCGGGAACCTAACAGGTCAAGATTAGCTCCCAATTTTTTGATCTCGAGAACTGGATTGTTTCTGTTGTGAGTGGATTTGGTTGCTCGAAACACTTAATTGTTTTTTTTGTTTGAGAACACCTTTTCAAATGTAAATCGAGATTGAAACCGGAATAACACCGAATTAGCCCAGTTAAGTTGGTTGAGTTTGAGCTTAATTAACTCAAAGGCGGGCATATGCATGGAGCAAAGGAGATCACCCGATGTTCCTTTCCACAAGAACTTAATCAACAAAGTACGAGAATCACGTGCATGCTTGTCTCACTTTGATCGCTTGGAAGCAAGTCGCAATTCTATCGAATCATTTATCATCATCCTAGTCTTCGATCTCATCCCAAGTCAAATTGCAACTTCAAGTGACCCTTTGTCCTGAACCAAACAATTTCCACTGCGAGATGCACGAGCTACGAGGGACACAGAAGCTGAAGCACGATGGAAACTTCCATGTCGGAAGTAGGACCACGTTACGTGATTAATGTCGTCGACGAAGAAGCTACCGCAGCCGCCATCGACAAGGATTCCGGCTAAAGCGAGGACCGACACATGAGAGCTTGATGCCTCCTCACGAAGAGGTTCAAAGGCGGCGACAACCCCAACGAAGAAGAAGAAAAAGAAGTTGCTCCGGACTCGCAGCGCCGAGGACTCAATCGGTTGGGGACTCCGAACGTGCGGGCGTTGAAGCCGACTTGGTGGAGCTTCGACCTCGTGGAACTCGTGGCTACGGACAATTTTTGCCCCGATAAATTTAAAAATTCAAAATAAAGAAAATCCTTGCATTCCTCTCTCTTTTTTATTTCTTTTTTGGAATATATGGAAAAAATTGCACTTGAAAACTGTTTTTGTTTATTTACCTTTTTAGTTTAAAATTGCTAAATTTCACTATAAACGAAACACTTTTGCTTAACATTAACACGAATTAATGATTCATAACGATTCCTTCTGTTTATGTCGTAACCGGATGACCATGACGTGGATGGTCAAGGCCGGAATCGAAAAAGTGGGCTCCTTGTTCAATCTTACTTTAACGGGACTAATTCCTTTAAAAAAAAATCACAACTTTTACGTTTAGTCTTAATTTCATTTCGTCTCGTAAAATATATGCAACTTTCACTTGAATTCTAAATTTGCTTGACAGTCCAAAGATCGCAAATTCATTATTATCCGTATCAAGAGATTGGTAATATTCTTTTTGAGTGAGGGTGCCGATGAAAATATAGATTCTAATCTGACCAGTTTTAATGTCCATAATTTCTTAGTGAACTGGTGGCAATGTTTAGATATATGGGCAAATTTGAGATTAGAGTGAAAGATGGGGATAAAAAGTTTGGGATAGAATTGAAATAAGACCTAAGTTTATATTTATTTAGAAAAATTAGGCCCTCATTTAGAAAATTGCTCACAAAAATCGATGAAGTGGCTAATTGAAAATGTTCGCCTCTCTCTTGGAGTCCATGATTTTTCACGCTCTCCTCTTCCCAAAACGTGAGGAACAAGATGAAGATGGAAGGGAAGAACCCGAGTGTCGATTTGGTACCTTCCTGTTCCATTTTGATTTTTTTTTGGCGTTAACTTACGTAGATCCATGAAAAGAACTTCAACTTTATTGACTGCTATCTCAACATCATTTCAAATCTCATTCCAAACTCGTGGAATTTACATTCGACTGCTCCACATCTGTGCATCTTTTATAAAAGTTTTTCTTGAACATAAGAGTATCTTTGTACATGTTCCTCCTTATGTTATTTTATGATTCACAAGAGATTAAGATACGATTTTTGGGAAAAAAACCAAAGTGTTGACGCCATCATGGATTTAGTCAAACTCACGGTATGAATCCGAATCTTTTTTGGCACGACCGATTGGACATGTTTATCGGTAGGAGTGTGCATGGTCCATGCCGATGCGGTCCTGGTATGGAATTAGGGACCGGATCGAGACTAGACTAGATCGAGATCGATAGTCCGATCCGAACTTGGTCCGGTCGCAATGGGACCGCTAATACCGAGTTACTTGTAGAAATCTAATCCTTGGAATACATTCATGGCTAATGAGTCCGATGATCCACGACTAATTATGCTAATAAAAAATCTTCTTTTGGACAAATTGTAATATCGAAGCACAAAGGGATACCTCCATTAAAATTTAACCATTTTAATGGTATTCAAGCTTGAGAGGGATTTGGACCTAAAGAAAAAAGTCAAGAGGGATCATTACTGCTATGAATCCAACTATGTTCAATCACCAAATGAATAACATGGATATTTACCAACTCGTATAATTTTACATCACTAAATATGCTCCCTCATGAATATGAACCAACATGCTTTGTTTTTAAGAATCAAGTCATTATGAATGCCAAAAACAAAAATCTAGATCAATTTGCAAAAAGAATAAAAAGCGAACATTGTATATATCTATCAATTTGCAAAAGAATAGAAGATCTATTTTAGTTTTCCCCCTTTTCTATTGCTTGTCTCTTGTATTGTTCCCTTTACTCTCCAGTCTATGGTGTTGATGACTTCTTTCTCCACAATGTCAAATGTCATTTTTAAACGGTGATTTGATGACCACTTATGATCCGCAAGCTGGAGTACTAACTGGAGCTCCACATTATCTTCTTTCCCCTTGGATGTCAAGGAAATGAACTGATGAATGATGATGCACCTTTGAAATTGGATGTTGCTTGCTTTATCTTGCTAACAAAGGTCATCTCATCGACTAACAGATTTCTGGGATTTAATGAAAGATTCTCTCATGTACCTTCTTGATGCTTCGTTGCTTAAACATGTAATAAGTACTTGATGATGGTTTATTTTATTCTTATCTATGCTTGAAAATTTAATTTTGCATTCTACTTAAGAAGATTAAGTGACTAAAGTCTATGTTATGCTAATTGGTAGTTTAAATGAATAAGTTTGTTCTTGGTGCTAACAATGGGGAAGTGTATTGTCACAGCACGACCAAATTGTTTCTGGAATAGACTGGAGTGTAGGTCAAACAGAATAGTAACAGTGTCCGATGATAGAAACTCGCGATTACCTGTTTTGTTTATAAAATCACCTAATTCGAACCACCTCGTGTTCCTCCTCCCTTCTCCATATTTTCAAGTATCTAATGCAGTTTTTGTTCTTGTGTAGATATGTATGGAATTATGAACGATCACGGTGGGCACCTACCTTAGTTATCCTCAGGCTAAACCGAGCTGCGCTTTGGGTTCAATGGAGTCCAAAAGGTATGCAGAATCATTGAGTTTGAAGACAGGATATGATATTGAATGTCGCCTCTCAAAGACTTTTTAGAGTATTACATTGTATTGAAGAAGAATAAAAGTCTGTTGAAATTGCTAGAAGGATTGGTCAATTGTCCTTAAAATGTCAAGTGAGCCGACAGATTCTAGGGAGCCACTTTACAAATATGAAGTACCAGTAGGGTTCCGCATGAATTATAATTCCTCTAATAGGTTTATTCTTCGTCTTTCATAATATAGTTAAACAGTTGCGTATAGTTTTATCTTACCTGTTCGGACCTTGTAGTTTAGCTGGTTCCGGTTCTTTTTTCCTTTTTAAGTAAAGAGAAATTCACTATGAGGCATCAAGGGGTGCCAATCTATACGTACATAAAAAGAGTCCAAAGCTAAAAGAGAGCTCATTTACCAGACCAGTGATCTCTGATTGTACTTCAAATTTGACCTCTCCTACGTTTCCAACTCTGTAATGATCCTTCTAATCCTCTCTCCCCCTCTTCCTTTCCTCCTCCTTCACATGTTAGAGATTTTTTCTCTTGTCAAATGGGCTGAGTATGATGAGCTAATAAATGCTCTTGTTGATATCTTCTTTTCCCTGCAGAAAACAAATTTGCTGTTGGGAGTGGGGCTAAGACAGTGTGCATACGCTACTATGAGCAAGAAAATAACTGGTGTTAGCTTCTATTTCTAAGGTTTTTCCCCTTCGTCTTTTTTTTTTTTTTTCACATTCTTATGTTGGGTTGGACATGTATTCTCCTGATGTGTTTTTTAGTAATTCGTTACTGGCTGATCGAGGATTTATGGGTGATATGTTCTCCAAACTGGGTGACAAGTTGGTTGTGTGCCTATGTTTTCCTCTAACTCTCTCTTTCTTTTATAGTGATCGAATCGAATCAATTGGAATAGAGTCTCTCTAAGATGTTCAAGTATCTCATCTTGATCTCACCTGGAGGAATGGTTAGTAGAAGAAAAGATGAGTTGGTGGATTCTTCCTGTAGTGAAGCGCAGGTTATGCTGCTTTCATGAGTGAAGGCATAAAAAGATTGATTGGACGAATGATTGGACTCATCCCCCTCCCCCTTCTTTCATGGTGAAAGCTTTTAAATGCGGGTATGAGCATTGGCCAAGCATCGTTTGCTTGGAAGTTGATCTAGGTCGTTTCTGAGTATGCGATACTCATGGATGAGCCTTATGTAGTTGTGGAAGCACATATAAATGGCAAAACGCAGAAATTCAGGGTGAGACCTCGAAGAGGAACAACAAAGAAGGGTTTAGGACTAAATTGGGAACTCGTGAAAAGGTTTAGGACTGAATTGTTTAAAATTTTTTAGATGATGATTATCGTGAGGTAGATTAAACTTGATCATGGACCAGGTGACGGCATAATCCGGATCTCTTAGGGCTAGCCGAGCATGTGTCGTTGAATAGAGAAAACTCGAACCCTTTGATATCATGGCCGGGCGTGCATAAAGCCTTTTAGGCATTGTATTCGACTCGACCCTGTTACCAATTCTTACTCAATCATGACACGCTTGAGTGAATTCTCCGTGCAAGTGATTGGGTTACGAAGATAATAAGATGATACGGCCCTTGAAACTGGTAAAATGAGAAGATATAGTTATGTGATTGAGTAGCATTTTCAAGTGTGAATGAGAAGATATAGTTCATGTGACATATATATGTTGTTAATTTGGGTGTGCTGTTTCTTTACATTCCAGTTCAAGTAAGTCAAAATGTAACCGCGGTTGTGATTCGATATTTGTGTACCTGATGGCTCTTCTATGGGTCTTCCGGGATATGTATAGCTTGTGTCTTCAACATGCCACTTTCTATAAATAGTATATGCTATCTAGAATTATAAAACATGTAGTTATTATGCTTTCTTCCGTCCACAAACCTACGGTCTCTGGGATCGCTCACTTGCTCTTCTTCCATGTTCGAATATCCGAGAAGTTCAGCTACCGAATCTTCCCTTTATCTCGCACAGCTGCGTTCTAGTTCGTGAAATGTGAACAGAGCGACGCCGTGACGCATTGGAGGCACGTCACCGCAATGAATTGGAGGTATATTGAATTGGGAGAGACTCGTCGAAGCTGGGAAAGATTGCTTTACTCGACCATTTTCCACGGTTGGGCGAGGGCGACGATGTCCGCAAGGCCGTGCCGTGTGCGGCCTCGCGAGCTTAGAGGGCCTCCGTGGCGCGCGCCTTCGGTTTCACCCGGTTGCCTTGAGGACCGGAGCGGCGTTGCTTATGTCGGTGTGCCCGCCGACTCTTCGGGCAGCGGATGGTTGCGTGCTTGGCCGTGGAGGTGGACCGGAGGCCAAGGAGAGGCGTAGCTGTCGCCGTTTCGCACCCGGCAGAGCTCGAGCTACGGCCGGTTTGATTATCGGGATGTGTGAGTCGGACCTTGAAATTTGTTCATCTCGGCCACGGCGGATGGCGAGATTGGAGTTTTCGTTATTCTAGTAAAGTGAATGAGTGTCGGTCGTGGTTCTAATTGCGCTTAGTATAGTAAAAGGGTTTTCTTGACGAGTATCTCCAGGCACCGATTAAGTACGCTTAACGAGGAAATGTTTTAATGTGAAAGGCATTGCTATCCCTAACATGAGATAAACTGTGCCTTGGAAGTTAGAATGTTTCCTTAGATGGGTGTTTAAAGGGGTACTCATTAACACAATCCTATGTAAAATTTAGATGATTTTGTCGATTTGTGTAGTATGTTTGTGCCAATCCCTTGTTTAGCTGTGACATTAGATGTGCTTGTATGCATTCGCTCTTTGTCTTTATGAGGTTTGGTTAGGCTAGATGTTATTTCTTTTAATTCCGTGTCAAATAATTTAATCAAAGGAGTCCAATATGCAAATGATTTACGTTGATGTAGTTCTAAGAAATCGGTATTAGAAGTCTAGAACATGGCGATAACATATTACTGGGTGGACTTTCACTTTGTTGTATCATCTCGCCTAATTTGTTTGGTGAATGTAAATTTTCTGGTATGTTGAATCAACAGATCCTAATTTTGTTGTCACTCCGCCTCTTTACTCTTTTAACTTATTAGGCTGATAGGTTAGCTTAGCAATTCTAGGGAATTTACTTGGTATCTTGGAGCAAGAGCTACTTTGGTCTTTTTGTGGCCGATAAAAAGAAGGTTGTGGATCCTTTGTGCCAAGCAAGATGGCATCGAACATTGATTGCTCTTCATAATTAACAAATTTGAAGCATCTCTTTGAAGTATTTTGTGGCACATAACCCCATCCATGCATACACCTGGATAGCATATAGTTCTTGCTGGCTTTCATGCCTTCTCTTTTTATGAATTTTCCAATTTTTGCTTAGTTTTTGAGAGGAGATTTCTTGTTTAATCTTAATTTATGTTGTTTTGGTGTTCTGTTGTGTTCTAGCACGCATCAACCCTTGACAATGTGGAAGAGTGGAAGTGGAAGTTGACCATGCTTCTTCGTAATAAAGAGGACCAGGAGATGGTATCTAGGGAGAGGAAAGGCGGACGTGACTTTGAACAACTTTCAGCCCCGGCAACCAGGGGTTTGTATAGGAACTTAAGCTTATTGCAGATACATGATTACAACTACAACCCAGTCCTCTCCCTGTTTCATCATTTCCACTAGTTTTATATTGCTGTCCTCGCTTGAATTCTGCATGCTCAAAGATATTCTTCGTCGCCGACCTGAATTGAGGCTGATTTTGATGAGGGCAACCCTCAATGCCGAGCTTTCTTCTAATTACTTTTGTGGTGCACCAATGATCCACATACCCGTGAGTTTGAAAAATGAGATGTCGAATACCGTATGCCTTTTTGCCATTGAATGCAGTTTTTACTATGTCTTATTGTGAACTAGAGGTGTTTGGGCAACTTTATTTGCCCGTAGGTTGCTTTTCGAGGATTAGTCCTATGTATTATAACACGATACGGGTACCCCTTTTTATCATCGGGGACATTGTAACTTGATACTGCCTGAAATTGAATTGCTCTATTATGATTGGTCGAGAAAATTTCAACCTTCTCGTATTCTAATTATGTTTGGGTTAAATTCTTCTTTTGATCCGTGCCATAGAATAGTTGATGATATTTTCATTGTGGTTTCAACTTAATGTAGCTTGCGGAGTCTGCAAAAGCCCAATTTTCTCGGCCATGACTACAGTGACTATCTTGCACTTGCTCGAGCCTATGATGGTTGGAGAGATCTTGAAAGACAACAGGCTGGTTATGAATACTTGTTGGCGAAATTTTTTATCTCAGCACAAACTATGAAAGCAATAGGCTCTCTTGGGAAGCAATTCTTTTCTTTACTCAAGGATATCAGCATTGTTGATCAAAATACGAGCTTTCGAATTCGTGGAGCCATGATTAGCATCTTATTCGGGCAATCATTTGTGCTGGTTTGTTCCCGGGGAACATGTTCTTTGTGGTGGGTGAGATTGTTTTAACGTTGTTTCTAAATCGACCTTGAAATGATTTGTTCCACTTGTCCCCCACCACTAAAATGTTACTAGGAGTCGCCACTAGCCTCTTAGGGTCGGCTAGAAATCAATCGGGGACATGGAAATGTCATCTTAATTCCTATGCAACTAGAGCTTCTAGGTTCGAGGACTTGTTTACGCTAATTAGATAATTAGTACCTTTTCGAACCAGAATATTCCTAAGGTGACCATTGTAACATCCAAGGGAGATGGCTCTTTTCTTACATGCTAGAGAGAGACTTGGCCAATTTATAAGGGGTGGGGAATTCACTTGCATAGGCCTTTCGCATAGAAACAAAACGGGTTGCAAAGCCCAAACGGACAATATCGTCTTAAGTCGGACTATATCCATACATTTTACATATCATTTTAAGCTTACCAAGTATCTAACTAATGTTAGATGATCATGCATAATGTTTTTATATCATTTCATGCAATACCTATTTAGCCTTGATCTAGCATATAGGAAAGCGATTAACGGGGCAATTTGTTAAAAGCGCAAGCCGTAATAAGCACTCAATCAAGTAAAATATGCCAAATATTATACTTGGAATGTACACATGCAAACCAAATCAATAATGGCAATATTTAAAGAAAACAACTTCGACTCGAAGGTCGGAATACATTAGTATCATACTTGGATTGGACATTGGTCTTCATCCTCACCAAGCCCCAATGGGCGACCATCTCCATGGGCATCACCGTCGATCACCACATTGGAGTATCGATTTCGGGCATTCAAGAATTTGAACATGCATTCACTCAAAGTCGATCGTTAGCAAAGTTTAGTTAATTAAAGGATAAAACGAGCATCTCGAATTAAACTCTAATTACCGTACTAATTTACCTACTTAGACATGCATTACATGGTTAAATTATCCAGTGTGTTCACATACAAGTATGACTAAGCTCTGCGAATAAAACATAAAAAAAAATATTAATAATCAAACATAAAAATTTGTTTAGACAATATAGGCAAATATAGGCATTTCCTACCTGTTTTCTATGTTTCCCACTTTTATGATTTTTTCTAAGATTTTCTAGATTTTAAATAAAAAAGGATCCGGGTTGGGTTCCCAAGAACCAAGCCTTAAGGGCCTGGACCTTCGGTTCCTCGGACTCAAACATGGATTGATCTCAACTAATGAGACCAATCCGGACCAAGGACCCAAAGCCAACCAAAAAACAGGCCCAAGTTTGAATACCAATTCTATTTAACTCGGGCCCAACAGATCTCTCTGTCTTACTAAGTTAGCCCGTCCGCTTGGGGCCTACATGGTAACCATTCTCATTCTCTCGATTCCGATTATAGGAACAAAAATGAATGAAAATCGTGTTTGGTAACGCAAATAAATTTAATTCGATTACTGTTCCCAAAATCGGTTTTAGAAAATCGAATCAAATTTAGAGCAAAATTCCAAAAAAAAAAAAGTTAGTTCCGGAAAAAAAAATCACTTTTGAGAATCACAAAACAAAATGAAGTCTCACATCTCTCACTTTTCCCTTTCAATTTTCTAGTCACTTTTCCCTCAACCTAATAAAAATAAAATAAAAAGAATTAAAAAAAAGGGAAAACAAAAAATTTAGAAAATCCCTAAAAATAGAATAAGTTTAGATTAGGCTAGTTTGACCTCATTTCATAAATTTGGGCCTAAATTTCCTAGATTTCATAGATTTTACTTTTTTGCAAAAAATGTCACGGAAGATGATGGCCTTCAACTTGTGGATGATAACATATATACTCGTAGCCAATGCGTCACAAAATGTAAACATCTCGCACGTGGAGCTAAAACTAAACACCCACTTGGATTTAGGACAGAAGCTGCAAAATGATAGTGAAGGACTTGTACTTCATATTAAGGAGGGTAATTTGGCTTTTTTTTTTTGTCGGTGGATAATTTGATTATTCGGATGTTATGTTTGTATGTATTTTGGATAACGCAACATTTAAAGAAAAAAATGAGTTCTTAATATGAGAACCGTACCATGTTTCAATCGAACTTCAAACGTAATATATTAAAATTTGTGTTTCATTTATGACATGCTAAAAAAAATAATATATTTTAAATTATTTTAGTGTGCATTGAAAATTAGTCTTCAATTTAGGATGAATTTTACAAAGTAATTATATAGTTATTTGACTTAAATGAAAAAAAAATAAGAAAAGAAATAGTTTTTTGAAACAGAAATTTTGTGCGATTATCAAACGCGTTTCTATTTCAGGAATAGAAATTTTGGGCGGTTTTCAAAAGGGTTCGATTCTCTAAAACTCATCTAGGAACGGAATTAAAAAAAGTCATTTTAATCGGAATCAATTTTCCGAAATATAATGGTTACCATGAGCAGCCTTGGCCTACCAACAAGAAAATTAAACACCGACATGGTTCTCTCAAGTGCCCTAGTATACTCTACTTGTTCACCTTTGTCAATTTGGGGTACGGTCGGTTCACCGGGAGGATTGCCCTCCCAATTCGAAGTTTTTTCCCGAAAGTTTCAACCTTGTTGACTATGACAATAGTCGTGACCATAAACAAACAGACTCGCGACTATGGCGTCGCTCCGCTCTCTCACGACTCATATTCTAATAAAAAAACTAAAGGCATCTACTGGAGATTTAAAACGCGAGCACTAAAATAAGAAAGGCTTGTAGATTTGTGAGGCTCGAACGACATATTCTCACACTTAGCGCACTTTTACTCTTAACTCCTTCACACGCTCTCTTCTTTTACAGAGACACCATGGAAGGACCATAGCCGATCTTCTTCTCCCTCGGTGACTCTTCACAGAGACGTCACCAAGGGCTTGTTCGCTGGAGCATCCTTCTCCGACCTGTCTACGCTTGCTGATCCACATCTCGGACCTTTACCACCGACCTCACATCCTCACCGCCGAACGAGAGATGGCCATCACCGGCTCACCATGCGGCCCACAATAGACGCAAGGATTCAAACCTCATGAGCAAACCACGTCCTATGGGTCTTCCCCGCCCGAGCTCACCCGGAAGCTTTTCTCGGGATGACGGCACTCATGGTCGATCACCCGATAACACCATTGCAGCCGTCGCCAACAAGAGGGCCCATCACACACAAGTACCAAACAAAATAGACTTGGCGAGGACAGGCGTACCTCGGACCAAGAAGGGAACTAGTGGCAGGAGACTACTCAACGAACCCGGGGAGACGAGTGTCACCGGAGGTCGAATGAGAACCAGCCGCTTGTTTGGTGAATACTTCGAGCCGGGCGACCTCCAACTTCATTTGGTCACCGCTCATAGGTGGGACTACTTATCGAGCCATTGTCGTTTGATGGTGGTCGTCGACGATCGATCGAAGGCACAAAAACGATAGGTAAGGTAAGGTCGTGGGTCGAGACCATCGGAGGAGGAGCGCGCAATGTGGGAGTTGAGGAGGAGCTTCAAGGGGACGACAGATAGCAACAAGCGAATCGGCCAGAGCAACAGGGTGGTTTCGGGTAAGCACGAAAGATCGTCCACGAGCGAGCAACGGCGTTGTGCGGCGTTGTCGATGAACAAGCTCGGTTTCTCTCCAGCTCTATCTTCTCGTCCTCTTGTTCTCTCGCCTTCTCTTTACCGAGCCGAGACCTTCCTCTCGTTCAACAGAACTCACCCTCTCTCCCCGCTTCGCACTCTCGCTCTTTCTCCCTCGTTCATTGCGCTTCTCCTGCATGCTCGCAATAGCCATTCCACCGTCGGTGCCTATTGCAAGATGGTCATCCGCAGTGCACCTACGGAGGTACCGGTCGGCCCACTAGCTTAGTTGACGATAAAATCAGCAACTCGGAGCGGCCGTGGAGCTACGAAGCTGCTTCCATCCTCGCAACAAGCCGCCGCCGACCCTACGAGTTTGACACTGCTCGTCCGTTGCTGGCTGTTCTATGAACGAGTCGACGAGGCTGCTATACCCCAGCCTTTACTAAGCCGAGACAGAGACCGGCGCTTCCCGTTCACCTAGCCGGCCGTGTCTCGCCCGAAGTCCATCCCATTCAAATTCGGAAACATCATCCATACTTTAGGTACAAATTCGACTCATGTCAATTTGGTCCTATTATTGCCTAATTTGAGATAGTTGGTCTAGGGCAAGACTCGGAGAATTAGGAACCAAACAAAATTAGGAAATTATCTAATTTAAACAAGGTGCATATGTTGGACAATCCGATCTCAAACCCAAGACAGAAAATCGCCTAATCCCGTCTATAATCCTTTGGACATAATTCGTCGATTTTTCGCCAAACTTGAAATGAAACCAGATATTCGGAGCATATCTTTGCGGATGTTGTGACTATTTTGTTTTGAGTGTTTTATTTTGTTGTTTCTTATTTCAAAAACCCAAAAACATTATCTTAAATTTGAATGCATTAGAAACCGATTGCATGTAGATCAAAAAAAGATTTTCGAGATAATCTTATCTAATCGTTTGGGATTGCGTTTTAGATGGCGCACATCAGGATAGATTCTCGAGTAAATCTCGGTCTTTATCTAGAATAAAGTTCTTTCTTGAAAAATATAGGATTTAATCTGAATTATTTCCTAAATTGGATAAGATAACTTTCCTTTAGATTAGTTTTCGTTTCATTAATTCTTAATTTCGGATTCTTAATAAAAATGCCAAAAAGAACATATCGTTAAGATAGGTTTGGATTGCATGTCTAATCTATGATATTTATTAAATTCGAATTTTAATTAATTAAGTAAAGAAAATACCAAAAATTCCCTTTGCATGTCCTATAGTACATGTCTTAGATTAATTCAATTGGGTCGCGCATGCCATGATGGAGTATGTCATCTAGAGCTTAGAATTAGGTTCGCATAACATGCATTACACAAAGCTTAATTTTAATAGAAAAATCAAGAAAACCAAAAATAAAATACTTGCTTAAAAAGTAGAAACCATGGTTAAGAAAATAAGCCCGATCAAATTAATTCATACCGTGCTTATCTTCTCTTAAACTTTACAGACATGTGTCGAAACTTATTTGATTGTTTGCTAGTGCACTATGCAATTCACACCGATGAACATATGAATAATGTGGATGTGCAAATTGAAATTTTGTATGACACGTTGGACAAAGTACCGTTGAGTTTTAGCAAGCGTCTTGATCTAATATTTGATAGAAAAGATAGCTTGTTATCTTTTCCTTTTTGTATTTACAATTTGTTCTAATTCATGTTTAGTTGACGGCTCTAACCGCCACTTCTACTTCTAGGAGGCTCTCTCTACAATATCTCTCCTCGGGCATCATCTGCGATAGAGGACCGGGCCGATAGAATGGAGGAGGCCTTTAACGAAGTCCTTGACAACACTCCCGGCATGGGTGACTCGATCCACATTCCCGATAACATTTCAAACAGCCCGGTGCCAACAGATGGTTCGTCATTAACAACAAGCCCAGCGTAGGCAGCTCCATTCACATCCCAAAGAACATCAACCTCGGCGACCGGTCTTCCACAACCACTCCCAAAAAGCCGGTGGCAATAGATGGTTCGTCACCTAGCCTTAGCCTAGGCAAACTTCATCCATGTCCCCGAGAACATCAACCTCGGCAACTCCAATAACAACAATTCGGTCTTTCACAACTACTCCCAAACAGCTAGTGCCGGACCTCGCAACTCCAATAACAACAATTCGGTCCTCCAACCACCCCAAACAATCGATTTTAACACATGATTCGTCAACAAGCCCGCAGTAGTGGCTCCATCCACATGCCCGAGAACATCAACCTCGGTGACTTCAACAACAACAATTCGGTCCTACACAACCACTCCCAAACAGCTGGTGCCAATAGATGGTTCATCGTTAACAACGTGCTCGACGTAGGTGGCTCCATGCACATCCCCGAGAACATCAACCTCGGCGACTCCAACAACAACAATTCGGTCTTCCACAACCACTCCCAAAAAGTCGGTGCCAATAGATGGTTCAACGTTAACAATAGGCCCGACATGGGCGACTCCAATAACAACAATAACAACAATTCGGTCTTCCATAATCACTCCCAAATAGCCGATAGTGCCAACAAATGGTTCGTCATTAATAATAGGCCCGCGTGGGCGTGCAGCTCCTATTTTCAACCTCAAAGACAACAACACGTATATCCTCCACAACCACTCTCAAACCCTAAGAGCCAATGGTTGCAGCAAGTAGTTTATCATTGACAATACTCCCGACATGGGCCGGCTCTATCCACATCTCGGGGGTGACTCCAACAACAACAATCCGGTCCTCCACAACCATTTCCAAACAGCCAATGGTCGTCATTGACAACACTCTCGGTGTGGGCGGATTAAGGAATGTGTGGCGCTTGGCATCATAGGACGAGTGAGTTGTGATTGGACAACGCAAACATGCGATGAGTTCAATCTATTTTGTTGCCTCCTATAACACCTTAGGTAAGAGATAAGTAGACTCTTATGTATGAATTGATTATAGTTATGTATTCTTCTTGTCATACACTACTATTCTATGTTTTCCCGTGTCATTAGAAACGTTAGATTGGTTGTTTGCTTTGTGCAAGTTTTCTATGATTTCTCGCATCCATTTTGAAAAGAGCAATGCATGCAATAATCCTGCGGAGTTCAAAGTTTTTGCTTTCACTTTGTACCGAACGTGACTTCAATCGGTTCATGGGTCATGCCCTACTATGAATCGAAAAAATTACTATTTTCTATTACATAAAAATATTCCTTTTAATCAGACTTAAAATTATATTAAGACTAATCAATCTAGCATCCCTCTCACATAGTGAATTAGAAGACTCTTTAAAGTGGGGAGGTAAAAGATGGAAAAATAATAACATTGGGAGATAGTAGTTTGGTAGGTCAATGGCATTTTAATGCATGGTGGAGTATGATGTTCTAGAAGTAGTGTCGCGACCTAAAAAAAAAAAAACAAAGTCATCATTTTCGGCTAATGGATTATCGGTTAATTAATTAACTAACCTAACTCGGACTCTCCCAAGTCCATACCAAATCGCAACTTAAGGTTCGAATGATTAACATGCAATGTGATTTGAATTTGGAGTCGCCACTAATCATTTTCGGTAGGTCGATTAGAAAACCTAAATAAAATAGCGGGAGAAAACTATCTTATTTCGCAAACCGAGATTAAGAGTCCGGGACTTGGTTACATTAATTACAACTAATGCCCTTTCGGTACCTTAAAATTCATATTAAAAAAAATAATGGATTTGACAAATTTGATGAATTCTACTTAAGATCAAAGAATCAATTTTTTTGGGTTTTTCTTCCCATGACATTTTTTGAATTTTTGAGTATTTTTAAAATAAAGAAATTACATGAAATTAGGATGAAATAAGTTCAAGATTACTCCCCAATTTGAACTCGTGCACCAAACTTGTGCTTCGGACTTGTCTTAACCATTGGATCAATTTGGTGACTCGTTAGACCGAGAAATCTCTTGGTCCTATCTCTCCTTCACGCTTCTTTCTCAACTCGCTAGAATTTCATGAGACCGCAATCCGGGCGTTGATATTTTTCCCCTTTGCTCTCCTTCTATTCTCGTACCATTGATGTTTCATCGTTGATATGCAATGTTATTTAACATAAAAACGTAGAAAAAATCAATGTAGAAAATCTGGGCTAATTTGTATTCAAAATTAAAGAAAGTTAGGGAATCACTTAACTTTCCTTTTGTCATGGCGAGCTTGAACGATGGGGATGGACCAAGGCTTGTTGATCGGTGCAAAAATTGGCAATAGTAATATCGGGCTTCAAAACTCTCATACCCTCTCAAAACTCTTTTCAAATTTTTTCTCAAGAGCTCTCTCTATTCTCCTCCTCTAAAAACTCTTTCAATTCTCTTTCACCCCAAAACTCTCCCCCAAAAAAAGACTCCACCTCTTCAAGAACTCTTATTCTTTTTATAGGCAAAGTTCTTCATTCTTCATCTTCATTTCCTCACCTTCCATTTTCATCTTCCTTTCTTCATCTTCATCTTTTTTCTTCATCTTCATTTCCCCACCTTCCATTTTCATCTTCTTTTCTCCATCTTCATCTTCTCTTCTTCATCTTCATCTTCTCTTCTTCACCTTCATTTCTCCATCTTCCATTTTCATCTTCTCTTCTTCATCTTCATCTTCCTTTCTTCATCTTCTCTTCTTCATCTTCCTTTCACCATCTTCCTTTCCCCATCTTCTTTTGGTATTTGCAATGCGAGTCCCTGAAATTTCAAGTATTTGCAATACACCCCCTGAAGTTCGAGTATTTGCAATACAATCCATGAGAAAATATTTCTTTCAAACCCAAATCTTCTTGGTGCATTTTTCCACCCCATGCCTAGTCCAGACCCATGTTAAATTAAGCTCAAATTATATGCCAATGCTAAATGAATATGTGAGATGATTTTTGTTTAGAACTAAAATTAGTTCTAATTTTTATGCAAAAAATATATTAGTCAAAATTTAGGCGTCAACAATGCCCCTCTTTGAGTGGAGGCTCGTAGAGGTTCCGCTCAAAGACAAAATTGAATCCCGAATTTTGACGGTGCAAATTATGGATGAACTTTTTTGCGGGAGTTTTAATCCCATTTTTTGTAATGAAGTGATGCGTGATATGCAAGACTAGAAATAACATGTGTCATAATTTCTCTTTTCCATGTTAGAGAAACCTACACATGGATCGCATACGAGAATACCTGTTTTACCAAATACCTCATAAGCTAGTGATTCCCTTAATTTCCAAGTTTCTTGCAAACACGAGGACCTTAAGGTATTTGGCCTATCTCATTATCGAGACTTCTCCCTAATGCAAGACAAACGCAAGATATGTGATCCTTCCGGATCACAAGAGCTACGTCGTTGTAAGTTGAAAGAAGTAGAATCAAGTTCACAAGAGCTACGTCGTTGTGAGTTGATTAAATGTTGAGATCGCTAATGCATATGTCTTCACGATTCGACAAAGGGGAACCAAAATCTTAATAGCTACGTCGTTATGATTTGGTTTGGATCAAAATCACGGGTGCTTATGTCTTCGTGATTTGATAAAGGAGCCGAGAATCATAAGAGCTATGTCATTATGAGCTATGTCATTATGAGCGGACTAAAGGTCAAGATCACCAAGCATATGTCTTCGTGATTCGAGACGAAATCATAAGAGCTACGTCGTCATGATTTGATAAGATGTCAAGATCGCCGTGCATATGTCTACACGACTGACGAGAGAGGCATATTGCCCGGATTGAATCGTAACAACTATCATCGTAGGAGTTGTTAATTTGAAAATGGGTTCGAAAACTTACCCGGGTTCTCCGAACGATTAATCAAAGAACGAAACAGATCGTCGTATCGTACATGGTAGGCATTTGCCAGGAGAACTTGCTCATTCAATAATCCTTGGATGAATTTCGAGACCTTGGGAGGGAAATCGAACATCGGGAATGTATTACCCATCATAGAATGTCGGAGGTAACATGTGCAAACATATTCAACAATGAGTTCATGCAAAACTTTCCTACCGAACTTGCAATGATTAGAAATAACATGTGTATAATGCAATCACTGCATACCATGGTTTATGCATAACCATTCTATCAAGTTTGCATTATCAATCCTGTCCAGGGATGTTCTCACATTATGAATACCTCGAATGTGAGCTTGAATGGGGGACTTCATCAAAAGTGTTTTCTCTCACTCTCAAGAAAAGTTATTTATCCCGTCTGCAGGATTCAAAAGAAATCACTCAATCTTTCCATCATCGCATTCGATAAGGATCCGAGTAATCTCGCAATTGATACGACCGAGCCGATCCGGGAGGTCTTGATCGGGACCGTAATGAGAGCTAGGTCAAAGGTTTACAAAGGGGACTCTAGTTGAGTCAAGGCTATCGAAATGAATTCCTTCGTCATCTCTTTGGGTTTACAAGTTAAGAACCCTGCAAAAATGAGAAAGAAGTAATCTTGCTCGAACTTCTTCGAGTGATGCTTAAAATCATCGAACTCCACATTAATTCAAGTGCCCTAGTCGAAAAAGGCTTTTAAAGGGTTGTAATGGAGGTAATGATTTGGGAACCGAGAAACGAAAGGGTTCGTTTTGGCTCGAAAGATGTTTGAGAAGGGGCTTGATGTTGGTGATCATTACAATCTTATCACCGATCGTGGCCTTCTAGGATACCATCATTGCTCGAGGATGGTATGAACCAAAGATTGCATTTGCAATTTGACACTTCATGGAGATTTTTCTCTCAACCCTTTTAGGATATACGGGAAAATTATGCATTCAAGTTCGAAATATTCTACAAATGAACAATGAATTGAAAGGGCATTGGCCTTGCTTTTGGTAGGCACTTTGCTTTTTTAAATGCCTAGGAATTTTTTGTGGAATCAGCCTTTCCTCTTTCTTCTCCCCTTTTTTTTTTACTCCCAACTCTCTTTTACTATTGCATCTTGATGAGTTCATTAGGAGATTTTCTATTGATCCAGCTTTTCGTGTCCTTCTACTCAAAGATGGGCCATATTCGCTTTGGGACAACAATGATCACCAATAAGGGCTTTTAGAAACGAATTTGCGAGCTCAAATGAGTTGTGCAAATGGATATAGATGTGTGAGATAGAAAAAGAAATGCTCTTCGTCACCCTAAGGCACTTGAATTAAAGCGTAAGTACAATGCAAAGAACCACCCGAAAATTGATGTTAGTCCAAGCAAGAAGATTTCTAACCATTTGTCTCGTGATGCGATGGAATTACCTCTGTTTTGCCCCAATGTGGGGTGGTTCTTGATAGGGTTATGGAAGTGAAATCTCCGCTCAAATGGGTTGATCAACGGATAACTTGCAGTGTTTAGGGTAGAGAAATGATTGCCTTCATCACTTCGGTTATCGTACCTTTCGCGAGAAAATTTTTTACCTTGGGGAATGCGGAATTTTGCCACCGTTCATCTCGCCTAAAAAAATTGGACGTGTTTGGGAAAGGATTGCCTTTCATCATCCTGTCATGCCCCCTTCGTACATTCGATGTATCTTATGTAGTTCAAGTTCCTTATTCGAGTTGGTAAATTAAACATGAGGAACAATCATGTGTAAACCATGCAGTGTATGAAGTGTTTTCGAGCATATAAAATGCAGCAACTTTTTAGCTTATGGACAAAGTTCGCAAGTATATAAAAAATTTCTTAGGGGCGTGGATCGTGAGTTGCCCCTTGCTCATGCAAATGCGTTGCAAAACTTCATTATCCGCCGAGACATGAGATTGTCAAAGGCTCCAAGAATTTCTCATTTCATTAATTTTTCAGGGAGAAGGGATACTTCTCTGTTTGGGACAGTAGTGACCCCCGTAAAAATCAAAAGGGAAAGCATCAATGTACGTCCTCATGTTCTAAAAAGAGTTGAAACGATACCACTTTACCCATGTACGTATTCCTCGCGAACTTTGAATTGAAAAGATCGATTCATCCGGATCGGATTGTATGTCCAGGATGTTATCTCTCCAGGGTTACGTAACCGCCTGGGGCCGAGTTTCGATCTGCGAAGCAAAAAGTTTTTATTAATATCCGTACATTGATGCCAAATCCCAGGATCGACCCGGAACACCTCGGACCACCGTCATTCCCCCAACCACTATGTTGCGGTGTTTGTTGGCGTCCATGGGTGGTTCGCTTTTGTTATATTGTTCTCAAAGCGGTTGGCAATCTCCGTGGAGAATAAAATAAGTTTAACTTAGAGTTTGAAACGACCGAGAGTCAATTGGAACGATACGGAGTTACCCATCTTTGAGCCTCGCTTGGTTTTTTCCTTGCATTCTCCCAAGTAAGGCTATTCGAATCTCTCTTTATGGGCGTTCGGGCGTCGTCCACAAATTGATTTGCTACAGCCTAGTTTAATAAGGAACTTACGCATTTGATAAGAGAGGAGAAAAATTCGCCCTTTAACTCTAGGCAAATTCTAGACAACTAGGAAGTAAAAAAGTATCCCACGCAGGGAACTATACATGGAATTAAAGGAGTATTCATGCGAGATTGGTTCCACCTCTTTGCTTGGCTATTCCAATGATTGGCTGATTTTTTCTTGGATCATACACCAACGATCGTTGTTTGAGGATCCATAATCACTTGCTTCGGATCACAACTCGAGGTCTTTCGCCCGAACCGGGCGACTAAGGCGGTGAGCTCATCATCAAAGTAACCTTTTGATTTTTCGGGCAATTGATACTCGAATTGGGCATTGTTACTTGCTAACACCGGCGGCAGATTTTCCACTTTGTTTTTTGCCGTGAGCGGTCGACTCCTTGAGCTTGAGCCTCCGCCGTCGCCGGGAACTCGTAGGGATGATCAACCGGTCCTTTGCTAGAACCACCAGCGGAAGGTCGGTATGGCCGGTATTCTTAATTGGGAAGTGGTCGGTACTTTTTGCTCCGTAGATTTTCCCCGGGATTAATCTTCCAAATAACTTTGCTCCGGCCGCCTTGGTTCCAAGCTACATCGTGCTTCTTCACCTTATCTCTAAATCGTGAATGTGATTTGTGACACTTCGTAGGGTGAATCCGTCTATATTCATCATTTTGAGTATGACCATTGGTCGTGGCGAATTGATTCCTAGCCGTCGAACCGCCTCGATGAATATAGAATGAAGCTCGGCGGACCAAATGGGCCTTTTCTTTCCGACAAAATCGTCATAGTAAGTTTGGCCATAGTTCTTTTGTTCGAGTAATTGCTTCCTTACAAGATCTTTGCCAAATGTTTTGGAGCACTCGAACGCATGACCGCTTTTAGGATGCCCGAGCACCATGCAATATGGCCCTCGTTATGAACTAGCCGATCATCACTTGCGATGTTATAATCACCGGTATATCCAACTCGAATCAATGATCTTTAAGAGACCGGGACCGTCCATATCGATCCCTACCATGGGCGTGACGACGATGTCGAAATCATATTTGTACCGCCCGCCTCCTCTAAGGCTTCCGTTGCTTTCACATAAGCTGAAATTCCGTACATGCACTTTCTCGCATGGCAACGAGGATCGAGAGGGAAACGGGGTTGCCATCAACGGCCATGACTCGCAGATCCTCGGGATATGAGGCTTCCCATACTTCCGCCCGGAATGTACGCATACTTATTTTCCTTTCAAAACCTTCCATATGTAGACCGAAAAATGGGTGTTTCGACTAGAGACGGGCTTTAGATGTTCTTTGGACTTGCAAAGATAAATTGCCGAGAAAATCACAAAAGCGATGATGGCTTTTCGTGACGAGTTCGGAGGTGCATGGAGACTTCAAGTTCTTTATAAACTTTTTCGGATCCGTTGGTCTCGCAGACAGCCTTTTCTCTCCTTTTCGCCTTAGTGCCTTGGATCCATTTCGTAATAACTATTACCTCTCGCTCAATCCGTCGTTCTTTTTTACTTTTCCGACATGGAGGAGCCCTCAAATCTTTTCACTTTCTCTAGAACGAGACATGTTATTTCCCTCCTCAAATCTTTTCGGTTCCTCCTACGAACGAGGCGATTATTTCCCTCCTCAAATCTTTTCGGTTCTTCCTACGAATGAGGCGATTATTTCCTCCTCAAATCTTTTTCGCATTTACTTACGTGAAGGCTTTCAATGCTTAGTCAAATGCGAGGAATTCACGCATTTAAGCATGATGATGTTCGTGGATAGTCGTTCTTTACCCCTGGATTAACTCTAGGCATTAAAAGAAGAATGTCTCACATGGGGATTTCAAAGACATTCATTCATACATGTCACTACTTCTCTTGAGGATTCGTAAGAGTTGGCTAGTAATGCTCAAAAAAGAGATATTTTGAGAGCCCATAATAAAAAAACTAAAGCTTCATGTAGGCTACACATTCGGAGTTCCATCGCCGTTGAATTGGGTGGCGTGACATCAAGGAAACTCCAATTGTAGTGATGCATGTCTCTTCCCTCGAAGGGTATCGGTTCCGCTTCGCAAGACCGACTTTCCGGGATGTATCTCCAAAGAAATCGGATTGTACGAGAACTTGCTCGGGGATGAATCGGGTGAATGAGCATTTTCAATGCTCGATGTGGCTCATCGAGGGACATGTCACCAAAGGAGATGGGGCCGCTACGTACATGGTAAACAAAGGGTTAATAGCATTCCTATACCTCTTGTTCTCTGCTCGAAGCTTTTCACTTTCTTCCCTCGAAACGTAAGTTCATGACTTTCATTTTTAACCTTCAATCGGGTCCGCTTGTTTTGAAACCAAAACTTGACCTTCAAGGGCTCCATTCCTATCATCCGACTCAATTCATTTTTGCGTCTCTTATTCACGTAAGAGCACTCCTTGAAGGCAAATTCTGAACACTTTGATTTGATATTTTCTTTTAAGGGTTGGCTATCACGCCGCGCCATTGTTGTTCTTGTCGAGATCTTGAATTTCACTGCCAAGAGAGTTGTGTTTTACCGCTTCGGCGTTGGATCCGGTCTCAAATCCAGCAGCTTCGGGGGATGTCTAGGTTGGTTGCCTCCGATAAGTGCCGATGGCCTCTAAACATGTTTGATTGAAATACCTCTTACCGCCTTTTGTTCACTCTATTCTCCGATGTATGCTTACTCTCTCCAAATTCTTTCGAGTAATCGGGTATGTTCCAAAGCCTCCCTTTAAACGCGGATGAAAATCACTAAGCCGACGTTTTCCCAAGATTTCGTGTTTCCCGCCTTTGTCTTATTTTTTCAACGTGATGGGACCCCGAATCTATTCGCACCGATTTTCTTTTCTTGATAACCATGCTTGCCTCCCACTCGCTTTCAACATGATGGGGACTCCAACTCCTTTCGTAACTTTTCGAATTTGTGAGGCTCGAGATCACGGATTGACGATAGATCCAGGATCCAACGAACGAAACGCCCGTAGTTTCACCCGAGTAACTAACGTGGCTCGTAAGAATTGCTGTTTTTTCTCTCGAAAAGTATGCTTGTCTCCCACTCGGCTTCAACATGGTGGGGTCCTCAAATCTTTTCGTAGCTTTTTCGGATTTGTGAGGCTTGAGATGGTAGATCCAGTGATTCACGGACGAAACGTCCGTAGTTTTACCTAGATAATTAACTCGGCCTCCACAATAATTATTGCTATAACTTTTCCCGCCCTTTAAATTAGGATTTAACGCCGAGACAACTATCGTTTTCATATCTTCATCTCCAACCTTCTAAGTACTCTTTTGCATCCACTCTTTTTAGTCGCTTCAACAACAATGGCTTCCCTTCCCGCACACGCCTTCTAGTAAGTTTTGGCCAAATGGGAGAAACTTTATAATCTCCTAGGCCAAAGCTACTCTTATATAACCAACCATCCGAGGCCGAAACCGAAATTCGCCTTATGTTTAGGGATATGGACACCGCTTCTATTGAAGGTACCAAGTTAGAAGAGGAATACGGGATCTTCCCCACCCTCTTCACTAACTTCCCGGGGGCCTACCATGTTGCTCATCAAGATGTTACTTTGGCCCACCTTGTGAAGGCACGCTATCGGGATCGGCCGGACAGCTTGGTGTTGGCCGATCTTAGCCGACAATTATAAGAAGGCCCTCGACTACGGTAATGAACAAGTCTCCCTGCCGATTCGTGAGAGGGAAACTTGGTGGGATGTTTGGCCATGTCCGGACCATCTTCGAGCGCGATCCGCTCAATATTGTTTTAAAATTTCAATGCACATGGATGGAAGAAAGGCTTGGACGATCCGACCCTGGATATAGCCGCGGAGAATGCCGATCCATGACCCGGAATCTGTCTGCGAGATCACGAGGACAAGGTAGCCATCCTCAAAGAGAAATGTGAGCTCCTCCTCTTTAAGTTGGCGGATCTCGATTCTCGGAGCGATCAGTGTAGGCGGAGTATCAACCGTATGGAGAGTCGCTTAAACTCCTTTGTGATGCTCATTAGGCTCGGTTTGGCTTTACATTCCCACCCCGTTGATCTATTTGTAAGGCTTTTCGATGAATGAAATAAATGCAAGTTTTTACTCATTTCATCTTGGTCGTCATATTTTTTCGCAAGATAACCCCTCTTACTCTGCGAATATGTAAATCTCACACTCCCGATGGTCAATTCAATTGGGCTAGAGAGGTCCCACATTCAAAACAATCTCTCAAAAAAGATTAATAGTGAGGAGACAAACGAATGCTCAAATGTGAACAACTCGTGAGTCCGTATTAATATTATAACTCGATTATGAAAACATCGAGTGAATCAAGCATAATATTTCTTTACAATATCGAATTGATTGGATTGGTAAAGACACGACCATCCATCTCGGCCGAATCAAAGCACCACCAGGGAGCACCTTCTTCACTATATATGGACCACCATAGTTTGGAGCGAATTTCCCTTTTGGGAGTGGGACTATTGGCAATAATTTTCTCAAGACCAAGTCATTGATTTGAAAATATCAAGGCCGAACTTTTTGTTGAATGATTTAGCAACCCTCTGCGATAACACCGGCCATGACATACACCTTAAGTCTTTTTTCGTCGATCGATTCAATTGGCTTGTTCTCTCATTGGATCCATTCAACTTCCGTTAGCTTAGCTTGAGACAAGATACGTAAGGAAGGAATTTCCACTTCAACCGGTAGAACAACCCTCCATTCCATATACAAGAGAATACGGGGTTGCCCCAAAAGATGTCCGGGATCGAGGTCCGATACGCCATAAGTGCAAATGGCAATCTCTCATGCCAATCGCGATAATTTTCAGCCGTCTTCGCTAAAAAAATTTTAATGTTCTTATTCGCGGCTTCTATCGCTCCATTCATTTGAGGACGATATGGGGAAGAGTTCATATGTTTGATCTTGAATTCCTTGAACAATTCGTCCATTAGTTTGTTGTTTAAGTTCGAGCCATTGTCGGTGATTATGGCTTCAGGTGAACCGTATCGAGCAATGATATCTCGGCGGATAAATTTTGCAATATTTCGTGCCAGAACCGCTAAATAGGATGCGGCCTCGATCCATTTGGAGAAATAGTCAATCGCCACCAAGATGAATCGATGCCCATTAGATGCTTTAGGGTTGATAGGACCGATAACATCAATGCCCCACATAGAAAACGGCCATGGTTCGATAATCGATGCAACTCATTTGGAGGGACATTAATCTTGTCACCATGAATTTGACATTTGTGACACTGGACATGCTGAATACAATCTCTTTCGAGTGTGAGCCAATAATAACCCAACCTCATAATCTTCTTAGCTAACAAGTGGCTGTTCATGTGTGGACCACGATCCCTTCATGTACTTCCATTATTGGGACGAACCGCTTTGGCCGAGTCAACGCATCTTAGTAGGACGAAATCGAATGACCGCTTGTACAAATTCTATCCATTCAAGAAGAACTTGAGGCCATCTTCCTTATGTACTTTTGGTCGATACGGTACTTTTTTCCGGGAACCGCCTCAAATATAAGTCTTGATGTCATGGTACCATGGTTTACCATCGGGTTCATTGATCACGGCCATACAATATGCCGGGTTTTTTTAATACCTCGATCTTCAATGGTCAACCTCAAGTCCATCGGCGACTTGTAACATTGAAGACAAGGTAGCCAATGCATCGACAATCGATTATGAGTCCTGGGCGATACTCAAATGAGATATCCTCAAATTCTTCTACCAATTCATCCAGATACTCATGGTAGGGTAGCAATTTGGCATCTCTCGTCTTCCACTTTTCAACAATCAAGGATAATCAAAGCGGAATCTCCGAACACCTTGAGTCGGGATATCCCCATTTCAATTGCAGCCACCGGACCGAGGATGCATGCCTCATATTCTACTATGTTATTTGTGCAAGGGAATACCAATTTCGCCGCTACAGGGATAATGCCGACCACCCGGAGATATAAGAACCGCGCCCGTACACCGATCCCGATAAATTGACACAAATCAAAAATACATAGTCCGGATGTAATCCTCCACCGACATGATTCGATCCTCGAAATGATAGGCATCATCATCTTGCCCCGAATTTTCAGCTAGGACATCTCGATATAGCTCGTCCCTTGATTGACTTTTTGGGACAAATATCGAACGTCAAACTCGGAGATGAGGATTTGCCATTTAGCAAGTCTACCAATCAAGGCGGGTTGATTAAGCAAATATTTGATGGGATTGCATTCCGTCACCGAAGCACTTGGTAATGCAAGGTATATTGCGAAGCCTCGTGCGAAGACTGCACTAACGCCGCACATGTTTTCTCTACTTCGAGTACTTCATTTTCGAAGTTGTGAATTTCTTGCTCAGATAATAAATGGCTCGCTCTCTTCCGTCCTCTCCGCTTCTCTTGGGCTAGCATAGCACCCAAGGATTCACTAAGGATTGTGAGGTAGAGGATTAAAGGTTGCTCCGGTGTTGGAGGAACAAGCACGGGTGGATTCATGAGATCTTGCTTGGCCTTCCAAAAGCTTCTTCACATTCGCTATCGAGCATTCTTCTTTAATAGCTTGAGGAATGGCTTAGCGGTTTCGATAACCGAGAGATGAATCGAGCAATATAGTTTAGCTTACCCATCAAACTTCGAACCTCTTTAACGTCAGTCGGTGGCTTAAGCTCACAAATAGCCTTAACTTTCGAAGGGTCGACTTCAATGCCCTTACCGCTTACCACGAATCCGAGTAGCTTGCCGAGCGGTCCCAAAGACACACTTGGCGGGGTCGAGGCGTAACTTATACTTTCGGAGTCTTTCGAACAATTTTTTCAGCTTTCGACGTGATCTTCTCCATGCCTTGTTTTTGCTATCATGTCATCGACGTAAACCTCAATCTCATTATGCATCATGTCATGGAAAAGGGCAACCATGGCTCGTTGGTAAGTGGCTCCAGGCGTTTTTGAGACCGAACGGCATTACCCGTAATGGAACAATCCCCATGGTGCGGTGAAAGTGGTTTTCAACTTGTCATCGACATTCATCGGGATCCGATTGTACCCGAGAAACCATCCATGAATGAAAACAATTCAAACCCCGCAAGATCGCCAACAAGTACGTCGATATGCGGGAGGGAAATCATCTTTAGGACTGGCCTTGTTCAAGTCTCGTAATCGACACAAACCCGAATGCGGCCATCTTTCTTCATGACAGGATATGTTAGCGACCCAATCGGAATATTCTGTAGTCTCAATGAATCCTACATCGAGAAGCTTTATGACCTCCTCTTTGATCTTCCGCACTAATTCCGGTCCGGCCCTCCTTGACTTTTGCACAACTAGCTTAGCCGAAGAATCGATCGGCAAACAATGCTCAACGATGGAATGGTCAAGACCGGGCATATCTGCATAGGACCAGAAACGTCCGGGTAATCCTTCAAGAGCCTGATCGCCCGCTCGACATTTCCGAGGAAAGGCTTGCCCAACCTTAACTTCTTTAGGGTTTTCCGCATAGCTTAGGTTGATCGAGATAATTTGTTCACCGGTCGAGGGCTTGATCTCCTCATGTCGTTCGAAATCTTGACGAAATTCCTCATAACTGGATCGAACTCATCTAGGTCGTATTCTTCCGAATCCACTAGGTTTCCCTCCTCATGTATCCCCCATGATGACAAACTCGTTGGTCATCGGGTTGGTTCGGGGAGCCGGAATCGAGGGTGGTACGCTCGAACCCGTGCTCATTTAAAATAATATCTTCCAAGTATAGCGATAGGGAACACCTTCCGGGCCTTGCTGGAATTGCTCGCCGAGGGAATTAGAGCCGGCACAACTCGGCGGAGGGCTTGAGCTGGACGGTTGAAGCTTGGTTATGAAGTTATCCATCATCTTTTGAGACATCATCCCTTCAAATCGCTCGGTTAGAGCACCGAACTGTTCATTCAAAGTCTCATGGACAGCGGCGTTAATGTCGGCCATTCTCTTCGCCACCAATCGAGTAATATGTGGAGGATCCGTGATAAATTTCCCGAAAAGCGACAAGCCAAGAGTAAGTACAATGAGCGAGGATAGAAGGCCGGTCCATGACTTCCTTCTAGACTCAATGAATGAACTAGACATGACCAAAAAAACCGCATCGGGCAATTTTCAATTTCGTCGATTTTTACGAGAAAATTCATCTTAATTCGTACATTAGTCAACACAATGCCAAAATTTAGGAGCGACAGATGACATACCGACGAACAACTTTTGTGTTTTACTCTACGGCGGGTTTCACACGGATCAATGCAGTTTAATACTTCTTTAAACATATTCATCCAGAAAATTGCTTTATCCGGTTTCCAACAAAAGAACGGAAGACCTCTTTAAAAAAGAATTAGAGACTGAAATTTTGCAGGCTATTAGTTGAAACAACGATCTAGAATTTTCATGTTTGGTAATTCCACAAAAAGGCACATTTTCTAGTTCTAAATTGTAAAATGAATCTAGAGTCCGAAAACATGTGAAATTCCAGCTTGCTCCATCTCGGCTATTAATTCCTTATTAAAAGAAAAATGCATCGAATTGCTGCAAAAATTTTTGTCATGAGAGATTATGATCTTCCGAACATTTTTTATGAGGACAAGTTCTTTCAATTGTGAAGGGATATCATTGCGACTCATTCGTGTGCCAAATGACTCAACCTAGATCATGGCCCGACCCAAAACAAGATAAGAAAAATCAATGATAAAGCTCAAGAAATTACCTCATTTGGAGAAAAAGTGTTAACTACAAAGACATGCGCATGAAAATGCTCGTGAGGTTCGATTTCTATCTAGTATGGCTTGACAAAAGTGGAGCCCCAAGGATATCCAGACTAAACCACATCGGCTTGCGGTTGAACCAAGATCCCCCATAGACATCCGGCTCGGCCAAGTAACGACCCACATCACACGCGAATGATGGAGGTGTTAACTCTTGGCACCAATTTGAAATAGTTCGGGACTCGAGAAGAGCGACTCGGGCCGACGACGATGGCCGAAGTATCCCTAATCAAGTACCATCCTATGCCTAGCCATTCGGGTTCAATGGCGGGTTGTGTGTGTTAAGTGTAAATGTAAAAACGGTAAAAACATGCGCGGCGATTCATAGCATCCAACACTTCAATATAAACCATACACAATCTCCTTCAATCTACACAAAAAGGTTAGCAAACACTCGTCCCCTTATAACTCCCTTTCCCGCAAAATCATTTAACATCTAGGGATTAAAATTCAACAAAGATTGCCAAATCAAGTAATTTTCCTTTTCATGAACTTATCGGCTTAAGTCCTCTTTGGCTCCCCAAATGAGTCGCCAAGTCGTCGCGACCTAAAAAAAAAAAAAACAAAGTCATCATTTTCGGGCTAATGGATTATCAGGTTAATTAATTAACTAACCTAACTCGGACTCTCCCAAGTCCATACCAAATCGCAACTTAAGGTTCGAATGATTAACATGCAATGTGATTTGAATTTGGAGTCGCCACTAATCATTTTCGGTAGGTCGATTAGAAAACCTAAATAAAAATAGCGGGAGAAAACTATCTTATTTCGCAAACCGAGATTAAGAGTCCGGGGACTTGGTTACATTAATTACAACTAATGCCCTTTCGGTACCTTAAAATTCATATAAAAAAAATAATGGATTTGACAAATTTGATGAATTCTACTTGAAGATCAAAGAATCAATTTTTTGGGTTTTTCTTCCCATGACATTTTTGAATTTTTGAGTATTTTTAAAATAAAGAAATTACATGAAATTAGGATGAAATAAGTTCAAGATTACTCCCCAATTTGAACTCGTGCACCAAACTTGTGCTTCGGGCTTGTCTTAACCATTGGACCAATTTGGTGACTCGTTAGACCAGAAATCTCTTGGTCCTATCTCTCCTTCACGCTTCTTTCTCAACTCGCTAGAATTTCATGAGACCGCAATCCGGGCGTTGATATTTTTCCCCTTTTGCTCTCCTTCTATTCTCGTACCATTGATGTTTCATCGTTGATATGCATGTTATTTAACATAAAAACGTAGAAAAAAATCGTGTAGAAAATCCGCTAATTTGTATTCGAAATTAAAGAAAGTTAGGGAATCACTTAACTTTCCTTTTGCTGCGGCGAGCTTGAACGATGGGGATGGACCAAGGTAGGCTTGTGTTGATCGGTGCAAAAATTGGCAATAGTAGTATCGGGCTTCAAAACTCTCATACCCTCTCAAAACTCTTTTCAAATTTTTTCTCAAGAGCTCTCTCTATTCTCCTCCTCTAAAAACTCTTTCAATTCTCTTTCACCCCAAAAACTCTCCCCCAAAAAAAAGACTCCCTCTCTTCAAGAACTCTTATTCTTTTATAGGCAAAGTTCTTCATTCTTCATTTTCATTTCCTCACCTTCCATTTTCATCTTCCTTTCTTCATCTTCATCTTCTTTTCTTCATCTTCATTTCCCCACCTTCCATTTTCATCTTCTTTTCTCCATCTTCATCTTCTCTCTTCATCTTCATCTTCTCTTCTTCACCTTCATTTCTCCATCTTCCATTTTCATCTTCTCTTCTTCATCTTCATCTTCCTTTCTTCATCTTCTCTCTTCATCTTCCTTTCACCATCTTCCTTTCCCCATCTTCTTTTGGTATTTGCAATGCGATCCCGAAATTTCAAGTATTTGCAATCGGTCCCAAGTTCGAGTATTTGCAATACAGTCCATGAGAAAATATTTCTTTCAAACCCAAATCTTCTTGGTGCATTTTTCCACCCCATGCCTAGTCCAGACCCATGTTAAATTAAGCTCAAATTATATGTCAATGCTAAATGAATATGTGAGATGATTTTTGTTTAGAACTAAAATTAGTTCTAATTTTTATGCAAAAAATATATTAGTCAAAATTTAGGCGTCAACAAGTAGTTAAATCCTTGTGTTTTTGCTTAAATTGTCGAGGGAGGGAGTTCATCAAAAATGCTTACCACAAACTTAACTATAGGAAACAAAATTGGGCGGAAGAATTTTTTTCCCTCTATCTCTCAAATATTTTTTATTTTTCCGTTTCAGCATATAGAAAATGATAGCAATATTTTAATGTTTGACAATCAAAATGGAAGTTTTGATATGAATACAAATTGTGACTTTTGTTTTCAAAATTAAGGAAGCCTATTTTCCTTTTGAAAGTAAATTATGCTTCTCATAATGAGAAATTCTAAAAATTGGTGTTTTATTTTATATTTGTATCGTTTTGTAGTTACCATGGGTGATTGGTACCAAAGTGAGTAGTACCCGAAACCTACTTGATCAAGGTCGATTTCCAATTTTTGAAATCGAAAACTAGGAGTGATTCCAAGGTTGGTCTAAGCCTACTTTTCGAAACTTGAAACCCGCCATGCATACCTTGAAACCTATCCTATCACAAGTTCTAAAGTCGATTATAAGGTCTATCATATTACACTTATATTCTTAATTGAATTATTGCAATAAATTATCACCTCTAATGATTATTATTTACTACTACAATTCACTTATCACAACTTATATTTACACGTACGAATAATATGAAATAATAAAATCGACATGAGCCTGTTTTTCTTGTTTTTGTTTTATATAGTTATATATGCGATGTGATTTTGTCAAACATGAATACTATTCCTCTATTGGATAGTACTTTTTTTTCCCTTTTCAATATATGCTCTATATTTCAAAAAAATTAAAAGAACTTACTTAAGTTTGGTGGTTCGGTTCCATGTTCTACGCTCGCATTCCAAGTTCCCGAGTAAAACAGATCGGTTTAGGATATAGAACCGAGAATCCAACAGGTCAAGGTTGGCTCTCGATTTTTGGATTTGGAAATTGGACTGGTCCTGTTGTGAATCGATCCGGATGCTCCTCCTCATAGTTTCGGAAAGTGAAAACACTTAATTCTTATTTACGTTTGAGAACACCTTTAAAAAAAAAGAATGAAACTGGAATAATACCAAATTAGCCCAGATAAGTTGGTTGAGTTTTGGCTTAATTAACTCAAAAACAGATATATGCATGGAGCAAAGGAGGTCGCCCGATCTTTCTTTTCACGATAACTTAATCAACAAAGTATGAGAATCACGTGCGTCTTGTATCATTTTATTCAATCAGGAAAAAGTCGCAATTCCATCATATCTTCTATCATCATCTTCGTCTCCAATTTCATCCCAAGTCAAATTGCAACTTCAAGTGTTCCTTTGTCCTAAACAATTTCTACTGCGAGATGTACGAGGAACACAGAAGCTAAATCACAACGCAAACTTCCATGTCGG
The DNA here is from genome assembly GCA_021437795.1 of Rhodamnia rubescens. Lineage (NCBI taxonomy): Eukaryota > Viridiplantae > Streptophyta > Magnoliopsida > Myrtales > Myrtaceae > Rhodamnia > Rhodamnia rubescens. Next base: position 1,075,861 of record JAILYA010000063.1, on the reverse strand, counting down.
AAGTAGGATAACACCAGATGGTTAATGTGGTTTGATTAAGGTAATGGGAGAACCCTTGCTCATGTAGCGATTGCTGTTGCGATGTCTAGGAACTTCTGCTATGATGCAGAGAAAAGTGCGGAAATGGAGCTTATTAGTTTGCCATCCTCAAGAAAACTCTCTGTCGACCGTTAAATAAACCGAATGGTTTTGCAGGGATGACTAAGGAAAGAAAGTAAGCAAGATCAGGCGATCTCCTTTAGCTTCCAATACATATACACGCGAATAGAGCCCTCGAAGCGCGACGAATCACGCTCGCCGTTCGCTCTTTCCGAAAATGCCTTCCCTCGTCACGAGCTTGATTCCCCTTACCCACAACCGAGCCATTTCATTGCCTCCCTCGCAAACAAAGTGGATTTCCTTGTTCTTGGTCGTCACGACATGGAACATCCCCGGTTCGTCCGTGTCAAACTTCCGCCTCCGGTTCCAGCGGAAAGACGAACTAGGACCCACCTCGGCCCGCTTGCATACCACGTTCCTCTTGCTCGACTTTCCCCAGCGCAGAACGGCGGCAGCCCCGACCATCTTCAATAATTTAACGTGCGGAGTTCCTCTGCCGCATTTCGTGTGCTTCTTAACACAAGCGCCCTCCAACACGAGCTTCCTGGCAAGCTCATCTAAGATCACTCGCTCCACGTCACTTCCAATACCGTTTTGTCTCGAGAGTGTCAGCGTGGTTTCGTGTTTCGCATTCTCCAAGCCGCACTTTGCTCCATGTGAGATTAGGAGCTCGCACAGAGCGCTGTGACCTCCCTTTGCTGCTAACATCAGTGGGGTGTATCCATCTGCATCAGGGGCATTCACGTCGTGACCTTTGCTCATTAGAACTTGAACCAGGTCAATCAGTCCATCCAGTGCTGCCCGATGCAGACTATTAAAGCCAGCAGAATCGGTAAGCCGTTTTTCAAGCTCATACTCCTGCGTAATGGCATCGAATGTGCTGCCATTTCGAGTCAACTCCGATAAGCCTATCGCTGTATCACCCTGCTTGTTCTTCAGTTTTGTGTTGGCCCCGGCATAGACAAGCACCCTGAAAGCCTCCATGTGACCATTTGCTGCCGCCGTCATGACAGGTGTATATCCATCGGCATCCTGTTCATCAAGATCAATGTTTGCATGCTCAATGAGCTTTTTCAAAGCTTCGACGTCATTCGCTTGAGTGACAAACATCAAAGGACAAAATATCTTCGCATTGCTTGATTGAGGAACTTTCCCAGCTCTAATGACATCCACAACCGCTTGCTGGAAGCCAAGAGTCCACTGAACTGATTCAGCGATTGATTCTGCCGGCTGACCAGCTGAACTAACCAATGCTAGGTCTGCACCAGCTGAAGCCAGGACCTTCACGCATTCCTCGTGCCGACGTCTTGCAGCAATCATTAACGCAGTCTCTCCACATTCCGTCTGTGAATTCAGATCACAGCCAGCGGAAATCAAGCCCTCAAGAACTTTCGTATACCCAAGGCGTGCTGCCAAATGAATGGATCGTATTCCAGTTTTAGGGGTAGTCTCCAGCGGGCATGCTGGATCCGCACCACACTTCAGCAACACATCTAACGCCTTTTTGTTGTTACATAGGATGGCGTGGTGGACAAGAGTCCTGCCATGATGTGAAGAAGAAGGAAGATGACGGAGGAGCATGCGCAAGATGGCACCGCTGCCTTCAAAGTACTCCACGGCGCACCAGGTGATGTGATACGGCTCGGCTAGGCCTGCGCCCACTCTAAATTCTTCTCCTGTGTTTACATCCCAGGACCAGGCCCCCAGCCTCACCTCAATGTCCACTCCAACGTCTGCCTGCATTACAACCGCAGACAGGTCATAATCTGCAGTTAACAGACGAACTAATTCACCATGCTACCACATTTTTTGGCTGTTACCAAACAAGTAGCTTAAGAGAAAGATCAGTATTGCCATTATAGGCGTAATAACCTTACCTGTAGCAGCCGTCTGACCACTGAAACCTGCCTGCTGATGATGGCGGCAATCAGTGGATTGCAGTCCACATTAATGTGGAGAGATGGCTTCGAGGATTGAAGCAATGCCCTGTCAGTTCCATTGACGTCCACCCCGCACTGCATTAAGCGACATTGCTTTCTCAGATGACATCACTCATAGTTATGAAATAGAACGAAATTGTGGCTTTCACCAGGTAGAAATGGGTAATTCAGTAAGAGACGAAGACAAGTTTGAGAAACATAAGTAAACTTTCCCTGCTATAGAAACTAGGTTGGTGCACTCAGTTCCTGGCTATCAAAGTTGAAAACTTATTCATCTTTCCCACAACTTTGAAACCGGCAATGTTGTCTCAGACAATGGTTGAGCCAAATAATGAACCAAATGACGAATGAAGGCTTGATTTCACCAAATTCAATTCTGTTTTACGTCTCGATTGGGATTAATATTTCCTGATTCTGCCTGCAAATCTCTGTGGTTTCTAGAATCCGCAGAAGATGGAAAAAGATTTATCCTCGTGACAGATAAGCCATACCTTGATGAGGGCATCAACAACCTCAACGAACCCTCTGCAGCACGCAAGGACAAGAGCACGGACAGCAACATGTGGACGGATCATTTGGGATCCCATGAGCATTTCGGAAATCCTTGGCTGCCCCACATAGCTTGCCTCCACTAAGGCCTCCTCACATGCATCACAAGATGCCCCCGCAGTCATAAGAACTTCGGTAATCTTGATATGACCCTCTCGAACCGCTGCTGTTATGGCATAGCCCCTGAACAGTTTTTGGTTAACGTCGGCTCCGACGCTCTGCCACATGAAAATGTGCAAATCAAGTCAATTTGATACAGAAGATTGATAATCCTCTTGTCCTACTAAAATTCTCCCTTTGTTGGCAAGCAGAGCCAATAGGAAGTGCAAGGGAGCTTGGAGCAGGAAAATCCCGCTGCACTCTGCAGCCATGAATATAGCATAAATCAAACCGCTGTACAATTCCCTCTAATCCAGACAGAATTTAATACAATGCCAGAGGCTCAGACTATGTCTTCACAAATTGGATGCAGTCATTCCATGTTCATTGATGATATACGCCAAGTCAAACAAATAGGAGCAGCCGTCCTAGTTGACGACATGTTCATAGAGGTCCACTGAGGGTGTTTGATGAAAGAGTCACACACAAGGGAAATGATGTGGTCTGAAACAATTCATATATACATAATCAGCTCATAACTTAAAATGTTTCAAACTTTTGACTGGAGATGGGACTAACTACAAATATGTAAATATGGTTAGGCCCTTTTCTACTGTGGGGCACTAGACCCTTTTCTAACACGGGAGACTTGAAACGTATCAATTCAAAATATATCTACATTGACACATATATTGGAGTATGATTTTATTGTAACTTTCTGAAACTCATTGAAACAAAAAGGGCGAGATTTGCGTTTTTAATTGTATCCAATCCAAACAATAACTAAAAGGGGATGCCAAGCTCAGAAGCTGTGCTGTAAAATATCAAAATCAGAACTCAAATTGTAGTGTAAAAATTTAAAAAGCAGAACTAGAGTCAAGTTTCTTTCCATTAGTTAGTCTACTTGAGCTCAGGGCTCTGGATCTGGCGGCAAATTTTTGCTTCAGCAGGACTCGGAAGCTTAACATCACCTAATTTAAGTACGGCAGCATATTTTCACGTGTGTGACGCTGAAGAATCATGACCCTCCTGCATAAATCTGAAGCAAGTACAGAGATGATGTCATCTCCCAGTATAGGCCGTCAGGTTCTGAACTCCAACTGCTATGCAGTATTACCTAAGCACGAAATGTTATACCAGGACAGAATCGCCTAAGAATCGCGCAGATGCCCTGATGTTCTTCTCTTTGGCCTTTTCCATTACAGAAACCGGAAGAGCCAAACCGAAGGATATAATTTCGTGACAACGTACGACCAATGTGTTTAGGCGTGGAATCGAACATTAATGAGAAAAAGCGAGAAGAAAAAAGACTTCTCCCCTCAGCGTGCTTTTGTTTAGAATGCCCACGGAGCAATAACCCCAAAGCCAGACAAGCTAATTGATTCCCACTAGCGGACCTCGTACAGAGACAGGAACAGTTTGGTTGCAACCATTCCAAAATACACTTGTTATCGTTTCATCGATGTTAAATTACTAGTTATGATTAAAATGTATATTGATTATAGCTAATATTTTGTATAATATAACAACTATGGTTATTATTTACTTAATCATATGTTGTATGATTAATAATTAAAATATTTAATATTAGGTAACTAATCGATGGGTTGAAAAATTATGTTATCTTGATAATAAATACTTATTTATGATATTAAACATCATCCATAGTATTATTACTAGCTTAAATATTTTCCCACTATTAGGACAATGATCTGAATTTTCATAATTTCTTGTTATTTTATTCAATCACCTCTAAATCGTAATCATAAACTAGTTATTAAATAATAGGTAAGAAATTATACATTAGATACTAATATACTGATATATATATATAGAAAATTCACGCATGATTGGCTATTAAATAATAGTCCCTATAACATTAAATTTATTGCAATCACATGTTATACGCTTTACTTTTAATTTTAATCATAAACAAAGATAGATGCAAATTTCATATAACAAATTAAATATCTGATAGTTTACATGGGGAACTAAACTCAAGAATCATGATTAAACAATAAACTAATAATTATTAAATTCCTTCTAATTTTAATTTAGGGGTATTTTGGAAATTCCGATGTTACTTATTCTTAAATCAAACATTCTAATAAGTATCATAGTAGTTAATCCAAATAGCGTGAAAATTACAGGTCTTTTCCGTCAACATATTATAATTTATATAATAGTCTTATTCCACTTACGTACCACTGATGCATCAAGTAAGACTACTAATTTGAACTCATCATCAGCCGTAACCGATCCGATCGGTTGGTCCGATTTCAAAGAGAATCGGTGTAATGCTCTAGAAAGTTTGAATGGGTTAACCAGTGAAATTGTCGGTTCAACTCGAGAACTAGACCACCAATGCCCATCCGAGTTGAACCAACCTATACTTGGGCTTAAGCATTCAATTCCTCTGCTCATTTTGTATATTCCGTGTTGGTGTAGAAAAAGAAAAAGAAAAATTAGAGAAGGGTCTGGTTCTCTAATTGAACTGGAATCCATTGGTTTGATTCCCGTCGCTCACCAGGTCTCCAGAATCTACACCGTGTATTTTAACTCCTAATATCCTATCCTTACCTCAATCATCCGCAATTGATTAACAGATGAAAATTTACGTGCTCCAGGTCAACCCTATGCTAAATTCGATATACAGATCGATGACGATTCAACATGACACAGATTTCATAAGTCCTTTCTCCTGGAATTTAGGAAATGATGGCGAAAAAGAGATTCTTGAATGGTTTCCGTCACTAGCGTGTAATAACAACAGAGACAGCAATAAATCGCAATGAATGGTAGAATCAAAAAATTTGAAAAACAACGAGCATCCAGTACGTGAAAAGTAATTCACGAGAAAATGACCGATGCTCCAGGAACTAATCAATCAAGCAAAACGAAAGAGCTAACCTATGGAGGCAAAGAAACAAACTAAGGGATGTATGGGTTTACCAGCAGCTTCCTGACGAGCGTCAATTTTCCAGCCTGAGCGGCGAGGAAGAGAGCGGTGACCTCCGTCCTAAACTCCTCGTACTCCACCGCCACCTCGTGCGGGCACTCGTCGCGCGGCACGATCTCCGTCCTCTTCGACCTCAGGCTCACTGTGCCGACGAAGTTCACGTCGACGAACGGGTCGATCATGCACTCGTCCACCGTCCTCAGGTCATCCCCGTGGGCGGCGTCGACGAGGCGCTGCGACACCTCCGCCTGGTAGTCAATCGGCACCACCTGCTTCCCGGCGAAGTACCCCGCGCCGGAGTTCGCGAACACCGTCATACACGCGGTCGACAATGCAGCTGGCCGCTAGTCGCTCTCCGGAATGCGATCCTCTCCCCTTCGCGAATCTCTCTCTACTGCGTCTGAACAGAGAGTGAGAAAGAGAGAGGGCATGCGTTTGGCGTGTATGGCTTCCTGTTGTTAAAGAGAGAGAGACGCCGGAAATGCTTTCGTCGTGCATTTATCTGGAAACGAAGAATGAGTTTGACTGGGTCGGGGGTGGGTCCAGGAGTGGGGCCCGCTGGTGCTCCAAATTAATGATTTTTCTATTTTTTAAGGATTCATGTAAATCCATGTGGATTTTCCAACATTTAATCTAAAAAAAAAAATCTATGTTGTTACTACGGTAAATCCTGCCACAATTGTCCGACCCGCCATAATCCAAGAGAAAATTTATTATAATTCTATGTAGTCCTCCTCCTCCCGTGACGACAGCCAAAAGAATAAGATAAGATATGCAAAATTACGAGTCATTAATAGCCTCATTGCGTAATCAATTAATTCTAATATATTGTAGCATCGTGCTAGTTCGAATTTGATCTAAAAATGTTTGGATTTCCCTCTAAAATTTGAAAAAGAATATGAAATCTCTTGCTCGTTTCGGAATTGAGCAAAGATACGGGCATAATAACTCGATTGTCATCACCACAATTGAGTTATTATAATTCTTAAAGTGTGAGATTTGCTTACAACTCCCTAATGAGGTTCCTTAATCGAGCAAAATTATACTATTCATATTTGATTTTTAAAATATACACTAAACCTTAAACAATTTTTTTATATATATGTTTAACTTTCTGTCTGTTGTTAATGTGAGATTTACTTTCATGATTTTTATAGAAGTGGCAATTTGAGTCGTGAGAAGCTCGTGTACAGTTGCCGCACTCATCCACATAGTCCTCGTGTTTGACTGAACTATTTTTCCACAATAGTCGCGTTCTCCTGCATTTCTGATCCTAGGAAATTGTTAATAGATTAATGGATCTCAAACATGAAAATGAACCAACTTGGTATTAAACCAAATTTATACATCGATAATGTCCATAACTCGTAACTCACCAATCAACAAATGTGATTGGAGGAGGGACGGTGGAAAAAATATGGAAATTTTGCAAATGTCCGGTTTAACCACGAAAATCATTACTTTTTTTCTTTTTTTTTTTTATACCCAGGATCCACCTGGGACTTCTTTCGGCGTCGGCCCGAGGGCCAACCAATGTCTATATATCTAGAGGGAGACGGCCCAACAACCCACCCACCATCGGGGCCCCCACTTAAATCGCGGGAACGCGGTTAGGAAATTTGAACCCTCGACCTTTCATGAGAGGAAGAAGGGTTTAAACTCAACCAACTACGCCATGCGCGGGTGGGTACGAAAATCATTACTTAAGCTCCATTTATTTGGCAAAAAAACCGGTGATATTGATAATGCTTCCCTAAAACTTGCTTGTATAGCTTGAAATAATTATTTAATGAAAAATGTTAACATCACCAATAATAATTTATGCCTAAGCATATTCGCGAGATAATGAATATATTTTTTCGTTCATTCTTTTTTGTAAGTGATACAAATAATCAATCTTGAAAAATATTATCTAAATTATTTATTTTTCGAAAGCGACTTAATGTATAAACTTTTTAAACACAAATCTGTCTTGAGAAGGCGATTGCATCATGCAACATCAGACAACTCGAACTTACCAATGCTGTCTTCTTGAGACGTTTGTTCATATTTAGGTGCGCCACCGAAAAAGAATCATCGGAGAAGCAAAAGAAGATAATTGGGAACGAGTTGGCAAATGTCTGGTCGTTGGATTTTTTTTTTTAAGCAGGTAGGGACAAACCTGCAAGATCCCTGACGCCCAAAATCCTGCCTCGATATGAACTAAAACCAAGCTCGTTCCAATTGGCCTTGTCGAAGCGTTTCTTACTTTAGAAAAAAGGGGGAAATCTCAATGTCGTGGCCGGCGATGGCCTGCAGATTCATCACCCCTCGTGAATGGACTGAAATCAGCAAATACACTTTCTTAATCGCGGCCTGAAACCGACGGTTAGAAATGTTGATGGGACGATGTTTTTTTTATTATTAAGGCTTCGTTTGCTTCACAAAAAGTAATTTTCTAATAAAATATTTTTAGGATTTTAAGGTGTTTGATTCGCGAAAAATAAGTTGGTCAAGCAAAACATTCTCCACCAATGAAAAAAACTTCTAAGGAAAACATTTTTACCACTTTGATCCTTCAACTCATTACATTCATTTTCTTTTATTAATGTAAAAATAATTCCAAGTTTATTTTAAGTTTTTTTTTCATTTCCTTTTCTTTCTCTACCCGTCGCCGACCATGACATGGTTGGCGAGACCAATCTCGGCGTCGCCCAAGGTCGGCGAGGCCAACCTTGGCCTCGACCTAGCCTCGCCCGATTAAGCAAGACTCGGCCTCGAGCTTGCCGTCGTCGCCGTGGCTGGCAACTAGCCAAAACCAAAAGGACAAGAAAAAAATTAAAAATAGAAAAGATAAATAATTTAAAATTTTGATTTTTAATAAATAAAAAATCAAAAAAATCAAAAAAATTATCCAAAGGAGTGTATGGAGGAAAATCAAATCTAATTTTCCATACTAAATGACAAAAAAAATTTTTGAATCTTTTTCATACTTCAGCCCAAACACCCAAAAATATTGTCATTTTTTTATGAACTTTTTCATATTCCAACCAAACACCAGAAAATATCGTCATTTTCAGACTTTCTAGAAAAAATTTCCGAAATGTCACATTTTACGTGAAACAAACGGAGCCTAAATTGCATCTTGCGGCGAGACACAATTCGATTTTTTTTTTTACCCTGAACATCTGAAATTGGGCATTTGAACAATGAAAACCCAATTCAGGTTCGCCAACACGAGAGTTCATTGCCTGTCATGTGTCGTATAAATCGATTTTATGTTTTTTTTTTTTTGTGTATAAAGTGATATGATGATGGAGGAAGTATAAATGGCGAGACGGATTGATCGAGGGGAGCAAAAGAACGGGAAGAAAACAAAGTTGATGAGCAATGCGGTGGTTGAAGTTTTCGAAGGAAGCTCAGCCTGTCTTGTTCGGCAATCCAATGGAGCAGTCAAGATGTTATGGGGCCACTCCAATCTAATCTAAATCACTTCATAGTCTTAATCTCTCTTGGTTAGCATCGCCAGCCTTTTTAACCACATGGCGTCTTTCCTCGATTTGTTGGGTTATCTTTTTAAGAAAGGTTAACATCCACAAAAAATCCTAAATTGATACACATATGATAAAATTACTCCAAACTAATTTTTTGACCGCAAAAAATTCTGTGATCAATTTACCCAAATCATTTTTTTATCACCAAAAATTCTAAATTGGTACACTTACGACAGCTTTATTATTGTTAGTTTTCGTTAAATTAGGCAAACAACGAAAAATCTCAAACTAGTATATTTGTGACAAATGGAGGATAAAAATCCTCATATTGGTACACTTGTCAATTGTCACGTACTATCTAATTTAATAATTTGATGATAAAATTTGACAAAAATTAATTGAGGATATAAACTAATTGAGTAAATTTATCACAAGTATACAGTTTGAGATTTTTGATGATTAAAAAATTAATTTGAGGTAAATTTGTCACTTGTGTATTAATTTGAGATTTTTGGTGGTATTAAACACTTTCAGAAATAACTTCAGTTAACAATTAGTTAGGTTACCCAAGTTCCTTTTTTTCAATCGGTTTATTTATATTCTCTTGGAAAAGTTTCAAACGCGTAAGAAGCTCGAAAGATATTGGCCATATCCTTTTCAATTGACATGCGAGAAGGAGAAGAATGCTACATCGCACATAAGTAAACGACATTGCCATTTTTTGGATTAACTTAAAAAATACCTGGCACAAATGAATTAGCTAGCTTGAGCAGAATGAAAATCAGTGCTATTAAAAAGAGGTTTTGGGGGAGAAAAACCATGAACAACAGCGCAAGCATAAACGGGACTTGGGCCAACCGCGAGGCCGTAAGGCCCATCTGATAAGAAACAACCCGATGCGAGGCGCATTCGCCTATGGTGTGCCAGTACGTCCATTCGTGTTCCGACTTACGACTATGGCGGAAGCGCAAACAAATAAAGCGACTTGAATAAAAAATAACTTGCAGAAAAACTAAGAAACACGATGAATTTATGTGATTTGACGGTATGCTTACTCCACGAGGAGAGATCGATGAGACGTAGTTTCACGACAAGGGGTGCATGGTAACATTCTATTTTAAAATCCGCCAACCATCTGGCCATACTTTTAAATAAATTCATTCAAAAATTTTATTTCTAAAAAAATTTTCATTTAGTGAATTTTTACACAAATTGTTTTTCCCCAATTTGAAAAGTTAAAAAAATATATTTTTCAATTCAAGTTGCCATCTCCATTCGCTCAAAGTAAATTTTTTAAATAAGTAATATCTTTAATAGTAAAATTTATTTTTTAAAGAAATTTAAAAATTTTAAAAAATGAAATAATCTTTAATAATAAAATTTATTTTTTAAAGAAATTTAAAAAGTCTAAAAATGAAATAGAAATTTTTCGGCCATCGACAATAATTTTTCATAGAAAATTTTGTATTAATAATATTTTAGAAGTAGAAATTTTCAACTCGTTGCCAAATTAAATTCTATGATTAGTAATCCACTTCTAGAGTAGAAGTAAAAGAACCAACTTCACTTCGAGTAGAAGTAGAAAAATCAACTTATGACCAGAAGTTGATTTCCAAACATAAATGTTGTCATGCGCGCCCTCAAGTATACTCTTTGAAAAAGGTCTTGATGCTTAATCCTCTTTTAAATTTGATTACTGTCCATGCTCTCTATGTCTCTCGCGACTTTTTACATGTATTAAGCACACTCACGATGCACTCCAAAGCAAAACACAACAACACAATACTCAATGCTAAAAAAATTACGAATTAGCATATCTCTCTTTTTCCGTTGGAAAGAGCCTAATCCGAACTTTCCTAATATGGCCTTGATTACCATGCAATGTATCGTGGGTCGGAAGAGTAGTCAGACGAAGGCATCAATTCTCAAATTTGGTTTTTCCACAAAAGCTAATTCAGGAATTATTAGATGACGAAATTAAGGAAAAAAGTCTTCAACATGTATGTTTCGCTTCTTTTGCACGTATTAATCCAACATGTAATACCACAGAAATTTAGGTGTGGAGCCCGCAACACGTGGGGAAGGGGGGAAGGCCTACGTTTGTGGATGGACCATGGGCCGTTGACGGGTCTCACCGAAGCCCACTACTTGTTCCGCAAAGTGGAATGATTTTCCATCACTCAGTACCCACAAAATTCTGCCCGTCGGATCACCCCTGGCTCACCTCGAAAGGCATTCTTATTGGCCCAGGATATAAGCATATGTCCAACGGTAATGATTTGCGTGTGTTCAAATCCTGATCTATCAATAGGTGGCAGTATGTCCTGCCGTTGCCAGGAGAGGCTAGACGCGCTAAACTATAGGCCAATATATTGCCTTCCCTTCTCACATTAATCAAGAACATGACCTAAACAAGCGTTATAGGTTTAAAAAAAAAAGAGTGAACCCTTACTAGGATGCGTAGTTCATCAACCAGCGAGAGAATCCGCCCCCAAATGGCGGCCAAGCTCACTTTCGAACAAATATTACAACACCTCATACAAGAAAATCTATGGACACCTATTAGTGGCTCGACTTCCATTAATTAGCGTTCATCATGGCCCATTGCCATTGCTCTTTGCTTGCATCGCCATTCGCTCACAGTAGTTGAACTTTATTCATGAGCTAATTACACAAATGACTCTTAAATTTTTGCTTAACGTGATTCTTGAACTTTAATTCAATTTGTATGTGATTTCCGAACTTTTAATAAATGTTCTACTTCCGAATTGCCATATCTCTAGATTCAATCTTAGTCATAGGGACTAAATGGAATGTATATAAAAAGTTCAGGATTAATTGATATCATGTTAATAAATTGAAAGTTGAGGAAGAATATTACGATAAAATTCAGATACCAGTGTGCATGGACGTGGGCCGTTGACCGGTCCCAACCAAGCCCACTACTCGTTCCTCAACGTGGAATCATTTTCCATCGCTTAGCACCCAGAAAATCCTGACCGTCGGATCACCGACTTTCATCAATCAGCGTTCATGATGGCCCCATCTCCACCGTTCTTCGCTCGCATCGCCATTCGCTCGCAGCAGAGGAACTCTATTCATCTCGCCACTTGTGGTAGTCCCTCTTCTCTCTCGTGGCTCGCTTCGCTCCTCGACCCGGAATCGCCCACTGAGTCGGAGCTCATCCACGACGTTCTGTGCCATGGTATGCGAAACTGCGTCGTCTTCATCCTCTACCCTGTGGCTTTCGCGTCCTCACTCGCGTTCGCTATCCGTCTTGTTCTCATCGACTACGACTGTGCGATTGCTTGGGTTAGGACTGATTAGGAGCCCGTGGAAATGTCTGTCGAAACTGGATCTGTCGATGTGTGCTTTTGACGAACTTTAGGGGGATGGATTGTGAAGGATCAAAATCGATTCGAGGGTTTTGAATTTATGGTCGTTGCGTTTGTTCTGGATTTTTCGGGAAGTGTTTTAGACGAGCGAAAGGGATTTGATGTCCCTTCTTTTTCCCTCTCTTTGGGGGACATTTTCGTTTTTCGAGGGTTTGGTCGAGAGGTAGCATCATTCTCTCAATTGTTCAGGGTTTAAATCCTTGAGATTTATTGGAAGAGGAGACCTAGGAGATGTGTTCGAATTGGCATTTTCACGCCGAGTAGCTTAATGCAATCCTGGGTTACATTCTTTGTAAACTGAGCACCGTTTCTCTTAAGTCATAGTCTAATTCTGTGTATTCAGTTTCCCGAACTTTTGCTCTAAATGTCTTATTTGTTCTCTGATCCGGTTTCTCCATAAAAGTTGACTCTTTGGAATGCAAAGTCTGTCTTCGTACCATCCTCTAGGCTTTTGTTTTTACTCTTTCCAATATAATCAATTGTTGCCTCATTTTAAAAGAAATTAAATATCCAACTATGCTGCCATGTGCTCTCACGGCGTAAGTTGGATTCATGAATATCATCAGAATACCTGAATATGGCACTGCTATATTCTAATATACGAGGCTGCATGGTTATTTAGGGGTGATTTTTGTAATGTTGTTATGTATAGCTACATTTCCATGATTTAATTCAGGTTGAGTCAATCATGTTTTTGTACTTCTAGCAGGCACCAATGAGGGGCCTACTTTCTATTCGAAAGACAATTTTGCTTCGGGGGCAGGCTGACAGGTGGGGGATGGGTGTTAGGTCATTCAGCACTGAAGGTGCAAAAACTGCTAGCACCCCTCCACCGCCTCCACCGCCACCACCTCCTCCAGAGAAAACCCATTTTGGTGGGCTAAAGGACGAGGATCGGATTTTCACCAACTTGTATGGATTGCATGACCCTTTTCTGAAAGGTGCCATGAAACGTGGTGACTGGCACAGGACAAAAGATTTGGTATTAAAGGGCACTGATTGGATTGTGAATGAAATGAAGAAGTCTGGTCTCCGAGGGCGTGGTGGTGCTGGTTTCCCATCTGGCCTGAAGTGGTCTTTCATGCCAAAAGTGTCAGATGGCCGTCCTTCCTATCTTGTTGTCAACGCCGATGAAAGTGAACCAGGAACATGTAAAGATAGGGAAATTATGCGTCACGATCCTCATAAGCTTCTTGAAGGATGCTTAATTGCTGGTGTGGGAATGAGGGCATCTGCCGCCTATATTTATATAAGGGGTGAGTACGTAAATGAACGTATAAATCTTGAACGGGCCAGAAAAGAGGCTTATGAAGCTGGACTGTTGGGAAAGAATGCATGTGGATCTGGCTACGATTTTGACGTCCACATCCATTATGGTGCTGGAGCTTATATTTGTGGTGAAGAGACTGCACTATTGGAAAGTCTTGAAGGGAAGCAAGGGAAGCCAAGGTTAAAGCCACCTTTCCCAGCTAATGCCGGCTTGTATGGCTGTCCTACCACTGTTACCAATGTTGAAACTGTGGCTGTTTCTCCTACAATTCTCAGACGCGGTCCAGATTGGTTTGCCAGTTTTGGAAGGAAAAACAATTCGGGTACGAAATTGTTTTGTGTGTCGGGTCATGTAAACAAGCCTTGCACAGTTGAGGAGGAAATGAGTATACCATTGAAGGAGCTGATAGAAAGACACTGCGGTGGCGTAAGGGGTGGATGGGACAACTTACTTGCAGTAATACCCGGTGGTTCATCTGTCCCACTTCTCCCAAAGGACATATGCGATGATGTGCTGATGGACTATGATGCTCTTAAGGCTGTCCAGTCTGGTCTAGGAACAGCAGCTGTTATAGTGATGGATAAATCCACCGATGTTGTTGATGCAATCGCGAGGCTTTCTTATTTCTATAAGCATGAGAGCTGTGGGCAGTGCACACCCTGCAGGGAAGGCACAGGATGGCTCTGGATGATTATGGAAAGGTTGAAAGTTGGGAATGCAAGGTTGGAGGAAATTGATATGCTGCAGGAGGTGACGAAACAGATTGAAGGGCACACAATATGTGCTTTAGGTGATGCAGCTGCGTGGCCTGTCCAGGGTCTCATTCGGCATTTTAGGCCAGAACTCGAGAGGAGGATTATGGAACGAGCTGAGAGAGAATTGCTGGAGGCTGCTGCTTAGTTTTTATACTCAGGTTTCTTCTCTAATTTCTTCTTAATTTATTTATTGTCCTATCCTATAAATAAGTCAAAAGCATTTATGGCTCACATGTTTATACAAACTCAGGTGCTCTCTCTTTTGTCTTTTTCTTTCTGTCGGTGACTACCATGTTAGATTATTGAGTGGCTGGTGAGATGATGTTGGACAGAACAAACAACTGTAAATTTAAACCAGCAAGAAGATGAAAAACGCGGGGTGCTGACAGAATGAATGTTGCTTTAGCATAGATGCAAGTTGAAATATTCAAGAAAGGGAATAGTCATTGCTTATAGTTCAATATTCCTTGTGAGCATTTGGCAAATGGCAAGGCAGAGGGGCTTAAATGACAATTGAATCTGCTATGTGGACATTTATTCCTATGGTCTTACTTGTACAAACATGGTTGTATACTTTTGCTGTGATTGTGAAGTTACTACCGATTTCTTTTTTTTTTCCTCTCTCTTTCCGAATACTACTGATTTCTTATCAGGACCTGTTTTGGTCCTTTTTTTGTTCGATAGGTAAATCCCTTTGTTGGTGGATAATGTCAGAATAACAAGAACAACTATCCAAAATTTGGGTTGATGGGTGGATCTGGCTGCTGGATCTTTTGCATTTCTACTTCTTGCTAAGCTGCACAGTGAGTTTATTCACTGCTAAGGAAACGCATTCTCTTTCTCAATTATCTGGACCGGGTTTATGTATTGTCATATCATGTATTATGGGGACACTAACTAGCTCACATTTTCCTGAAAGTTTGTCAATAAATCTTTGTATGTTGTCCTCTTTGGTTGATTTTGCTTGTTTGTAAGTAGACGTGGGGAAGCATCTCAGTATCATTGTGCGGCATGTCCATATCTTGAATTTGAGAATGGAAACACACTCCACACACCATGTGTTTGGTGAATTCCAAGTCCGAGCTCCAAATTACTCAATTTTGTCGGCTGCTGCTGATGGTCTCTGTCATTTGACCTTGTCCGTTGAGCAATGGCTCTGATGATTAGCTGTGTTAACTGATTTCTTTCTTTTGTTCTGAAATGGTGGCTGTGGGTGCATGAGCGGCTAGTCCATAGGTGTCCAATGAACTCATGGTCACTGATTAAATTGGCATCTCGAATTCGCTCCTGTCCCTAGTCTCCGGAAAACTAGGTCGCAGGAACTTGCTTTTTTGCGCACTAAATATATTGGTGACTGTCCGAACTTCTTTGAAATTGCTCAACCAAAGGCATAATATCTATACGACATGAACCTCGTGCTTTCTAATATGTTCGAAACGCCAATGTTTGTTATGTATGTTTAATTTCAGGTGATTGGCTTGGACTAGATGAACTAGGATTCGGTTGCCCTGAAACAATGTTTGTTCTATATAAGTATTGAGATCTTAATTTCTAGTGAGGATTGTCACCCTAGAGTACACTTTCTTCTTTCTTTCTCAATGGTTATACGAGAAAGCTTGGATTTCTGTTCGTCTTATCAAATCGCCATGCTTCTTTTGTAGGGCTTTCTGAGATCCTCTTGACTTAAAAGAAAGGTAAAATCATAGGTTTATCTACTTCTAAGGGCAGTCTGACATAATCTCGGATACTTAAATGAGTCGGCACACAAAGTTGATCAGCCTTTGCATAAAAAAAAAAAAACATTAAGAAATATGCATTAAGTGAGACAGCCTGACGCTAGTTCTACTGGAAAATTATCAAAAAGATCGTAATGTGCCAATTCATATATATTTTTGTTCATATCTTATCAATTGAATTTTTTTGTTCTATGCCAATTAAGTTCATTCGGTCAATTTTGATGAGAAATTGTTCATGTAGAATTTGATTTTCATTTATGAATGTTTTGAGTATTTGGATTTATGTAGAAATAAAAACTGCATTTATCGTGATAATAAAATTAAGCAAAAACTAAAAAAAAAATATTCGGATAACAGTGCTTGTAACCATGTATGTCGTCCGCAAGTTGGTTATAAGTATTTTGCGAAGTTCGGGTTAATAACGTAAGAATCGAAGTTTCGATGATTTACTCCAAGCGCGGATCGTTATTACACGACTTACCTAGTAATAACTAATCGAAATCGATGTGGAGTTTATTCTTTCTATCGTTATCTTTTAAGTTGAAAGAAAATATTTTTCCCTTCATATTAGGAAATAGCCTTGAAGTTTAACGTCTCAAAATTTAAACAAAAAAGTTTAAGGATTTATTCAGCTCTGAAATCGTAAAATTTTGTTGCTTTGGAAAATTAATCTTACAATTTCTTTGTGATTTTTTAATCATTGATGACATTTTAAATTTTGACAGGAAATGGTAAAAAAAATAGATGTAATTTTGCGGGTAATTTCAAATAGTTTTGAATTTTATAGGATTTTTTAAAACTTTTGAATGGAAATCAGTTCTGACAAAAAAAAAAAAGGAAATTGGTACTTTGTATGCAATGACTCTACTGGTTCAGAGTTCAGACAAGACCTTTGACGTGATTGAACCCAACGGGCAATGCTGCAGTGGTTGCCCGCAGTATTCCCAGTTTCGCGCTCCTCTCTGCATATCCTCTTTTCCGTACCCAAACTTAAGAAAACACGAGAAAAGGAAAGAAAGAAAACGTTCGA
Source organism: Rhodamnia rubescens (assembly GCA_021437795.1). Lineage (NCBI taxonomy): Eukaryota > Viridiplantae > Streptophyta > Magnoliopsida > Myrtales > Myrtaceae > Rhodamnia > Rhodamnia rubescens. The sequence goes on along the minus strand of JAILYA010000063.1, from coordinate 1,058,556 downwards.
CCAAAAAACGAAAAAGAAAGAAAACGACAAAAGGAGGCGTCAATTTTCCACTTTGATTTCAAATTTTCCCGGAAAATCCAAACACCGCCAAAAAAAAAAAAAGAGTACAGCGGGCAGTCACGTCACTCATAGCGGTCGATCAAACTCAGAAATCGCGCTCTCTCTCTCTCTCTCGCGCGCGCGCGGACTCACTCGTCGATCGCCATGAACACTCCTCCTCCTTCCTCTCCTTCCGCTTCGCCTTCGCAGTTTGTGCCGCTTCCTCTTTCCGTCGAGCACGCTATGCGCCGAATCTGCATTGATCAGAACCAGCCTCCCCCGAACGTGTCGACTCGGAGAAAGCTCGCTTCACTCGGCGAAGAGGCCGCGCTTCGGGTCTTGAGGTCGACCGCCGCGACGAAAATCAAGTGGTCCATCGACGGTTTGATCTCGCGCATTATCGAAAACGGCAGCGGCTTTTCTCCTTCGCCATCTCCGACAAAGATCGCTCGCGTGTCCTTGAATGATCAAAGTCCGGCCCGTTCTCCTGCGATGAAGTCGCGCCGTCAGTGATGTTCTTTTTCGTGAAGTTTTATTTTATTTTTTTCCTTGTGTGGAGGTCGTGCTTGTGATTCTTGTGCTTGTAATTCGGAGAAATTAGAGAAAAAAGGAGACGGTCAATCATCGCAAACTTGGAAGTTCCATTGTCGTCACCGTATTGCGGTTTTAACATCTTGTTTAGATTATCCGATTTGATTTGTCTTGGAGGAGTGAGATGTTCGGAGTGATGATAGTGACTGGTTATCAAAGACATAAATGTTGCATGAGATGAGGCAGCCTTTGCTTTTTATATGATTTTTTTTTTCTATTCGTGTAATGAGAGCGACTGAACTATATGTTCTATTATTGCCTTTGTTTGCTAGTGTTTATTATTATCAAATGGAAAACATGGCTCCTACACATCATGTTTGTCTTCCTGGGTTGAAGAACATGGATTGTTCAAAGTATGCGTAAAAGATAGTGCTGATTCGGTGGTTTGTCTTGCTGGGTATAATGATGAACATGGATTGTTCAAAGTATGCGTCAAAGATTGTGCTGATACGGTGGTTTTTTCTTGTTTTAAGTTCATTGTCCTGTTCTTGTGATGAGAGTGACAATCGTATGGAATGGCCTTTGGTTACTTGTGTTATTGTTTGGAAATTGAAAAAAACTAATGTTCAAAACCGTATCTTCTTTTCATCTTCTGGTGCTATTTGTCTGGCTAGATAGTTTGTTCAAAGTTTGTACAAAAAATTTGAGCTGGGTATTTTTCTGCTAGACAATGGATTTGCAAGCTCTCCTGTGCGAGATCAACAGGTTGGAAGTCTGAGACTTTTTCCAAGTTTGGCAAATGGGAATGGAAAAGCAGTTAGCCCCCCACCTAAATGCTCTGAGTGAGCTGGAGTTTAGGAAAGCATTTCTCATTTTAAACTACGTCGGGGAGTAAGTTCTCCTTTTAGTTGCTCTGTCTGAATGTTGTCAGCTCTGCATATTTAGAATATTGTGCTGCGATTTTATGCAGAGGAAATCTTGAAGATGCCATAGACAGTGAGAGGATTCGACTGCTGAAAGATCTCAGAATGATCGAATTTGAGGAAGCGGTCTGGAATGCCGTTGGACAGTTTCATGTTAAGAAAGACAACCGTTGTAAGGTAACCTTTAGGAATCAATTCATGTGTCGATAGTTTCCAAAACTAGTTCCTTCTACACATATTTAAAATATTTGAGAAAATAGTGGCCAAAATACAAATATGTGCATGTGTGTGCGCGTTTGAGAGAGAGAGGCAGGGAGGGAGGGAGGGAAGGTTTATCTTTATACATAATATGTAAACATGGAAGTATGCTTATTATTCCTATACAATACTAGAATTGTCCATGCAAGTGTTTTAATTGCAAATTTACTGTAAAACAGGATGAGTATTGTAGATCACGGTTCATGAGGGAATTAATGAACTATTGCTTGTGTAGTATGCCATTGTGTTGTCTCTTACGTCTTACGATGGACGATGGGATCTAAAAGCCGGTGTTTGGATGTGCCTGGATACAAATATCTTAATGGAATAATCCTTGAGTGTCAGAACATGGTAATAGGAATTCCCTTTTTTGGGAACATCATGATGGCAATGTTTCTTGGTTGGGATGATTGTACCCCGTCTATTGGAGAAAACTGTATCAATAGAGTTTATGGTTTGTTGGATTTTGTAGTTTTTTCCCTCAACATAGAATTGAGTGATCCTATTCTTAACATTTTACATCACACTGCTCGCAACAGCATTCCTAAAACATTAATGCATTAAGGACAAAAGAGTGACTTGATATTAGCATCTCTATGTCATAGGATTTTCTTTTATCTAAATTTTATTAAATGCAATGTGACCATTATTAATTTCCCCTGAAAATCCTCATAATTGACAAAAATGATAGCATCTTTCTGTATTGTGATATTGGAGTCACAGTGCTTGTTTAGCAAAGACAGATTTTTCATAAGATTTGTGGTTGTTGAACTTATCATTAATGAGTTGGTTACCTAGTATGGCATTCAACAACTAGAATAATCACTCTCATGAATACTCAAAGGTTCTTTGGCTCTAATGCATGGATGTGATGTGGACCCTCTTTAGCTGCGTATTGTCTCTTTTTGTCAGCTCTCATGGTTTGTGTCTTCACTCTTCGCATAATGGAGTCCGTTTTTCGTTGTCCTGCACAAACTTGTCATGGTTATTATCTTAGAATAGTGAAGAAGTCAGCCATTTACTTCATCTGTTTTCACATTTGGATTTCTTTGTTTGACTAAACAATTGAATTTTTTCCAGATATTTTTGTAGAGAATGAAAGACCTAACCTCTTTTCACTCTTCAATGCCAATATCAAAACAAATAATAAAAAAATTATTAATTACATCACATCTCTCATGCTAGGTGTCAGTTTGGTAGAAACTGATCTCGTGGACTAATTAGTGCGAAATTTTATATCTTATGTAAACTTAATCCTGAACTTCTTATCAAGCAAATGTCAGGAATGAACTGTTGTAGTTTCTTTAGAGATGCTTGAGCTTAGGAATACATTGTTCCGGAACAAATTGTGTATGTTTAAATATATATATATATGGGACGTGGAAAGGGATAAAATATGTAAACTTTTTAAAGATTATTTTATTTATTTATTCTGGGGTCGTGCTTTTTCCACTCCTTCTTTGGATAAGGCACTCCTCAACACAGTAATTTGACTGCATTACCCTTTGTGGGCCCCTCTTTTTAGCATCCCTCTTCTGCCAAAATGGTTCATCCACCCCTTCTGCAAAAAAACCATTTTCAATTTGGGGTGAACCTTTTGGAAGGATGTAATAAATCACTGTGTTGAGGAGTGTTTTAACCAAAGAAAGAGTGGAAAAAGAACGGCCCTTTATTCTAATATTCTTTATCATTAGATCTATTCGTAACCTGAAAGTATTTATGCATTTATGTTGTTTCTGCTTTCAGTATGCTGACTGGGATTCCGGAAAGACACACTTCTACCATTGTAACATTTCACCTCAGGGGTGTTATCGTTTTAAAGTAAGTTTCTTGGCTTTATCATGTATGCATACCATCAGACTTGATTCTCATTCTTAGGTTATATCAGCAATGGCTCTTTCTTCCCAAATAAGGGGTGGAAGTGGTTTTTCCACAGTGGAGGATTAGTGCATCACTTAACTCATTTTTCCCCTTTTTCGGATGGGCATCGTATATTGCAGTTGTCAGCATGCATCCCGTACATGGAATAAATCTTGAGTTCAATACAAGAGATAGAGCAAATGGTTGATCCATTAATTGACAATATTGTAAGTGCCATCGGTTGGTGCACCTTGGCAGAATGCCGACCTGCATCTTTTCACTGTACTATCACTGCTTGGTCTTGCTGCATTGAAGTTGTCTAACACCAGCTTGGTCATCTGACTTATTAATCCTGATATGATTGAGTTATTTATGGTTATTTATGGAAAAAAAAGTGTTTTGAGTTGTTGGCTGTTGGATGGGAGCTGGATACTTCCATTAATATTTCTGCATGTCTGAAACTTTTACTGCCATAAAGAATGTGTCCTTTTTCTTCTGTGCCATCTATTTATTTCACAGTACAGCTTCTTCTGGTGGCAAAAAGAAATATTGTTTAGCTTTTTGAATCATGTTATTGATTGCCCTAGAGCATTTGTTAAGCATACATAATAAAGAAGGTTCCGATTTCCTTAGTGATTGTATGCATTACAAGTAAAGTAATTCATTTGGGAATTACAAGTTCCCTTTTTGGCTGTGAAGAAAGTTCCTTAAGGACCCTTTCGAACAAAATCGTCATGATTTTAGGTTCTCAATATGATGCTTGAGACTGTGTGCATTCAGGGTCCTTACCTTGATAAGACGAAAACACTGTTACAAAAGGCACTAGGAGACGAGAATGTTCTCCTTGTCAAGTTGGCAGAAGAAACGACAGATAAAAGCAGCAAACCGATTGGTTCTGCTGATTTTACTATATATAAAAAGATTGCAAAGGAAGGGATTCCTGTCGGTTCCCGTCGATACAAGTTCTTCGGTTAGTTTCATTGCTTGTGCTCTTTCTGTGCAGTTTTTTTGTTGTTGTGTTCACATTCTTATACTTTTAATTGAGTGTTTGTCAGAACATGTGAGTTCATGAGCAACTTGTATCATTAAATAAGACAACCATTGTAATGATGATCAGAAGAATCAGTCATAACATTCTATTTTGGCTGGTATCTAGGTAATTTGTTTTCTTTGACAGCTCTCCAATATAATTTAATGTTGAAAGGGAAAATATAGCTTCATACAAGCATGAGTTTGCAGTTTTCTTGTAGTCATGTATTCTTTTGTTCTGCACTCCCTTTGCCTTTACTTATTGCTAGGAAATGTAGAATTTTTTGGAATGATATTATAAACTCTTACTTTTGTAAAAAGTCTTGTCAGTCTCACAATTTGATTTTATTTGGTGAAAATACTTGAAACCTTTCAGATATATGCATATATAGCCATTACAATTTTTACACAGTTTTTCCAAAACATTTTTTTTTCCATTTTCAAATTTTCAGAAAGAATTTAAAAGCATAAAAAAGCAATTTTTTTAAGTGTTGACATATACTTGATGTGCATTATTTTCGTTTCCCAGCTGCTTGTACTCTTGGGACAAGCAGCTTCCCGGCATTCACTTTTATTGTTGTTTTGCCAAAATTTCTGTATTCTCTTAAATTTGTTGGGAGAGCTTGTATTCTAACTAGATGAATCTTGGTTGTAATCATTTTTTCTCGTTTTCCATTCGACGATGATTATACTCATTAGCATAGTGGGGATTCCATGCCTGTGCAAGCTTTTATCTCGACACTATGAAATAAGCAATACTCTCTCCTCACGTCCCTGGGGATTGTTTTGGTCATACGTTTACTGGACATATTTGGTGCCCAACTTACTTCTAGAGTTAGATGCACAGTCATGATAATTGCATTAGCACATAGTAGTGTTGTTATGTTAGTTATTTCAGTTTCTATTTTACAAAATATTTTCCCCTTTTTCCTTTGTTATTTCGGTTCCTATTTCACCTTAATTTTTGGAGCCTTGATTGCTGCAATGAGACTTGAATACATGTGTCAACTGCCGATAAGCTATTCACCTTTTCTGATATGGTAATTAATCAGTGTTTAAGGATGGAGGCAAAGAAGAGAAGAAAAGAGACCCTACTACATCCTCTGTAAAGTGTTACTTTGTTTGCATGGAGTGCGAGGCACTTAGGGAAAAGAAAACAGTTCATGAAGCAAGATGCTTCTTCATGCATGCACATACAGTGTCCAGCATATCCCGCTATATGATACGGTTCGTTGCTGTCTAAGTTTTTCATCTGAACTTTGCGTGAACTATATTCTATCCTTATGATGTGTGTCTGCTAATAAACAGGTTGTCTCTCATCTTGTCCAAAACCAAAAGCTTGGAGGTCAACTGGGATCGTGTGACGATTGAGACAATAAAGGATGAGGAGTGCAAGGTGTTATCTTTTGACTTTATCGTGAATGAAAATTTGGTGTCATCTAAACATATTCTTTTTGTTCGCTCCTACTCTTAGTCTGGTCATTTTCCTATCTAATTGCAGGATAAAGATGGAAATTCCATCTATGATAAGAAGGGAAAGCCACTTATACATACTGATGGAACTGGATTTGTATCTGAGGACATAGCTTTGAAGTGTCCTGGAAATATATTTAAGGGAATCAGTGTGCCAACTCCTGCTTTTGAGGTTTGTGACCTGTGGACATGGTGTATCATCTTAATGGTATCTTCCTCTTGCTGTGCAAGAGAGACTGTCCTGCAAAACATAATAATAGCAATGAAAAAGGAAAACTGGTAGTGCGTAGTGGCGTCATTTATGGTTGGTTGTGAGTTGGGTCGTTAGATGACATAATCATGATGACACTGTAATGGCTATGCTATGTTTGGCAAATAGGATGATGGTGCCTCGGTATGATGAATTACTGCACTGCCTAGTAGTAGTAGTAGTAATTGTACAAAAGGGCTAAGGGATGCAAACCAGACAGTGAATTTGAACAAATGAGGATCTAAGCAGTACGCCATGTGAATTTGCAGCTTAGGTGTAGCAGGACACAGTTTGGTGAGTTTTTTGTACTGCAATAAAGCATTGTTAGGCGATCCTTCTGTGATCAATTTCTTTATAGATGTAATAGTGAAGATGCGAAACTAGTTTGGGTTAAAGGTGATGTTGATGTTGATGTTGATGTAATAAAAAGGGGCCGACCCGTCAATACCCACTCGGAGGTACTTCCTCATTTGGAGGTGATAACCCACGACCGACACACCACGACAAGCAAGCTCCCCCTCGATGTTGATGTAATAGTGAAGATATTTTTTTTCCTAAGCATTGAGTAGTCGCCTTTGAGTTTCATGCCTGCTTTTATGTCAGTAATGACTAAGGTTCTCAAATTACTGTAGTGATGGAGTTATGGGCTTTTTGCCTCTGTTTTAATATTATGATTTTCGTATCTTGCTTTAGGCCTTTCCCTAATTCAAATTGACATGTTCCAAAAAGTAGTCACGAGTGGAAGAATAGAAATAAACTAAGGCCATCCCCTTCTGGGGTGCTCTTTTGAGTTATTTTTCAGTACCACAAGGCCCACAAGAGTGTGTGGCTTTCTTTTCCCTTCTATTGTGCACTTGTAGGGAAAAATTGTTAAGAAGGCATATGACTGAAATCGTCTCTTATTTCTTTAGTTTAAGTTAAACTCTTAGAATTTTGTACTTATAGCTGTTTTATTTGCCATTTACCTATGATTTTGTCATTTTTCTGTTATCCTAGAGATTTGCTGGCTGCAGTGACAATGAGCAGAAACGTAGAGAGGGCATATGTGAACCGGTAGTTGATGGAGATTTTCTTTTTTTGTGATGGTGTTTGATTATTATAGAGTACTTACAGGTTGAACTTTTGCTCTTTGACTATTGCAGCCTTTGCTGATTCAGTTTCGTCTTTTCAATGATGGTAGAGCTGTCAAGGGTACTCTTCTGCTTAATAAGCAAGTAAACATTTAGCAGTATCTGTATCTGAATATTTTTGTGTTCATGTCCTGTCATGTACTTCTGCTTTCAATTCATTTAATATTTTGGATTCTATAATTTTCTCTTGCTCTGGCCTATTTACTTAAAAGCAATGCGGTATAAATTGGTGGAAGTGAAATTGATTTTTTCATGTTCCTTTTTCGATTTTTTCACACATGTTAGTTGGTCCTGCAAATGTATTAGCAAAATAATTTAAATACTTTAATGTGATATTATGTGATATTTAGCAGGTTTTTCATTCTATTAAATTATGCTCCTGACTGGTTTCACGAGCCTGAACCAATTTTACTTTTGGTGGCTGATATGAATGAAATTTGCTCTCCAACTGCATTTCTGCTGCTTATTAGTATAATGTATCAGTATGAGAGTACTAGAAGTTGGATATGTGTTCTGGTGGAACAGGCCATGTAAATCTGCAGAAATTGTTGAGATTCTAGGCTGAATAATTGATGTTGTTAGAGTGTTTTGGTTGCATAGGAAAATCGGCTTTGAGCTGTAAGATGAGTCTAGTAATGAGCTCTTAAACAGTAATAATTCTCTACATAACTTGGATTCTAATCGTTTTGGCCAAATCCTGATCTGTAGCTCCCACCTCATACAATTCATATTCGACCGTCCATGATCAAGGTTGAAAAGGATCCTAAGCTTTCAGATATCAGGACAGTTGATTCACTCGAAATAGTAGCAACAAGGTACAACCAACATATTCTTCCAGTAAGCTATCATTGGTTTTATAAATTCTCTGAGGTTCATATGGCACCTGAGACCTTAGTACTGTCATCGGTGTGTTATCTGTGGGTTTGTTTCCCTCCTACGCTTTTGAGTCGTTGATCATTGTGCTGAGATTTTGTTTTGTGGTTAGCTCGTTAAAAGACCTTGATAGAAACTGACAGAAAAGTTTGCAGCTTTCTTGTTCTTTCAGTAATTTAATTGGAACATGGGACATGTTTCGTGTGTGAACCGGTTTAGCAGAGTATGTAACTTGTGTATTTGTTAGTGCCTTTTAAAGTAACATTATATCAGCAATACCTTAGAAGTGACAACTCGGGATAGGAGCCATGTCCTTCCGAGGTAGGGAGGGAGGGACGGAGGGAATTGGGGCTTACCTTGTAATGCGGATGCTGTTACTCCTTGACAAGAGGGAGAGAGGAAAAAGGGGGGGAGAGGGGGAGAAGGGGAGGGAGGGAGGGAATTGTGGCCTAACTCGTAATGCTTATGTTATGACTCCGTGACAAGAAGTTTCAATTGTATCAAAAGAAATGCGTGGAACAATCTATGCACTATAACTAAGAATAAGCAGTCTGTTGCACCCCTAAGACTGAAATTTTGAGACTTCTGCTCATTTAATTTTAGAAATGTCAGGGAGATTTGGCCTTTTCTGAATAATTGGCCACAGCATAAGCCATTTTTGCATCATGGACTTTGTGAAGCCAATAAATAAACTATATGCTAATTTTGTCGTTGGTTTTGTTTGGAAGATGATATCAGCAGATTTAAAAATGTGATGCTTTAGAGGGCTGACTTTTAAAAGGACAATTGTAGATTCAACAATAGAATGTTGGTCATACGTCAGTTTTTATCAAATCTTATGTGTTTGAAACTGGCTGGATTTTAACAGGTGAAATCAAGATTGCATTATGGTTAATTACTCAAACCCATTGCTTTTTGTTTGGAGCTTATTCTGCCATCAAAATTTTACCTTTTCAGAGGAACTTGTCAAACCTTGGTCCTTATTGATGCAGCAATAAACCTAGAACTGCATATCTTTCAAAGATTTTGATTGCACTCTTAAGCTATGGAGGGGTCCCGAATGAATTTTTTTGGACATGCTGCACAATGCTCTGGGAGATGCAAATGGTGTCTTCTCTGGAAAACGAGCAGCTTTAAAAGGTAGTATTCTTCTGAACATTTGGACTGTTGAAATATTCTCTCTTCTGGAGACAAAAGAGATTTTCTCCTTTATTTTTCTCTTTTATCTTTTACTTGATTTTGCTTCTTTTGTTTTTCTGGAATTCAAATAAGCAAAAGTATAAAAGCTTATCTTTGTTTATCTTTGCTCCTTTTACTTTGGTTGCATATTCCATTTTATTGTCATTTGATGTTTAAACATTTTGCCTTTTGTTTTCCTTTTGTTACTTTACTGTATGTGCAGTTTCGGTGAACCATGGTGATATGGATGGTTTCAATGCAGCTAGAATGATCTTATCTGGGATTCCTTTGGATGAAACATACCTACAGCATCAACTGTCCATACTGATGAAGAAGGAAAAGAAGAGTTTGAAAGGAGGAAGGATTCCTATTTCAGATTCTTACTATCTAATGGGGACAGCCGATCCCACAGGAATTCTTAAAAGTGATGAAGTTTGTATCATCCTGTATGTACTCGGTATCTCATCTTTCCATGCTCGAATTATTATTTAGCACGAGTCTGCTAAAGAAAACTTAAGAGAAACAGTTACTTTAGTAATTTCAATTTGCATTCCTTGATTTTGTAGCGGCTTGATTTGGATATGGTTTCTAACCGTTCCATAGGGGAAATGACTAAGCCAAAATTTTGGTTTGCATATGATTGGGCTTATTTGACTGAGATAACGTTTTACTTTTATCCAACTTCACAGAATTTCACAAGTGTAGTATGAATTCTGTGAGGACCCCTACAAGTGATTTCTCCTTTTCAACGCTCATAAAAGAGTTGTATTTCCTGTTTAGGAAATAGATCCCTTTTGGCAAAGTTTTGTTGGTGATCCTCCATATTTGAGATAGATGTACTGGAACTTTGTAAGAGTTAGTGTTGGCTGGCAGTTCACATCAAACAATTGGTTTAACCCTCTCCCAGGAGCATGTCCAAGCTAGAAATCCTTTCCATCTGGCTGGATCTACTTCCACATTGATTAGTAGCTTCATTACCATCCATTACAATATTCTGTTGTATAGGGTGACCAAAAATAGTGTTCGGTCTAAAAAGCCAACCAGTAAAAAGATTTACTATTGTTCATGTTTCAAGTAAAATCACGTTCTATGGTTGCTACTATAGTTTGCCCATTAATATCTGTAGCTATGCTTGTCTGGGGCTTAGATGTTTGTTTTAGTTATATTGCTATTGTGACATCCCATCTCTGGTTCCGTGAACCCATATTTGACTTTGATACTTACAACTTCAGGGAAAAAGTGTGATTACCTTTTGGGCTTTGATGTTATAATACTATTTCAGGATGTCCACTATTTAAATGTTTGCCTTGAATCATCAATGCAGTGACAGTGGACAAATTTCAGGGAAGGTTTTAGTATACCGGAATCCTGGTCTGCATTTTGGAGATATTCATGTCTTAAATGCTACATATGTGGAAGATCTGGAGACAAAAGTGGGAAATTCCAAGTATGCCATATTTTTCCCTGCTACTGGACCACGTTCCTTGACCGATGAAATAGCTGGTGGGGATTTGGATGGGGATGTGTATTGGGTTTCAAGGAATCCTCAGGTTGGTGTTTACATGAGATTCACTCATTCTTGTTAGATGTCTTGGATTACATTTGGTTGATATCCTTTGCCAGCTTATGATGACACAACCATGCACCCCCTTCCTCTTCCTCCTGCAACAGAAACACGTGTTTTTTATTCCTTTCTGCAATTCCATCTTCCTTTCATGATTTTCCTCCTTTAGGTGAGGTTTTGGTAGTTGCATGGTGTTTTTGGCCATCCTTTTTTCTCATTAGACAATTTTTTGCAGTTTCACTAATTCTCTTCCTGGAAATGTGCCATGCAGCATAGCATTGAAATTATGTGGGGTACCTCATGATTGCAGAGTTTGAGATTTTCGTGTGGGCCAAAGTTTCCCTTGCTTTTCATACTGGTCTTCAGAGTCATACCTAGAATAGTTGTATATCATCAACTAACTGGGTTTCAACTTGGCTAAGCAGTTGTTATGAAGCCTTACCTGGACAATGGAAAAGGGATGAATACGGTTTATTACTCGAGTTATTGAAGTGTAACTGAAAGTTGTCTGAAATTCATATTGTTACTTACTAAAATGCAGACGTTAGAAGATGAGCCCGGACTTAATTCCTGAATGACAAGGAAAATGGTTCGTGCTCATGTTTGCTTTCATTGGTTTAAGCAATGTATAGTTGCCTTTTCCAGCCACTCTTAATGCATGTTCCTCTTTTGTCTCTCCTTTGGTTTACACGCCTAGTGAAAGTGAATTAAGAAGAGTGGAAAACCATGAATGACCAACTGGGGCCATTTATTGGAAGAGGATTTCCATCCTTAATGTCTATGGATAATTTCTACATTTAAGATGTTTCTGCTGTTGCATTTTCTGGAATATCTCGCGCAGTATTGGTTCGGCCTAATGCAGTCTTCCACTTCTGTTGTTAGCCTGCTGGTCTTTAGTCAGTGCAATGTCGTGTAGCCCAACAAACCGAAGTCGGCAAGGATATGGCCATTGACATGCTAGCAGTCTGAGCCATGCATCTTAAGAAAGATTGTACTTATCAAACAGCCAATGAAAGAAAGTTTGTTATTTGATGTCAAATGCATTTAATGTCAAAATGTCTCTCTCTTGTTACATGTAATCAGTGCACTGGAAATGAAAACATTTCCTTATGAAGTACAGTTAACTAGTGCCCTGGAGGCACTCGTTAACAAGACCTTTTGAGAATATCTTTGTTCTTCTATCTTGCAGTTGTAGATACCTGGAACCATGCCATTTTTCTTTTATTTGCATCAATGGTGAATTGTCATTCAATGGCTATGTTCCTAATAATGAACTTGTGGGTGCATCATGTACTGTTCTTGTTCGGTCATTTTACGAGGCCTACCTTGCAGTGGTTGTCTGGGTAATTGTTTGGTAGTGATCAGTGAACTATCTCCAGAAGTTGTTGATTCAAAATTGCTGATTGATGTATGTTAAACTCTTTCCAACAAACACTGATTAAGCATGCAATTACGGTGTCAGCTGTTGAAGTATTTTACACCCAGCAAGCCATGGGAATCGGCTTCTGCAGCAGGAGACGTGAACTGCAAGAAGCCAAGTGACATGTCTTTTGAGGAGTTGGAGGATGAGTTAATTGATTTATGGTTGAACAACAGATTTAACCCAAGGTAGGAGCTTTAATAAATACTTATTTTTAGGTCAGCGCTGTAAATCTGAGACTCCATATATTGGAACTGTTTGTGATTGAAGAGAATGATCTAAGAACTTGGGGGAAAAAGGAAGTTTTGACGAATGATTCGCACATAAAATACCTAACAGAAAAATGGATTCTTCATATGATAATTCCTTCCTGCCTCTGCAATAGCATAATTATTATCATCTGTTGCCCTTGTTATACCTGGAAAAAAAAAAGTCAAACCTAGCTGCATATACTTGCAAATATTTGTTCGTTGTTCTTGCCAAATCTACTTCAGAATGGTTGTCCACATTCAATGCTCATTTTCTTTTTTAACCATTGCTGCCAAAAGGCACCTCGCCCATATATCTCACGCACGCACGCACGAAGCAAAGTTCGGAGATTAAGAAAACAGATATGAATTCGTTGATTGAAGTGGGTGAGTAACATGGATGAGTATAATAGTGAAAAAGTATTATGCTCCCTTTGGATTAAGATTTATAGCCTTTTTAGCGTCATCAAGCTGGCTTCAGGATTTATTAAATGTCTGAGATGAGTAACATAATCCATTGCTTGATGATTATGAAGATAATGTGATCTACTCTAGTGCTTGATTGTGCTGCATATATGGCTTTTTCTGGGAAAAATTGACATTTTCAGTGCTGTTTTCAGTTACACAGTGAGTGCCGCTGCTGATAGTTGGCAGGCACTGATGGATCGTCTTCTAACACTCAGTTGTGATGAAGTTGATGAAAAACATCGCGTGGAGATGAATCTTTGTCAATTGGTTGACATATACTATGATGCCTTGGATGCTCCTAAGAATGGTGGAATGAAGGTCAGTTTCTTATTTCACCTTCAGGAGCAGATGAGATTTGGCTCTCTGGATGCTCTTGCATTTTTCTTCTATTCTTTACAAGGCCAATGACCTAGTTGGTAACATAATTTAAAGCTTACATTTTCAATTTCATGACCATGCAATAAAAACTGAAGTTTTCCAAGGGCTAGATGTGCATATTTTCATAGTGCTTACTGCGAGTTGGATCTGCAATCAGCTCAGCACTAGCAAATATTAAAACCTCTGCATGATGCATCTGTAGTGCTTGGCATATGTACATATGATTTTTCTTATTTACTCCCTTTTTCTTAAATATTTATTTAACTGGGTCATGCCGTATGCCTATTTGATAGTAGTTCTTCTTGCAAGTTATTAGTGACTCTTTCTTTTGTATTGTACTGGATAACAGATTGAACTTCCCAAAGTTTTGAAGGCAGAAAGTTTCCCACATTACATGGAAAAGGATAAATCCTTTCACTCCAATTCTATCCTCGGATTGATTTTCGATGCAGTAGAATCATATCAAGCTGAAAATCAGACTGGCAAAGGTGAGATTTTGCCTTATTCTGTTTCTTCTTACTCTAGAGACCTTCGTGAGGTTGTGTGGCAATTTAATTATAGGAATGGGATAAAGCTTATTTAAACTGGTGTAGTTTTGTCGTAATGCTCTTAGCCCTCCATTCAATATGAAGACTGGTGATCATAAGTACAAAGTTGATTCGAGATCACGCTAATAACCTCTTGGCCCGAAAAGAATTAATCTTTCCTTTGGAGTCGGTTGATTAGGATTTTGCCCTTTCACCAAGTCACCGAGTTTAATGAACAGATTGTGTGTAGTCAAATATCCTCTTCTGCTGGTACTTATTCCTTCTTGATATTAATCAGCTCCAGTGTTCGTATGCCTTCATCCTAGCTGTTGAAATTTGTGTGAACTGACTTCTTCTCTGCGACAAATTTAGGGATTTGGAAGATTCCCTATTTTGATGTGGGAATCCCAAGAGACTACCGAATGGAGTGGGAAAGACGCTACACGGAATATAGAAACGAGATGGTAGCTGCTTTGGGGGAAGGAGCAGAAGTAAAGAATTCCTCCGCAGATGACGTTATAAAGAAATATAAACAGGTTTTTTCTTCTAGTCTTCTCATTCATGATTTCCAGTCATAGTCGGAACAGGTTTCTGCAAGACAAAGTTATAGAGGACACAGAAATATTCTATATTCTTCCTGTGAGACCTTAGTTTGAAGAGAGGGAGAGACCTGATTCTCAGAAATTTATTTTTGCGTAATTCTTCTGGTGCAGTTGCTATATGGTGCACCAGAGTTTGAAGAGAGCCCGAGGAAGCCAGAAGATATTTTTAATGAGGCTCTCGCAATCTATAACACGACGTACGACTATGCAATGCAATGGAATGACATTGGCAAATGTGGATTTGCTTGGAAAGTTGCAGGGCCTGCACTCTGCCGGTATTATGCCATGCAGCAGGAGCAGAAGTCAATCGTCTGCCTGCCCTCAGTTCTAAAGGAAGTCTTCAGTTGAAACTCAACATTGGCTCGGACAATGTCGTAATTTGATGTATAATTAGGTTCGTTGGTCGCCTCATCATTGGAGAAAAAGTTATGTGAGAGCCACGGATTGCGCAGTTTGTGCAAAAGTAAGTTATGGTGTTGGAATTGTTCCCCGCAATGATTAGCGCCTTACGGCTGAAAATGTACGTATTTGTGTGTGTTTGAAAATTGGAGATTTAGATGCATTTAGGCATAATGGCCGAGCCCATGTTCAATTCACACGAACCGGCTGGCTTAGCCAAATGCAATTTATTTTCTCTGTTATTTATGTTATCCTCAGGATTTCTTGTTTCAGAAAAAAGTAGTTACGTGTTTAAAAAAGATGATTTAAAATATTTTAAAAAATAACCGTTATATCACCAAAAAATAAATTGTTGGTAGACGTTAGATATAAATTGTGTTAGTAATAAGAATTTTTATTGTCTAATTATTTAAGCGTACATATAATTATTATTAATAAAAAAATTAAATTCCAAAACGGAGCTTAATATTTCCCGATAAAGGTGATCATTGGCTCCGCCCAGCGGCTTAAGGTTTAAATCTGTTGCTCCCATCGAAGACTTTCAACACAAGACTTGCGGGTTGGGTTTGGCCGGGCACAACCGGGCCGGAATTCGTTAAATGCCCGGTTGGACCTACTTATTAGCCAAAGCCCACCCATCTAAAACCGTGCGTTGAGCTGGGATCGGGCTGGCAATGGGCCGGGTTTCCATCAAACGCCCGTCCAAACCCTACCAAAAGCCGCCGGTGTCGATGCCGATTTGTTAAAAAGCCCGAGGATTTTGCTATCGCCATTGTGAATCGTTTGTTAAGTTCATGATCGGCCCCCGTTTGGCTCGTCTTAAAAATGCTCGATACATGCACAACAAAGTTTGTCGTCGCGCCGACCATCATTGCCACACCGCCACTTACTGCAACTCTCCCTCCCCCTTTCCGCTAACGTGGAGCTCTAGATCGTCACCGTGTTGATCGCAGACAAGAGCCAATTCAACGCTAATAATGCTGCACAAGATAAGGTCGATCTCTTTATCTAGCCGTTTCATTACATCAAAAATCAAGTCACTCGCCCCTTTTTTTTTTTTCATTTTAATCGTCGATAAGTTTGATTCACCAAACCCAGTAATATCATATGCCAATTAAGTTCGTTTATATAAAATTTTTAAGTTGTTACGACTAATGAGAGAGGGAAATTAGAGGGGCAATACTATTTCCACCCATATTTGGTTAAGACACTTCTTTTCATTTAAATGACCTAAATTCCTCTTCCCGTCAATTTATGGTTTGTTTTTATATCAAACTAACCAAATACTTACATTATTTCTATCATCTTTCAGGTTACTTTTACAACATAAATGCTTCGTTATACTCAACAAGATAGCATTTTATCATGCATTATGCTATCACTTTGCCTAGTGAAAGTTGTTAAATCTAATTTATGGTTTCATATTTTTAATAATAAAAGCAACATAGGATATTATAATTTCCTATATATGACGTCTTATAAGCACACAATTAATTACCTATTTTTATCAAACATTTTGATACTATATTTCAAAGTTGAAGATTAAAATTCAATTTAATTATCTAGCCGATCGTAATCAACAATGGAAAAGAAAAATTGAAAAAAAAAAGCAATTTGGAAACATAATCAAATGTCAAGTATGTTTATGTTTAGAGCATATCGATCATATGAACAAAACATCAACACAAAAAGGAAAAAACGGAACTTCTTGTTGTTCTATTAGCAATTATAAATCAACCTTAGAGCAAGTAGATCAAAACTTCAAAATATGCTTAAAACTTTCTTCTGAAATAATTTAATGTTAGCTTGTGAAGGATCTATAACAAAATTCTCAATCTCCATCTTGCAATTCAGATTAAAATTCAAAAAGCTCAATAGAAAGGACAAAATAAAAAATGCTTAATTTTAAAAATCCATATTTTTTTAACGTAAACACCTACAAGGTCAAGATTGACTAGATATATATGATGACTTTTAATTTCAACTTTGAAATAAAATTTCTCTCAAATAATTTGATAAAAAAATAGGTAATTAATGTGTGTTGATGAGACTTATAGCCATCATCAGTATAAAATTTTAATAATCTATGTAGGTTATATGATTGAAAATATGAGATTATATATTAAAATTAACCACCTTCTCGAGGCAAAGTGATGAATTAATGCAAGATAAGATGAGATCTTGTTGAGTACATTGGAGTATTTGTATTAGTGAAATTGACAATCGAGACGATTGAAATAAAGACAGTTTTGTCAAGTAGTTTAATAGAAAAAAAAACAATTATTTGAAGAGAGTGAGAGATGATTGCATTTTGATTGTTTAACTGAAACAATGAGTGATTTAGTTAAAATGGGAGCAAAAATAGCGCAGTTCTAATGAGAGCAATGTTCGTTAGATGGGACTTTTAGTCATTTGCAACCGTGTGGAATCTTTTCATGATCTTTTTTAGGGTAATAATTGGCAAGATTTCAACTAAATGGAAAGCCAAAAACTTCTGTTTAGAAAAAAGTTGAAACAAATAAATAAAAATGACAAGAGTCACTGGATTAATGTAAGCACAATGCATTGTTGACCCTGATTTTTTGCATTTCATGTAGGGCTCGAACGACGCAAGGACTGCACTGAACTCACATGAACGATGATGAATCTAAGATATGGAAAAGTCGGGGGTCCGAGTTTGATGCAGTCTATTTATTAATTTGGTTTAAAAAAAGTTTGAACTATACTTCCATTAAATAGTTACATAACACGATATAGATTAAGCTTTACATTAAATAATTAGGCTTCACATAAAGTTAAATAATCATTCACTTAGCAATTATTACTTTTGTGATTTAGTGAGAAAGGAGCGAGGCTTTTTACTAAAAAGAATACGTTATTTTGTTAGAAAAATAGAAATTTTGGGAATGCGACTATTGAGTAAAGTACCCTACAATTACACAAAAATTTGGGAGCCAAGGCCCCGTGAGGTTTATCGTTGCTCGCAATCCTATGCATCTAATCATGATTGCTCGAAACCCAATCATCCCAAAGTGTATTTTAATCGTCATAGCGCCATCAGTGACATTGGGTGTGTTGAGGTCGCTTGGCAAAATTAAAATCAAAGTAAGAACAATGACACAAATAGTCCATAAACTTTAGCCTAATATCCAATGTTATCCAAAAATTCAGGAACGATATTGCACATTAAGCTAAAATTTAAAGACCACATCGAATAAATTTTAAAATTCAGGTATCACATTGAGCAAATTAAAAGTTTATGGACTAAATTAAATGTGTATCAAAAGTTCAAAAATCACGTTGAGTAAATTAAAAGTTTAGGGTTAATATTGCATATCATGTTAAAATTCAAGAATTACGTTGAATAAATTAAATTTTAGTGATCATATTACATATTGGGCCAAAATTCGAAATAATTTGTATCATTTATTTAATTGAGACACGCATCGCTATATAATTCAGAATATATCAATTCTCATTAAATGAATTTTATCCCCAACTAAATGAATTCCTTCTCTCCAACTCTCTTGCTCTCCTCTCTCTCTCTCTCTCTCTCTTATTTTCACCATTTCTTGGGTTAAAAAAATAAAGTCGTAGAGCTGGCATTGCATTTTGCATTGCAAATGTGAGATATTTTAAAGGGTGAACGATTCAACGGTTGGTCCGGATCCCACTTGAAATCTATCCATTGAAATTAGTTCTCTAATTTTTTGTAGTTAAAACTTATCATGCACACCTTGAAATCAAGAACCTACCTTATTACAGGTGTTTCCAAAGTCGCTTTTATGGTCTATTTAGATTTCACCTATGCTTTTAATTGAATAATTGTAATGAACCATTACCTTTAATGATCAATATTGGATGTTACAATCTTCTGGCTACCAATCATATTTAGACATATAAAGAATATGAAATATTAACAAAATACAAATTTCGATCATCGATATCGCAAAAAATAAAAGCTCAAATTAGTGATTCTAAATCACACACTCAATATCGCAGGATCATATTGAATAAGAAAAACCCTAAAAATTTATCTCAATCATGAATATCGCTAAAAATGACACCTGAAAGCTACTTCGCCAAAATCATTCTCTTAATGTTTGAAAGTATCTGGAAACTACAATTTACATTGACGGATCCAATTTTCGATTTTACACTAAAATCATGCACCCCTAGATATTCCTGAGCTTTTTTGGGATCTTCATCTGAAAATCAAACCCTTTTCCCATCTCCTTTTCGGTGTGAAGTTTCAGATTCGGTTCTCACTGAAAAAGCACATGCTTCCCACTATTGCTTTCACCCGTGAGAGCGCAGTCGTATCTAAAAGCTGCGACATTTCAGCTCGCCTCTGCTCTGACAACTCTCTCTCCCCTCCCCCAGCAGAGAATTCCTCGTTTCGCGACTCTTCTCTCTCCATCTCTAATGGCGACTCCACAACAACTGGTCGACTCGCTTCGATCGGACTCGTACGTGAATACCCTGCATTTCAATTTCCACCGTCTATTCGACCACAAAAAGAAAAAAAAAAATTTCCGCCGTCTTTTGATATTCGCATTTGCCATCGTCTCTCAGCTTCGCGTTTGCTGATTTTGCTTCGATGGCTTTCTATCTGTTCTTTCTTTTATTGGTATTTTTTCCTAATTTCGTAAAGATCGGTTTTTTTTTACCCTTCCCGGAAGGGAGATTGGCTTATTCCTATTACTCTTTTTCGTTATCTTTAGATCCACTGGTGCAATGCAGATCATGTAGACTTGTGTTTGGTGGTTTATTGATTTTGACTAGGATTCATTAGTTTATATTTTTAAAATGCTCTCGCTGATGTGGATACCGCGTCCTTACTATATTCCTCTGAATTTTATATTGGTAACACCGCGTCTGATTCTCTCTCTAGAAGGTAAGGCTTAGGGACTGGTTAGGTGATTGGCTTGATCTCTGGTTTTATCTTCTTGTATTGGGTTTCTCTACACTTCAGACGCAATGAAGCAGAAAGCTTCTGCTAATGGAAATACTATCAATCAAATGATCGAGTAAGGTGGCAGTACCCAAGAGTTTTTTTATTTTTTTATGGGTCAATTTCTCATTCTTCAAGTAGCTTTTATAATTTGAGCTGTTTCAGCAATGCCTAAGTCTTTCTTTCTTTCTTCGGGTAAGGGCGAGACTCTTTCGGTTTCAAGCATCTTGCTTCTTGCATGTCTATATCCTTTTGGGTGATTGCTGTTGAGCACATTTTGTGCTACGTTTTTATTCTATCTATGCTATGAATTGATATCCGGATGTTCTGTGGATGTAGGAATGCTGCAATGGATGGTAATGTCAACTGAGGCTTGATCAGCATTTGCTGTTGAAAATGGTTCTCGGGTTGAGATCAAAGAGCCGAAAAAGCGTCGCGTTTCAAGTCGATCTACCTTATCCATGTACAACAGATTAAGCCCTGGCCCCAATCTCTGAGATCTGCTCAATCTCTTTTGGTTCAATGGGAAAACGACGATAGTTCGGGATACTTCCCTTGCAGTGCCGAGGATGGAATGATCGTGATTGGCGAATCACTTAAGCTTTCTGTTACTCTGTGCAAGGAAGCGTCCAAGAGAAGAAGCAGCAGTGATGGTTTCCAGAAGAACTGCTTGGAGTTCTCTTTATATGAGTCCCTAAAGAACAGGGCAGTGAAAGGTCAATTGCTGGGATCTGCTGTGATAAACCTTGCAGATTATGGGGTTATTCGAGAGACCACAAATGCTAGCATTCCTGTGAGCTGTAAGAAAAGCTTGAAAAATGTGGCACAACCTGTGCTTTACATTAGCATTCAGCCCTGTGATGTGGATAGCTCCAGCTCTTCACCAAAGAGCGGACTTTCAAAGGAAGTATCTCTTGAAAAGCCTGGAAGCGGATCTGTTTCGACTCGGGGCAATGATGAGGATGTTGAGATCTCATCGTTCACTGATGATGATTTAGATGGTGATGTCCCTGTACATTCATCGCTAATCACTTCCACCTCTCTTCCTGAAAATGTTGTCACCTTACTGTCTCAAGGTGATAAGGTACCTTGAAATGATTTCAAGAGAACTCTTTTAGCTGGTTTTATTTTTCCTGATGATGGAGATTTGTCCTGCTAGTAGCCGGCTGGTCATCTCTTGACCGTGGACTTCTCTTGATATCTTATTTAGTTTGTATACTCCAGTCAAGAAACTTTTCATCATTAGTTCTCGTTCAGGAAGGGGGCTGACATTGCCGGTAGACGTTGCTTCCATTAGAGATCAATGACCTCATACATTGCTTGAGAATTGGGATATCATGAACATATGGGCTTCGTTTTGTTTAACTATTACGATAGTCATTGGAATCTAGAAACCCCTTCCCAGTTTGGTAACCCAACCATGTGTGCAAACGCCTGAACTTGAAGTGACTCACCCCCATCATAGCTTTCATGCTTGAATTATTAGATCTTGAAATTTCAAATTGAGGGGCTCGTTCCTTGTTGTTTTGCGAATTTTCCACCATGGTGGATAATATGCATACACATGTTTTGGTAGGAACCGTCAGATATTTCATACACTTTAGCCTCTCTCTCTCTCTTTTTTTGTGTGTGTGTGTAAAGCATGTCAGGAGTTTGCTTCCTGAAGTAATCGTGAGCATAACAGATTCTTGCTAGCTGAGGATATTACATCACCAATAACGTAGTTTTCGCATCTTATAAATGCTTCATTTTGTCGTTGTTTTTGGTGCACAGAGAGAACCAAAAACATCAGATAATGGCAAACAAGTTGCTAATCGAGAAGATGCTCTACTACTAGAAGTGGCAACTTCAAGCCAGGAAAAACATTTTGCGGCTGAAGCAAGTGAACATGGAAAAGCGATCTTTTCTTCACCATCTATAAACTTACTTGACACCGGCAACTCTGCTCAATGTCCGCTTCTTTTCTCACATTTCTTAAGAAAAGTCTAATCTCATACATGGAAGCTATCCATTATCTTCAAATATTAATTCTCATTTACAGGTGTCCGAGATGTGAGAGAGCTGCACAGCGAGGAAAACACAAGTTTGCTGGAACCAATAGCTTATAAGCTCTGTGAGAGAGTTCCCGATGAAAGCGATGGGATTAGAGAAGGCACTCGAGCAGAAAGCGAAGGTGATGTTATTGGAAGCTTTTTCGATGGATCATCATCTAATGCTCCAAATTCTGAGGGGAATAATAACACAGAGCTTTTAAGAAGCACCCTCTCTCGAGATCAGGAAAGCAATCGGAGTTCAAATAAAGATGGCCTGTCTCCACCCCTACATGTGCTGTTAGGTTCCTTGACAGTAAAAGATGAGAATGAACAGAAAGAAAATGGTCTTACGGAGCATACACTAAAAAAAAAGAAACATTTTCGAGATGTAGCTTCAGGTTTTCTAAAGCATGACACCAGAAAAGAGGTTGCCTTCTTGAGAGATGCTGCAGATGAGATTGGCAATTTTGTTGATAGCAATGAACTAAAACATGAAAAAGATGTGAACCTGTTATCTAATCCATCTGATAACTTTAAACTGCTTGTTAAGAGCGCAGTTGCAAAAGAGGCAAAATGGATTCACCCACACAGAAATGACGACGAAAATGCTACTTTTTCTGCGATAAATGATAAGAAGAAATTGGCAAACTTTTCTGCCAACGAAGCCAAGTTGGAAAACAGAATTGCTATGCTTGAGGAAGAGTTGAGGGAAGCTGCTGCTATTGAGGCTAGCCTTTATTCGGTTATTGCTGAGCATGGAAGCTCTTCAAACAAGGTCCATTCTCCAGTTCGGCGACTTTCTAGATTCTACTTCCACGCTTGCAAATTAAATTCTCCATCTAAGCGGGAGAGTGCAGCCAGAGCGGTTGTTTCTGGACTAGTTTTGGTCTCTAAGGCATGCGGAAATGATGTGCCGAGGTACATTCGAAGCTCAAACAGTAAAAGTAATGCTGGAACAATTTGACTTTGCAAATTTTTGCAGATATTCTTGCCATGCTATTGCGAATGCAACTATTGTCAGTTAAAAGGAATAGTAAATGAACCATGGGAGCTTGACTTCTCAGTATCAATAGTCGATAAGTCGTGTGATATTCATGTCAAGTGATTACTTCAGCAGGAGAATTTCTTCTACCATTATCTTGCAGAAACTGCATGATATACTGGGTTGCTTAAAAGAGGATGTGATAATGTCACTAACTGTACTCTACAAGAAAAGTGAATCATATTTACTCAAGAAAACCAAACTCCCATCCAGTGAATTGCTGAATTTTCCACAATTTGTCTTCTTTTCCAGGTAATGGTTGTCATTTAGTTGTCTTTTGTTGCAGGTTAACTTTCTGGTTGTCCAATGCAATAATGTTGAGAGCAATCATCACTCTTGCCGCCGGCAAACTGCTTGGTGAAGAATGTGGAGGCAATAATGTAAATAAGGAAACATCGGTTGGTTCTTCTGTTCATGGGATAGACAGAGACGATGTGTCAGAATATGCTGATGTATGGGAGAATCCATTGGCCTTTACGGTTGCACTGGAAAGGGTTGAAAGCTGGATATTTTTGCGAATAGTTGAATCTGTGTGGTGGCAGGTGAAAATATTTTTGACAGTTATGCTGCAGTAGCTGCTTTTAATACCTTGATGGAGTTTCCATATTTTTCTTTGTCATTGCTTAAAGATTTCCTACTTCTACGACAGACTGTGACTCCACACATGCAGCCTTCTGCTGCCAAAAGTTCAAACTCAAAGAAAATTCATGGAAACTTTTCTGTTGATCTCTGGAAGAAGGCTTTCAAGGATGCCCGTGAAAGGCTTTGTCCCATTCGTGCTGGAGGTCACGAATGTGGATGCTTGCATCTACTGGCCAGATTGGTAATGAATCCACTCCTCATTGTCTCTTGATATGCATTGGGTAAATTTTTTTTTTTTTTGGTCGAATGCATTGGGTAATTAAGTCCGGTGCATTGTATGCGTTTTGAAAGCTGTGCATAGAGCAACTTGCTAAAAGCATAAATGCTTACCAGTAAACCTTGGGCCAGATAGTATTTATTCATGTAATTTTCGGTTTATCTTTCGTAATCGTATTATGCTTTTGTGAAATCTGTTACCAGATGCTTGTCTTCCTTGTATATCTTTGACCGGTAATATTAAACCATAAACTAATAACAAAGTGCTTTGTATTTTATTTACAGGTAATGGAGCAGTTGGTAGGTAGACTAGATGTTGCCATGTTCAACGCCATACTGCGTGGATCAGATGATGAGATGCCAACAGATCCTGTTTCTGACCCCATCAGTGATTCAAAGGTGCTACCTATTCCAGCTGGAAAATCTGGATTTAGGCCTGCGATACAACTGAAAAATGCAGTAAGTTACTGCAGTTGTTTTCTCTTCCCTTTACTGTTTCCATCTTTATTTATCACTCGTCAAGTACTTTCTCACAAATTCGAGCAATGAAAATAACTCTTCTCCAGAAAGTTCAATCTCCTGATTCCAGAACATGTGATGCTTTTATCTGAGAGTTTATGTCTCATTAGGGGACTCACAATCCTAGCTAGTTGTCAGCAGCTGAGATGGAACAAGCTTATAAAGGTGATGAAAAGAATACTGGACTATTTAGATCACTAGGCATGAATTCATGTGATTGTTGTGGAATTTTTAAGGCACTGTTCTAATTCTTTCGTAACTTCCTATACACTGACAAGAGAATTAAATTTCTGACATGAGGTATATTTTTTATTGGTTCGTGTCACTAGATTGGGGACTGGTCCAGATGGCTGGCTGACTTATTTGACATTGATGAGGATGAATCTCCTGAAGATAGGAACAAAATTGACGGTATCAAGAAACAGGAAGGCGGTACATCTTTCAAAGCTTTTCCTCTCCTTAATGCCTTGAGTGATCTGATGAAGCTTCCCTTTGACATGCTGGCTGATAGAAGTGCAAGAAAAGAGGTATTGCTCTCAGACTTCTATCTCTCTCTGCTTTTCTGCATGTCTGCTCCTGTGTTATTAATATCACCAATATCCTGTTTGCTTTTTGAAGTATTGCCCTGTATTCGGTGTGCCATTGATCGTGAGGGTTCTCAACAATTTTGTTCCTGATGAATACTCTCCAGATCCTGTGCCGGAGGCACTTATTGAGACCCTGGACTCTGAGGTTGGTTCATTCAAGAAGTCACTTATGGAATAATACTACTGCTTCGTATTCTTTTTTCGGTTGAGTTCTTATCCACTTAATATGCTGCATTAATTTGTTCGTACTTATCATTTGATCAAACAGCAGATGAAGCTTTTTTCCATCTTTATCCAGGATCACCTCGATGAAGACGAACAGTTGATAACAAGTATTCCACACATCGCATCACCAATTGCATATACACCACCTCCAGCATCTTCACTCAGCACCATCATCGGAGAGATGGGAAATCAAACCTTGTCGAGGACAGGGTCATCGGTCCTTAGAAAATCCTATACCAGCGACGACGAGCTCGACGAATTGGACTCTCCGATAGGTTCAATCATCCACGATGGTGGTCGAGTTTTGCCCACTTCACCGCTGCCAAACTGGATGCTCGAAAGGAGGAAGATTGTCAGATATCGACTCCTCAAGGAAGTGTGGAGAGATGGTGAATAGTCCATCCTAATTCCTATCCTATGCCTTGCTCTCACAGTTTTTCGTTCTTCGCATTTATGTGCTTCCCCTGTAATTAATCCGGTCAGCTTAATTTATGCATTTTCATGTAGAAAGTTTCAAGAAAGTACCCCTATAGCAAGTACTAAGATTTTCCGGATGAAGAGTAGACTCAGGAAACGAGATCCAGTTTTGTTTGATAAGAGGCAATTACTCATGTATTTGGTGAAACTACGATCTTCAACAGCGCCTTTCTATCAGAGGGGTGTTTCATCTTTGACTTGACTGAACGGTTCTTACAAATGAGCCGGTCGGGAAATTTCATCACGCCACAACTCTGATCGATTCGGGTTCACCGAACTCGGGTCCAAGAAGAATTTCCATGCTTGTTATTGGTACTTTTGACTTTGCCGAAAGTTTTCTGCCAGGAATCATTTTTCTATGTTTGGATCGATTAGGAAAAGATGGAAAAGGATTCATTCATAATTAACGAAGAACATGTGCTTAAGTTCGGAAGGACTTCATCATTTAGAATTCGGAATTTATTTTTAAAAATGCGATTGGACCCTAGTGCTCAGGCCTGGGTAACTCAAGCTGAGCCAAGGATACCGATGCCTGAGCCCAAGTCCCATGAGGCACGTCCGTGGCGGCGAGGCCCAGTGCCTCAGAACCGAGGCCTAGGTCCCCTAAGGCCGAGATCAAAATCAACACTTGTGCCCGAGTACCTGGCGGCCGGCCTAGGGGCTAGGAACCCCCCACCGTCGGGGCCATTCTTGAGTGGCCATTCTCTACTGCCGGGGTCTTAGCTGTGGGTGTTAAGGTCCCGATTGAGATCTGCAGCACTTTTCTTTGTGATAAATCGTTACTGATAAGATATATTTATCAACTCTTACCAAAACAAAATGCCAAAAAGAAAAAGGAAGAAAAATGAAGAAATCGCAAAAAGAGAGGAAAAAAAAAGAATGAAAGTGAAATATATACAATGGGAACGTCATCATATAGAGGTCTCCTTTTAACTACTCTATGAAGGGAGAGGAGCTAGTGAAGGGGAAATTATAGTAATTTTAGTGAGTGCTTATAAGAAAGAAAGATTAAAAGAGAATGATATTTGTTCTCTATTAATGGTGTGATTAACAGTGTACATGAGAAGCCTTTATATAGGCTTAGAGGAGTAAATGAGCCTAAGCATTCTTCCTATGTGGGACCAAAGAGAAAGAAGAGATGTAAGGGAAAACCTACAAAACTATACAACATGTTCTAACACCCCTCTCAAACTCAAGGTGGATCAAATAACGAGAATTTGGAAAGAAGAAATTTAAATCGTTGTGATGTAAGAGCCTTCGTAAAACAATTGGCAAGTTGATTTTCGGTTCCAACAAAAGGAAGTGAAATAGTGCGAGCTTGGAGATGATGACGAGTCGATGAAAATCGATCTCAATATGTTTGGTACGCTCATGAAAGACCGGATTTGCACCTATATGAATGGCACTCTTGTTGTCACAATGCGGAGGAGTAGGATCCGTAAGTGAAACACCCATATCGGCAAGTAAGCGACGAAGCCAAACAATCTCAACAAGTAGTGTCGGCCATAGCACAATACTCGGACTCTATAGAGGAGCGTGAGACAATATGTTATTTCTTGGAACGCCAAGAAATAAGTAAATCGCCAAAAAAAATGCAATAACCGAGTGATAGATTTGCGATCGGTGACATTGGAAACCCAATCGGCATCGAAATAGGCACGCAACTTGAGAGCGAAAGAAGACGGTAGAAATAAGGAACGCGATAAAGTGCCTCGAAGATAGCGCGAGAATCCTTAGAACAGCCGCATAATGAGTTGTTCGAGGAGCAAGAAACAAACCGACCGACAACATGAACAAAGATAGGCGATGTCGGGTCGGGAGATAGTAAGATAAATAAGACTCGCCAACCAAGGTCCGATAGAGGGTGACATCGAGAGAGGTTCTCCATCGTCCGGGCAAAACTTCGATTTAGCTCAATAGGAGTGGTAGCAATGCGTGAATCGATAGAGCAGCCCTGGATAGAATATTAGCGGTATATTTCTCGCTGAGAAATGAGAATACCAAGTGAACTGCGAGCAATCTCAAGCCCAAGAAAATAGCGCAGTGGTCCTAGATCCTTCATGGCAAATTGTTCTTGAAGGTGCCACTTGGTATGCTCAATATGGTCATGATCATCTCCTATGATAACCATATCATCAACATAAAGAAGAAAAATAGTGCAGCCCGAAGAAGAGGTATGACCAAACATAGCATGATCAGCCTCACTTTGAGTGAAACCAAAAGATCGAATAGCATCACCGAACTTCTCAAACCAAGCACGAAGGGCCCGTTTGAGACCATAAAGAGCCCGTCGCAAGCGGCAAACCCGTCCCGCAGGTATGAGCAAGACCAGGACGATGACAATACGTACATGAAAGGCGGTGAGGACCACGAGTAGGCGAAGGACGTGGTGGAGCAGCCAAAACCGTAGGCGGAACACGTGGTGGAGCGACCAAAATAGCGGTTTAATCGAAACTGCCGAGGAGGAAAGAAGACCAAGACGAGATTCCTCGGGATCAATTCTTTGACGGCGACAAGGAGGGATGGTCTTGGAGAGCGGTGAAGAAGTTGGCTGCGAACACCTTTATAGGGAGAGCCGAGCTTCATAAGAAAAGAATGTAGACGGTGCCTATCTTGAGTCCGAAGGCGAGTAGATGGACACCGAGTACGCTTTTAGGCGGGATGGGCGAGAGAATAGGAGCAAGAATATCCAGTTGACTCCAAGGTGAGTGCATGTAATTGTAGAAATCTCGAATAGAGCGAGTCCCTTGCATAGCACTATAAACTTCTTGCTCCAATTGATAAACTCGAATGTCCCCTGTCTAGGTGAACATCTCAAAGGCGATCCCATAAACTTTTCGCCTCAACAATATTAGAAAATTATGGGCGAAGAGCAGGATCAATGGAACCAAAAATGATAGCCCATGCCTTCCGATCAAAGACTTTCCATGCTCGAATTTCAGCGGCACGTTTCGTAACTTCATCGATGAGTCACTTTTAAGAGCACCGGGACAAGGACAAAGTCCCTCAACATGCTCAAACAAGTCGCGGTAAACAAGTGCTACCATTGCCGATGGTTTCCAAATAGAATAGTTTGAACCATCGAGTTTGTCGTCAATACGGTCACTAGAATCACCCATGACGACGTAAAAAGAAATCACTAGCAAAGCTAGAAATATGGAGTGAAGTGGAAAAAAAATGATCGAAAGGATCGAGAAAGAAGAAGCACGAATTAGAACGAGCAAGGATGATGGCCCAAAAGCCCTAAACTCATTTTCTTAATTTCCGATGCGAAAGATCCAATTTATGGCAACCGCAGAGCATACTCTTCAAGACAATGAACATGGCTTTAATACCATGATAAGAAAGAAAGATTAAAAGAGAATAGTATTTATTCTCTAATAATGGTGTGATTAACGGTGTACATGAGAAGCCTTTATATAGGCTTAGAGGAGTAAATGAGCCCAAGATTCTTCCTATGTAGGACCAAAGAGAAAGAAGAGATGTAAGGGAAAACCTACAAAACTATACAACGCCTACAAAATTATACAACATGTTCTAACAAGTGCTACGTAAATAGCTTGCTCGCCTTGCCCACACAAAATCGATGGCACAAAAGGTGGAGCCTGGATAATGGGGGAAAGCTACCAAGATAAGGGGGATTTGCCTTTTAACTTCATGCTTTGATGTTTATTATTGATACGTACTGTTTTACCGCTCAAAATATATTGTATTTACGTATGTTTTTCATTAACAAACATTGAAAGGGGGCGTTTTTCCCACTCCTACTCAAACGTCCCCTTTTATGGTGGGACCCATTTGAGGTCTTTTTTTTTTTCCACTTTCCTTCTTCTTGTTCCCGCTTGTATTGAAGCGTATCACTGCTTCTCCATCTTCCTCCTCCGAGCTTCCTCGAGATGTATGGCTTGATGTCGTCCCTCAACTTCTCGCCCAGGACGGTCCACGACATCCCTTTTGCCTTCCGCTACTCCTCGAACGTCGTGTTGAACATCCGGAGACATGCCCCGCCACCTCCATGTTGACACCTAAATTTTGACCAACCTTTTAATCGTTTATTTTACATAAAAAATCGGAAATTAAATTTTAGTTCTTACAAAAAATTATTAACTTAGTTTTCATATTTATTTTAGCAAACATTGCATTCACATTTTCATCGGATCGCGGTGGATGGACTTGATTCTAGGTTTTGAACTTAATTGAATTATCTCGAATTGATCTTGTGCCAAAATTTTTAAGGAATATGGGCTGATTTGAACTTAAATAAGTGTGATTAAGTCCTTCGAGGCTTAATTGAAAAGGTCTTGCGATTCGGGGTCTATTTTATAAAGAGCCATAAGTTAGAACCCCTAACTTGACCTAATTTTCCCTATATAAGCATCCTTATGCTTCGCAAACAAGGAGGCCACACAATTTGTTATATACGAAAATATAGAGAGAGTGCACGGGGAGAAGAGAGGTCTAGTTCGGGCATTCATTGATTCTTCGTCTAGAAGCTGTTATAAGGCTTCACCGTGGTTCCACTTGCGAGAACAAAAGAAAGCTGGGGACTTTTGTTTGAGTCACACAAAATGAGTCAAAGCATTGGTTTTTTTACGGAGATCTGCAGAAACAAATCCTTCGACGCCCCATCCACAATCGGCCTAGTAGTCGTCCTGTCGAGGCCACACCAAGCAAGCCTCTCACTCGTAGACTTTTGCGGAGAGTGCCCGACGTGATTCAACCACCATCGAATAAGCAAGGTTTTTGAATGACCATCGAGATACCTTCCACGCATGCCCGACACCAACGAGTTGCATCGAGCACGATCGAAAGGGAGTATTTTGGTTTTACGGCTTTCTTTTCTAATTTGCTTATTTTCATGACAGTTAGATCCCCACTACCCACCACTGTTTTTATTGTTCATCCTCGCAGCCTTCGCTCGAATACATATTACAATAAAAAGGTCACGTATGGAAATAGGAAGCCTGGAGACAAAAAGAAAAAGAAGAAGGCAATGTTGGAGTGGGAGTCCAAGAGGTGAGATTTGTGCTTTTTCTTTTTTTTTACTAACCAAGGTTGAAGATCTGCAATCAGGGAAAACAATTAACATAGAGTACAAAGAACGAGAGAGTTCAGGGGCTCTTCCTTAGGTCGAAGTCCAGATACACTTTCGTGAAGTTTCTACTTCAAATCGGCTCGAGTTTCACCCGACGAATCAAGGATTTTGCGGGAGCTAAAAGGTGAGTCCTTGGCTTTTCTAGTTGCTGTTTTACATGTGTTTGATGCTGTTTTTGGGGGCGAAAACGCAGTTTTTTCGAAAATTCGAGAGACAATTATTTTTGTTTGATCTAAATATCAAAATCCTAATTTTTATCTCAAATTTCGAAAATTGGGTTTTAATTGGACTTCTTGGACATGTTTTCAGAATAAAAAAAATTCTAAATCTAAATTAGGAAATTTTATTTCCTAGGAGGCAACATCTATGTTAAGTTGGATAAACTTGTTTGTCGCCATTCGGATACGACTCTCCAACTTAGTAAAGATGGGAATTTAGTTATCTTAAAAAGCCAAATTTAGATTTATGAATATCCTATTTTTCGAAAAATTGCAAGAAGATGCGTTTTGATTTGCCTCAATTTATCCGGATTGCTATCTTGCATTAACCGATCGGGTTGATATTCTCGTCCTTGATTGATATGTGGTTTGATTTAAATTTCCGATAAACTTTTTAAAAAAATCCTAAAAAATTTAGTGAGATATGGTTTCTTATAAACCATGTCCGATTAAATCTTTTAGGAAAATAAAGTTTCCTAAAAACTTTATCTCATTAAGTTTATCTTGAAAATTTAGGTCAAGAGAATCAAATCGAATATTCTTAATCCGGCCGAGAATTCAAAAGAAAAGGGATAGAAATCAGAAAATTTTGTCATGCATATCTCGCATTATCTCGTTGCATATTTAGCATATCTTGGATATCTCACGTCATTCTCGTACATATATCGAATTTTATGCATATCTTGCATATCCACTTCATATTTTCGAGTATCATATCTTGCATTCCATATTTTTAATATATCATTTATATCCTTGCATATATTTGATCTCATGCATATTTCGATTATCATAAAACCAAAAAAAAATCAGCTTATGTTGTCTTGCATATCTCATACATATCTTGCATATTTTTTTGCATATATCATGCATATCCATATCTCATGTCATATCATATTGCTTATCTTATATCATCCATGCATATTTTCATGCTATATGATATGTCATGTTTTCGCGTATCAATGCATCACCTACCATATTTTCGAAAATCGTAAAATCATTCATTATAATTTCCGAAAATCATGCAAGTGCATCACTTGATATGTCATTTTTACGTGTAATGCTATGTAGAAATCATGTTTAGTCTTCATGCACTTAACGCTAATAAATTAAACTTACACATTTAGTATAGTTTGTTCGCTTCTATGATTTCTTGCATACCATCTATGTCTTCCATGATTTTTGCTTGAAGCCATTGTTATTGCATATAAGCCATATGTCATTTGCATGCCTTAATTTGAGTAGTTAACTTTTGCATATAGGGTAACTTGACTCTAAATTTGTATGCTTTGCATATCTCATCATTTTAGATAGTCTCATTACATTCATTCTAAATAAATGAAAATACAAAAACACCCCATTTGAGCTTAAAGTAAAGATCAGTCAAACTTGAGTTGTCAAACTTAGGATATCTAATGAAATTAAGGTACCGAAAGGGCAATAACTTTAATTAGGTAATGTAATCAAATCTCCAAATCCTTAATCTCTAGTTCGTAGAAATAAAATAGTTCTCCCACTATTTTATTTAGGTTTCTAATCAACCTACCAAAAATGGTTAGTGGCTACTCTGAATTCTAAATCATTCTAATTAACCAAAGTTGAGATTTGGTAGAGCTTGGGAGAGTTCGTACTAGGTTAGTCTCTAATTAGCCTAATAATCCATTTACTAAAGGTCTTAACTGATTTTTTTTATAGGTCGCGACACTCCGGCAATCATCCCTTGGCTGCCACCTCCGGCAGGGACGAGAGGACTTTGTTCTACACCGCAGCCGCATAACTCGCAACGTATTACCTCATTTTCTTCGAGTGCCTCGCTTCTTGCTCGTCCTCGAGCAGGTTTTAAGGTTCATGGAGTAGTTCAAATTATTCGCGAGGCATAGGTAGGAGAGTGAGACACTTCCTTGTAGAGCTCTGCCATGGTGTTGAGCCTCCATAGCACAACAAGGATTAACTATGCTAATCAAACCGAGACCAAATATATCGGGAGATCGTTGGAGTTTGGGCTTTCAAAGTACAATTTCAGCAGATTTAGATTTCCCGGTCGCGGATGATTTATCAAGATGTGAGAGAGAGTCGCGTTGTAACTAGTGGGGGTCCATCACCATTCGAGTTAGCGAGTGGATTTTGCCACATTCAGCAAGAATTTTGGAAGAGTCCTCTTGAAATTGTGACTTCTTAGTTCGAGAGAATCATTCCGAGATTTATTAATGAAGAGAGGGCTTTTAATTCTCTCTAGCGATCCTTTGATTATCATAATGATTTTCATGAATCTAAAAAAATTGCCCGAGGTGCTTGAGCTCACTGGCAACAAGATCAAAGATTGGAACGTGAAGAGGACAATCCCGATGCGTTTGCAACTGGACATCTGGGATGATAAGGAGCTTGAAACTCTGTCAATAAACTTTCGCTGGAGGCGAGGCAGCATCCTAAATCAACAAAATAACAAGAAGGAAAAGTAAAGTCGAAGAGAAAGGAGAAATAAATAAATAATCCCGAATGGGCCTGACATTTGATTATTTATGGGTACAACATTGTAAAGGAGAAAAAAAGCCAAGGGTAATATAATCACTGCACTATAAAGAGGAGTGTTTAAGCCAAATAAGGAGTAAAAAAAGCGCGATCCATATCGAAATGCTAGGTTTCAAGTTTTTCTTAAGATAAACCTACACAATGGAGTCAATTCAATTTAAAATGTATGCCAAACTCGGCATATTGTTTATTATTGATATATATTGTTTTATGTGCTCAAAATATATTATATCTTTTTACATTTTTTATTAACAAATATTAAAATGACGGGTTTCATATTTTTATAAAATCAATCCAATTTACAATGTATGTCAACCTCGGTATACTATTTATTATTGATACATATTGTTTTATGCGCTCAAAATATTTTGTATCCTGATGACTCCGCCTTCAACGACGACAACAACAACGTTGTATCAATATTTGACATAAATTGTAAATTGTATTTTGTATCCTTGATGACTCCGCCTTCAACAATAACAACAACAACAACAATCCCTCTACAACTACTTCCAAACCCTTAGAGTCGGTGTACCAACAATAGTTCATCATTCACAACAATCCCGTCATGGGTGGCTCCATCTGCATCCCCGGCAACATAACCTTGGCAACTACTTTACTGGCTTCAATCTTGAGCAGCTAATGCAGCAGCTCGTAAAGAATGATCCCAATCATTACGGTATGCCCTCACATCAATGTTCGCAATTAATGGGTTTCCGGTCATATCATCGAGGAATTGCTCGCCTTAGATAAGTCGCTGAGCACCGTTGTAAGGACATGTTTGAGCTTGGTCGGAGACAAAGCAAATGCCTTGTAAGTATATATATCTTTCTGATTTCATTTTTCCCTTGTTTGGAATTGCACGATTCCCCCCCTGTTTGTAGATATGAATTATCCACTGATGATCCTAATTATGAGCAAAGGAATGGGGGTTCCAGCAAGTTGGATGAGGACTAGACTTAGGCTTCCTTTGGATTGGAATTTGCAGTTATTGACTTAATAAAAAATAAAATAAAATAAAATAAAGAACTCATTACTATAGATTAGATCAAATTGAACTTTGCTAATAGATAGAGAGATCAGGTCAAATTGAACCTTACTAATAGGTAGAGAGATTAGACTAAATTGAACCTTATTAATTGGTGGAGATTCCTCTTTAATCAAAAGGGTTTTAACAATTTTTTTATTTGATTATTATTTGAGGTGAATTCGAAATTGCTCGAATTGTATGATGTATTTAAAGAGACGCTAAGACGGATAACGGTTAACTGGAATTTATAGTTATTGACCAGGAAAAAACTAAAAATAAGGAACTCATCCCTATAGATTAGATGAAATTGAACCTTACTAATTGGTGGACATTCTTTCTTTAATCAAAGGATTTTGACATTTTTTTATTGGATTATTATTTTAGGCGAATTTCGAATTGTTCAAATTGTATAATCATTAATTATTGACATTGTTAAACGACCCAAATCGATTTGATTATAATTCAATTCGTGCTTTCTAAGTATTGGATGGAAGCAAATGAGAGAGAGCACTCCCTTATTTATATAAGAGACCTCTCATTACAACTGTTAATCTTTCATAAATCTAATGGTCGAGATTGCATCTCGACATTTACCAACTACCGATATTTAATACAAGATGCTCTAGAACACAATACATTTACCGTATCGCCTGTCCCTAAGGATATTCGAAAAGACTCAAAAAAACACTCTAGGAGACCGGCTCGGTCTTCTTGGATCATACACGGTCCTTTGTGCATGGGAAACCTTGCGACCTTGATATTATCCCACCCATCCAAGCGATGTCCTCGGCACCCTCGGCTCAATGTGTTTCCCTTACATCCCTCTCTTGGATCATTGGTTTCTTTGGGCGTTGGCTATTCTTCCATCTCCAATGTCGCTTCGTCTTTGGCTTCTCTGTTGTTGGCTACTCTTGAATCACAATTCGTTCCAAGAGGAACTCCTACTTCGGTTCGGCTACCCCATGTTGTCCGGCAAGTTCTCCACTTCTGAAAAGAGTACATGAGCCAGCATCTCATGTTGATTTGGTGTAGGAATATCCAACTCTACCTTTGGCTTTCCCAAAGGTTGTGGCTTAGACTCGATTGTGAGCTCCTTAGCTCTCGGCCCCTCAACCACGAGTTGGATCGTGGAGGTGCTCTTGGTCTTCGTCAACCAAAGATCATGGGTGCCATTGATGGGCATTGCAAGTCGGTGATGATAATCAATTTGGCTCTCATGTTTGTCATGGCCCTTGCACTATGAAAGAAGTCCAAACCCAAGATAAGATCGTTTTCATCGAGCAGAATTACCTCAAAAGTGAGTCTGCCCTTCCATCCACTGACGTGTAGTTACACGTTCCGAGCAACGCCAACGGCAGGTACATCATCTAAGTTGACCACCTTGAACCGATATTCACTTTGTTCCACGTGAAATCCCAACCACTTTGCTGCCTCGCTTGACATAGAGCATGCTTGACGCACCCATATCAGCCATGGCATAGAGTGTTGCTTTATGCATCTTGACTTTCATAAATGGCAATCTTGTAGGCTTCTTGGGTGGTGCTTGGATCTTCACAAAATTGACAGAGTTGAGAGCCTTTACGGTTCCGAGTGGCACTTCCCTCTTTGCTTGCTTCGGCTCTTCCTCCTCTAAGGCAGGCAATGTGTTGATCTTGTTCTTTCTTTGGACACTCTTGGTCCAATGGGGCCGTCGCAAATGAAACATGGAGATGGCGGTGGCTTCTTACACCTTTCTTTGTTGAACTCTCGTTGGAGTCGATTCTACCTCGGGTTAGATTGTTTGCAAGACCTTCGCTCCATGATTTTTCCCATCGATATTTTTTATTACGAGTAGCTTTGCCTTCCTCTTCCTCGTCGTGGTGGCAATCCATTCTCCACACATTCCCTTGAGCTCGCTATGCGACCGGGCGTGGTCGAGCCTCGCCCAAATTTGGAGAGGCTCGACCTCGTGTGGCCTATCGCCGGTTGTTGCCGAGGTCCGGCAACTAGCGGAGTAAGGAGGGAAAATAAAAGATCAAATAAATTATAATAAAATAAAATAACAAAATAAATTGAAAAGTTCTAATTTTTTTGGCTTGAGATAAAATTATGAGATAGAAAACATTTTCGACAAATGTCACCGAATAAAGAAAAACCAATCCTTTTTCTGGAAAATGATTTCCCAGAAAGTGTTTTTCTTTATCATAAATTCTTTTCCCAAACAAACGTACCCTAATAAAAATTGTGACGTGTTGTTTTGAAAATTAAGGAAGTGTATATACATCTTAAAAGTAAATTATGCTTCTACCCAGAATGAGAATTTGTAGAATTTGGAGTTTTTTATTATTATTTTTGGTTTCGTGATTACTATGGGTAATCCTTTCAATTGTGATTAATACCTGAAACCTACCCTACTACGGTCAAGTCCCATTTTTTAAAATCGGAAACCATTGTTGACCCGATAAGTAGCATGGCAATTTTTTCCTTGTTTTTGTGTTATTTAATGATATATACAATTTGTATGTTAATTCTTCTGTTTGAGGATAACATAATTTTTTCATTTTCAATGTATATTTTTCTATTTAAAAAAAAAGAACTTACTTAATTTTGGTGATTTGGTTCCATGTTCAATCCTAAGACAAGCATTCCAAATTCCCGAGTAAAATGGATCAGTTCAAGATATAGAATGGAAGCCGAATAGTTCAAGGTTGGCTCTTGATTTTTGGAATCGGGAACCGGACCGGCCCTATTGTGAATAGATCCGGTTGCTCACTCCTCCCAATGGTTACAGAAGTGAAAACACTTAATTCTTATTTATGTTTGAGAAAACATTTTAAAAATGGAAAATGAAATTGAAACCGGAGTAATATCAAATTAGACCAAAAAAAAAAAGTTGCTTGAGCTTGGGCTTAATTAAACTCAAAAATAGTATGTGCATGGAGCAAAGGAGATCGCCTGATCTTGCTTTCTACAAGAACTTAATCAACAAAATATGAGAATCACGTGCATGCTTGTATCACCTTCCCAAGTCAAATTGCAACTTCAAGTGGCCCTATGTCCTGAACTGGACAATTTCTACTGTGAGATGTACGAGGAACACAGAAGCTAAAGCACAACGGAAACTTTCATGTCGGAAGTAGGATCACGCTGGAACACTCATGTAGCTACTGCTGTTGCAATGTCTATGAACTTCTGATATGATGCAGAGGAAAGATCGGAAACGGAGCTTATTAGTATGCCATCCTCAAGAAAACCCTCTTTCCCAATCGCAAAATAAACCGAAAGGTTTTACAAGGATGACTAAGGAAAAAGTGCAAGCAAGATCAGGCGATCTCCTTCAGCTTCTAATACATATACACCGCGAATAGAGCCCTCGAAGCCCCGACAAATCACGCTCTCCGTTCGCTCTTGCCAAAAATGGCTTCCCTCATCAAGAGCTTGATTCCCCTCACCCATAACCGAGCCATTTCATTGCGT
The DNA here is from genome assembly GCA_021437795.1 of Rhodamnia rubescens. Classification (NCBI taxonomy): domain Eukaryota; kingdom Viridiplantae; phylum Streptophyta; class Magnoliopsida; order Myrtales; family Myrtaceae; genus Rhodamnia; species Rhodamnia rubescens. Next base: position 1,020,385 of record JAILYA010000063.1, on the reverse strand, counting down.
CCCTCGTAAACAAAGTGGATTTCTTTGTTCTTGGTCGTCATGACATTGAACATCCCGGTTCAACCGTGTCGAACTTCCGCCTCCGGCGGAAAGACGAACTAGGCCCCACCCCGGCCCGCTTGCATGTCACGTCCAATACCGTTTTGTCTCGACAGTGTGAGTGCGGTTTCATATTTCGCATTCCGTTGGCAAAGGTTCAAACTTGAGGAACATCCATGGAAACTTTTCTGTTGATGTCAAGAAGAAGGCTTTCAAGGATGCCCGTGAAAGGCTTTGTCCCATTGTAATGAATTCACTCCTTATTCTCTCTTGATATGCATTGGGCAATTGAGTCCGGTGCATTGTATGCGTTGGAGCCATAGACTGATAACAAGTGCTTTGTATTCTATTTACAGGTAATGGAGCAGTGGGTCGGTAGACTGGATGTTGCCATCTTCAACGCCATACTGCGTGGTAGGGATGTTCGGTTTTATTGAAAAACCGAACCGAACATAACCTAACCATTAGAGCTTAAACCGAATCAAATCTTGCCCTAAAGTGAATATGAACCGAACAAAAAATATATAAATAATTGCCTCTTAACAAGTGCGTGGATCAGACGACGAGATGCCAACGGATCTTTCTGACCACATCCGAGGGTGCTACATGTTCCAGACGGAAAATCTGGTTGTAGCACTGCGATACAATTGAAAAATGCGGTGAGCGGCTGTCTTTCTTTTTTCTTTACCCTTTTCATCCTTAATTTATCACTCGTCAATGGTACTTCCACACAAACTTCTTGAGCAATGACAATAATTCTTCACCAGAAAGTTCAATCTCCTGATTCCAGAGCATGTAATGCTTTTACCTGAGAGTTTGCGAGATGGCTCATTAGGGGACACGTAATTCTAACTGATAGTCAGCAGCTGAGTTTTGGCCTGCCTTTGGTGTGCCATTGATCAAGAGTGTTTGTGCCAGATGAATACTCTCCAAATCCTGTGCCAGAGGCACTTATATTGATACCCTCGACTCCGAGGTTAGCTCATTCAAGTAGTCGTTCGGGCTCAATACTGCTGCGTTGTATTCATTTTCCGTCGAGTCCTTATCCAGTTGAAATGCTGCAATAATTTGTACGTACTTATCATTTGACTGATCTCGCCTTGGTGAAGACGAAGCTTTTTGTCATCTTTATCCAGAATCACATCGATGAAGACGAACAGTTGATAACGAGTATCGACACGTTGCATCCTCAACAGCATAAGAACCACCTCCAGCATCTTCACTGGGCACCGTCATCCGAGAGTTGGGAAATCAAACCTTGTCAAGGACAGGGTCATCGGTCCTTAGAAAACCTTATACCAGCCACGACGAGGTCGGCGAATTGGACTCTCCGGTAGGTTCAATCATCCACGATAGCGGCCAAGTTTTGCCACTTCACGGCTGCCAAACTGGATACTCGAAAGAAGGAATGGCAGGAAGGTTGTCAGATATCGACTCCTCAAGGAAGTGTGGAGCGATGGTGAATAGTCCCTCCTCTCCTATGCCTTGCTCTCACAGTTTTTGGTTCTTCCCGTTTATATACTTCCCCTGTAATTAATCAGGTCAGCTTAATATATGCATTTTATTTATGAAGTTTCAAAATAGTATCCCTATTATAGCAAGCACTAAGTGTTGGAGTTTATTTGTAAAACAAACAAAAAAAGAAAAAGCCGCCTTTTCAATCCCACATGGGATAGAAAATAAAAAGAAGAGTGCAAGTTTTTTATTAGTTAGAAGGCCATTATAGTCTTTCGAATAAAGAAATGGGCCATTGCGCTAGACCCACTATACATGGGTGCGCATGTGATTGCGCGATTTTGACGCACTTAGCACTTAATTATATTATATATATTTTAATTATGACTGTTTGGACATGAACAGTTGCATCCGAATGGCGGTTGTCCGAATGATTGTTATCACACACGAAAGGTTATGTTCGAATTGCGATGTTCGGACATGAACAATGACCGTTATCACACGCGAAGGGTTATGTTCGAATTGCGATGTTTCGAACATGAATTGGTGCGATGTTTGCATACATGAATAAGTACGACGTTTCGGACATGAATATGTGCGTTCATATATTGGCGATTTGGACAAAGAAGAGGGTGTGTCTATTAGTATTATATAAAGGACAATTCCTGTTCAATTTCAATGAGTGAACCTTTTATTCTTTCGTTTTTCCTTCAAAAGAAAGACAAACCAATTTTTCATTGTTTCACAAAAAGTTTTAGGAGATTTACCTGGAATTGTTATCCAAAGATTCTCACCGTGACTTTGTTGTATCCCGAAGGGAATTTGCCGAAACCTATAGCAACTTCGTGGGGCAAATTAATCCTAAAAGAAAGTGATTACACGCCTCAAAGTCCGACCGTATTGTTACTCCATTTTTTTATATTTTCCCAACACTAAGTTTTGCCGAATGAAGAATCTGACTCTGCAAACGAAATATAGTTTGATTTTATGAGAGGCAATTATTCATGCATCTAGTGAATATGCGATCTTCAAACGCCCCTTTCCATGGGCCTTTCATCTTTGACTTGTCTGAACGGTTAGTACAAAACTACAAATGAACTGGCCAGGAAATTCCGTAACCCCATGGCTGCGATGGTTTCGGGCTCTAGAAGAATTTCCCTGACTGTTGTTGGTACTTTTGACCTTGCGGAAAGTCTTCTGTCGGGAATTATTTCAGTTACTTTGACTAAGTTTTTTTTTTTTTTGTCGGAATTGTTTTTCTACGTTTGGATTGTTCAAGGGAAAACGAAAAGTTCTCCAATAACTAACTAAAAACATGGCCTTAAATTCAGAGGAATGACTCCATGGTTTCAAAATTATTTTTTTGAAAGAACGACTAGGCCCTAGTGCTTAGGCCTAGGGGACCCAGACTAAGCCGAGGACCACACGGGCTGAACACCTGGCGGCGAGGACCAGGACCTCGGCGCCGGGACCTGGGTACCCCGAGGCTGAGATCAGGACCTCAACATCGGTGCTCGAGTTCCCAACGGTTGGGCCCCGGACCTGAACAACTGGGGCTGGTGTCGTGGGGCCATGCCCAACTGCCGGGTTCTTGGCTGCAGGTGTTGAGGTCCCGACTAAGATATGCAACACTTCTCTTCGTGATATCTTGTTATTCATAAGAAATATTTATCAACTCTTGGCAAAACATGGAATAGACATTGAAAACCAAAAAGAACAAGGAAGAAATCGTAGAAAAAAAAGTGAAATATATAGAATTGGAACGTGATCATATAGAAGTCTCAGTTTTAACTCCTCTCTGAATAGAGATGAGCAAATGGAGGAGAAAAAGAAATCATTTTAGTGAATGCTACATATTGCTTGGCTTTTCCGTATAAAATTGAGGGCGAGCAAGTCGGATCAACCGAATTAGGAACCACTTGGACTACACTGGTGGTATGGTTCCCGGTTCTTAAAATTGGAACCGGTGTCCAGGGCGATCCGATTCCCGATTTCAAGGGTACGAGGATTGGACCGAAAGACTTTGACTTTTTTCATTCATGTAGTCTTTCTCTTTGTGAAGAGTTCTGAACGCATTGAGTGTGATCGTAGCTAAATGGTCATTTCACTTAATTGCGTATTGAAAACCCAGTTTCCTTTGTTTAGGAATGGGACTTATGCAAATAAATCTCGCGATCTCCGTAATATTGCGAAGATTGCGTAATATTGTGTATTTTTTTCTCTATTTTTTGTTAGGCAATTTATAATTTTTAGAGTATTTGGGTAATTTGGTGTTTCCTAGGGTAATTAGGGTTAGCAACCTTTATAAGTTATCTTTTAGGGTTTCGAAGGAGACTTGAATATTTTGACAATATTACGATTTAATATCGTTTGAGAGAACAGAGATTGTTCCTCGTTACCAATTTGTTCTGTTCGGTCTTGGTTTCTATCGCGTTTTGGCATCATTTGGTATCAAAGCACGGGTTGCTTGAAATCAATGGCTGAACGAAATCGAGGTGGTCGTGGACGGCGTGCTCGTGGAGGCCGGGGACATGGAGTCGTTCTCGATGCAAATGAACAGCCGCGTCTCGAGACACAGCGAGACATAAAAAACGAAGAACCGAGAAGACAAATTCGGGATTTGCAGCGACGTCTTGCGGAGGCGGGACTTGACGCACAATCCGAAGAAGGAGCGGGGTCCGAAGATTCATCCGAAGTTGAAGAAGATGACGATAACCCTTTCGTGGTCCGAACCAGGGAGCGAGAATCGAGGAATTCGACACGAAAATCAATCGTCTTCAAAAAATTTCGGGATGAAGATTGAGATTCCCGAGTTTCATGGTAAGGCTCATCCCGATGAGTTTATAGATTGGCTACATACGGATAGAGCGGATTTTTGAACTTAAGAATCGACTAAAGGGGAAAAGGTGAAACCGGTAGCTATTAGACTACGGAAGCATGCTTCGATTTGGTGGGAACGTGTTAAAAAGCAGCATGCTAGGGAAGGGAAGCCCAAGGTGGATCGCTGGGAAAAGATGAAAAAATTATTGCAAAAAAAATTTCTGCCTACTCATTATAGGCAAGAGGCGTTTATTGAATATCACAACATCAAGCGGCGTGATTTGTCGGTCGAAGAATATACGGAGGAGTTTGATCGGTTGCGGATGCGTTGTGATGTGGGCGAGGAAGACGAACAAACGATTGCTTGATATCCGGCGGGGATACGTTACGAAATTTCGATGTTGTCCAATTGCAGCAGTATTGGACATATGAGGATGTGTGCGGGCGGCCTTAAAGGTGGAAGGGCGAGTGCAAGAGGAAGGGTAGCGGTTCCAAGTGGTCGAAAGCGGCTCCAAATGGTCCCGTAAAGAATCCCGAGGGAAAACGGGAAGTTCGTCGGCCCCAATGGCGATTAAGGGTACGAGTTCGAAAATTGCATCAAAAGGAGAACAGGGTAGTGCCGGAACTAACGGGGGAGGAGCGGCGGCCAAGCGATGTTTCAAGTGTCAAGGGCTAGGACACTTCGCGGGCGATTGTCCAAATCGGCGGATTGTAACCCCGGTAGGTAACCCAGGCGCTTGTTGAGGATTCGGCGGATATCGATTCCGATGAAGAACGAGAGGACGTGGATCCAAATCATGAAGAGGTTGTCTATGCCGTTTCTAGTGAGTCCTTAGTCGTGCGTAGAACCTTAAATATTGCTGAAATGGATATGAATCATGGCTTAGGCATAATATTTTTCATACTAAGTGCACTAATGGAGGAAAGGTGTGTAGTATGATAATTGATGGCGGAGTCATGAGAATATGATATCTACTACTATGGTAGATAAGTTGGGGCTGAAAACCGTAGAACATCCTCAACCGTATAAGCTATCATGGCTTAAGAAAGGGAACGAGGTAAAGGTGACCAAGAGGTGTTTAGTGCGGTTCTCGATTGGAAAAAAATATACTGATGAAGTGTGGGGTGATGTAGTGCCGATGGATGCTCGCCACATTCATTGGATAGACCTTGGCAATTTGACAGAAAACGCAGCATGATGGGTTTAAGAATATGTATACTTTCAAGAAGGCTGGTCGAACCATTACTCTGGGACCTTCGGATATGAGAAAGGAACAAAAAAATAATCCGCTTTCCAAATCGAGTTCCAGGATGAGGCGGAGAACGCGCCCGAGCTTTTATTGTGGTAGTGATGGAATAGAATCTTGAAAGTTCGAAGTTCCAACTCAAGTTCTGCCTCTACTTGAGGAGTTTGCTGATGTTGTATCGGAGGAGTTACCACCGGATTGCCACCTATGAGGGATATTCAACACCGTATAGATCTCGTTCCGGGAGCCGTAATACCCAATAAAGTAGCTTACCGGATGAATCCTAAGGAGCACGAGGAGATGCGAGAGGCAAGTGCGGGAATTATTAGAAAATGGCGCGATTCGAGAGAGCATGAGCCCCGTGCCGTATCATCTTTGTTGGTACCTAAGAAGGATGGATCGTGGAGGATGTGCGTGGATAGTAGGGCTGTTAACAAGATCACACTTAGGTATCGTTTTCCAATTCCGCAATTTGACGATTTGATTGATCAATTATATGGGGCGACTATCTTTTCGAAGATAGATTTGAGGAACGGATACCATCGATTAGGGTGCGACACGGAGACGAGTGGAAGACAGCATTCAAGACTAGAGATGGTCCGTATGAGTGGATGGTATTGCCCTTCGGGTTATCTAATGCGCCTAGCACCTTTATGAGGTTAATGAACCAGGTTTTTCGTCCTTTTATTGGGCACTTTGTTGTCGTTTATTTCGATGACATTCTGATTTACAGTGCATCAACCGAGCAACACTTGCAGCATTTAAAAAGGGTCTTTCAAGCCTTGAGGGAGCGAAGTTATACACCAATGTTAAGAAGTGTCACTTTTTAACTAATAATGTGACCTTTTTGGGGTATATCGTGAGTAAAGAAGGCATTCGAGATGGTTCTAGCTAAGGTTGAGGCTATCACAAGTTGGGAGGTTCCGAAAAATATCCACGAGGTACGTAGCTTTCATGGGCTTGCGTCTTTTTACCGGGAGATTTGTTCGGGATTTCAGTTCTATTATTGCGCCTCTTCTGATTGTTTGAGGGGAGGTAAATTTGTGTGGACCGAAGAAGCGTGAAGCGCTTTCCGCTTATTGAAAAAGAAGATGACGGAAGCACCTGTTTTAGCACTTCCCGACTTTAGTGAGATTTTTGAGGTGCATTGCGATGCCTCGGGTGTTGGTATTGGGGGTGTCTTGAGCCGAAAAGTAAACCTATAGCATTCTTCAAGTGAGAAATTAAACGAGGCGAAAAAGAAGTATTCAACTTACGACAAAGAATTTTATGCTATTGTGAGGAGTCCGGAGCATTGGAGGCACTATCTAGTTTCAAAGGAATTTGTTTTATATTCGATCATGAAGCTTTGAAATATATCCATGGACAGCATAAACTGAATGCTAAGCATGCGAAGTGGGTGGAGTTTCTTCAAGCCTTCGGTTTTTCCATTAAGCATAAAGCGGGTGTCTTGAATAAAGTTGCTTGATGCTTTGAGCAGAAAATATTCTTTGTTGTTCACAATGCGGGTGAAAGTTATAAGCTTTGATTCTTTCAAGGATTTATATGTTGATGATCCTTACTTCGGGGATATACCGGAGGAAGTGCAAGACAGAGCCTTTTCAGCAATTTCGGATTGTGAAGGGTTATCTTTTTAAAGGTAACAGGCTATGTATTCCCCAATGTTCTTTGAGAGAGGCGGTTATTTTGGAGAGTCATGCGGGGGGTCTAGCTGGGCACTTTGGGGTGGATAAGACGCTGGCCTTACTGCGTGAACACTTTTATTGGAAACGAATGGAGCGTGACGTGACTCGATTAGTAGAAAGGTGCAGGATATGTCATCCGGCGAAAACCGGACGTTCTAATGCCGGCCCGTATATGCCCTTGCCTGTTCCGGTTGCGCCGGTGGGAGGATGTCGGTCTTGACTTTATCCCGGGAATGCCAAGAACACAGCGGAATAAAGATTCCATTATGGTGGTTGTCGACGGGTTTTCGAAGATGGCGCACTTTATTCCTCGTAACAAGACCTTTGATGCTTCTCGGTGTCGCTCGTTTATTTCTCGAGAAATTGTTAAGCCGCATGGAGTTCCTAAGTCCATAACATTTGATCGTGATGTTAAGTTTGTGAGTCACTTTTGGCGCACTCTCGGCGACACATGGGCACCAATATGAAGTTTTGCTCCTCTCATCACCCTCAAACCGATGGGCGGACCGAAGTTGTCAATCGGAACTTAGGAAACTTGTCGTGAGTCGATTGGAGATTACTTGCGACAATGGGATTTGGCTTTGCCCCAGGGCGGAATTTGCCTTTAATAGATCCGAGAATCGAACTACGTGCAAGACACCTTTTGAGGTGGTTTATGGGCGTAATCCTATTACTCCCCTGGACCTTACGCCGTTGCCGATTCACAAGCAATTTAGCTCGAGATCTTTGAAGAACATGCAAGGCAAATAAAAGAGTTGCACTCACAAGTCCACAATCGGATCTCCAAGCGAGAACATGAAGTATAAGCAACACGTGGATAGGCGCAGGAAAAGAGTTGTCTTCAAGGAGGGCGATTTAGTATGGATACACCTTAGCAAGGAGCGTTTTCCGGCGGGGAGGTTTGGCAAGTTACAACCTAGAGCCGACGGACCCTTCGTAGTTCCTGGAGCGAATAAATAACAACACTTATAAGATTGAACTGCCGGGTAAGTATAATGTGTCCGGGGACTTTTAACGTCGCGGATTTATCTCCTTACCACAATAATGAGGACGAGCATGAGGACGTCGACGACGATGAAGACAAAGCGATTCGAGGGCGAATCTTTTTTTAGCGAGGGAGAATGATGCAAATAAATCTCGCGATCTCCGTAATATTGCGAAGATCGCGTAATATTGTGTATTTTTTTTCTCTATTTTTTTTAGGCAATTTATAATTTTTAGGGTATTTGGGTAATTTGGTGTTTCCTAGGTAATTAGGGTTAGCAACCTTTATAAGTTATCTTTTAGGGTTTCGAAGGAGACTTGAATATTTTGACAATATTACGATTTGATATCGTTTGAGAGAACATAGATTGTTCCTCGTTATCAATTTGTTTTGTTCAGTCTTGGTTTCTATCGCGTTTCGGCATCGGGGACAGGAAATGTTAAAAGAAAAAATTGCCAATTTGGCCATGTAGGGATACGGCTTCTGCAAAGAGGCATGAACTTGCCCATAATGAACTTACGAATATCTAAGAGTGTCTTCTCAGCTTTTTTAGTGATATGCCATCAAAGTTCTCTCTCATATTCTGAGATGGTGCCATCATTTTGTGACTGAAGATCTTCTGATGCAGGTATACTGTTGAACATATCAATTTGAGATCACGACCGCGAGCAAGGACTGGCCGTGGTGGAGAGAAGTACAGTTGAAGTCGACAGAATAACTGCCGCGTAGGGGTCTCGGTCGAAGGCCCCGGCACGATGGTGGTGATGTGGTGCTCGGACTGCTGGAAGGGAAGGGAGGTGAGTTTGGCGAGGATAGCCTCCTTGCCCCGGAAATGATGGCCGTCGAAGAGCAGCACCGAATCTTCGTGGTAAAGGTTCGCCAAGTCCGCCCGGTTCGCGTCGTACGTCCTGTAGAAGCTCTTCACGAACCGCATGGCTAGATCCCCTTTTTCTCCAACGATCGTCGTCGTCATCTCTCGCGATGAAGAAGATGGCACCCAGTTGACGAGAGAGAGAGCCTAGGGCAAAACAAATAGCGATCTTTTCGAGGTGCGAGAGCGGGCGAGCGAGAGTTTGTGGGTTTCTTTTGTTTTTTTTTTCGCTTTTTATCTGGAATTTTCGTCTCGTGTTCAACAAACGAAAGAAAAATATTAAGAGATTTTGTTTTTTGTTATTTGTATAATACCAAGATTTGACGGGTTGAACATTAGAGCCAGCTTCGTTAAATCCATAGGACAAAAAATACAAAGAATTTTAATTGAATTTTTTATAACTGTTGATGGTGCATCAAACGATATTACCGTTGTTTTTAGTCAAGTAATTTTAATAGGTTGAAATTGAGCCAATAGTAATGTCAAACGCCTTAAAAGACATAAATATGTATAGATTTTTATCATATATATTTTTGAAATTAGATTAGAATCGCTTTCCATATGTCTATTTATATGTCGAGGATTTGTTTCTGCTTAAAAAAGAGGGAGGAAAGTGTAATAGTGAGATTTGATCGGTTTATGTTTAATTTAAACAGGGCCGTACTCTTAAATTTTCAAAATGAGAAAGCAAGGATACTATAGCTAGGCTTCAATGACGGAAGTGGTGAGGACAAGAATGGCGTGCGAGTGTGTTTATATTCGAGCAATGGTGATCAAACCTTTGACCTTGATGCAAAGTCGATATGAATCTTTTGAGGAATTAGGATCTATTATTGCCTCGAGAACTTTGGGATCCATCTTGGCCTGCACCACTTCAGGATGACATCTTGCTCACTTTGCATCTCCAAATTGTCATAATGTCATAATTGTTTGAAACTGACTTTTGTTTCAGTGCAGTAGGTAGGCAGATTTCCCCCTGGAAAGTGGAGTGATAAAATTTCATGAGAAAGTTACCGAGGGGCAGGCGGTATCACCCCCTTACAAGACACTACTAATTCTAATATGCTATTTAATGTGAGAAAGGGTTCTTTAGTAATCCACGACCTCAAACCAAACAAAGTTAGGGTCATTGAAGTAGTATTCGGTGTGCCAATGATCATGAGGGTCCTTTCATCTTTGACTTGACTGAACGGTTAGTGCAAAACCATGGTTGCGATTGTCTTGGGCTTACCGAACTCGGTTCGAAGAAGAGTTTCCTTCTTTGTTATTGGTGCTTTTGACTTTGCAGATAGTTCTTCTACGTTTGTATCGTTTAAGGAAAAACGGAAAATACTTCCATAATTCATGAAAACTATGTATTTAAATTCAGAAGAATCATTTCACGTTTCAAATCCAAATTTTTTTTTTTCAAATACTGGACCCAAGTGCTCAAGCCTAGAGGGCCTAGGCTAAGCCACGGATCTCAGTGTCGGGGCTCAAATCTTGCGAAGCATGCTTGAACCCCTAGCGGCAAGGCTTAGGACCTTGGCATCGGGACCTCGGTCCCGGGGGCCAAGGTCAGGGCCTCAACACCAATGCTCGAGTTCCCAACAACTGTGCTCAGGACCCCGACAGTTTGGGACCGGTCTCAAGTGGCCATGCCCAATTGCCAGGTTCTTGGCTGCGGGTGTTAAAGTCCCGATAAAAGATATGCAATAGTTTTCTTTGTGATATGTTGTTATAGACAAGAAATATCTATCAACTCTTGCCAAAACGAAGAATAGACATAAAAAAAAAACCTCGGCTAATTTGTCTTGCACTAACATTAGAGGACGCGCGCGAACTCATGCGCACACGAGAGAGACTTCATACACGACCTCTCACATCAATAAACTTCAAAACAATACATACAAGGCATATCCACGAATTCAATAGGCATTAGGCAGTAACCAGAATTGTTGACATGTTCAAACATTCACTCGTTTAATTAGACGAAAACCAGAACTCTTCTCAAAATGCATTTCCACCATATATAGCCGAGATCAACTGAAGAGTGTTATCCAATAAAAGGGTTGCTCATGTGAAGTTAATAGCCATGCACAATCGGAAGCATTGTTTGGCACGGGGTAGAAATAGAAAATGATGCTTAAAACTTGCGTTAAATAACTTTTAGCAACTAAACTTGCTGCAATTCTGTTTCTCCCAGTGACCTCACAAAGTCACATGACATGTTTGAGAGGGTGCTACAAAATGACATTAGTCTGCTCGGTAGAAATATGCCTCAGCATTTTCTACTTTTCTGTGGCGCTCTATCAATCTTGATCGTGCTCAAGAAAAGTATCAAAACTCCCGAATTATAAGAAGCCTCAACACATCTGAATCTTTCAATTTGCCAAAGCCTACGAAATTTTTCTGGAAAACTCTTTCATTGCATCATTTTGATATTATTCGTAGCGGTGATTATGTTCTCGTCCCGTCGATATGCATTAACAACATCTAATTTTATGTGAGCAAATAGATGGAGGATTTAAAAATAAATGTTCCGATTACCAAGACATAACTAAAAAAATTACAAGAAAATGGCTCTTTGGGACTTATAAACTTTTATTATTTGATGTTTAACGAGTGTTTTGGGGCATCCGTCGAAAAGGGACAAGCATCGCAAGTAGGCCTTTTCAACTCCCACACAGAAATTTTGATGTCGTTAAAGAGTTAAGAGCCATTCGTTTTTCCAACTTAATCGCCGGCAGAATTAGAAAATTTCACTGTCGGATTGTCGTATGATGTCCCAAGCAGAAATCCCATTATTACCAGGTGCAGAAATTTTGCTTTATTTCCTTCTTATTATCGCCATTATCCTTTTTTTATTAAATTTGGAGCAATCATATTTAAATTCACAGTCTTTCTCTGCTGGTAATCCTCGTTGGAGTGGTTACAAATTTCTGTGGGAAGCTTTTCTGGCTGATACTGAACGCTTTGACACCATTTTTGAAGTTAGAGATATGAAACAGGGTGTTTCCATCTAGTTGAAAATTCCCATTCTCGCGAGCTCTTTTCCAGTGATTTTTTTTTTTTGTTACAAATTCAAGCCACGTAGGATTACTTAACGGTGACTATTAACGGAAGGCTGACAGTGATAGAATTGGGACAAAAGCTAAAGTTTGAAATTTTTTATGAGAAAAAAAATGTTTTGGATATAAATGGAACACATGCTAAAGTCAGGATTTTTTATTTTTTATTTTTGTTATAAGGTCAGTAGAATTGAAACAAAAGTAGATAAATAAGAAATTGGGATATAATTATAGCAAATGCTAAAGGTATTTTATTTCACAACAAAACTTAATCAATTTAAAAAAGACATAATGGATTCGGTCTTATACATACGAGAAGAAGGCAATCAAAGGAGAAAGAAGATGGGTTTTTTGGGGTGTTAGGCCCTTTTTAGACTCCGAAAATGTTCATTTGTGGATTACGTCAAAATAAAGTTCCTCTCCTGTGTGTATGAAGTATTGTCGCTCGGCATATGTACGGAGTGCGATGAATGTAGTGATGCAGATTCTGAGTTAATCTGTTGCTTGAATTGCAAAGGCACATGTTAAGATGAATCATGGCTCATAAGTTGGCAACAGGTTTATGTTTGTTGGGTAACATCCAAGACATCACCAAGGCTTGTGATTGCAGGAAACGGGTAATAGCGACAGAATGAATTTGAGAAGCCGTCCCCTGCACACCTGCGGGATTTCGATCCTTACAACGGCTCACGGAGCCGACATTGAGACCACAAGAGTTCAATGGGCCGTCTGGATTCTTTCTCAAAAGTTTCACCAGATTAGCCAACAAAATCAGCTCATGCGTAGGTACGAAAGCCCCGACGTAGAAATGCACGAGAGACCAACGTTAACCCTACGCTCCTTCAGCGTCCTCGCTGGAGGGGTAGGAGGGATGGATGATTTTGCAGCGCTCTTCGGGGAGCCTCCGCTTTCAACAACAGAAACGACAACAATAAGGACTCGTTCAATCCCCTCCTCTTCCTCCGCAACTACTTCCAAACCCTAAGAGCTGGTGGTGCCAATAATTGTTTTGTCATTGACTACACTCCCGGGGTGGCCGGCTCCATCCGCATCCCAAGAACATCAACCTTGGCGGTGGTGCCAATAATTATTTTGTCACTGACAACACTCCCGCCATGGACGGCTCCATCTGCATCCCAAGAGCATCAACCTCGACAACTCCGCCTTTAACGGCGGCAACAACAACAATCCGGACTCGTTCAACTGCACAGTTTTTTTGTAATTAATCTTATCAATTTATTATATGCATTTTTATATAGTAAGTTTGAAAAAATATTCATGAATCGACTCTGGAATGAAATCTAGTTTTATTTGATAAAAAGGTAATTATTCATGTATTTGATGAAAATACATCTACGACCGCACCTTTTGTATCAGGGGGTCTATCATCTTTGACTTAGAGTCAACCTTTAGACAAAATTTCGTCACCTAACTGGGCTCCAAGAAAATACTTTGGGTCGTTTAGAAGAATGAGTTCATCATTTAAAATTGCAAAATTATTTTTCAAAATACGATTGTAGCTTCATACTTAAAGCATAGGGCACCTAAGCTAAGCTAAGGAACATGATACCCAAGGTCGAGTCCCGCAAGGCATATCTTGAGCCACTAGCCCACGACCTCGACGCCAAGGCTTGGGTCCCTGACCTCAACATCCATGCCTAAGTCCCTAGTGGCCGGCCAAGCACCTCAACAATTGGGGCCAATCTCGAGTGGCCATGCCAAACTGATACCACTTATCTAGGGTTTTCAAACAACCGTGAGATCTTAGGAATTTCTCGCAAGTCAGCTTTTCTCGAGATACTCACGCTCAGTGAGGTGATCCAAATGAGGATGGAGGGAGGGGTCCCTATGTATAATAGAAGTGGGTTTCATGCAGAATTGAAAGGAAAAAGGGATGCATCAATTCGACACAACCGTAAAATTATTTTCCATCAAAATTAATGTAACATTGGAAAGATACATGGATCTAATGTACGTTATGAATTGAAAATTCTCTCTGACAATCCAATTACCCCTTAGAATGGCACAATCTACTTAGTAAACACACTAAAGCACGACCACTTAAAATCACTTAGACGTGGAAACATTCTCACCCTTTTGGTGGGAGAACAAGACCATGCAATAACAGTTGAGCACAGCAGCCTTAAATATGAAAATGCAAGACTAGGTATCAATTTCTTCCCGCGTGACAGCCAAAAGACCCAGCTACCATGGATTTTCGCAAAGTAAGATCTGAAAAATATATCTATAAAGTTATGTAATCTTGGAGATATATCTACCATATATGTCTGCAGGCGACTCAATATAAACATGAATGCCACTTAGACCTATGCAGTTCTATCCTAACAAAACATATGGCAATCTGTTTCAAATCTAACAAGTCCCAACAGACACAAAATTGTCGAATGCAGGACGTCCATCCTGTTCATCAAGAAAATGTCCACCTCCTCGAGGTGTTGGGGTCAAATAGAACATCTGCGAAGAAGAAGTAGAAGATTGAATCAATTAAATGCCATCACATCCGAACCATCCTTTGACACTTGAAAAGAAATAATTAAAACATAAATTGGATCCTTCAACCGAGATAGAGACCTGGATGAAAGGGAGGGCGTCCTGCCTGCCGTCTAGCTGGATGTTGCCGTCGACGGAGGAGATGATCAGGCCGCCGAAGCGCTGACAGCGAATAGTGGCGATGTGGTGCTGGCACTGCTGGAAGGGAAGGGAGGTGAGTTTGGCAAGGAGACCCTCCTTGCCCCCAGTCCTCTGGCCGTTGAAGATCAGCACCGACTCTTCCTGGTACAGGCTCACCAAGTCCGCTGGGTTCAAGTCAAACGTCCTGTAGAAGTTCTCCACGAACCGCTTGGCCACCGCTTCTAATTCCATGATTTCTCCGTCGATCGTCGTCATCTATCCTTCTGGTTCTGTGCTACCGACCGACGCCATGCAGACGTACCACAAGAGAGAAATTCCTAGGGCAAAAGAAATCTATCTTTGAGGTGAGAGAGTTTGTAATTTATTTTGTTTTTCTTTATCGCTTTTTATTGGGTATTTTTAGTCCTCCTCGTCCACGTGTCCAAAAAACGAAAGAATAATATTAAGATATTTCCTTTTTTTTTTGGGGTTGTATACTATTAAGATTTGACAGGTTGATGATATAGACGGTTCTAGTAAAGAAATCCAAAGAATTCTAATTGGATTAGAATTGCTTTTCAAGTGCATAACTGCATATACGTCTAATTAACTTATTCGGTACCATCGTCAGCACGAAGAACCTTCACCGAAGTATTAAACCAATTAGTTACCATATTGCAAAAATCCTGAAAAACTATTAGCACTTCACTTTTGTACTTACGAAGGTAAAGCTAGGTGGCTCTTGATTTATTATCAATAAAGGTAATAAAATACCGAAAGCCCTCTCTAAAATCAACAGGAGAATATCCCTACACATCCGAATATACCAAAGCAAACAATTTAGTTGATTTATGCAAATGTTTAGGGAAAGGCAACCTATGTCGCTTAGCAAAGTGACATGGATCACAACTACTAGAATCATGAGACAAAAGCATATCTAAGGACTGCAACACCCGATCCGAAGGATGACCCATGCGCCAATGCTATAGTCAAGAGGTATCCACAGCCCTTTTCCTAGCTACTAACGCTCGCCATGCCAATCTAAGGTGTCGGCTTGTTGTCGCGACCCGCCTTAAGCCTCCCACGAGGGTCCGGCGGGTTTAGAGGTATTGCCATGGGTCAATGGCGCGGACTCTCCCAAGTCCTACCTCGCGTGACATTGGATTTCTTTTTACTAATTAGCAAACTAAAATGCTATTAAGAGTCGCCACTAGCCTATTGGGGTCAGCTAGAAACCAATCGAGACATGGGAGTGTTATCTCGATTCCTACGCAATCGAGTTTCTAGATTCGGAGACTTGTTTACGCTAACTAGATAATTAGCGCCCTTTCGGTACCTAGCCGGTTGATATTCTCTAAAGTGATTATACATTCTGCATATCATCTTCAGCTTATCGGGTATCTAACCAAATACTAAATGATTATGCATAATGTTTTCCTATCATTTTGTGCAATTACCTATTTATCCTTAACTTAACAATATAGGAAAAGTGATTAACATGCAATTTTTCAAAAGACAGTGTGATAAACACTTAATCAGGTAAATATGCCAAATAAAAGATTGGAATAAGCACATGCAGACCAGATCTATGATGGCAATATTTAAACAAACAATTTCGACTCGAAGGTCGAATTACGGTAGTATTAGATCGGATTGGACATCGGTCTTCAATCAATGCTAATTTGAGGCTTAAAAATTCACATTGTGGGTAAAAAGGTCATGAAAATCATTTTTCTAATTTTCTGAAATTTTTCTGACTTTTTTGGAAAAATTTTTTATTTTTCGAAATTTTTTTTTTTTTTATTTTTTTATTATTTTTTTAAATAATTTTTTTTATTAAAAGGGACCGGGTCCTATTCGGGTTCTCGGACCCGAGCTTGGACCAGGTCGTTGGACCTGATCAGGCCCAAGAAAGAGGACCAAAATCGGGTCCAGCTCGCATAAAAATGTCCAAGTCCGCATTCTTTTATATTCTGACTTAACCAAGCCCACATCTCCTTTTAGCCCATCTCTCTCACGCCCAAAACAGCAGCTCCCTTGAACAAAATAACCTAGGCCCAAAATCTTTTCTTCCTTGTTCACCAGCCCACACGACAGCAACAAAAAGAAAACGTGGAAGGGCATGCTGGTACTAGTCACCATCTTCTTCACGCGGCGCCTCTACCTTTCTGCGGCACCGACGACGACGCAGCTCTTCGACACCAACGGGCTTCACTCGCCTCGCCTCGCCACGCCACTAGACTGCCGGGAATCGCTGGTTGCGCCGCCACCTACTCGGACCCCCTAGACGCCGACCAGCTCTGTTCACCGAGCTCCAAGATCGTGTCGCCGAGATTTGACCACCACGCCACCGCTTGTGATCCGAGTCACCATCTGTGCAGCCACTGGTTCGAAACCGTGCCCACCTTTGTTTGGCGTGAGCGTCTGTCACGCTGGCTTCGCCTAAGTCCGGGTTCGCGTCACCTTTGTTCACCCTCGCACTAACTCAGCCCGAACTCGATGGGTCCTCCCGCAGGTCAGGGATGCTCACCAGCGGTCTCTCAACCGCCGGCCCAACGCCTAGCTGTCGTTTCCCACGCCTATCCTCACGGGCCACAGAACCAACGTCGTCCAAGTTTTCGCCACATCGAGCTCGAACCAAAAACCCTCTTGAACAGTCCTCAGTTCCTTCCTTTCCATGCACTTCAGCTTGGCCTTGATCTCCGAGAACGGGACGTGTAGCGGTCCTTCCAGAGGGTAATAAGCCAGCGATGAGCAACACCTCACTTGAGTCAGTCTGCAATGGCCGACCGCCTAACAATGGCGACTCAAAACCGGTCTAGCTGTCACTAGCGTAAAAGAAAACCAATTGATGCTAGACCATCTCCTCAGCCGACAATGCACACGAGAACACGCGTGAGCACAAGGAAGTCCAACAGGATCCTGGCATGGACGTGTTACGACTAAACGGGGTGCACTAAATGGGCAAGGGCGTAGGCTCTTCGTAGGTAAAGGAATACATCCAGATTTAAAACAAAACAATCCAGACATTCAACATATGAGGACAAGATGCATACATGGACTAGAAAACACCAATCTTGTCTGGGACAAAACGCCACGAAAAGTGAGCTTACCTGGTCGGCAAACAGAGGTGGAGTAAACTTCACGAGCCTTCTTAGAGCCTCTTCTCGGCGCTCCCCTGAACTCCCTCAAGCTCTCCTCTTTGCCCTTTTTTTTTTTTTTTTAGAATCCTCCCTCTATCCGCCGAAAAAAAAGCCTGCCTACTCAGCCGTCTTTTATGCTCCCCTTGCCTCCTTTCCCAAGTATATTTTTGTGGACGGGAGTGAAAGCCGGATGATGTGGACGTGGGGCGACAACGAACCGTGTCCAGTGTGCGGTCAACTTGTGAGTGACGTGAGTGTGTGCGGTGAGTGAACGGTGATAACGAGGGAGAGGTTCACGTATGGGAAGGGGTGAAGGAAATAAGAGGAGAAATGGGCCATTCGCTTGAGCCCATGTGGAAAAATAAAGAGAAAGTTGGGCTTAAACGATAGATGAGCCCATAGGAAAAAGAAATAGGGATAGGTCTATATCATGCGTGCCCGCTCTGTGTGAAAGGGAAGGAAAACGTGGGCCA
The DNA here is from genome assembly GCA_021437795.1 of Rhodamnia rubescens. Lineage (NCBI taxonomy): Eukaryota > Viridiplantae > Streptophyta > Magnoliopsida > Myrtales > Myrtaceae > Rhodamnia > Rhodamnia rubescens. The sequence goes on along the minus strand of JAILYA010000063.1, from coordinate 1,001,986 downwards.
AGTCTCGCCCACATGGGATGGGATGACTTGACCCGATCCGATTTTTCTTTTTCTTTTTCTTTTTTTAATGAAAATAACAAATTAAATCATTAATTATTATTTTTTTAATAATAAAATTTTTTTAAAAAAATTATTTTCAATATCCCAAGAAAAGATGCATATTTAATAGATTATAGGTATTCTTATTTAACAATATATATATAATACGGGATCGCCAAAATAAGGTGTCAACACTTGTCCCGAAGTTGTCCTTCACCAATCATCTTCTTGGTATTGCGATCATGAAATAACACCTTCCAGTAGAGTAAAAATAGCGTTACAATTCCACTCTTTAGTACATTTGCTCACAGACATTAAATTAGAAGATAATCCTGGAACCAATAAAGCCTCAATTTTTTTCGAAAGCATATTCGGTTCCCCTACACTTTGGGTTGGTACATGCACTCCATTAGCCACCGTGATCGGTGGATATAAAGAGCTAGCAGCAGGTATTAGATAGAATATGTGGGGAACTACACATATGGTCCGGTCACTCTGGAATCAACAATAAACCGATTTCTAGACTTAACAAAAAATGCATTAATATTACCAAAGGTCTTTGCAAAATTTAAGGATTCAATGTCGAGGGACCCGAGCCATATATCCGAAGAAGCTATTGAACCTACGGTGTTAGGGACTCCAACTTGGATTGGAAGTCTATGGGATTCCCTTGAATTTCCATCTTAGCATCCAGACCACCCTTGTCCTTATTTGGACGCAGCTGTGGATGTAGAATCCAACATCATTCCTTAGAATGCCTATCTCGATCACAATGAAAACAAATAGGCTTCTTTCTTTTCCCCTTAACAAATTGAGTACTAGCATCAATTTGCCTATCATTGGAACTAATAGTGTTCGCCGAGTGCTCCAATGAGCCTGCTTGAAGGTGCCACAATCGAGTCAAAATGCATGACTCTCCTCCTTGTTTCTTCACTCGTATTATGGAGCACACGGTATTAAAGGACGGCAATTGCGACCTCATAAGAATGTCATGTTTGATATCTTCAAACTCAAGCCTTAGGTTTGCTAAGAGATAAAAAAAAATTATGTCTCATTCTTCCCTTTGCGCATAGTCACGTACATTACGGGTTGCGGTCTATACCGACGAGTTCATCCCACTGTTTTTCCCGCTCCCCAAATGTTTTGTGAATGACTGATTTGCACCTTGCTTGGAGTTAGCAAGACCTTGTTGAAGCTCAAAAATTCAAGATGCATTATTAGCTTGACCATACATCTCGGACAACGAATCCCACAAAGTTTTGGCCGAATCCGAGTAAGCAAAGATTTCATAGATTTTAGGCTCCATCGAGTTGAAGATACAAATCATAACACGGTGATCACTTGCTTGCCATTCTTCAAACTTTGGATGAGTTTCATCGGGGGCTTCAATTTGCCCAATATTATGTCCAAGCCTCGATCGGCCTCCAAGCGCAATGGTCATCTGCTCGCGACCATGGAAGAAAATTCCTTCCATTCAAGCAAAATAGATGTAAGATGTTGGCTGTTTCCCTCATGCACCACAGCCTTCGGCGATTCCGATCCAGAGCTCACACCTTTGTCGGGAAGTTTTCCAGATTTTGGATTTGTCATGGTGCTCACCCAATAGTCGACACTCAAAGAGAACGCGGACGAGACGAGTTCTTCAAATAATCGTGGTCATAACCCGCTTTGATACCATGTAGAAAAAACAATCACACGAGACACAAAGACACAAAGATTAACGAGATTCGGCGATGTGCCTATGTCCTCGGACAAAAAACTCTCATTCTCTCTTCTTTTTTTTTTTTTTTTTGTTATTTTTGTTGTATCAAACCATCTGCCATTGTTATTCCATTTGTACAGGAAAGCTATGGAGCGAAAATGGGATTTATATTCTACTTTATGCTTTCATGTTATTATTGATTCATACTGTTTTACGTGCTCAAATTATGTTAAGTTTCATGTTTTTATTAAGATAAAACATATGTGATTAAGTCAACTCACTTGTTAAATAAAATTCCACGTGAAGTCTAGCCGAGAATACGATTCGTGTGAATATTTATTCTGTTAGAATTTCTTTCTTATCATTATATTTCTCTTGGGAAAATTCATGAAGACACCAACATGTAAAATAGTATAACAAATATTGCATTAGATCCGTGCAACGCACGGTCATCTTGTTAGTGCAAAATAAAGAGCAAAGCTTTTTCATGAACCAACAGTAGGTGATGGCTACTATGAATCAGGAATTGATCATGAAACTTGATAATGTTGAAGATGTACAAAAATAAAATTGGTCAGAGATAAAGAGAATATGGACATAGGCGAGACATGGTGCTAGAAAATGACAATAATCCTTTTGATAGAAATAGGGCTCCATATTTTAGGATACATTCGTTTCGCAGAAAATCAGCGATTTGGAAAATATTTTCAAAAGTAATCGCTTATATCACGAGTTAACGAAAAATATTTTTGCCATCGATAACAATTTATGCCTAACTATTTTCGTAGGCGATGAAAAAGTATTCAATTTATTTATTTTTGTAAGTGATATAAGCAATTATTTTTTTAAAAATATTTTTCAAATCGCTCAATTTTCGTGAAACAAACACACCCTAAAGTGACAATTGACCCCTTTTCTATAGTACAAAAGATTAGGAGATTTTTTTCTCCCCTTGAGTGAAACAGACATCTATTTTATATTTTTCATTACTTAGGCTTTATTCGTGGTCGCGAAAAATAAATGATTTGAAAAATATTGGAGCAAACGATGCTAATTAGCCAACAAGAAATATTTTCATTATCGACAACAAAATATGTTTCAATATTTTCATGGACGATGAAAATACTTATCGATTGTTCATTTGGGTACGCGATACAAGTGATTAATTTTAGGAAAACAAATTTCATACTTTTCGTGAAACAAACGGAACATTTAGCTAAAAATATCATGTGTAAATGACGAATGGTGATCCGAACAAAAAAAAATGACGAATGGCACTTCGTGGCTCTCTATCAATCTTGATGATGTCACATTCATGCTCAACAAGAAATTTTAAAGGAAATTGCTTAGCCTAACGATCGACAAGATTGTCGATTATTTCCGACCACACGATCTCCCAATTAATGAGTACTTCATGCAAAACATCTTTGTGATAGTAAATGGATCTACGGTTGAGATTTTACCTTTACGAATAGTACTTTCGGGAAGTGTTTCCCAATTTTAAATGTGCCAAAGCCTATGAAATATTTTTCAAAAGTACTATAATGGATGTTGGTCATTATATTAATGTCGCCTCAATATGCACCGACAACATCTAATTTTTTCGGAGCAAATAGATGAAGGATCTTCCATATCTAACAAGAAATGTTTCGATTACCCAAACATAACTAAAGATAATACAAGAAAAATGGCTCTTTGGGATTTATGAACTTTTCATTTTGTTACCTTTTTTTTTTGGGGGTTGGGGGGGGAGGTGTTGCAGCGTTTTAATACTTCACGGGTGGTTCGATGCGTACGTTGGTAAGATCCGAATTGTATACGCAATTAAGAAAAGGTCGGAAAGGGATCACGTGACCTTCCTGATCCAGGGACACAAAAAAGAGAAAGATCGCAAGTAGGCCTTTTCAACTCCCACCTGGAAAGCTTCAAATGTAGTTAAAGCGTTAACAGCCGTTCGTTTTTCCAACTTAATCGCAGCAGGATTAGAAACTTTCCCTCTCGGATTGTCCATGACCTCCCGAGCAGAAATCCCATTATTACCAGGTGAAGAAATTTTGCTTTCGTTTCTTTTTATTACTACCATTATCTTTCTGGTTATATTTGGAGCGACCCCATTTAAATTTGAAGTCTTTCTCTGCTGGTAATCCTCATTGGAGTCGTAACAAATTTCTGCAGGAAGCTTCTCTCGTTGAGATACCAAACGTTTCGACACCATCTTTCTTGTCAGAGGTATGAAACAAGGTGTTTCCATCTAGCTGGAAATTCCCATTTTGGCGAGCTCTTTTCCGGTGATTTTTTGGTCGTCCTTTTGAACTTTGACAGTTGTTACATTTGGATTTCATCGACAAAGATAAAGCTTTCTCAGGAAAGAATAGATGGCCGTTTTATTCTTTGTGATTTTGTGTCGGCTTAGAGTACCTGAGCGTTTGCCTACCTGCAGCTTGTATATTGTTGGTTTGCTTCTAGGAGTTGGTATGAAAAAGTAAAACAAGCATTGCCTCTAAGTTTCAGATATTGTAAAGTTCTGATCTCATAACATGGTAGATGTCGATGTCTGTAATTATCCCAGAGAGAATTTCCCTATTTGTAGATCAAATTTGCTTCCAGAAATAAATATGCCAAATTCTTCAGAAGGTCTATAATGCATCGGGTCATGGCGTATGGTAAATTCCCGAATCTTTTGCATCATTTCTATAAGAAGAAGCGCTTTCTTTCGTAAATGAAAAGTAAACTCATTTTTATACTTTTTATACTCCGAAAATTGTGGGTCACATTGAAACAAAGTTCCTCTCCTGTGTATCTGAAGTTCTGTCGCTCGGGATACGTCTGCTCTGGATGCTATAAGAGTACGGAGGGCGATGTATGCCGTGATGCAGATTCTAACTTAATCTGTTGTTTGAATTGCAAAGGCACACCTTGGGATGAATCATAGCTCATAAGTTGGCAAAAGGTCTATGTTTGTTGGGTAACGTCCAAGACATAACCGAGGCTTGTCATTGCAGGAAACGGGTAACAGCGACGGGATGAGTTTGAGACGCCGTCCCTTGCATACTTGCGGGGTTTCGATCCTTGCAACCGCTTACAGAGCCTACATGAGAGCACAGGAGTTCAATGGACCATCTGGATTATCGTTCAAAAGTTTCACCAGATTAGCCAACAAAGTCAGCCCGTTCGTATATTCAGTTCAGTACCAATGCCTATCCATGCTCTCTTTCGCAGACAGTACCATCCTATCTGCCGAGGACGCCATCGAGAAAGTCTTCCCTACGTCGAGTTATGTGTTTGACAAGATTGACGAGCTCGTCCAATTGACGGAAGCCCTCCCGGATAAAATCGACGTCCTCCTAAACAAAGTGCCGGGTTTCATCCACCAATTTCCATGTCTAGATTGGGTGTTGGTCCATGTTGTATTGTGTTTGACATTTTGGGTCTCAATCATAACCCACTGGGAATCAACAACCGAGAGAGAGAAAGATGTCCCAGTCGATGCGAACTGTAATGAATGCTGCAACAGATCGGCGTGCTTAGCTGATGCAAACTACCCTGCTGATTTGGAACCGCATTTTGACCCCGGAAAAACAGGACAGTTTTCTCCGGTGTCCGAAGCCGGAGGTAAGACAAGAAGTACAGCTGCCGACAACCACGAAAAGGGCTCATACAAGGAGGTTCTAGAGAAGGGGATGAAGGAATCATACAAGGAGGCTCTGGAGAAGGGAATGAGGGAAGAAGTAGAAGGAGGAGGAAAAAAAGACAGTTTAGAAGGCGAGAACAAAACGATTGAAGTCAAAACTCAAGATCATGGCAAAATAGGGGAGGAATCAGCCGACGATCCCCTCTTGGAGTTATTCGAGTCAGCGTGGCTAAAGAAACCGGCAATGTCTACATAAAGTATTGAATAGGCTTAGTTGACAAACAAACATACTAGTTTTCTGTTGATAAAGAACCATTTGGCATTTCCGCCAGAAATTCATAACCACATAATATAATGAGCGTTTGTATTCGTGATCTGCACGAAGAATCATGTTAGTGTATTTGAAAGGATAATACAGAAACTTCATGCCTAACCGTTTCAATTTGCTAAAAAGATGGTTCATTTCTCAAACATAGCTCTTCCTGCAGAAAGTTTACTTCTGCATGAAGCTATCAAGAGATGCTGGAACTTCATTATCGTTAAATAGTTCAAACACTCTCTAGCTATCATCATTCCTATCTACTACCTTAAATAGATCGATTTTACATTACTCTTCAATTCGAATTAGCAAAAGCAATGTCTCCTTGCATAATATGGATTACAAACGTTCATGATTTGGATGTGAATGAGTTGAATTACTTATCCCTCGGTCTATTAGTGAACTATTTCTCCAAGATTGTGAAAAATGTTCCTCCGAAAATATTCTTGTTATTGATTTGACTCATATTTCCCAAAAAGTAGATCCCGCTCTAATAGCTCCTAATAAATTATATACTTGCATTAAGATACGAAGGCTTCTTATTCCACCGCAAAGAAAGCACTTTTTCACCATTCCATATGCTAGGGATTTCACTTGAGAATGAAGCCCAAGATGAATCATTTGTGTCCTAAGCAACATAGTTTGAGGGTATCATTATATCTAAACGTTTTTCATGATCATATGTTGCAGTGGCTCAGTTTTGCAAACAAGTTGATAATAAAAAGATTTTGGAAGCGCCTGAACTGGAGAAAAATTCTCTGCCGCTAATTGCAGGCAACAAATTTAGAAGCAACTGCTTGCTTAATGTGCAAACAAAAGCAGAAACAGAGCTTAGTCTATACTTCCTATGTAAACCTGCTTCGGAAGATCCAAGCACACTCACAAGCAAAACCCGGCTGAATGACGGAAAGATTTAGATGGGATATCTCAGGTCTAGGGACAAATCAATCTCATGTCAAAAATGACCTGACACTGACAATTTTCAACGAAAGGATTATACTCCACATGGAGTAATTACGTAAATCACGTTTCTTTGACATAAAACAAGATCAAATAAACCATGCTCAATATCGAGGCCTTCCACAGTCCAGTCAGGAGACGGGGTTAGAAATCTTCTCTAATGTTTGCACTCTTTCAGCTGCTGAGCAAGTTGAGGACGACTCAAAATCAAGTTAACATAATTTGTAGTTAGGGACCTCTTTGAGTAATTACACAGAACCAGCCACTAAATAATATTCCGACCAAGTTAAGCCTTTGATTCTGGCATAAAAGAATTAATAATCCCCCTACCAGACGCACACAGAGAGACAAAAATCCATTCATTGCATTGGGGAACTGTACATCTCTTTTTATCTCAAGAAAATCAAAAACAGGTGATTCTGCCCAGCAAAAAAAAGAAGATAGCCCAGAAAAATATACAGATCGTGATGCCATCTAACACTGGTAGACCGAGTAACTCTTGCTCTTCCATAAAAAGCCCCATCCTTTGCCTGTTTTCCTCCTAGATATAGACTTACAAAGCGGCTTGGCTTCTGGAGCTGATGACACAGTCCTGTGACTCGTTTCCTCTGGCTGATGATGATGCCGTTGGCTCAAATTGGCAGGAGATTGATCTCGTTGCCGTTGCTCACGGAACAGCATCAAAAGTTTCTGAGCCTTTTCTCTCCCTCTTAGGGTCCCATTCACCGAAATGGACACCAATGCAGGTATAACACCTTCTTGTAGCACCATTTGAATGCACTTGTCATTTCCATTACACAAAACCAAAAGACAAAACACAGCTTGCTCCTGCTCAATGGGCTCTCCAGTGTCAAGTACCGTGGCAAGTAAACTTACGAGTTCAGGGCAAGATATCATTTGATCTTTTCCTGATTGGCTTGAAGCTAAATTCATAAGGACAGCTATTGACTTTTCTGTCCACATTTGGTCACTAGAATCTGCAAGAAGAGAATGAAGGCCAGTGATAATGCCTGCCGAAAGCAGGTATCCAATATTGTCGTGGTAGGTGGATAGATTGTAAAGTGCATGAAGAGCATCAAGCTTGCACTGAGGTGCAGTTTCATCTTTAAGAAGCTGTATCAGAAAAGATACAGCCTGACTCATGCCAATTATGGGCTTGGCATCTTCAAGGCAGGAAAGATTCAGATATAGAGCCGTTGCTGACGGATGAGAGTTGTGGTTGGAAATCATTTCCTCGAGAAGTGGAATGACTCCGGCAGCTAATATCAACTCCTTGTTCCTGAGGAAAAAGAAGCAAGGAGAACGCACTGATGAGTCAAGCGAAGAACGATGCAAGAAAGTACAGGAGGAGGTGGAGAACTGGGAGATAAAGAAAGTGAAGGCAAGAATGATCATGTTGTGCTTTTTAGCATATAAGGAACAGCATAGTAATTTCTCCTATACAAAAAAACAAAAGCAACTCTTGAAACATGCTATGAGTGATGGAAAAACTAAAATCAGAACAGTCTTCCCCTTAGTTTTCACACATGAACATGTTATAAGTGATGGACAAACTAAAATCAGAATACTGTTCCCCTCAGTCTTCACACTCTCAAGCAGTAAGTAGAACGGAAAAGAAAAATACCTCATGCTTAAAGAGAAGCACTCAGAGGACATCAAAACTTACGTACAAGAATCAGAGAAAAGACGGAATAGTGGAAAACATAAGTAAGAAAACAAGAAGATTCACCCCAAATGCATGAAACTCTAGTCCTATGGTCATAAGAAGTGAAAAGGAAGCCATAAGGGGCATTGTGTAACAACAACATCGATCATTTCTGCAGACAACAGTAAATTCCCAATAGCTGTTAATAAAAGCAATAAAAACATGCAACATGGAGCCCAAGTGTACTGACTGGCCAAAAGGAAAATTACAGCATCAATCAATGGCGGAATACCCTATTGCTTTTGCAACAATTACTAGTCAAAATGCCCAAAACAGTATTGAGACATCTCAGAAAGCAATAGACTAAAAGAGAAACCTGTTATTATTGACAGCAAGGTTGAATATAGCCATTGCTCCAACGTCCTGAGCCACTACATTCCTCTCATGGACAGCCAATTCCAGAAACTGTAGAAGGGCTTCAACAAAGCCATTGGCCCCCATGAAAATTCTAGCCTCCTCATCATCCTTTAGCAAAAGCCTGATTTGTTCTACAACTTTGCACTTTCTGGACAATTCCTCTCCTCCATTAAGCACTTCAAGAAAATGGTCGTGTTTTTCAAAAATGTTGACCTCTGGCACTTGTTCCGATGCAGAAAAATTTTCTTTCTCATCTTCTTCCTCCTCAATGGTACACGTCTCCTCCAAAGGAACCACCTTGACACCCTTTGACTTGCAGGAACCGACACTGTTCATTGATCTTGAATTTGTGGACTCTGACTCAGACAATGCCAGCCTCCAATAATTCAAATCAAGAGACTCTGGAGGCCCCTCTGGGACAAGAACACCATTTTGTTCGCACCAGCTAGCAACAAGTCCTTTGACACAGTAATTAGGAGTCAAACAAATATGAGAAAGCTTCTGTTGAGTTTTAGGACAGGTGTTGTGCCCATCACTAAACCATTTCTCAATACAGATCCTTTCATATGTCTGTCCAGAGGAAATAATAACTGGGTCGTACATAAGCTGCAAGGATATTGGGCATCTCAACTCTTCTGGTGGAAGTGGCACCTGGCCTGATTTCCTGATATTCGGCCTGAAGTTAAAAGAACTCAACTTTGATAGCTGTCTTTCAAATGCTTGACCATTACCTACAGTGCCTCCCTCATCAAGGGAAACCTGAACGGTTGGTGAACAAGGAGTTGATCCCTGCGAATCATTGTCATCAGAGAATTCACTCCTGAATAACTTCGAATACTTTCGTATTAGATGTAAAAGATATGCGACAATTGATTCCTTGCGCTTGTCTTCCTCTGCTCTAGCTCTTTCAATTAGTTTCTTTAGAGCTCTTCTCTCTGTAAGAGCCGCTCTAGAAGAGGTGATTCCAAGTTTAGTAGCTGCTTGATGGAAAGACTCGAGTTCATTGTTATCGTTAGAATCATTAAATTTTCTTCCTTGCTGGAGCAATGCAATTATTTCTTCACCAACTTGCTTCTCCTGAAGATCAAGTGAAAATGCAACAGCCTCCAGTTCGGAAACAATCTCCAATATCTGCAAGAATAAAATACAATGTCTGGTTCAGCCTATCTCCATTTAAGTAAGATAGACTCAAGGATCATTCAAATTACTTAAAACGAAAATAGAAAAGTACAACGTGCAAAGTAATAGCATTTAATAAAATTGCTAAAGCACATGCAAGGGCAACAAACTTGTAGAAACATATAAAATGTTTCATTAAATCAGTAAAGTTTAAGAGTAGGTCTCTCAGTGCCTCTCATCTAAAGCTTTGCCATAAGCACCTCAATCATCCACGTATAGATCAAACTAGTCACTTTCCTCTCACCATTAGGAGAAAGGTCACCATAATAATCAGTTTAGTTGTAAAAAAAAAAATGAACTTGCCCCAGTATCAATAGTAGTTTAAACAACTCAAAATTACCTGACAACTGATAGACTGCGGGACAATGTCTTGAACTCTTCTGAGGCTATCTGCAAGAGCAGATCGAGCCTTTTCAAACTTAAGAAGAACAGAATCCCCTGTTATTGCCTGCAAATAAAATGGATAGCTGAGAGAAAACTACAAAGCTTGGCACACGAAATCAAAACTAATGTAACAATCAAATAAAATAGGAGAAGAAGATAAGACTTAAAACACCAAATGCCTCTTCATTCTCCCAAAAGAAACCTCTGTTGGAAGCGGCATAAAATTCAAAATGCCATAAGATCACAAGTAAGAGAATGACATATATCAAAGTTCGAAGAAGAACATTACCAGGTAAAGTTTACTACATTCTGAGCAATGCTGAAGTATATTCTTGGTTTTTTCCAGGGCCACATGCAATGAACACAAAGCCTGAATTCCAGATTTGCTTCTGGGCCTTGCAGCTTCTAATTCAGGGAAAATTGCCAATACTTTGCAGTAAATTGCAGAGAGAGTCCTACACATTTCTCCATGTAACTGAAAAATGCAATTTGTCAGATCAGTCACCAAACTCCATTTGTAGACAAAATAATTGACTTATCAAAGTTACAGTGCCAAAAAAGGGCACTATAAGCTGATTTTGGCGAATTATTGGCAATGTCGGAGACAAAATTCAGACAGTAAACAACACTCATCATAACTAGAGCCTTATAAAGCAAGAACAGATCTCCAGCCATAGTATAAAATCTACAAAACAGGCATGATAGACTTCATTTCAACTTACTAATGAGAATCACCAAAAAGACAAGGCAACAAGCACAAAAAACTGCTCTGTTTTGTTGTGCCAACAAAATAAACAACTAAATATTTTCCAAAAGGAAAAAGTGCTCTTTTAGATGGTTGAGAAAGTATCAGTACAGGAATACTGGCTCTGGCATAATATTGACTAGCACCTTTAGCTTCTAAAATAAGGATTACCTTAGAAATCAATACTTTTGGCAAATATTGTACTTATATAGTCCATTCATACCTTAGCATCGCTAGCTGCAAAATAACTTTCTTCGACTTCAACAACGTCCATTAGGTCCTGCTAACGTGGAAAACTCCTAGGCAAGTTTATACAGTCTGCCACAGAAAAAATGGAGCAATTCCATCATTAGAAAAGAAACGAAATTCTTTTAACATCTGAAAGATAACACAGCTACTGAATTCCGAGACAGCCAAATAAATTTGTGAGAGGATCAATGATAACAGGTTACAGGGCATAGTTACTTCAGACAAAATTTTGATTATCAGCAAAAGCAGAAAAAAGAAGATGCAGCTAGAAATAAGAAATCTGTTGTATTCAGTTTCATCCGTCTTGGTTCGATTTTCTGCAGAGATTCCAAACGAAGAACATAGAAAAGTAAAAGAAAAACCTTTTTTTATCAAAGGAGAAAAATTCTATCATTTACCTTTCTCGCATCAAAGCGAAGCAACAGGCAAACGACGATTGATTGAATTAAGATAATTGAACGCCTATTTAGGACACAGCATAATGAAGCATTTAAAGAGAAGTAAAAAAACAGCGAAACCTCATTTGCTCAGTCAGCTAAAAGGATCTAAAGCTCTCAGAACATTAAAATCAAAGAAAAGTAAAATCAAGGGAAGAATTTTGCGATTTTAACATTACATCGAACAGATTTTGAGGAGTTCCACAAGCCCATTTGAAAATAGGAGGAAAGCATGAAGTGCGAGACGAACGAAAAACATGTAACGATTGAGGTTCTTGCTGACATTTCCCACAAATAAATAAAATCCGAACAACTCCAGACATAGTCAAAACGGAAAACGACGTGCTTATCCGAGATCTTAGCCGAACTGAGACAGGGCTCTGATTTGACGAATACCAATCGATTCGGCACAATACAAACAACACAATGACACCGAAACTTTAACCAATCAATGCCTAACGTGCGACACGAATCGTGCCCAAAAACAGAAAAAGAGACTCCAACTGCGGCCACAAAAGGAAAAAAAAAACAATGTCCCCAATGAAAGCATAACAAATCCCCATCGCCAAACACAGAGATGGAGCGAACCTTCGGCAGAGAAAGCTAGGGTTCCGATCCGAAATGCGCGTAAATACCTAGAGGAAACCAGGAAGAAGATGCCAGGGAGGCTTCATAGAAGAGCACCACCGAGAAGCCTAGAGCGAGAGAAGAGAGAGAGAACCAAAAGGAGAGCGAAAATGGAGGTGTAAGCTAGCGATGCGTTGCCTTCTCCATCACACCGCGATTTCGAGCTCCGTTGGTTCGAATGGCTCCGAGAGAGCGAGTTCGTTTCTCGCGCAGACAGAGAGAGAAGAGAAGCAGCCGAGGAGGAGGAAATGATAATAATCCCTCAGGGAAGAGACAAAAAGGAAAATTAATGACGACGGCTAGCGAAAAAAAAAAACATTTTTTTAGCTAATTTTAAAGCGTTTTTCTTTTTAACGGGACTTTTTTTTTGGGTAAAAAAAAAAAAACAGATGCTTCTTCAGTCGAGAAAATTAAACTACATTTAAATAAAAAGGGACGAATAATAAAAGAATAGGGGAGAATTTCTTGAGGGGGATTTTGCAATTTCTCGCCGCTATTGTCTCCCCGGTCACCGGCCGACAGTTGCCGACCTCCACGTTTGTCGGCTAGCGGATCTGTCAATTGTACCAATGGAATTACCCTTTTGTCCTCCTCCTGCTGGATAATCTCTCGTCTCTGGGAATATTTGTGAGGGGCAGTTTGGGGAGCGAGCTTTAATTGGGCAGCGGCTGTCGCCAGGCAGGAGTACGGAAACGGGAATCCCCTCGCGTGTCCTTGTCCAGCCCCAAAAAAAAAAAACAAATCAAAAAAGAAAATAAATAAATAGCTATGCTTTGGCCTCGCAGCTAACTCCACGTGGTCGTGTTTTTAACCGCAGGTTTTTACAGCGAGTCAATCCAGATCCGGTATTTACGGAAACCTCCCCCCCCCCTCTCTTTCCCTCCAATCAGCGAGGGAAATAAAATATCTTCGGCCCCCAAGGACGCAACCCCCACGCGCGGGGGCACGGCCTGGCGGTACGTTTTGATGATGGTCGAAGTAAAAGGCAACTTTTTTTTTGCCCCGACGAAATTTAAAATGTTATGAAAATATAAGATTATATATAAGCGAATTTGTTACGTTCATATTTGTATATTGTTAAAAATTTCCAGAAACTTCAAATTAAAAAAAATCAAAATGCATGCATCCGTCGGGAAAGCGATTAACCGTTCGACCACTATAAACACCACCAACTATTTATCGGGATCGAAAGCTCTTCCCACAAATCGAATAAATTTATGTTTATCTTTACTTCTTGCATTGAATTTTAAATTCTTTAGTTGTAGTTTTCGATTCCCGTCATCGATTTAAATTTCGACATTTATCTTTATTTATCCTAGACATTTGGTGGTCGAGTCAAACTTGAGTATAGTATCGAAGCATTCTCCGACATTGTCGTTGAGTCAAACTCCATCAAAGCTTGTCTACATTAGTTCATTTTATAAAATTTGTACTATCTAAGACTTTCCGTTTTTTGTCAAACTTTTCATCGAGTTAGTTGTCCAATTTTTACTCTAATCTAAAATTTTATCCCATTAATCCTTCATTAATTCCATTGGATTGTTTTGGATGCTTCCCGATTTCAGTAAAGTAAGAACTATGCTTCTAAGCGGCATTAACATCAAAAAGAGGATCGGTAGAAGGGATCGTACCTATCGCCGATCACTTTGTTGATGTGGATTTTATTTTGTCTAAAAAAAACACACTTTCAATTTATTCTCAAATCGAGAGATTTGACCAAAAATTTAGGGTTTTTTTTTAGGAAAAAAAAAGGTTCGGAGTTGATTTGGGATTGGACTAATGTTAGGGATTTTTCCGAGATAAAAAAAAATTGACAATAGATTATGGATTGAAATTAAAGTTTGGGGTTTTTTAGAAAATTAGGCCCTCGTGCATACGAGCGACTAGCGGCCGTGCCCCCAAAGGACAGGCCGATCGAGCCCATGGGCCTCAATGGGCCGAACCAGGCCCGACATTATCTATTTCCAGCTTCTTTTTATTTGCTTCGCTGACTCATTATTCATTGGCTGCCATGTCAATGCCACGTCTTCATTTAAATAAACCAAAGTTGGCAAATCATCCGAACTTCTACCGTTATTTGCTTAATTATACTATTTTTATTTTGGGTCGGACTTAATTATGCTATGCATGGGCAATTTATTAATGTACCGAAACACTTCTCTTATGCACTCAACAGGATAATAACCACGCGCTATGGGCGAGCGTGACCGCGTGAGCTCCGGGGATCCTCCCACTTTGACCTTCGAAATTTTGGTTCCATGCGCACGTTGACATGATGAAGCCTGATTCCACACGTGGCAATGGCTTGCTCGATTTCAAACTTTTTTCCCATTCCGCATTTTTCATATCAATATTACCGGCTTTGTTTTTAAGAAAAAAAATTGGATGCGAATGGAAATCATTTTATTTCTCTATTTTCCAAATTTATTGAACAGGTTTAAAATAAAAATTCATTTAATAACCCAATTTTAACTTTCTACTTATGGAACAAAATTAGGTTTGCAACAAAAATGACGAGTTAAAATTTTCGCTTTCTATTTCTAGAATAGAAATGAGAAATAAAAACTTTTTCTCATTGTTTACTCACTCTCTCGCGTCCCGACCGTTGATCTATCATCCACTGGTCCCTAATCACCGATTGCGGTTGCCGTCCCCCGACTTTCGATTCGTCATCCACCGGTCCCCAATAGTCGATCGCCAATCCGCCGTCCTCCTACCCACATCCGTCGATCGCCGGTCCGCCGTCCCTCGACCTTCGATCCATCATCCAACTGTTCATTAGTCCATTGTTCACTTGTTTGTCACGTCGCTAGTTTGCCGCCGCCGATAATCTTAAAAATTTTATGCTATTATCAAACGAATTTCTATTACATGAACAAAAGATTTGTGTCATTATCAAACGCATTTATGTGCTCAGAAATCTATCCAGAAATTATAATATTTTTTTATCATAAATTGATTCCAGAACCAGAATAGCTATCTTTCACGTTCATTCTTTGGTAGGGGGAGTAGCTCAATTTGACGTGATTTTCCAAGGATTAATGAAAAAGACAAATAAGAACCAATAAGATGTGTAATTCGTTCGTGGGACGGTCCATTCTCATTTTCTAATGTTTCGCCAAAATCAACAGACAGCACATTGCTTGTTTGAATGCTGATACTCGATTATGCATGTACCTAAATTGGCGGTTTCCATTTATGGGAAGATGGTGTGAAGGTTTGAGGGAGACTAAGAAATCATTCTCTTATTTGATCCAATCACAGAGTTTTGACTTTGAGTAATTATAACATACTCTAACGGTTTGTATTTTTCTTTTTTTTTTCTATTGCATAAATAGCTTTACGCATATTGATTAACGAGAGTGAATAAATACAAGGGAGTTTTTGCCATCACATCCAACAAGATAGTTATTATTTCGATCTCGTGATTTTCAAATTAATGAGTGCTTTATGCAAAACACACGGTGATAATGTGTGGATCTATGGTAATAAATAATCGACAATACTCTCGGGATCACACGAAAGCATTTTCCTAAATACAATCCTCAAATCAACAGCGAATAAGGTTCTCTTTTGTAAAATTGCCTTTTGCATTGATGGTGTATGATTTGTTTTACTGTTAAGTTATCAATGTACCTTGTAGGATCAACTTCGTAGTCTATTATGAGACGTATAAAAATATATGGAGCATGTTTGGTTAATTAAGTTGTGCTTATATT
Source organism: Rhodamnia rubescens (assembly GCA_021437795.1). Lineage (NCBI taxonomy): Eukaryota > Viridiplantae > Streptophyta > Magnoliopsida > Myrtales > Myrtaceae > Rhodamnia > Rhodamnia rubescens. Next base: position 985,933 of record JAILYA010000063.1, on the reverse strand, counting down.
CGCCACGAAAAATATGTCATTGCATTTGGTGGGGCATCATGCGACCTTGGCAAGGGCCTAGCCGCCCTTGTCTCGTTGATAATTGTACAGGCGTTGATCTCTCTCTTTTTAAACACGACAATGGTCATGGAGCCCTCAACTTTTGCACCATAAGGGTGGTTGAAACCTCGCCGGTGCTTGGGCAGTGTGTCAACAAGCGTCGTCACGTAATTTGTCCGCCGCCGACCCCCACCGAAAACTTCCTCTCTCTCTCTCTCCACGTCTCTCTAGATTTTTCCCTTGCTTGTGTTTGTTGACGTGGCTAATATCTAGTGTTGCATTGGCACTACATATTTGTTTTGTGCCACTTCAACGAGGTTAGTAATTGGATGATCTTATTAACGATAATTGACGAAGTACTTAAGTGCATGAACAGAGAAAATCATAGTACATATTCCCCCCGAAAAGAAATAGACAATCAACCAGACAATGAAACTCGAAACTATACACAACCTTAAATTGCCTTCCTCCTTTTTTTTTTTTGGTACATAGGCTTTACATATTCGACAAGCTAATTTCGAGAGCCAACTCTATTACGGTATGTCTTTAAATTGATTATGCCAGGCAGCATATGCACTTGATCACAACATCCCCAAGACGGAAAAAAAAAAAAATTCATGCATAATCCTCCATTCGTCGATAAATCGCTTATAAAATGCTAACCAAATAGGTGTAGCCATAATAATGTCCTCATTTCCTCCAAATTGGCTTTTGTTCCTTTTTATCTACGATGACACCTCGACGGGCTATGGATCTGCATGAGCAAATAGATGACTTCCGAAAAGAGCATTTTTCCCTACATGGCTGGTACGAAATTCGGAAAATTTTTCTTTAAAAAAAGATTAATATTACGAAAAATCATAAATCGATACACCTGCGATAAATTTATCCAAAACTACAACTCAAACTCGTGCACTAGAGATAAATTTGCTCTCCGTTAATTTTCGTTAAATTTTCTTGTCAAATTCTTGAGTTAGATTACACATGATAATTGACGGGTGTGTTGATTTTGAATTTTCAACCTCCATTTGCCATAGGTGTACAAATTGAAATTTTTTTGTGATATTAACTAAATTTAACGAAAATTAACATAAGGTAAATTTGTCACATGTGTATAAGTTTAAAATTTTTTGTGATCAAAATTTATCATAATTGTATCGGTTCAAAATTTTTCATGATGTTAATCATTATTAAAAAAAAACAGTTTTATGTCGGGAATCGCCGTTTGAAATTTTGAAATTACGTGGACAATAGGAAGCCGGACATCTCTGACCGGGCCCACATTCCTATGACCGAAAAAGTTTTAAAATGGTTGGAGGGGTCGGAGCTGTGGGGAACACTAACGAACAAATGTATCACGTCACCCAAGTCAAAATCAAGAGTCGTGTCCCAATCCACCTAATCTTGCTTTAATACAATCGAAACGTTGCTAAACTTGCTTTTCTTCCCCCAAACCATTGACCATATCCGGCCTTAGAAGTTTATAGGAAAGTGACTAATTCGCCCATCGCATTCGAACTCGTGTCCTTATCCATATCTTTATCAAGTATTTAGACAAATAGCATTTCCATTAAAATTATTTTCATTTTTTCCGATTTCAAATCGGGGAGGATGAGCATGATTTCAAAGTAGAATCGAAAAATGAATAACCGAATCGGTGAAAATAGGTTTGAGATTTTAGTATATTCTATTGCGTTCATTGATGAGTGCGTAATTTGAAATCATTAGTCCGAGTTTCTATTTCGAGAATATCCATAATTAAGATTTATATTGTGGTAATGTTTCACATTATTCGTATGTCTAAATATGAATTGTAGTCGAGTATATTATGATATCAAATGGTAATTATCGAAATAATGGTTCACCGCAATTGTTCAATTAAGAAAACAAGTGAAGCCATGATAGATCATGTAACTTATGACACAATAAGTTTCAAGTTCCAAAAATTGGATAAATTATTTTCAAAGTTAGGTTTCAAATTTCAGGTAAAAGCTAGACTGATCTTGGAATCGCTCGACCCCACAAATTAGTCTTGTAGTGTGCACGTGCCTTGTCTCCCGAGTTCGACGGATCTCCCAATAAATTGACGGAGCGTTCAAATTTTGTTTTGTATTGTGTCGAGAATCGCAGCTCCTAAATTAAGTGCTTTTGTAACCCACCGAAGGATTGGCCATAGAGAGGCTCAATAACTATTAAAAAGTCTTATTTGTTTGGGTTTTTTTTTTTATTTATGTCGAAACGAAGCATTTTTTCTCATGAAAACCATTTCGAATGAATTTTTCCAAGTCCATTGCCGCGTCCGGAATGTCAATTTCTTAATTTATTTGCGTCACTAAACAAAATGGAAGATGTCTGTGGCATTCTGATAAGACGACAATGTATGAGGAACAAGAAAACTTTTTCAAAACGGACATCCTAGGAGTACTTGTCAAGTGCACTTTATTTAAAACAATGCAATTTCCAATACATTGATTATTCATGCTAAGAGAGTAATCAATGTACATTTTTTTGGTCGAATTAATCAATGTGCTTGGAATGTAAAATTCTTTATTTTTATTTCCTTTTTTTCTACCCGAAAATATAGCAACCTTCTTATTATATAATCCTGCTATATTTTATGGTCAAATATATGAATTTGAAACTAACCGTCACGGATTTTGTTACTTTGAATGATATTTTCATTTTCCCTCTATTGCGTTCTTGCATTATGTTAACATATTTTAGGGCTCAAATAAATCTCGAGTTTAGTAAACTAGAACTTCGACCATGTTAAACATTTTAGGAAATTCAGTTTTAAGTGCATATCAAATCACAGACAAATATCCATAATTAGGTCCATGATGGCCTCTCCTATTCCCTCCTAATTTATTGGTCGTTTTCTTTCGAAAAGAGGGGGAAATTGTTTTAAAAAAAATTATAATTTTATTGTAAGCCGGTCAATTCAATCATAAACTTTTTGATTTCGCCAACTTAATCCTAAAAATTTAAACGATTTGCTAGGTCTTCCGACTAATTTTTCGCTAAAGTGGACAATGGACCGTATTACATGACACAACCACTCTCGTTAGCGATTTCGAATGGAACGATTATATTGACAAATCAACAAAATGTTTAGAAGAATTAAAAAGTTCAAAATCGAATTGATCGTCATACAATAGGTTCAGGGCTCTAAACAATTATCCCCCCAAAAGACGGATCTCGTAAATTTTCTTGCTCAAATTTCTGTCTCCCGCAAATCTTACTAAATTCGTGACTGTGGTCGTTTAATTCCTCAATTTCAATTAGGATGTCCGAATTTGGTGGCACGGATCGAGTGGTGGCGCTGTTGAGAAAGTCCAAATAAGATGGCGGAAAGCACGTGAGTTGCGCATGAGCCGCGGGTCGATTGCCGGCGGTTGAAGTCGAACGAATTCAAACGTCGCTTTGGTTTTTAACACGTTAGAGTCGTGAAATCTCATGAAGCCACGTCAAAAATTCTCGGACTGGGCTTTAAGGAAAAAAGGAGAGGGGGAAATGATGTCTCGGTGAAACGATTTTCCGCAATCATCATGATTCGGTCGAAGTGGGGGAGGGCGGTCGAAACGAACAGCGGACGAGGCCAGGCTTTTGACTTATTTTGCTCTGCTTGTCGGTGCAAACAGTGGGAAAATACAAAATCGCAATTTTCCCAACCACGCGAAACGACACGTGTCGTCTGCATGTGGAATTTCGAGTTGACCCTCTGTAGCTGATTGCTTTGTAGGGGCGAAAGAAAAAGCGGGAAATCAGTCGGCCGTACGAGAAACAAATCATCGCATTATTTTAATAAGGAAAAAAGCAAGCAAACAAAAGAAAAAAACCTCAAAAGTATAACCATTTTTACAGATTTCCTCTTTTTTTTTTTTAACATTAAAAATCTCAAACTATGTCCTCTATAAAAATTTCCCTTAAACTTTTTTTATTGTGACATAAAAAATCTCAAACTTGTATCTATCCGACACATCTGTCATTCATTAAGATTCAGTCAAATGATTTTTTTGAAAATAACGTCATGTTGATTTCACTTTCGCCATGTTAACACCGTTTGCTTTCCGACGTCCACGTGAGCAGATTTTTAACGGATCTCATTGATAGAATTTCGACGGACAATAAATGTGTGACGTATATATAAATTTAAGATTTTGGTGTCACAAAAAAAAAAGTTTAGAATTAATGTGTCTTAGTGGATATAATTTCAGATTTTTGGTGATTTTTACCTTTTTAATAAATAATAACCAAAGAATATTTAAGAAAATTTGCTGAGTACATGTTTATTCAAATTGCCCGGCGTGATGGCCCTTAAATTACGAATTAGGGAAAAAAAATCATCGGGATAGAACAACGAGAACGGGGAAAAAGAGATTGACGATAAAATTCAAATTGTTAAACTTTAATGAGCAGTTACGATGTTCAAATATTTAACCTTGCATGACTTTAAAGTAAATTGTTACGTTTGAATGATGATTACTTTCTTGTCCTTCACAGTGATTTGCAGCCAATAATATAATGATTTACGGCAACCCTCGCCGCCCAAGGGAGGAAATGAGAAAAAAAAAAGAATAAGAATAAAAAAAGAAAAATATGTTATTAGAATATTATTAAAATTTTGCCTCATCAATATCGGCTGGCCAAGTGGATTAAATTGGTACGACTACAAAAGAATTATGACTGAATTGACACAAAAAAAGTTTAAGACTTAATTGATACAATTACAATAGGTTTATGACTTTTTTTTTATAATTCTCTCAATAAAATTCTCATAATTGCCAATTACTGCTTTGCTCTTTTTATTGCTTTATTTATGATCACGAACTTAACATGTTTCAGATTGTCCCAAATTATTAGGCTCCGTTCACTTCATCATACATGAATGATTTGAAAAATATATTTTTAAAAATTATCGTTTGTAATGTTTGAAAAAAAATCAACGAAAAATATTTTCATTACGAATGCCACTTTATGCCTAACTTTGTGGATAATGAAATATTTATCGGTCATTCATTTATGTAAACGGTATAAAAATGATCGTTTTTTTGAAAAATATTTTTCAAATAATTATTTTTTTGCGAAACATGCGGAGTCACAAAAAATGAATGATTTGAAAAATAATTTCTTGCAAATAATTACTTGTATTTCTTGAAATAACTAATCAATGGAATTTTTTTTATTATCGACAATAATTTATGTCTAAATATTTTTTATGGGCAATGGAAACTTTATGTTCATTTATTTTTATAAGCGATATAAGCAATCATTTTCAAAAAAAATATTTTTTAAAATTATTTAATTTTTTCACAAAGTAAAGAGAGCCTTGAATCCAAAATAATCTTTCAATATTGAGTCGGCTAGTCACTCCATTGATTAAATTTCTGTAGAGAATGGTGCGGTTGTCCAAAGAAATTAGGGGTGAGCAAATTGGACCGCCCGAACCAGGACCCGTGGTCCGATTCCCTGTTCTAGAGGGCGGTGGTCCTGTTCGCGATTCTTCAAATTGGAACCGGTAGTCGGGCGGTCCGATTCCCGATTTCATGGCATAAAATTGGACCAGACCGATTGAATTTTTTTACTAATCTGCTACATCACTTTGGTCATCTGCAGAAAAAAGAGGGTGAGCCACATTGAGAGCTGGAGATTCACGGTTTCACACACTCAGAAAACCAAGAGAAAGAAGAAAAAGCCATAAGAAAAGTTAAAGAAAAAAAAGAAGGGAAATTTTCCTTTTTCCACTTTGTGACTCCACTGGTTGCTACCTTGGTCACTTCCAAGTTCCAATATGACATCAGCACCACAACGACCAATACGTTCCTTCCGAAGCTGCTCAACGAAGTTCTTGCCTATATTGCTTGGAGCCGCCTGGAAACCAGACCGGATCAATTGTCCGGTCCCCAGTTCTTGAAGGGAATCGAATCGGATCGAGAACCGATCACCCCTAAAAAGAAGCCCAAAGATGTCATTCGGTGTCCACTTCGACATCAAAAAGTGAAGTGTCGGCAACAAGCTTCAAATGTTTTGCAATTTCAACACAACAATTGTGATGTTTAATGATCAAGGTCGGTGCAAAATAGTAATCACTTTGAAAGAAATTACTCGATCAATCCAAATATTTTCAATTTTATCGATTTATTTCTAAACATTTGCTTGCAATTTTAATATAGTCCTTGCGATCAATTTTCATTGAAAATCGCCGATGTGACAACCTAGTCATGACTGTCCATCCCGCTTGGCATAACGTCGTGCATGTACAACTTTGAACTCGAGGTTACGCTCTTTATTATAAAAGGAGTTACGCTTTTTATTTTCCCATTTATGTGCAAGACCGACATGCATGTCTTAAATAGACCTCTACGACCCAAGGGAGCGATAATCACATGCTATGCTCTCAAGACCCCACCCCATTAGCTAGCTAGAAATAACAACCTTGGACTCGAGTGTTTAAGCTTACCTCAATATTACATTTGAGGTGGGCCAAAACTCAAGTAGATTGAGCTGGTTGACTTATGCACATAGATCCTCCAGGCTACCATTTTCGGCTTAAACTTTATCCAAATCCACTTTGCAATAACGCGTTTCTATTTCTATTGTTGGATCAATGTTACCGGCGTCGGTATACATTAAAGCCATATAGGAAATTGAGCACGAAGATCGAATTGGACTCCTATTATGTACATGACTGTGCGATAGTAAATCTATAGAAGTTCGATTGTCATTTGGTTAAATCGACAGTATGTGGATCTGCTCCGTGTGTGAAGAGGCCAATTGAGACGGTGCATGAGGTTGCAGGTTATAGTCAAGAGCAAAGTATGGAAAAAGGTGGGTCATGCAAGACCTCGCCCTGAGGTCGGCGGAGGTCGTTAGCTCTTCCCCAGTGTCCGGCCGAGGGCCGGTGACCCCCGCACCATTGCCGGCGATGGTGGGACGATGGCGATGAGGCTTCCGCTATTGCCAAGACCTTTCATTCCCCTTTTTTATATACCATTTTTTTAGCTTATTTTTTTTAAATTTTTTAAAATATTTGTTAAATTATGTATTTTTTATTGCTGATTGGAACCCCGACGAGCCACGTATGCTTAATCATTAAAAAAAAAAATTCCACATAGGATTTTCGGCCAAACATATCGTAGTTAGCATTTAAGTGATCATTATTAAAAAAATTGGTGCAAAAGTGAGCTCAAAAAACCTTTTTGATACTAAAGTAAACGCCATACATAAATTTTCGCACTTATGGTGTCCTTTTGCGAAGCTTTTATATAGTTTAGATACTAAATTGAACGTTTATCAAAATTTTAAGGATCGCATTACTTCTAATTGACGACGCTACATGTCAGGTCAAAATATAGAGATCATTTGCGTAATTATCTCGATAAAAAAGCATTAATGAGGGGTCACCAGATGCATGTGATGATCGAAGTGGAAGGGGCGGTGCAGTTGGTGTCCACGTTCTCTGCATGAGTCCTTTCCCTCGCTTCGGCGTCAAAGGGAGTCCGCTACGCGAAGTGAAGTCAAATATGTGCGATGACTTCTTGGGATCGAAAGCCGTCTTAATTGCGAGTCGATTCCCTAAATCAATGACAAATATCGTTCTTTGATTTCGATGGGATTTTGAAAACTTTGTCATGGGGCATTTTTTCAACTTCATCACTAATCAAGCCTAAACAAATCTTCTCACTGAATAAATGAATAAATAAATAAATAAACAAATAAAGGGAGACACTAAAAAGGGACGTTGAATATTCTTGGTATATTAATCGAGGGTATTCTTGTACTTTCCAACGTGCGTAGCTTCAAGTAATAAGTTGCAAATGCTTTAACGAAAGAAGAACTATTTTCATCGAAAACGAGTTCATTTATGTTTGACATGTAAATCATAAAAGAAGTTAGGTTTAGGTGCACAAACATAACGAAATAGAGTGCAAATGCTTGAAAGGTAAATCGAGACGAAGGTTTATCTTGTTTCAACCTTAAATTAGGATCTTCCTTTAGCCGGCTCTGCTCTATCAACTCTATTCATCTCTCCTTTTTTTTTTTCTCATGGGAGAGCGAATGGGATTAGATAACATGGTAGCCCATGTCGTAAATGATGAGTATTCGCCCTAGGTCTACACATATTAGGGGTCTAGCTAACGCATGACTCGAGATATTGCATAGTTCGACGTCGGCTTAGAGCCAAGGCATTCAGAGGTCTCCCGTCGAGCTCCATCTAGGAAGTAATAGCTGAAAAGCTACTAGCATACCTTGCATAAGATGATTATTTCATTATAATTAGCGCATATCACCTTTATGTTACAACTCTTAATTATAAGATAATGAGATTATATACAACAAGTAGTTGTTCATGGGCGCAAGCCCTCTAGCATCTAAGGGGTGAGATCCCCATGCCTCCGGTCGAGGGGAATATGAATCACACATTTACAAAATACTCTATTATAATTAAAAAAAAATAGTAATCCATGACCTTTTGTGTTAGTTTTACCATGATGTGCATCGAGAGAAGTATGGCCGGCTTCGATTTGGGAGTTGGGACCACGATCTACGCGCAGCTGGCCCATCAAGGACCGAGCCATCTTTTCTAGCGACAGACATGGGGACAATTGTGTGTGGGCTAAATCCAATCCAGTAGACGCAAAAGCCTGTAAAACGAAGCGGCGCCCTATGGGTAACTTAAGGTAAGCCGTCCCAAGCACCACGAAAGTGACTGGGGTCTAGGGATAAATGGGCAAGTGAACCTCCGAATGGCTCGTGCCGCCGAGTTGCGCAGCTGAGGGCATATCTCGTGTGGAGAGACTTCCTAGCTGCAAGTATCTTGGTCGGGCTAGGTGATGGGCTCGTGAGAACCTTGGACTTTTGGGTCGCGGGTGGGGCGGAGGAGCATGGACGATCCAAACTGAGTATTTCATAATGAGCGTGAGATCCCCACTCCTTACCCTTTTTGCCAATAAAGGCAGAGGCGAGCCATCCGAGAGATGGTACAAGTTTTCCTTTCTCTTCCACATTAAGAGAGCCCTTTAAGTCAGTTGGAGTCTCATGACAAGACATACCGACTTCCCATTGGGACTCATGGCTCTCGAAGCCTGCATCTTCACCGGCGCAAATCTCAGACCCGATCACGAGCTCGATCGCATTCGGGTCTCCAAGGCCCGAGCGCAAGTGGAGGCATCTTGAAAATGCTCGACGTCGAAAAGCCCGAATCCAAAATTCATATCCATACTTATCCTGCCATGGACGGGTTCCGAAAAACAAGTCGGGCCCCACCCGTTTGATGAGGTCTCGTTCCAAATCCAATGTAGAGGTGTGTGTTTCTGTCTCTCTTCCTATTGGGCTACTGAGAATGTGGATTGACTTGGACTAAATGGGCCGGACCTCTTAGCCCGTTTAGGCTCCAAAGCCCAGTAACGCATCTTTTCCTGCAGCGCAAGAAAGAAGAAGAAGGCATCAAAATCATTCCTTCTTCCCCTCTCCGCCAACATCGCTCTTCAGCAAGCCCGTCCCGAAGCTCGCAGCGAATTCGTCAAGTCTAGCCTCCGGCCGGTAAGCATCGCCGTCTTTCGGTTAACGTTAACCCCGGCGAGCTGAATCTGCTCCTGTTTCTGCTTCTTCGACGGCATTAGTGCTTGTGTATGTTGAATCGACTCTTTCTTTAATGTGGAACTTGATTGGGTCAGCTCCAAGTTAGCTTTTCTTTTTCCCCCGCTTTTTTGTTTCTGTTTTTTCGATGAATTTGGAATCCATCTGTTGAATCACTGTGCGAGGTGTTTCTATCTATGCGTGTTTATGTCGTTTTGCTTCAGTCGATTTCGTTTGACATGCAACTGTCCGATAAAATTATCGAGTCGAGTGATGAGACTGCAACGACCTTGTTATCTCTGGTTGCATTTTTCATTTTTGAGGATAGAGGGGATCATTAGGTCTCTTTATGTTTTTGAGTGCATCCTGTAGTCAAATTCCGAGGGGATGGGATGCTTGAGATTCGATTTATTCGAATGAGAAATTGGACTTTTCTTGCGGAATAGTTTTTGTTGCTTCATTGAAATGACAATTGAGCGCTCCGGAAATAGCTCAAATTGGATGATTTTGTTGGCAAAAGGGTGCTTTTGATCTATTTGGAGTTTGTTGGAGCTCTCTGAGAAACCTGTGTTTTCTGGTGTCATTATTGAATAGCTCAGTGGATGGTCTTGTCTGTGGTTATGTAGTTGCTCAGGGTTTTTCTTACAGGTTTTAGCCATGAAGCTCGATACCAGCGGTCTTGAGTCCACCATGCCGATTTTCGGGATGAACAAAGAGCTGGTTGAGGGGTTTTCGGCTGCCCCGTCTTTTGAAATTCCCGGTGCTTGTGATGTGAGTTTCAAGAAGCTGCTCTTTTTGCTTGGCTGGATGAACCGTCAGTCAGACAGCGGGTTTTCACATTCATGCTTGTATTTTCAGTTTGACAGCTTTCAAAAGGAGGCTGTGCAGATGGTGAAGCCTGCTAAGGGAACGACCACCCTTGCTTTTATTTTTAAAGAGGGTGTTATGGTTGCTGCTGATTCTCGAGCTAGCATGGGAGGCTATATCTGTAAGTTCATCTTTGTTGGTTTAATTATTTCTTCGGGATGTGTGTTATGGCTAGTTCTGTAGAGAGGGAGGGAGGGGGGGGAGGGAGGGAGCCCATATTGCGTGCATTTAATAGATTCACAAGCTCGTATTCCTTTATTTTCCGTAGCACATGTTACCTGCCTTTGGGTCAGGTAATGCACTGTATATGGTCGTCTCGATCAATGTTCAGTAGTGCATGCCCCAATGAAGTTTGCTGTGATTAACATTCTTAAAATCAGCTTTTCATTTCTGTTATTTGCAGCATCTCAGTCAGTGAAGAAGATAATTGAAATAAATCCACACATGCTTGGAACAATGGCCGGAGGAGCTGCTGACTGCCAATTTTGGCACCGAAATCTAGGTATCAAGGTAATCACTTTTCTCCTCGACAGGAAATTCTTCTTCTTCGTTTTTTAAATGATAGGGATACCTTGTTAGAGGAACTTAGTGACACTTGAATTGCAGATAGTGAACTAGGGGATAATTTGACACACCCCTATTGAGTTGCTGCTTCAGCATTTGGAAATCTGCTCACTTGTTTCACATTGAGCATGTTGAGCATGACATTTCCTCCTCCTTGTCATCGTCATTTTTAAGATTCTCAGGTTGCGTAGCAAGTGTATGAGTAAACAAAATAGAACAATATGAATCTTCTTTTACTGATAGAAATAAAAGGGAACAAGTAGCTTACTTTCTTTCTTAGAAACTCTGGATTGCTAATCGTCAGGCATACTGGGATACTCCTTTCTTTTGGAAGGTTGCGTGTTTTGTTTTGAGAAATGGGGTTTTATAAGTTGTAGGTGTGCTTGTAATAAATGTCGTAGATGCCTCAACTTGTGTTGAACAATACTTACTTCTGCAGGTGGAATTAGTCGATGAACTGCATGCATAAGTTTGTGGTTTCTCTATGTTCCTTCTCCGTTAATATGAACCACTGTTGTGGAAGAGGCTTACTATAGTTTGCGAAGAAATATGTACTCTCATCCATCTCCACAGCGTCTAAGCTTCTTCATTATGTTGAACTCTACATGCTTTTGACATTACAATATGTTATTGAAAATGTGCTTTATCTGAATAGTGTCGGCTCCATGAATTGGCAAACAAACGGAGGATCTCAGTCACAGGCGCTTCAAAGCTCCTTGCAAACATTCTCTATTCGTATCGTGGAATGGGTTTATCGGTTGGGACGATGATCGCTGGCTGGGATGAGACGGTATTGGCATGTCAATTCACAAATATATATAGGCTTTTTGTTTGTATCTTTCAATATCTTGCTTCTACACGTGGTGTAGGGCCCAGGTCTATATTATGTGGACAGTGAGGGAGGAAGATTGAAAGGGACTCGGTTCTCGGTTGGATCTGGGTCACCCTATGCATATGGGGTTTTGGACAGCGGGTATGTTACTTCTTAGTAGTTTTATTCTGTAGGTTGTCAATTATATTGGACTGATTTGCTTTCAACAAATGGACGCACGAACATCAGATGGATGCATTTCTTACTTAGAAATCCTTCTTGTTACTGTATTCCTTATATATGCAGAACAGGCAGCGTATTCACCTAATTATTGGCAGTAAGAACAGATATTCATCCATTTAAATTACAGAGAAAGAGCCAAAAGCTAGTGGGAAGTGTATGGAGGTTTAATACTGGGCTGAAGCTCTGTCTACCCACCCCAAATGAAAGAGCAAGACGGAGAACAAACCTTCTTCTCTGTCTTCTTTTTGCGCTAGTCATACACTTGCTTTTAACTTTCATCTGCATTTACTATGTGCAGTAAGAAACTAAATCGGTTTTCGTTCTATGGGGAGTGGAGAAGTCCTTGGACTATTAATGGTGGTCAAAGTTTGGATCATGAATATAAAACATGCATCTGGTCATTTCTAAGGATATAGTTAGACTACGATATGCACAAATAGTCTACCTTCAAACTGAGATTTTGAGGTCTACACCAGTAGAGGTCATCCCTGATAATGCAAATATGCAGTATGGATACTCTTGCCTCGAGACTGTTCAACCTACATGCACTTCAGCTTTTTGTCAGCATGTATCCTGATGATTTGAGTAGCTTTCCCATAGTGGCATTAGCTTTGATTTGTAATATCACCATCCCAATCGAAGTCTGCAGTTTCTTCAAGTTTCTATTTATCAGTTATTTGACAAATTCCAGTAGCATCATACTGGTTTCCTTGTTTCTACCATGATCAATCTGATGGATTTCCTGCCCTTGCATTTGCTAGCTATCGTTATGACATGTCAGTTGAAGAAGCTGCAGAATTGGCTAGAAGAGCCATTTACCATGCAACTTTTCGTGATGGAGCCAGTGGTGGAGTTGCAAGCGGTACTCTCTCTCTCTCTTATGCATGCATGCATAGAGCGCACCTACATATGGGAATTTTCTTTAATGTTCGTCTGTTTTCCCCATTCAGTTTATCATGTGGGACCAACTGGATGGAAGAAGCTTTCTGGTGATGATGTCGGGGAACTTCACTACAGATACTACCCTGTGATGCCTAGCACTGTGGAACAGGAAATGGCTGAAGTAGCAGCGGCGCCATGAAAGGATCTCTTCTTCAGCTGAATGCTTCAGGCGGGTGGGTTCATTTGTGTTCCATCTCCGGGGGGAGACTGTGGCTATCTGCACATGCTTTATGTATCTTGATCTTTTTTGGCTGGGGATTGATGATCAGAACAGCCCTTGATGAACCTGAAATGAACTAAAATTAGAAGAGAATCTACTCGGTACTCATTGCCTCCTTGTTTGTCCTTGTCAACTTTACATGGCAACTTATGGCTATCATAATGAGGTACTGCCTTCAGCCATTAAAAACGCCTGTCCTTGCAGAGTTCTTGAAAAATATGACTCGACACTGTGCCTGTGGTGGCTCTTTGATGCTGAGATACTTGGAAACCTGAAATTGGACGTGGCAAATTGGTCAGGAACATTTTTCAATTACTCTCTCTCTCTCGGCATCTATCAGATCTAGGTTAACAAGGAGTGGCTTTGAGTTGCTTTTAAGGGTTTCGGACACCCCGTAATGCCTATTGGGTTATTGCCCACCTTCCGTCTTTTGCTTTACGACAAATGTTGTTAGTGATGGCTCGAGCCCCATCTTGTCGTCAGTGGAATGCTCGGATGACATCTGCATAATTAGGGGTCAGTTCTTTATTCATTTCTTTTTACCCCGGTTGAAAAGAACCAGGATTCGATTTGTACTCCGTTAGGTATGTCTCTTCAGAGCAAAGCAAACGATCGTTCCTTGCTTTCGAATCCTTGTGAAAATCCTTATTTCGCAAAAAAGTAGATGATCTCGCACTTCTAGTCCACTATTTTGGATCAAGAGCACTGGACAGACGTCATTGAAAAATCTCGTTTTCCTGTTAACTCTTTTGCAGGAAAAGAATTCGAGAATAGGGTAAATTTAACAACTTCTCGGGATTCGGCCAGAAAACAAATTCGTCATCGGACATGGGAATGGGAAAACAAAAAAGGAAGAGGGTTCCTAGGGGGGGACCAGATCTAACTAATAGCAGCGGCAGCTGACATGCAAATTACATACAGAGTCCCAACAAATGAAATTTCGGGAGGCACGTGCAATTCTTCTAGTTCCATGCACTTGTTGCTTCTATCATCTCATTGGAAAGGCTATGGAGAAATGTGAAATTGGTAGCAGTCGGTACATCTCAAAGTCTCCAGTCTCAACTGCTCCAGAACAAGACACGAGAGGAGACACAAATTTGATATTGGTTCTAGCTGGACTGAACATGCCCCCGCCTCTCTCTCTCGTTTGTGCGCAGATTTTTTAGCTTCTAAGCATGTTTTCATGATTGGGAGTGAGATGCAATCATTCCGGACACATTCGCTGGGCAATTTACCATAATGGCATGATGAACCACGAGTCGTGAAGAGATGACGACAAGGGTCTTTTTTGTGTGTGTGTGTGGGAAAGCTCATGTCGAGAGGTGTTTTATTCCGGCTTTGCTAGCACAACAATTTGTGAACGAATGTATAATTAATAGACTATTTTGGACCACAAAAAATAATTAAAGATTAATTAAAAATTATTGTGGGGTTCAATCTTTTAAAAATTTGTGGCTCACAACATAATATCGTTATTCTCATGATCATCGAGACACCGATGTATAATCAATTCTCTATTCAGAATGCAAGAAGATGGGGTGAAAAAGAGGGAGGGGAATAGGATGAAAATCATGAAATGTTGAGTGTTGTCGAGGGTAGAAAATGACAGTCGCTAGCTCGTGGAGTCATTGCGCCAACTAGCCGAAAGGATCGATACCTGAAAGAGGGAATTAGCCTATTGATATGATGCGCCTATGTTGGCTCAATAATGCGGTTTTCCCATTCAGAAAGGAAACTCCACTCCATTGATGGCATCGGGAGTGCTCCACTACATTCGGCACGATCGAAGTCCAGTTTTGTATCTGTCCTTTGGCTAATCAATACGGAATAAACACGTACGGTTTCCATGGGTCGTCTTTTTAAAACGCATCAAGGCTAATTTTGTTTTTGGAAAATGATACATTTCTGAAAAGTATTTTTCAGGATGTCATGCTATTTTTCTGGTGTTTGGCCGGAAACTAAATATGAATTAGAAATTATTTCCCATCGTATGGTATTAGATAATATAACTTGATTTTTCCTAAATAGACATTCACTATTCGGGTGTTAGTGACTTGCGCATGGGTGGCCGAGGAACTAGTTACGGGCACCTGGAGTCCCCGGTCCGACCTCGATGGATAATGACTTACGGCTTTTTAAAGACGAAATCATTTTCCTAAATGTAAGCATCCGAGTCCTTGGTTCGACCTCGACGGAAAATGATTTTTGGCTTTTTAAAGAGGAAATCATTTTCTTGAATTTAAGCACGGGTTTTTTGTAAACTCATTTTTCTAAGCAAATTAAACGGGGGACAATATTTTTCGCTAAATAAATAGAGCCTAAGATAGGATGAGCTACTCAAATGAGAGAGAGAGAGAGAGAATGATCTTTGATTCTCACTAAAACAAAAAAATGTATGGAATACTCGACGGTCAAGGAGGCAGGCAGCAACCACCAACCCCTTGGTCCGTCCTCGGATACGAGCAACATTTTCTAACTAAGCAATTTAGGTTTGTACCATAAAGACATACTTTCAAAATTATGGTGTGCATGACACGCGGAAAATGGTGATCGATAAGGATGAAATTCATGAGAATTTGCCTCTCTCGAGTTATAATGATAGATCGAGAGGGTCGACTATGAGGAATCAGATTCTTTTACCCGTTGCTCTTGGGTTGTGCTTCATTGAACACGGGGGCAAGCTAGTTGTGTCGTCAGGAAATACTTTCGGACGCAATTTATAAGAGTTGAAAACCAGTCGTGCTGTCCGGCAATTGCCATGTTTTACTGTTTACAAGGGAGAATTTCAAATTCAAGGCAGGACTTCATGGATCCCGAAGCTTTTGCTGCAGACATTCAATTCGTCTCAGGAAACAAAAGACAAAACATGCATGACTGCCCTTTCATAAATAACTTGCGACTTCTGACAAAAAAAAAAATTGCAACTTAAATCGCGAAAAGCGTAATTTACGAAAGTAAATGTACTTAGGACCAAAGGACCTAAAAGTCTCCTATTTAAAACACAATAATTAACAAAAAGAAAGAAAGAAATTCAAGTGCAACGAATTTTCTGTACCGCAGTTGTAGCAGCACAAGTTAAAAAAAAACGAATTTTTTACTGTGAGGAATCATGAAGAAGCTCCAAATCCCTACATCATTCATAGGGAAAAACTGCACAAAGGCTGTATTTGGTGATCCAGATAAAAATTAGGATAAGATTTAAGATGAAATCTATCTTATCCTATATTTGGCTGTCACCCGAGACCGGACAAAGTAAGATATAAGGAGAGTATAACCTGGATAAAATTATCCTATAGAGGAGGTAGGATAAAAGTAGATATGATTTCCTATTTTTGTATTCATGATATAAAAGCTATTTTTTTTCTCAAATAAAAAACTTCTTAAAAAATAAAATTAATGATTAAATATTAATTATGTTTGAATTCAAATATTAAAAAAAAGATTAATAATTTAAAATAATTTCTCATTTATTCCTATATATTTGTACATTTTAGTTTCTTTCTACTTTACGATATATATTCCGTGCACGTGTATATACAAACACTTCATATCTATCACATTACGAATTGAAGGATTTTTTATTAAGTGAGTTCAAACAAAGATTTTTTTTGTAGTATAGTTTATTATTTAATAAAAAATTTCTTAAGAAATTATGGAACCGAATAAAAATAACAAAAAAGGGAGATAAAATAAAAAAAAATAAGTAAATAAAAATGAAGTAGAAGAACCTAAATTTTAAATGAACCAATTCAAACTTGAAAATTTCTAATTTTTGAAGAATGTGGGGCAATGAAATTAAAAAAAAAAAAGAAGAGAAGAAAACATAGAAATATCCTTCTCCTATGTATCTTTGGTTCATGTTAAAGTTTTACTTGCTTCTTTGTAATTTTTTAGTTCACGCAAAAAATTCTACAAAAGTGACGAGAAAGTTGAACTTCTTCTCCTTTGTGGATTTCTCGTTCACATCAAAAGTCCATGAAAATAGAAAGAGAGTCAAAAGTAATTTTCCATAGATTTGTGGTTCTTGCTGAAATTTAACGAAAGTAGCGTGAGAGAAAACTTTTCTTAGTTGCAAATGCGAATGATCAATTTTTTTTCTTACTAGAGTTGGTAGTGAATTATGAGAGATTCTTATAGTCTCCGTTTGTGCATTTTCGTATTTATTTACAGTAATATATGTAAATACCAAATGATGGACATAATAGTATATGAATATATCCGAACTTTTTTATTGTGATTCACCAAACAATGGATAGAATATGGCAAAATTCATGGATTTCATTTCCTATCAAATCCAATCCTACCCCTGGCTGAAATCTTGACGATCAAACACAACCAAAAAGTACTAAAATTATTGTATTAGTACCAATTTATTCCTAAACGTTTCAATTGGACTAATTTAATCATAAATATTTTGACAATTAGTAAATGTAGTCCATCTAGTTAATTTTAGTTAGGAATCATTGACATGAACGTCGACCATCCCATACAAAGCATGACCAACGCTACTAGAGAGAAATGTTACAATTTTCAAATATTTTTTCTTAAATTTTTAATATTGTTGGACAGAGTTGTAAAAAAGAAAAGAAAGGAAAGAAGAAGAAGGAAAAAAAAAATGAAAAAAATAAAATAAAAATTTAAAAATTATCCACGTCAACATCGATCAAACTACCTAAAACGGTCGGTGTCTATCTTGCCATTTCCGATCAAAATTGATCGGATGAACTATATTGGCAAATCATTAAAAGATCTAAAATTAAATTGGTCTAATTTTTTTGGTCGAAAATTGATCTAATTGAAATATTTAAGAATGGAGCGGTATTAATGTCATATGTTTCAATTTTTTTTTTTGGACTTTTCTCTTCCTTCATGCCACGTGGAAAGTGAAAAAAGAGGACAAAATTAGCATCCGGATTTTTCGGCAAGAAGACAAAAACGTGATACCATACGACAACACAATTGACATGACATCAGCATCATGCCATAGGGCTCACTCGCTTTCTCTAACTCGCTCGAGGGCTGTCCAAAATTCTCATTTAGTATCTTTCTCGTAATGTGAAGTGTTAAGTGTCACTAGTGATAGTACTATTTTGTCGCCGAAGAGCGACTTCCGACTCGAGGGAGTTGTGCGCAATTAGTTCGAGCGCTAGGGATCGAATCTTGTCAGAAAGCCTGAGCTTTAAGCTCGGGTAAAATCGGGCAGAGGGAGATTTTACGTACATAAGACACATTACAATCGCGCATTAATGCAAGGCGAGATTAAATCCAGAAGAACTCCCGAGGGGTTTTACCGAATGATTAAGCACTTAGTTTTGCATGTATCCCCAGGTGAATCGATCCAAAAGGTTCGGATATCTACGTATATCACATTGCACAAAAATCGGGGAAGTGTGCTACGAAGATCCATGCAAAACAATCAACAACGAGTATTTGTCATGCGTTAATTTTCCTAGATTTGAAAAACAAACTCTTTGCTCGGGTCTCAAGTGTTCTAGTTATTTGCATTGAACTTTTGATTCCTGATCTCGACATCGACTTTCCTACTCCGTACTCGCCTCAAACAATGCCGTCCCCAATAATTAGGAGAGGGAAAAAAAAATCGAAACCCGTCTCACGACATTATGTATATGAATAACTTCAAGCCAATGTTTCATGTGTAGATAATTCATATATATATATTTTAATGAGATTGAGCTAAAAAGAGAAAAATGGAGCAAAGCACGCTTTGAAATGGTTGCTTTTCTTCTACTCCGTGGACTTGTGGGTCCCGCTTTAATGAAGCTCTCGTCCATTTCAAGTCTCTTTCTCATAAACAGCACCCAACCAACTCTTCTTCTCCTCCCTCTGCAACGACCATAAAACCATCTCCCTGCTCACTCTCTCTCACTCCGCCCGCGGCCAGCACTGATCCCACAACCCAAATTCGCCGCCGCATATCGACCTCTTTCTCTCTCTACAACCCACCCCCCTCTCTCTCTCTCTCTAAGCCGCAATTCGCGCCACAATGAGCCCCGTCTTGCCGAGTTTGATTGCCCTCCTCGTCCTCGCCTCCCACTCCGCCCTCTCCCTCACCCCCGACGGCCTCTCCCTCCTCTCCCTCAAGTCCGCCATCGACCAGCCCCCCGGCGGCACCGCCTTCTCCGACTGGAACGAGGACGACCCCACCCCGTGCCGCTGGACCGGCGTCTCCTGCGCCAACGTCTCCGGCAACTCCGCCGACGACCCTCGCGTCGTCGGCCTCGCCGTCTCCGGCAAGAACCTCCGCGGCTACATCCCCTCCGAGCTCGGCACCCTCGTCTATCTCCGCCGCCTCAACCTCCACAACAACGATTTGTACGGCCCGATCCCCGAGCCGCTCTTCAACGCCACCTCGCTGCACAGCATCTTCCTCTACGGCAACAACCTCTCCGGCCCCCTGCCGCCGTCGATCTGCGACCTCCCGAGGCTCCAGAACCTCGACCTGTCCAACAACTCCCTCTCCGGAGCCCTGCCGGAGGGGCTCCGGAGCTGCCAGCAGCTGCAGCGGCTGATCGTCGCCGACAACCGGTTCTCCGGCGAAATCCCGGCGGCGATCTGGCCGGCGATGGAGAATCTGGTGCAGCTCGACCTGTCCTCCAACGAGTTCACCGGGCCAATCCCGCCTGAAATGGGCAAGCTCAAGTCCCTCTCCGGCACGCTCAACCTCTCGCAGAACCACCTTTCCGGCGAAATCCCGAAGGCCCTCGGGGACTTGCCAATGACGGTGAGCTTCGACTTGAAGAGCAACAACCTAAGCGGCGAGATCCCCCAGACGGGCTCGTTCGCGAGCCAGGGGCCGACGGCGTTCCTCGTGAACCCCCTGCTCTGCGGGTTCCCGCTCCAGAAACCCTGCAAGACCCCGGCCCAATCGGGTTCGCCTTCGTCGGGCCCGAACAATGCACAAGCGACAGATTCGGGCTCCAGGAAGGGCCTCAGCCCAGGGCTGATCATACTAATCTCGGTCGCCGACGCCGCCGGAGTCGCGCTCCTCGGCCTCGTCGTCGTCTACATCTACTGGAAAAAGAAGGACACCAACTCCTGCAGCTGCACGGGGAAAACCAAACTGGGCGGCGGCGGAGGACGAGGCGGAGGCTGCCGGGCTGCCGCCCGCATTTGCATCTTCCCATGCCTCGGCGGCTCGGGCGGCCACGAGGACTCCGAGATGGAGGACGCGGAGAAGTCGGAGCGGAGCAACGGCGAGGGCAAAGGAGGAGAGGGGGACTTGGTGGCGATAGACCGGGGGTTCACGTTCGAGCTGGACGAGCTGCTGAGGGCGTCGGCGTACGTGCTGGGGAAGAGCGGGCTGGGGATCGTGTACAAGGTGGTGCTGGGGAACGGGGTGCCGGTGGCGGTGCGGCGGCTCGGGGAGGGGGGCGAGCAGAGGTACAAGGAGTTCGTGGCGGAGGTGCAGGCGATCGGGAGGGTGAAGCACCCCAACGTGGTGAGGCTGAGGGCCTACTACTGGGCCCCCGACGAGAAGCTCCTCATCAGCGACTTCATCTCCAATGGCAATCTCGCCTCCGCTCTACGAGGTATCAATTCTTGCCTCTCGCCATTCTGCTCTTTTTTTTTTTTTGTTTAAATTGAAACCAAAGACTTTTTTTTTTTGGTCAGATAAACGAAATACCTTAAACATTTCAAACGTGATATTCCCTTTTTCGGAAAAACCAACTACGAAGAAAAAATAAAAATTATAAGAAAGGACTTCACGATAAAACCCAAAAAGAAAGGATTGGAACTTTAAAATAAAACCACGCCAAACTGCATCGCAACCCACACGGGGCATTTCTATAATTGAGTAATTGCATCGAGTCGAACTTACGGAGTAGAGTTGGGACCATTGGTTCCGCTTCTAGTGTGAGTGCGGCTTGACCATAATTTAACTGGCTATGATTCGAGCAAAATGCTCTCACGGGCTGGACTTTTAAGCAGCCGATCTGGATCAATCACATCTATTGACGGGTAACGTTGTGTCTTGGACTACACAAGTCATCAGCAAATGTCTTGTCCAATCCGGGTAATTCTCTGGTGCGCTAGATCTTGGCCAAAAAAAGGTTTCTGTTTGTGTTGCAGTGAGATTTTTGTCCAGCTCCGTTGGGCTAGGTCGGACGTGCAGATGCTCCCTCCGTCGTGTTTCGGCGAGTGGATGTCCCACATTTCTATGACTCTTCTCGCGACCCTTTTTAATGAATTCCCCTTATCCTATTCCAGAAATGTCAGTTCTACACATGGTCGTTGACCGACCAATTTTGAGGTCGCGATGCGTTGGCATCTGGCAAACAACTGGACAAAAGTGGGAAGAATCGAATCGAAATTCTAAAAAATTTCTGGGTCTTTTTGACTTTTGGAGTGTGCTGGAATGCTAGCGGATAGACCAGGGTCACTATAGTTCGTTCTGGGGAGGGGTGTCGGGGCAGGCTAAGGTCCAAGGTGATGGGTAGGGAGTAGGGACTCGCGCCCACCAGGACTAGCAGTGCGACAGATGATGGTGTGGAATGATGCTAAAGCCTTTCGCATTTCTAGAGTTCAATCATGGCCCGCGTGGTAGGTCATGGTCCATAGTTAATTAAAAAAGAAAATTACGTTTTTGACCCTATAAGGACATCGTGCATGACCCTTTGCTTGGATTTTAAGCTTTAAGTTATCAAAGGGAGTTGGTTGAATGCACCCTTTTGATATCTTCTCGCTGTACCACAGAAATGAACCGCACTAAAACGAAGGGCCAATTCCAGCTTCGAGTAGAAGGACTTCGTAATTTTGCGCGAGCTCATCGTGGTTCAGACTGAGAAGCTAAAGAATTTTGATGGAGTTATTACAGATCGACTAGTGAATAGCGCTTTCTAATTCAATACCAAGCGTAATGTACTTATAGCCACATTTGCATTCTCTGCCTGCATTCTTGCTCTAACTTGGTTTCTCTCGGTTTAAGAAACTCTCTCTATTCTTCATTGATGTGTACTGCGTTCAAAACCTTGTTTCTGTTCTGAAATAGGAACTCCACTGAGGCTGATATGATTGATAATTTCTCAGGCAAAAGCGGCCAGCCTTCGTCGAGCCTTTCGTGGTCAACCAGGCTGCGGATCGCCAAAGGGACAGCCCGGGGATTGGCCTACCTCCACGAATGCAGCCCTAGGAAATTCGTGCACGGGGACGTCAAGCCATCCAACATCCTCCTCGACACCGAACTCCAACCCTACATCTCTGACTTCGGCCTCAACAGGCTCATCTCCATCACCGGCAACAACCCGTCTTCCGGGGGCTTCATCGGCGGGGCCCTGCCTTACTTCAAGCCCCAGCCAGAGAAGGCCAACAACTACCGCGCCCCAGAGGCCCGCGTCCCCAACAGCAGGCCGACACAGAAGTGGGACATCTACTCGTTCGGGGTCGTCTTGCTCGAGCTGCTCACAGGGAAGTCCCCGGAGCTGTCTCCGACCACTTCGACTTCCATCGAAGTGCCGGACATTGTAAGATGGGTCAGGAAGGGGGTTTGAGGAGGAGGTCCCGTTATCGGACATGGTCGATCCGATGTTGCTTCAAGAGGTGCACGCCAAGAAGGAGGTGCTAGCCGCATTTCACGTGGCCCTGGCTTGCACAGAGGGCGACCCTGAGGTCCGTCCCCGGATGAAGACGGTCTCGGAAAATCTCGAGAGGATCGGCACATAAGAATGCACCTGGCTTCAAGCTTAGTTGCCATGTAAAAATTGGGTGGACAGTTCTTAATTAGCCTCGAATGCTTCGATGTTGGATTAAGCGCAGCACGTTCCTATGGTATGGAGGATCATATCCTACAGCCATTCATGTTCTTTCATTTATTCTCCGAAGAGGTTAAGGCCATGATTTGTCTCAAGTCCGGCTATTTTTTTTCCTTAGCACAGAAATTTGTAGTATATTGCATGGGATTACACATTATCATTTGCCTTTTTCCTTTTGAGGGTTAGAAGCGATATAGCATTATTTTTTGTTTTTTCCACTTAGATTGTAGCCGTAATACAGTTTTGGTTGAGCCTGTAATAACAACATTGCTTGATTTATAGTCACTCCAAGATGAGTTGGTGGTCGGTCAGTCTTTATAATCAATCATCTTTATGCCTGTTAACTTGAAAGACATCAATGAAAGTTCTTCAATTAGGTGGATTGCGTTTCGCTTTTGGGGACATCGTCCGTACGTGTAATCATTTTCAAGCATCATCAAACGGTGCGGTTGAGAAACACATTCTAATATTTTTCCTGGTATCTGGAGTGCATCCGCAAGAAGTTCTCTTAGAAAATGTTCAAAAGGGATGAATGTTGACCTCTTTGTGGTGACAATTTTTTTTTCAAAAATTGCAAAAATTGTCCGTGATAGCAATGGCGGCCTTGCAACGTCGGAAGACCGGTGTCCATTTCAGCGATTTCATGATAGAGTTGGCCGGAAGGATACTATGACAAATTGTTTAAAATTAAATTGGCCAAATTTAAAGGTTTATAATTGAACTCACATCGAGTACAATAAGTTTATGACTTTTTTTGTAATTATCCCTTGATAAGTGCCTAGAAATTTAATTCAAAAAGCCTTCCCATTTACCTTGTACTCCTTCTTCCTTTCAATAAAAAATTTAACCCAAGTTAATTGTGAAAAAAAAGGAATTATACAAAGCAATCCAAGTATAATTCCATAGCAAACAATTAGAATCCCATGTGAGAAGGAAAGAGAACCCGCGAAAAGCGAGAGGCCTACTTGCGAAGAGGGAATGGTGAGAGGCCCAGTTCAATAAAAGCCCATCAAGGCCCAGTAGGAAAAAAAAATTCTCCGTCTCTTCCACCGGACTTCGTTTTGTTCTTTCAAAGCTCGTGTCACCGACTCTCTTCGCCCCACCCTCTCTCGCGCTCGCTGGCTCTCTCCTTTTCTCTCTCGCGCTCGATCTCTACTGACGCATTAGTCCAGAATCGCGGTCGCCTGATCGCCGCCCGGTGCGTGCGCCTCCTGCTCCGGCGTCGTCGTCAACCGCCGCCGGCATCCGCGCGTTGCTCCAATCTGCAGTACTCGGTGTTGCATCTGTGCAGCAGCTGTCTTCCCTTCGGATTTCTCCGCTTCTCTCTCGTCGCGTCGTTTCGGCTGCTTCATTTCTGGTTCAGGTTCTGAGCAGGGAGCGATTCGGTTTTCGCGTTCGAGTGCCCTAGGCACCTGGTGCTTCGGTCATCTAGAAGTTGAGATGGAGGTACGTGATGTCTAACAGCTTAAGTGCGCAGTTGATTTCATTATGTTCGAGAGTTATGTTAATCCTAAGATGAATTGGTATTCGGGTAGTTCTCAGTTTGTGATGTTTGGATGCTTTCGTGTAGGATAAGGTTACATTGGAACCGGAGAAAAGTGGTGCTGCCGGATTATATATTCCTGGGAAGGAGAGAGTAGTCTTTAGACCCTCTGAGAGGAAATCGTTGTTAGGTAAGATAAGTCTTGCGGCGAATTTAAGAATTACTAATTCTTGCCCCGTCATGAGCTGATATCTCACTGTGAAAACTAATTATTTCCCGGTCTATCTTAACTGAACTAAGCTTTTTATGTGCGTATTACATTGCACAATCTATACTGCTGAGACAGTGTTACCTATAACTGCTATTGGTGAATCATTTTGAAATTCAGTCAAGTATTCTGGACATGTCCTGAGAGGTATTTAGAAAACATTTGTTTGGGAGACTCACTGTAACTGAGTAAGAATTGTGGTTAAAGTTTGTAATTTAGGAAGGAAAGGAAAATGATTTTTTATTACTTGCAAAGCCAGAGCTTGTCTTACAAAAACAAAAATGTACTCTGCTTGGTCATCCCCATTACATGTGAAGCTAGGCTGCTACTGATTATGAAGGGCTAATTCGATGTTTGCTTAGGTGTGTCTATGTAATTCTTGATGTGATTCTCTAGAGGAAGCTATCTAGATTAAACAGTTAGTTCGGCAATGTCATTTCTACTCGTGTTTGTTTTGATAGTTAAAATTATGTTTTGGTGGTTTGTCTCCTTCATTTGGTTTAGTTATGGCATCTTTTGTGCCCTGTCCTGTCTGTCAATGGTTACCAGCTTTGAATGTCTACATTACGTGTGAAGTCACTGTACAACTTCATGTATGGATAGGGTTGGATGTTCTTGCAATTGCAAAGCGGGGAGGATCTAAGGTTGATGATGGATTTAAGGTTCCTAAAGAAAGAGTTACTTCTGTTGTTTCATCTATCGATGAGGAAGAGAAATCTGAGTTCTCAAGATCAGATGAAGAAGAAAGTGATATGGTTAATGGTGCTCGCAATACTAATCGGAGGTATCGTCAGACAACTGCAAGCAAACTTGCTGATCCAGGTTTGCACATCCTAAATGGTTTTTATATGCATTTATTTGAGTTGATAGTAGTTGCGATTAGGTTAGAAAATAATTAATCAGTCTGTTTCATTGATAAGCTCGCCCTTCTATTGTTCCTCATATGTTGAGAGGCCATTGATTTGGTGTGGGCGCAAGCTTCAGTTAGTCAACTAGATCTCTAAATTTTATAAAAGATACGCTTTCAATCTCAGGACCAGGATTGACTTCACCCGTATGGAGTAACATGTGTTCAATGCTAGGCTATCTGTTGGAAGTTTGAAAATGAACTCTTTACAATGTGGTTGATCGTCGACTACGTTCTTTTAGCTGTTTTGGGTCAACAATCGGGCAAATAGAGCCCTCGCTGGGTAGGCGTATTCCCAGTGCTGAGGAGAACAGGACTTCCAATCTTTGAACCTCTTCACAGTGTCTGGTTGGAAGTGGGATATAGAAGCCGTATTTGCAAAATAATAACGGAATGTAGGAATCAAGACATTCATAAGCTGGTATATTTTTCTGCTGCATGCTCTAGTCCCTTTTATTTTATCTGAGAAAGGAAAAATTAGCAGATAGCTGAAATAGCTATCTTTGAGGTGTATATGGTGGGTGAAGTTAATTACGGATAATCACTTGTAGAAGTAGGTTGATCTCAAATAATCATCAACGCTAGTCTCCAGAGGTTGAACAGGTTGGAATTGATGGATTTGATGTGCCTGTAGTCTTGTTAGCCTCATGCCATTGGTTGTGGATTTGCTCAATAATGCTTATAAATGTTGGTACTAGAAATAGCTCACAAATTTGGTAGGCTATCTTTTGGGATGTAAACTATCAAATAGCAAATAGCTCTTGTACCGTTGGCGTAAAAGTCGTTAAAAGGTTATTTCGCCAGTTCGAAGAAGTTTTGTGTGATTATCTTCTTCTTCTTTTCTTTGAGCAGAAAGTACTGTCTCTGGTGCAAAAAGTGAGACCCTTACACCCAGAAAGCATCGCTCAAGTGGTTCAATACGTTCAGAAGTGAGTGTTCTCCTTTCTAATTTTTCTTTGCGATGTACTGATTGGCCGATGCAAGTAGTTTCCTGCAAATGTGATGTTTGGTGTATATGCCCATTCATTAGATCTACTGCCTTTGCGTGTCCAAACACCGGTCTCATATTCTTGATGAAGATATTAGTGAATCGAGGGTTACATAATAATGTGCTGTTGATCCTTTTTTCTTTAGATGTTTTTTCAATGCTTCTGATACATGGAATACTTTTTTGAGACAACTTATTCAGTTAAAGAATTTATGAGCAAGTTTTTTCTTAGGACTTTACTTGTCATATCGATCTATTTATAGTTTGTATTTGACTTGATGTTTCTGACAACAATAGTTGGCTTTTAGTTTAAATTGCTTTGCTTTACCATTTATGCAATTCTTAACTGCTCTTTTCATCATCCTTGTATCTCTCTTTTTATTCCGTATAATTTTATAAAAGAAAAATTGGCTTCACTTTTTTCTTAACTCATCTCAGTAGTGATACTGGTTAAAGAAAGTTGACTTGGCATTTTGTTCTTCTTAAGAGTTAGGAAATGTTTGATGCTTGTTCTTTTGTAAGGTCCTCTTATCAGGGAAGTGCATTAATAGGAGGAGGATACAACTCTTAAGTTAATGTTAACATAAAGATATTCTTTCAGCAATTGCAATTGAAGCTTTCAAGAAGGGGCAGTTTCTAGGAAATGTGTGACTTGGGAGAAAGCTTAGTGTGGAAGATGTAGCTATTATTTCTGTTCTCTCTACTTTATGGTTCAGGATTCAGCTCTTTCATGTTACTAGTTTGAGGGCGGGCCCACCAGATCGATTCACCACAACCTCTTAGTTTATTTATTCATTAAGCAAACTTGAGGGTTTGGAGAGATGCGGGGATCCAACTGCATTGTTTGATGTTGATTGTTTTCTGTTGGTTCTGACGTTATTGTGATGCTGAGTTCATATCCGCGAATCTGAATATTCACTAAAATTCTGTTTGTTTCATTTTTGTGGAAGGTTTCAACTATCACCTCTCAGAGTAGTAGGGGAGTCCCCCGTTTGATGAAGGCCACCATCGTCGTGAGCGGCAGGATTCCAAAGATGATGGAACTGAAAGGCGGCGGTCAAGACAGACATATAGTATGGATAGTGAAGACAGATATCATGGAAGAAAAGTACAAGATCGATATCCCCATAGTCACGGGGGAGATTATGGAAAGAAACGAAGTAGATATGATGGCAGGAGGACACCTGGTATGTTCTGTTTCTCCTATGTGCATGTTTTTGTTTCTGCAATCTCTGCTGCCCCCCAACCCTCTTTTTTCCCTCTACTGGATATAGAGATGAGGAGATTGGCAGTTTTGCCTGTCAAATATACATGTAGAAGCTATATGGGCGAGGTGTTTTTTCTGTCAAGGGTCAAGAATCTGGAGTTCTTACCATTTAGACTTGTGTGGTTATTTGCCAAAACACAAGAAACACAAGTTTACAAGTAAACATTTTTCACTTGATGATTAATTGATGTTTGAATCTCTGAGTGTGTATGGGAGTTGTCTAAGATTCACTGTATCCTGGCTATAATCTTAACTGAATTGTGGAATTGTCATGAAATTTGGAAATTGCAGGTAGATCTGACTGGGATGATGGGAGATGGGAATGGCAAGACACGCCACACCGTGATGGTTACTCTAGCTCTAGAGGGCGCCATGAACCTTCACCATCACCGATGTTCGTCGGGGCCTCACCTGATGCCAGATTAGTTTCACCTTGGTCGGGTGGTCATACTCCCCGTTCTAGTGGTATGTTTGAAATGCCCTGTTAGGTTTATTATTTGCTTCGTAATTGTGCTTCTTATTTTCTCCCCATTTGAAAGGTTCTGCTGCTTCTCCTTGGGATCATGTCTCTCCCTCACCTGTTCCAATACGTGCTTCTGGAGCCTCGGTTAAATCTTCGACTTCTAGATACAGTGGAAGGTCCCATCAACGTGCATTGTCTGCTGGAAATTCAGAGCCAAATGAGGTACTTCTTCTCGTTTTTTTTAAAAGAATAATCCTTAAAGTTAAACTTAGAACTTTTGAAACCTCTTGTTTGTTAAATTCTTTTGTGAGGCATCTAATAAAAGCTAGAAAGTGCTATTCTTGCTTTCCATTTGCTTAGTTGATTCTAATTTGTTCCATTATATTTCCGTTTTCCAGGATAGAGAAGCAGACAATTTGGACTTGGCAGATGAACATAAGTATGAGATTTCTGAGAGTATGCGTTTGGAGATGGAGTACAATGCAGACCGTGCATGGTAATTAGTTATATGGACAGCTCTCCACTCATTGCCCATTGTTAATTTTAAGGAATTATCTTTTTGTGCGTCTCTGACTGAGTGGACTTTACTTCTTGGCATCAGAAATTTATTTTTATCATTCCATTTATATTCGTGCAGTCTTGACTGGTTGCATTGTAAATGACAGACAGAAGCTTCAATTTGGCAATTTCTGTCATACAGGTACGACAGAGAAGAAGGTAGCACTGCGTTTGACGGGGATAGGTCGTCAGTTTTCCTTGGAGATGAGGCCTCTTTTCAAAAGAAAGAGGCAGATCTTGCAAAAAGACTGGTGAATGTCTCAGTCCTTTTTTTCATTCTCTGTTCTGGTTCTGATTGTTTTAAATTACAGATGTTTGTTTAACATAGATCACAAATTAACATTTGCTGGAAATCCTTAATATTCTGCTGCTATTTATTTGATCATGTGCTAAAGTCTAATGAGTGATATGGTAAAGTGGCTCTCGTCAATATGTTATATTTCAAAATTAGCGTGCGGCGTCTGTTTCAATGTTGTTTGCTTGGCGGATTTCAATAAAGTGACACTTCTCATTGATATTCTCCCAACCCCTCGGAGCAGGTTCACTATGATACGATCCTTTTCTTCATCTGTCAAATGAGTTGAGGAACCTGACAATCACTGTCAGGTGGTGGTCAAGCTTTTTATCTTGTATGCTCTTTTAGGGTTATAGTGGCATGATTCATCTATTGTGACATGAGTCTGCAAGAAAATAATATATGCTTTGTTGGATTTCATATTGTCCAAAATCTCATTGATTTAAGCTTGTGTCTAAATTTGTCAAGAATCACGCCTGCAGTCAGCTTGTATGCCTGTAATCAGCGTGCATAAAAAGAAAGGCATGATGACTGCTTTTTTTTTTTTGACATTACTTGAGCCATTGTATCAATGATCTCAGTTTCTTCAGATGATGTTGCTTGATTGGGTAGTAACCTCCTTTTGACGATATTGATAGTACATTGACGTCGGTATCATGATATTATTTCATGCATAATCTGAATCTTTATATGGTTACAAGTTTTGAAAATGGATGGAATCCAAGCTTGGTGTTAATACTTATTTTTAAGGATATCTGACTTCTTCAATTGCAGGTTCGAAGGGATGGTACTAAGATGACCCTTGCTCAGAGCAGAAAACGGTCACAGCTTACTGCTGATAATGCTCAGTGGGAAGACCGACAACTCTTGAGATCGGGAGCTGTTAGAGGTACAGAGGTGCAGACTGAATTTGATGAGGAGGAAGAGTGCAAGGTTATTCTTCTTGTACATGGTAAGCTTTAGTGTGGGCTTAAACTCCCAGTGGCACAGTTTATGTGAATTGCCACATATCCGTAATTGGTTGCTCTGGCTTAGGCTAAAATTTTGTTGTATTTTGTCACAGATACAAAACCTCCTTTCTTGGATGGAAGAGTAGTTTTTACTAAACAAGCTGAGCCTATAATGCCGCTCAAAGATCCGACGTCAGATATGGCTATAATCTCACGAAAAGGTTCTGCTCTGGTCAGGGAGATCCATGAAAAACAGAGTATGAACAAATCTCGTCAACGCTTTTGGGAGCTCGCTGGCTCAAAACTTGGAGATATTCTTGGTGTTGAGAAATCAGAAGCGGAGGTAATGTGTTTTGTGACTTTGAATGACGATGTTCTCTTTCTTTATAAAAGTTGCTGTAGTAATCCCATTCCTGAAAGCTTGTTTTTCTTGAAATCTAGATTGATGCGGATACTGCTGTAGTTGGGGAACAAGGGAGGTAGATTTTAAAGAAGAGGCAAAGTTTGCACAGCACATGAAAAAGGGTGAAGCAGTGAGTGATTTTGCAATGTCAAAAACTCTTTCACAACAACGGCAGTATCTGCCCATTTATTCAGTGCGGGATGAGTTATTGCAGGTTGGACTTTTGATTTTCCACTATATAATGAGTTCAATGTTGTTGTGCTTAGTTTCGGATAATATATCATGCTGCACTTGTGTAGGTTATGTATGTTTTAAACTAGGTATTCTTTTAGGGCTAGTATTGGGTAATAAAGCATGGGGTTAATATTGAAGTTAGGACCCAAATTTACTCTGACTGGAGTCGTAGTTTCTTTGTTTACTTGAAAAAATTGAGGCTGGGGAAGTTCAAACTTTGCAATTATGGCTTTGTTGGGCTCTCTCATAGTATGGGTGCACTATTATGGGCCAGTTTATGAAGACAATACTCCATTTGTTATTGATTTCGTCTCCAATAGAATCTAACAGAAGATTCTGTTTAATACAATAATAGGGCAACCCACAAGTAGATATACTTATTATGAGAATATGAAGAGCATTAGATGAGAAAACTTCACTCTTCAAGTAAGCTGTCAAAACAATGTGAATCTGTGCCCTCTTTGATTGACAAGTCTCTTCCAAAGATGAGAGAATTCTTGATTGATTTACTTAATTTTCTCTTAACAAAAGCAATACTTCTTTTTCCTTGCACAACAATGAATACTAAATTTATAGGGATTGGTTGATTTTATTTCTTTTGGTGACAGAATATATTTATGAGATTAATGAGGATATACTTTGACATAGACGATTGACAGACAGCGCAATCCTGCTAACAACACATATTAGTAGTTAGTTGTTGAAAACTAGAGATGGAAATAAATATAGCTGAAATGTTGTTTAGTGAATTACTAGTGGTTACACTTCCTTTCCTCTTTCTTGGTTGTCCTAGCATGTCAGTTTTTCGAGGGGGTGAAGTGGTGATTGTGGGAGATGGGCTGTGGTTAAGAAAATTGACCCATTCTGTCTTGATAATCTGTTCACTTTGTCCATCGCTAACAGTTTTCTTTGTGTGAAGAAATTCATCAGCTAACTGTGCATGTTGTATGGCCAAAAAATATTGCTTGCAAAACGCAATTGTTGCATTCTTGCTAGATAAAGCCCACCATATTTTGTCCTTGATAAGTGTGGGATAAGTTTTGCCCAAGAAAGACAATGTGGGAACAATCACACGTTCTGCTGCTTTCTGTATTCATTTTTAGATTTCCTACATTTGTCTGGAGGCCTCCTCCTTATTGTATTGTTGTTCACGAATGTCATGACTCTTTTTGGGTGTTTGTTGTAACCTTGCTTTTATTGTGTGTAAATATTTTGATACAATAGGTTATCCGTGAGAATCAGGTGGTGGTCGTTGTGGGAGAGACTGGTTCAGGGAAAACAACTCAACTAACACAGGTTCTCTTCATTATCGATGTCATTAATTGTTCTGAAAATCTGTTTTTAGGTTTCTATGTGCAAGTAGAATCTATAATGACCTCTTTCTTGTTGTATGCTGTGACAGTATCTGCATGAAGATGGATACACTGTGAACGGCATTGTTGGCTGTACCCAACCAAGGCGTGTTGCAGCGATGAGCGTGGCAAAGAGAGTGAGTGAAGAGATGGAAACTGAGTTGGGCGAAAAAGTGGGGTATGCTATTCGTTTTGAGGATGTGACTGGGCCAAACACAGTTATTAAGGTGAGACTATTTTTTAATGTTGAGAGCAAATTCGTTAGGATGCTTTTTTTCTTTTAATTAAATCCTACTTTTCCGTATTGTTTTTGAATTCTTTTTGTGCTGTTGCTGTTAGTCTAGGACATCTCTAAAATTTGTTTGTTCCCCGATATATTTGGATACCTGCTTTTTCGTTTTGATTTTCCACTCCGTCATATATCATTGTTTCTTTGTTTGTCACTTGCATTCTGCAGTATATGACAGATGGAGTGCTTCTGCGGGAAACACTGAAAGATTCTGACCTTGATAAGTACCGGTATGACGAAGTCTTCTTTGCTCTGATCTATTACTTCTCTTTTATGTAAACCGAGTTGGAATGGATTTGTACGTGCAGTGAGAATAATTCATGTAGACAAGAGATAAAAGGTTCCTCAAGCAGAGCATGAGTTTTTGCTGTTTTTACTTTTTTCAGGGTCGTCGTGATGGATGAAGCACATGAGAGATCACTGAGCACTGATGTTCTCTTTGGGATATTAAAAAGGTGGTAGCCCGCCGTCGTGATTTTAAGCTCATCGTTACGTCTGCTACTCTGAATGCACAAAAATTTTCGAACTTCTTTGGCAGGTAATAATCACATTTGCCAGAAGCTTATCCAATCCGAATGTCAGTTGATGCAGGACTAAAATTAACTTCTATTGGTTACAGTGTACCAATTTTTCACATTCCTGGAAGGACATTTCCAGTCAACATCTTGTGGAGTAAAACCCCATGTGAAGATTATGTCGAAGCTGCAGTGAAGCAGGCTATGGCCATCCATATTACCAGTCCTCCAGGGGACATCCTCATCTTCATGACTGGCCAAGATGAAATCGAAGGAGCGTGCTATGCTCTAGCAGAGCGTATGGAACAGCTTGTATCCTCCACGAAGCAAGGTGTTGGTAAGCTCTTGATTCTGCCCATCTACTCTCAACTGCCGGCTGATTTGCAAGCAAAGATATTCCAAAAGGCTGAAGATGGGGCTCGCAAGTGCATCGTGGCCACCAATATTGCTGAGACTTCTTTGACGGTAGATGGAATATATTTCGTCATAGACACAGGCTACGGTAAGATGAAAGTCTACAATCCCAAAATGGGTATGGATGCACTCCAAGTGTTCCCAGTCAGCCGTGCCGCTGCAGACCAGCGTGCTGGTCGTGCAGGCAGAACAGGACCAGGTACATGTTATCGGCTTTACACAGAGAGTGCATATTTGAATGAAATGCTCCCAAGTCCTGTGCCGGAAATCCAGAGGACCAACCTTGGGAACGTGGTCTTATTGCTCAAGTCCCTCAAAGTCGAGAACCTGCTAGATTTTGATTTCATGGACCCACCTCCGCAGGATAACATTCTCAATTCAATGTACCAATTGTGGGTCTTAGGTGCACTTAACAATGTTGGAGGATTAACGGAGCTTGGTTGGAAAATGGTGGAGTTCCCATTGGATCCTCCTCTTGCAAAGATGCTCTTGATGGGCGAGCAGTTAGGTTGCCTAGATGAGGTTTTGACAATTGTCTCGATGCTTTCGGTGCCTTCTGTATTTTTCCGGCCAAAAGATAGAGCGGAGGAGAGCGATGCTGCGAGGGAGAAGTTTTTCGTCCCGGAATCTGACCATTTGACACTGTACAATGTCTATCAGCAGTGGAAAAGTAAACAGTACAGAGGAGATTGGTGTAATGATCACTTTTTGCATGTCAAGGGCTTGCGGAAGGCTCGAGAAGTGAGATCCCAACTGCTGGATATTCTGAAGACATTGAAAATCCCACTAACTTCAAGTTGGCCCGACACAGATGTCGTGAGGAAAGCCATCTGTTCTGCATACTTCCACAATGCAGCGCGACTGAAGGGTGTTGGCGAATACGTGAATTGCCGGAACGGGATGCCCTGCCATTTGCACCCGAGCAGTGCTCTTTATGGCATGGGACAGACGCCTGAGTATGTGGTCTACCACGAGCTGGTTCTGACAGCGAAAGAGTACATGCAATGCGCCACCGCCGTGGAGCCACAGTGGTTGGCAGAACTGGGTCCCATGTTCTTCTCCGTTAAGGACTCAGACACGTCTCTGCTGGAGCACAAGAAGAAGCAGAAGGAAGAGAAGACTGCCATGGAGGAAGAGATGGAGAACCTGAGGAGATCGCAGGCTGATGCGGAGATAGAAAATAAAGCAAAGGACAGGGAGAAGAGGGCGAAGCAACAGCAGCAAGTCTCATTACCTGGGTTGAAGCAGGGTACTTCTACTTACCTCAGACCAAAGAAATTTGGTCTATAACTGTACATATCGCTGTATCATATAGTATTTAATGTAACCTGCAATTATCGTTGGAAAAGCCAATAATTTGGTAATTACAAAAGTCGAGATCTATTTCCAACCGACATTTCTGAGAATTATTAAACAAGGATATTCCCCAACCAATGGCATGAATTTCATAATACCATTAGCGCGGTTATGCGCTTCTAATCGCCGGTTGATCTCAATTATGCCCAGAGAGACTGAGCTGTCACAATTGAATGTGGCTGTGCTCGCAAAAAGGGCGGTCTACTTAATGCCAGCGATTTGCTTTGGAGTTTCCTTGCTGAACCATCGAATGCTTGATTCAAAATAACTACTACATCCGTGGGTAGAAGACCGTTGGGAAAATTGTCCAAAACGTTTTAAATCTATAGCACTTTTGTTAATTTAGTTCTAAACTTTCTAATTTTGCCAATCAAGTTTTAACTATTTTTACGTTTTGTCAATTAAGTCCATTCGATCAATTTTGGTAGGAAATTGTTAACGTGAACATCGGTCGGCAGTCTTACGTGGCACGATTTATGACTCGAATTGGGAAAATTAAAATATTTAGGACGGATTTGGCAAAAGCACAATAACTTTAAGATTTTTTGGAACATTGTCTATGTATCGCCCTATTGAGAAAATCCCCTGTGCAATAGTGAAATGAATCTTAACAAACGGGCGTCGACCGTTTGGCCCATTATACATACTGGCCAGCGGCCATAACGTCGTCTCTGTTGGGCCCTTTGGGTATACATTCACCTGTAAAACTAAAACTGCGCCCTCGAATTTGCTGGGATAAAAAAAGAAAAGCACCAACACTTTGGATTGATGGCTCCTTAGCAATGGCAAATGCAATAGTATCCAGAGTGATGGCATATTGTCACGAAATAATTAATGAATAAAAAATATTATCATTATTGATAGCAATTGACGTCCAAATATTTGCGATGGACGACGAACGAAATAAATAAAGCCTTAAAACAAGTTAATTTGTATGAATAACTTCGTATCCTATGCTCTTTTTTTTTTTTTTTGCAATCGATTCTCGACTTCTTGCATCCATTGCTCCGTATAGCAATCAAATGCCTTCACTTCACTCCCCTTTTCAATAATGTTAGCCCTGCTCATTATATCTATAGAAATATTTGTAAGGACCAAAAAAGTCAAAGGATGATAAAACAACTAGTATATTTTTTTTTATTGATTTAGAAAACGGAAAGATCTTATGAATTGTAAATATAAAAAGCTGCGAAAAGTACTAAAAGACTGATTTGATATTATTATTGAAAGTTGATGGACTAAATTAAACAAATCAAAAGTTTAATTAAGGGTGTTTTTTTTTTTTTGGGAGAGTTGTGGAAGAATGCCTTTGCATTTAGACAAAGGACTTTGACAATAAGAACTTCACGAAATGCAGATATGGTTTGCTGATACACTTCAGCTTCAACTCCCTTTTGCTGCCGACCAACACCAACTCTGTGAACTCCAAGGGCACCATCTCCTTGGGCAACCTCCATTTCGCCTCCGTGGACCCGAAGGACCCTTCGCCGCCATGGGATTCCCCCAACGTGATCTTCCCCGTGACAAAACCGTTTTGCAATTGCCTATGTTTGCAAAAATGGAAGTTTCTTGTTGAATTGAACATCCATCACCAAATAACATTGCGTGTTGTGAGCTGTCAGAGTCCTTTCTCTTAGTGCAAAGGCATTCTCGCAAAATTCTTCCAAACGCATCATTTTTCTCTCTGGCTCGATCTCTTCGTATATAACATTTTCCCATCAATAATTGCCTAAGAATTGCACTAGATGAGCCTCCCCATTCTCCTAATACTCCTTCCGCCCCCTCAATAATTTTTTAGCCCCGTTATTTTCATACAAAAAAATTAATGAATCAACGTATCATAAATCCAAGTATAATTTCACAGTAAACAATTAGAATCTCACATTCGACCAAAAAAAAAAATGTAGAATCTCATAAACTACGAAAGAAAACGCGAACACAAAAAAAACAAACAACCTACTTTCGAAGAGTGAATCTTGAAGCCCAATTCTAAAAAAAGCCCATCAAGCCCATGTCCATTACCCCCATGCCCGTCTCACTCACTGCTGGCTTTTTTTTTTTTTCGATCAAACGCTGCCTAGCTTGGGGTGCAGCGTGACAATACTTGCTTTCGAAATAACTTCGAAGTAAAAGTTGATTTTTCAACTTCTACTTGAAGCAAAAGTTGATTTTTTTACTTTTACTTTAGAAGTTGATTTACGATCAAAGAAAGGTGTTTGATAACAAAACAAAATTTCTATGAAAAATTATTGATCCTAATTTAAAATGCATTTTATTCAAGAAAAGTTAAATACAAATACTTGACGGATTTTCATGCAAGTTGAAAGACTAATCCTACCACTTACATTTAATAAAATAAATACACAATCAAGTGCACATACAAAGCACATCAATACAAATTAAGACTTCCCTAATATAGTCCTAAGGGTTTAGAGAATATGTGATTAGAGTTCGTGGGTGATTTGGGAGAAATTAGAGACAATTTGTCAAGAAGGGAAAAATTAACAATTTGAAAAGATCGAGGGTCAAAAAATTCAAAATAGGTTTTGGTCGAGTTGATTATGGTTATTTCATATTTTTTGAGATTTTTTTTGAAATTCTCATATTTTTTATGATTTTTTTATTTTATTTTTATTTTTTTAAGAGCTCACAAATTTTTTCTGAATTTTTTTATTACTTTTGGAAATTTTTTAATGAATTTTTTAAAGATTTTTTTTTTCCAACTTTCCTTTTTTTATTTTTATTTAATTTTTTTTATTAAATAATTTTTATTATTAAAAATTTTCCTAATTAGGTGAGCTTGGCCCGCACCTCTTGGGAGTGAGTACACAATGAGCGAAAAAAGAGAGAAAGAGAAAGAGCCCTTTAAATAGAAGAAAATATGAAAAGGGAGGAGTGAAAATAAAAAAAATAAATTCTGATGATGCGAAGTAATTTTTTTTACAAATTTTCAAAAGTTGTTAAATAAAAATTATTTTAAAAGTAAAAATTTAAAGTTTCGAACTAAACGAATTTTTATTTTAGAAATTATGTTAATCCAGAAGCAGTGTTACCATGTGCGCCCTTGCTCGCGCGCGCTCTCTCCTCTTATCTCTCTCTCTTCGCTGGATCTCTACTGACGCATTAGGCCAGTATCGTGGTCGCCTGATCGCCGTCAGCACTCGCCTCCGCGCGCCGCCTCCTGCTCTGCTTGCCGTCGCCGTCAACCTCGGTCTGCGTTCGCGCGTTGCTCCAATCTGCAGTACCTGGTTCTGTGGACGTGGGCAACTGTCTTTTCTTTCGTACTTCCCTCCTCCGTTTCTTTATCGTCGCGTTGTTTCAGCCGCGATAATTTCTGTTTCGGGTTCTGAGCAGCAGAGATGGAGGTATGCGATGATTAACAGCTTCAGTGCACGGTTGATTTCACTATGTTCTTGAATTGTGTTTATCTTATGATGAATTGGTATTCGAGTGGTACTCAGTTTGTGATGTTTGGGTGCTTTCGTGTAGGACAAGGATACATTGGAACCGGTGAAGAGCGGTGTTGCTGGATTATGTATTACTGGGAAAGAGAGAGCAGTCTTTAGACCCTCTGAGAGGAAATCGGTGTTAGGTAAGATAAGTTTTGCGGTGAATTCAAGAATTGATAACCCTTGCACACTGTCATGAGCTGATATCTTACAGGAATTGCGTCATATTTGAATACTAATTTCTCCCCGTCTATCATAAGTGAACTAAGCTTTTTATGTATATACTTACACTGCGAAATTTATACTGCTGAGATATACTACTCATGACTACTTTTGGTGAATCATTTCAAATTCTGTCAGGTACGTTGGACATCTCCTTGTAAGTGTTTACCAAAAATTTGTTTGGGTGACTTGGTGCAACTAAGTAACACCGAGGTTGAAGTATTTGTCTTTAGGAAGGAAAGGAAGCGGATTTCGTTTCTTGCAAAGCCAGAGCTTGTCTTACAAAAAAAAAAAAAAAAATTTACCCTGCTTGATCATCCCCATTAAGCTAAGCTGCTACTAATCATGAGCTGTCTGGGCTATTGAATGATTGCTTCAGCGTGTCTATGTAATTCTTGATGTGATTCTCCAGAGGAAGCTACTTGCTCCTAGATTGATTAGTTCGGCAATGTCTTTTTTAATGCTGTGTTTTAAGAGTTATCTTTTATTGGTTGGTCTCCTCCAGTTGGTGATAGTTTTGTTATCTTTTGTTCCCTGTCCTGTCTGTCCATAATTACCAGCTCTGAATGTCTATATTACTTGTGACCATACAACTTCATGTGTGGATAGGGTTGGATGTTCCTGCAAATGCACAGCGGGGAGGATCTAAGGTTGATGATGGATTGAAGGTTCCTAAAGAAGTTACTTCTGTTGTTTCATCTATCGAAGAGGAAGAGAAGTCCGAGTTCTCAAGATTAGATGAAGAAGAACGTGATATGGTTAATGGTGCTTGCAATACGAATCGGAGGTATTGTGAGAGAGCTGCAAGCAAAAACTCTAATCCAGGTTTGCGCATATCAATGATTTTCATGAACATTTATTTGGTTGAATTAGTAGTTGCAACTAGTTTAGAAAACAATTAACTAGTTTGCTTCAACGATAAGCTTGCCCCTCTTATTGTTCCTCATATTTTGAGAGGCCATCGTGCACTACAGCTTCAGTTATTCAACTAGAACACAGCTTCAGTTATTCAACTAGAACAGTAATTTTGCAGGAGATATGCTTTCAATCTCAAGAGTGGAACTGACTCCACCACTTTCTTATATACTCAATTGAGTTGATAATGATATTCGCAGAAATTTGTGGTTTTTATTTTCTGACTGATTACTTTTCTTGCTAATAGCATCATGATTTGGTATTTCGAAATCACATCTCACCAAGATGGAGTAACATGCATGAATTTTTTGGTGCCATTGTGTATTCCATGTTTGGCTATGTGTTGGAAGTTTGAAAACATATTGTCTGCATTATTGTTGAGCATCAAGTATGTTCTTTTAGCCTTTTCATGGGTCGACAGTCAGGCTCGAAAGAGTCTCCATTGTGTAGGAGTATTCCAGACTTCCAATCCTTGAACCTCTTCGCAGTGTATGGTTGCAAGGGGGATATAGATGCCTTATTTGCAAATAATAACAGTATATAGGCATGAAGACATACATGAGCAGGTATTTGCTGCTGCATGCTCTAGTCCCTTGGAAAAAGGGAAAGCAGCAGGTGGCCAAAATAGCTATCTTTGGGTGTATATGCTGGGTGAAACTAATTGCGGCTAATAACTTGTGTAAGTAAGTTTATCTCTGACAATCATCAAAGCAAGTGTCCAGTTCAAACTGGTTGGAATCAATGGATCTGATGTACCCATAGTCTTGTTAGCCTTAGGCTTGTCTTCCTTTGCCTTAGCCTAAGCATTGGGTTCAATGAGATTGACAGCCAATAACCTTCTTCTGAGTTGCCTAGGAAGTAACCTTTGACAATCGTTCTGAAAACTTGTTTTTATGATGGAAGTAACAATCTATTGGTCAATTTTCAAAAAGTAAGTACATCTTATGCTAGTCATTGATGGAGCATTTTCTCTGAATATTTTAGCATGTGTTTGAAGAAAAAAATGAATTATCATGCCATTGGTTGGGGAATATCCTTGTCTAATAATTCTTAGAAATGCCAGGTCTGGAAATAGATCTTGACTTTTTGTAGGGTATCTTATTGGATGAAAATGATCAAACAGCTCCTCTGACCCTTGGCATGAAAGTTGTAAAAGGTTGTTTTGCCTTTAGTTCTGTTAGGAAATGTGTTAGTGAGGGTAGAATAGTCACTTTATGCCTAGAGGGTTTTCTCATATACTCTTGTATATATTCTTTTAATTCCTTGATGATTAATAATATAAGACATTGGTTATCAAAATCAACATCAATAAACATCACCTTTATCCAGAACCCAAAATATAAAGACATTGGTTATCAAAAAAATAAATAATATAAGACATCATTATCCGGAGCAAATGCCGTCGCCACCATCGTTGGCGGAACCCTAGTCGGCACTTCTCTGTCTCGGCCATCTCAGGGCTGAGGTTGCTGCCACTCTATCTTCAACCTCATCAAACAGTGGCCTTCGTCTTTAACCTTGAAGGAGCGGACGACGAGTCGGCTGGGGTAGTCGTCAGCGCAGCGAGAAGGGCCGGCGAGGCACGACACCATTTCCGACGAAGTTGCTTCGTCGTCTCCGTCAAAGCCGCGCAACTCCAAACCCAGCCATCTTGTCCATCATCCATGAACACACCACCCCCAATTCCTTTTTTTTTTTTTCCGTGGATATCTAAGATTTGCAGATAGTGTAGGGTTTGAGGTGCCATTGCACCAGTCTCGGTCGAAGAACTCTGGGGTTTGAAAAAAAAAAAAACCGGGATTCTGAAAGATGCTGTCTGATTCTCTCAGATGGCTTCTTGTTGCAGTCTACTGATCCTTGAAGTGTTGGATATTTAGTGGTAATCCTTCAATGCTAATTCGATGATTTTGTGAGTTTTTTTTATTTTATTTTATAAACTATTGTTGTTAGTGGTGATTCAATTGAACCTTTGTTTGTGGTGGTTATTATGTGGCTGATTGTGTTACTGGAGTTAAGTGCTTGGTTATTGTGATGTTGTTCTTGGGTTCAGTCGTATCCTTTATCCACTTATGGCAGTTGCTGGATCCTCTGCTGGTTTGACGCATTTTCACTTGCCTTCGGTCAAGTTGGATGGAACTAATTATCCATCTTGGTCTAGAGCTGTCGAAGTTTATCTTACTGCCACTAGACAAAGTGATTATCTTACGTCTTTGATTCCTTCGAATGAGAGTAAGGCAGCTGATTGGATTGCGGGAGATGCGATGATTCGTACTCTATTATGGAATAGTATGGATCCTAAAATTAGTCCTCACATCCTTACCAAAAAAAAAAAATTAGTCCTCACTTCATTCAGTGCAACTCTGGTAAGAAAGTTTGGGAAAAGTGTGCCTTACTTTATTCCGAACAGAATAATATGACACAAGTGTGTGACTTGTGGGAGGCACTGTTTGATCTTCAGCGTGGAGAGCAGTCTTTATTTGAGCATTATGCTCGTTTCATGTTGCTTTGTCAGCAATTGGATATTTATCTTCCAGCTTTGAACGATTCGGCTATTCTAGTCAAACGTCAATAGGATCTACAAGTGCTACTGTTTCTCAAGGCCTAGGGGACTGAATATTCTTCTCTTCGCCAATAGATTACATCTCAGAGCTCCCTTCCAACATTGGATGAGGTCTTTTTCCAAGCTCTTCGTTCAACACCTGCTGAAAGGATCTCCACCATGGCTTTAGAGACAAGTACTATGATTTCTCGTGGCTCTAGTGGACGTGGAGCCCATGGTCGTGGTTACCGTGGTTGGGGACACGGTTTTGCACAGAGTGGAGGTCATGTAGGCCATGATGGAGGTGTTAATGCTCGTGGTGCTTCTAGTTTTGGGGGTGGTCATGGCTCTCGCTATTGTCATCATTGTCAAAGGGATGGACATGCAGAGGCTTATTGCTATAATCTTCATCCTGAGCTTTGACCTACTTTTGCTGCTTCTGCAGAGGTGGAAGATGATTTTTCACCGGCTCCACCAAATCCTAGTAATGTGTGGAATACAGGTGATACTATTACACCGACACATGCTGAGTATGATGCATGGGTTCGTTCCAAACCGGTGACAGGTTCTTCAGCCCCTACTGCAACTGTAGCACAAACCCTAAAAGATAGTTCATCTGGCTTACTTTCTATAGTGTCCGGCTCCTGGGTTATAGCCTCTAGAGCTACTCATCATATAATTGGTGACTCTAAATTGTTGTCTTCTTTTTATTCCACGTCTCTTGGGGTGTCCAATTCTGTTACATTGGCTGATGGCTCACAATCTTAGGTTATTAGTAGTGGAGTTGCTCATTTGAGTCCCTCTCTTTCCTTGTCATCCGTTCCTCCATCTCAAATCTCCTTATAACTTGATTTCTGTTAGTTCCTTAACTAAAGAACTAAATTGTTCAGTGACATTTTCCTCTTCTTCTTGTATCTTTCGGGATCTAAGGATTGGTCAGATGATTGGTGGGGAACATGAATCAAATGGCTTGTACTACCTTGACAAGAAGGTACTAGCTGCTACTGCTGTGAAGCGCACATCCTCTGATGTGTATCGGATGCATTGTTCTGCTAGTCATCCACCTCTAAACATTCTTCGGCGTTTATTTCCTGAATCTAAGTCTTTGAGTTTTTTTCAGTGTGAAGCTTGTCAGTTTGGTAAACACCAGAGGATTTCTTTTCCTTTTTGCATTCAGAGTCGTGTGTCTAGTCCATTTGAGCTTGTTCATTCAGATGTAGGTGGTCCGTGTCCTGTTTCTGATATCTCTGGTTTCAGATATTTTGTTACATTCTTGGATGACTTTTCCTGAATGACTTGGTTGTTCTTAATAAAAGACCATACTGAGATTTTTCATTGTTTTCGCCTATTCTATTTTGAAGTGTTGAATCAGTATCATACTTCTGTCAAAACTTTATGATTAGATAATGTTAAAGAGTATCTTGTCGCCACTTTTGGTTTTCAACCTTTTATTGATTCTCAAGGTATTATTCATCAAACTTCTTGTGCATACACTCCACAGCAAAATAGTGTAGTTGAATAAAAATCGCCATCTCATTGATGTTGCTCGTTGCCTCATGTTTCACATGCATCTCCCTAAAACCTATTGGGGCAATGTTGTCCTTACAACTTGCTACTTAATTAATCGGGGGGAGACACCCTTTTCTATTTTACATCAAATTGTCCCCCCTTTCCATTACCTCTACGCGTCTTTGGTTGTATTCCTGTACCTAGTAGTGTTGCTGAAGCTCTTGCTCATCCTGAATGGCGACGTACCATGGAGGATGAAATGAAGGCACTCATCGAGAATCACACTTGGTAACTCACTTCCTTACTTGAGGGGACGCAACCTGTTGGTTGTCGTTGGGTGTTCACCGTTAAAGTTCACCCTAATGACGCCCTTGATCGATTGAAGGCTCGGTTGGTTGCAAAGGGATACACTTAGACTTATAATGTTGATTATGATGAGACTTTCTCCCCAGTGGCCAAAATTCCATCTCTTCGTGTCTTTATCTCTTTGGCCACAGGCTTTGGATGGCTTCTTCATCAATTAGAGATCAAAAATGCCTTCTTAGATGGTGATTTGGCTGAGGAGGTATACATGGAGCAACCACTTGGGTTTGTTGCTCGAGGGGAGAATTTCGTATGTCGCTTACATAAGGCTTTGTATGGACTCAAACAATCTCCTTGTGCTTGGTTTGGTAGATTCAGTGATGCAGTTATCAAGTTTGGATTAAAGCGGTGCCAAGTAGATCATTCGGTCTTTAGTTCTATCTCCTCAGCTGGTTGTATTCTTCAAGCAGTATCTGTGGATGATAGTATAATTACTGGTAGTAATTCAGATGGTATTCAACGACTTAAGCATTTTCTGCATACAAAGTTCATTACTAAGAATTTGGGACATCTGCAATATTTCCTTGATTTTGAAGTTGCATACTCACATGCAGGTATCTATTTAGCACAACAAAAATATGTACTGGACATTGTTGA
Organism: Rhodamnia rubescens; assembly: GCA_021437795.1. NCBI lineage: Eukaryota > Viridiplantae > Streptophyta > Magnoliopsida > Myrtales > Myrtaceae > Rhodamnia > Rhodamnia rubescens. The sequence goes on along the minus strand of JAILYA010000063.1, from coordinate 941,562 downwards.
TGAGGTTGGTTTTCTTCACGCAAAGCCGGTTGATATTCTTATGGAACCCAATGTGAAACTTGATTTAGAACATGGGGAATAATCACATGATCCAGTAAAGTATCGAAGATTAGTGGGTAAGTTGAAACTAGCTTATTGTCACAAGACCTGATATATCTTTTGCTGTCAGTGTAGTGAGTCAGTTCGTGAGTTCTCCTCGTACTACTCACTGGGATGATGTGCTTCGGATTATCAAGTACTTGAAGGGAGCACTGGGTAAAGGACTACTTTTTAAGAATTATGGCTATCTGAATCTGATGCAAATTGTGCTGGATGTCCTACTGATAGGAGATCTACATCTGGCTATTGTGTGTTTCTTGGAGGTAATTTAGTTGCTTGGAAGAGTTAGAAACAACGTGTGGTTTCCCGATCAAGTGCTGAAGCAGAATATAGAGCTATGGCACATGTGACAGATGAATTACTCTGGTTGAGGATGTTGTTCTTAGAATGTCAACATCAAACCCATCGTAATGATATTGTGATAACCAATAAGCTTTGCATATTGCAAACAATCCTGTTTTCCATGGGTGAACCAAGCACATTAAAATTGATTGTCACTTTGTACAAGAAAAGATTCAAAAAGGGGAGATCATTCTTCGACATTCGAGGAACGGAGGATCAGCTTGCAAATATCTTTACTGAATCTCTACGGGGGAGTAGAGTGAATTTTTATGTAACAAGTTGGGTTTATTTGATATCTACGTCCCAACTTGAGGGGGAGTGTTAGGAAATGTGTTAGTGAGGGTAGAATAGTCACTTTATGTCTAGAGGGTTTTCGCATGTACTCTTATATATTTATATATATTCTTGTAAATCCTTGATGATTAATAAAATAAGACATCATTATCTCCTCCAACAAGTTTGATGAAGTTTTGTGTGTTTATCTTCATCTTCTCTTCTTTGAGCAGAAAGTGCTGTCTATGATGCAAAAAGGGAGACCTTTACACCCAAAAACGCCGCTCAAGTGATTCAACACATTCAGAAGTGAGCATTTTCTTTCTAATTTTTCTTTGCTATATCTTGATTGACTGAAGCAAGTAGTTTCTTGCAAACTTGATGATTGGTGCATATGCCCATATATTTGATCTACTGCCTTTGCTAGTCCAAACTACCGTTTTCATATCTTGATGAAGATATTAGTGAATTGCGCATTACATAATTATTTTTTGTTGATCTAGCGTTCTCAATGTGCCTCATTACATAAGCCTCGCTGTTCATTGAAGTTAAAGTTACGGTATGTTTTTCCTCAGTGGAATCTTTTTAAATAACAAGTGACATTCATTTCTTTGTTAGATGTTTTATTGATGCTTGTGATACATGGAAAGATTTTTTTTTTTTTAAACAACCTATTCAGGTTAGCTATTTATGGGCAAGGTATTAAGTCTCTTAGGCCCTAGTTTACTTGTCTTGTCCTCATATTTGTAGTTTGTATTTGGGTTGATGTTTATAACAACAGTTAGCTTTTAGTTTAGATTGATGTAATTTCATTTTTTGGGCAATTCTTAACTGCTCTTTTCTTCATACTTATATCTCTGAGACCCTTGTTTACTTGTCATGTCCTCATATTTGTAGTTTGTATTTGGGTTGATGTTTATAACAACAGTTAGCTTTTAGTTTAGATTGATGCAACTTCATAATTTGGGCAATTCTTAACTGCTCTTTTCTTCATCCTCATGTCTCTGTCTTTTCATTTAGCTTGATTTTGCAAAAGAAAATTTCGCTTCAATTTTTTCAAAACTCATTTAATTAATTATAATCGTTAAGAAAAGTTGACCTGTCATTTTGTTCTTCTGTATGAGGATACAACTTTTATCTTATGTCGATATGAAATCATTCTTTTGACAATTGCTTTCATATTACTGGTATGATGGAATGAGTTAAAACTTAACACCACAATAGAATATACTACTTGTATAATTTTATGGAAATATTAAAATTAATCTTTCTTTCTTGAACGTAGTATAAGAGATATGATATTATTGACACGTCGACACGACATTTGAATCATATCTAAATTTTAGAAAATAGACTACACTTCTTTTAAAATTTGAGATCTCTCTTCCGACTACCTCGATTATTCAAGTGCCACACTCTCAGCGTTGAGTCACCACTTTCTCAACCAAAACATAATGTCTATTGTTATAATATGAAGTTGCTGAAAAAAGCTCTTCCATTGTGAGGACTGAGGAGTCAATTATGAGTTATACACCTTTTGTATCATGTATCTTAATCTATTCACATTGAAATTGCTTTTCACATTGTTATTGTTCATTTGCCGTTCTATATTTTGCATTGCAAGTACCATTCGAGATAGACAACTGCATGGATAATTGTGATGGCATGATCTGTGAACTTGAATTTAAAATTGATAGGAAAAACTTTCACGAGAGAATGATGAATATATAATTATAATCATGTTTCATAAGTTTATGGCATTTTTTTTTTCAGTGATAAACTTAGGTTTACTGTCCAAAGTTATCAGTGAGACTAAGCTAAAAGACTTGCGGGAGAGATTAAGCTCACATGTTATTTAACTGGCCTTAAGTTCTCAAGTTAATTACATCTTTCTTAGTTTTCTTTTAAAAGAAAACTTTCTCCAATTGAAAAGATTTCTGCTTAGTTAGGAAAACAAAAACTTTTCCATTTAGCATTTGTTTGTATGTTGCAGACCTTGTTAGAGAGAGAGAGAGTTGAGAGAAAGAGTGTGTGCTGTGTGCATGGGGCCTGCCAGTTGTGAAATTGAAAGCAAAGCTGAATTTGTGGGATCCACAGACTTGCATTTCTGCTCCTAGTGATAATGGCCTAAATGTTTTACATAGAAAAATATCTTGAAAGTACATTGTATTTACGAACCTGCCATCTGAAGTGTTGAAATCAGAGTGTAGAAAATGGAGGATACCATGCATCTTTTATAGACGTAGAGATATTTTAGACCTCATTCGTGTATATGGTTTCAACTCTCACCTGGCAGAATAGTCGGGCTAATCTCTGGTTTGATGAAGGCAACCATCGCTGTGAGTGGCGGGATTCCAAAGATGATGGAATTGAAATCAGGCGGTCAAGACAGACGTATAATATGGATGGTGAAGACATATCTAATGAAAGAGAAGTATGGGATCGATATCACCGTAGTCACGATGGAGACTATGGAAAGAGACGAAGAAGATGTGATGGCATGAGAAGGACACCTGGTATGTTTTGTTCTCGCGGGTGCATGTTTTTCTTTCTGCAATGTCTTCTTTGTTTTCCTACTGGATAGAGAGATGAGAAAATGGCTGTTTTGCGAATTGAATATACATGGAGAAGCTCTTTTTGGTCCAGCTGTTTTTGCTGTCAAGGGTCAAAATATCTGGATATCTTACCAGTTAGACTTGTTTTGTTATTTTCCAAAAGAAGAGTTTGGAAGTCAAAGATTTGGCATTTGATGACCATCTGATGTTTGAATCTCTACTGAGTGTGTACTGAAGTTATCTAAGATTGGATGTATCCCTATCTATATTCCCAACATAATTGTAGAATTCTAATGAAATCTGGAAACATTGCAGGTAGATGTGAGTGGGATGATGGGAGATGGCAATGGCAAGACACGCCACGCCAGGATGGTTACTCTATCTCTAGAGGGCTACATCAACCTTCACCATCACCAATGTGTCGCGGGGCCTCACCTGATACCAGATTAGTTTCACCCTGGACGGGTGGTCATACTCCCCAATGTAGTGGTATGTTGTTTCAAATATCTGAAATGTCATGTTAGGTTTATTGTTCCTTTTATAAGACAATTGCCCTTTAAGATTTTCTCCCTATTTTGAAGGTTCTGCTGCCTCTCCTTGGGACCAGGTCTCTCCCTCCTACGTTCCAGTATGTGCTTCTGGAGACTCGCTTAAGTCTTCAAGTTCTAGATACAGTGGAAGGTCCCATCAACTTATTTTTTCTGCTGGAAACTCGGAACCGACTGAGGTACTTCATCTTGTTTGCTCTTACAGGAGTAAATCTTAAACTTTTCCCAACTTGTGGAACAATTGTTCATTGAGTGCTCTTTTGAGGCATCTAATGAAACTAGGAAGTGCTATTCTTGCTATCCATCAGTGCAGTTTAGTCTAATTATTCCACTTTTTTTTTCCGTCTTGCAGGATAGAGAAAATGATAGTATGGACTTGGCAGATGAACATAATTATGAGATTTCTGAGGGTATGCGTTTGGAGATGGAGTATGATGCAGACCGTGCATGGTAATTAGTTATAAGGACACAGCTCTCCGGTCATACCCAGTATTAAATTTAAGTAGCTATCATTTGGTGCATATCTGATCAAGTGGACTTTACTTCTTCAGCGTCAAAAGTTTCTTTTCTCTTCTGTTTATTTGCATGCAGTCTTAACTGGTTCGTTATAAATCCTAGCAAGAAGCTTTAAGTTGACTATTTCTGTCTACAGGTACGACAGAGAAGAAGGTAGCACTATGTTTGATGGCGATAGCTCGTCAATTTTCCTTGGAGATGAGGCCTCTTTTCAAAAGAAAGAGGCAGATCTTGCAAAAAGACTAGTGAGTATTTTATTCTTTTTTTTTTTTTTATTTTTTTTGTTTTCATTTTCTGTTTGTTTGGGTTCTGGTTGAGTTTTTTTAACTTTGGATGCTTGTTCACATGGATCACAAAATACTCTGTCTGATTGCACAATGGGGCCTCCTCAATACTCTGCCACTACTTATTTGATCATGCGCCGTAGTGTCATGAGTCTGATATTGTATAGTGGCTCTCATGGCGATTTAAAGATCAGTAAATATGTTACACGTCAATATTAGCCTGTGGCGGACCAGTGTACACTCTTCTGTTTCAATGTTGTTTTCTTGGCTACTTTAACTTCAATAAAATACACTTTACATTAGATGATCCTTCTAATGTATACGGAGCGTGTACACTTTGATAGCTTACTCTTTTTTCTTCTTGAGAAGTTGAAATGATGATGTTGCATTGTATGATGTATCAGTTAAAGAACCTGAGAAGCACTGTCTTGTGGGGGTCAAGCTTTTTATCTTGTATGTTTTTTTCAGGTCATAATTGCATGATTCATCTATTGTGACATGAGTTTGCATGAAACCACTGTCTGCTTTGTTTGATTCAATATTGTCCAGAACTCTTTTATTTAAGTTTGTTACTTTTTGTCCAAACTTCTGTGCCGTAACCTCTCTGTGATTTATGCATGAAAAGTAAGCGTACTTGTATGCCTTTAATCAGCTTGCATCATGTGAGAGAAGCATGCTGAGTGGTTGCCTCCTGAGAGCAGCATTGCTTGAGCAATTATAGTAATAATCTTTCGGTTTCTTCAAATGGTGTTGCTTTGTTGGGTAGTATGCTTCTTTTGAGGATAATGATAGTCAATTAGCTTCTGTAACCTGAGTTTAGTTCATGCATGATTGAGTCTTGATATCGTTACAAGTTTTGAAAATGGATGAATCAAAGCCTGATGTTACTTGATATTCATTGTTAAGGATATCTTGCTTCTTCAATTGCAGGTTCGAAGGGATGGAACTAAGATGACCGTTGCTCAGAGCAGAAAATTATCACAGCGTACTGCTGATAGCGCTCAGTGGGAAGACCGACAACTCCTGAGATCAGGAGCTGTTAGAGGTACAGAGGTGCAGACTGAATTTGATGAGGAGGAAGAATGCAAGGTTATTCTTCTTGTACATGGTAAGATAAGTATGGGCTTAAACCTCCAGTGGCACACTTATGTGATTTGCCGCATATCCATAATTGGTTGCTCTGGCTTAGGCTAAGATTTTGTGGTATTTTGTCGCAGATACAAAACCCCCTTTTTTGGATGGAAGAGTAGTTTTCACTAAACAAGCTGAGCCTATAATGCCTCTTAAAGATCCGACATCAGATATGGCTATAATCTCAAGAAAAGGTTCTGCTCTGGTCAGGGAGGTTCATGAAAAACAGAGTATGAATAAATCGCGCCAACGCTTTTGGGAGCTCGCTGGCTCAAAACTTGGAGATATTCTTGGTGTTGAGAAATCAGAAGTGGAGGTAATGCCTTTTGCAACTTTGAATGAAGATGTTCTCTCTCTCTCTCTCTCTTTTTTTTTTTAATTTCGTTATAAAAGTTGCTGTAGTAATGCCTATTGCTTGAAAGCTTCTTTTTCTTGAAAGGTAGATTGATGCTGATACTGCTGTAGTCGGGGAACAAGGCGAGGTAGATTTTAAAGAAGAAGCAAAGTTTGCACAGCACATGAAAGAGGGTGAAGCAGTGAGTGAATTTGCAATGTCAAAAACTATTACGCAGCAAAGGCAGTATCTCCCCATATATTCAGTGCGGGATGAGTTATTGCAGGTTAGACTTAATTTTCCAATGTATATTGTGGTTAGTTGCACAAAATATTACATTGAACTGTAAGAGTCTAGATTATGTATGCTTTTAACCATAGGTAGTCTTTTAGGGCTGGTATTGGGTAATGAGGCATAGGGATGAATTCGGATCAGGACCCAAACTTACTCAGACCAGAGTTGTAGTTTCTTTTTCTTACTTGAACAAATAGAAGCTGGGGAAGTATGAATTCTTGCAATTATGTCTTTGTTGAGCTTTCTTATGGGTTGGATGTGCTATTGTGGGCCAATTTATAAGGACAATGTTACAATTTATTAACGATTTTGTTTTTGATAAAATTAAACAGAAGATCCATTAATACAAGATGAGAAAACTTCGGTCTTCAAGTTGGATTAATAAGATGAAAAACTTCAGTCTTCAAGTTAGCTGACGGAACCATCTGAATCTCTGCTCTATTTGATTGAAAAGTTTCTTGCAAAGATGAGAGAAATCTGGATTAAATTACTTAATTTTCACTTAATAAAAGCAAGACTTCTTTTTTCCTGAAGAACAATCAATTTTAAACGTACAAGGATTAGCTTTTGATTTTGTAACTTTTGGCATTGGGATATATTTGTCATATTAATGAGGGTATACTTTGGCCTTGCAGATTGATGGACAATGCAATCCTGCTAACATTACCTTTTAACTAGTCATTTGTTAAATGATAGAGTTAAGAGATGGAAATTAATTTTAGCTGGAATATCATTTAGGAAATCTATATTGGTTACATGTCCTTTTCTCTTTCTTGGTTGTGCTAGCATGTCAGTTTTTCAAGGGGTGAGGTGTTTATTGTGGGAAATGGGCCTCTGTTCACTTTGTCCATTAAAGAAAATGGTATCACTAACAGTTTTCTCTCTCTGAAGACATTCGTCAGCTTACTGTGCATGCTGTATGGTAAAAAAAATTGCTTCAAAATTGCAGTTTTTGTTGCATTCTTGGTAGATAAAGCCCACTATATTTTGTGTTTTATAACATATTTGCCAAAGAAAGGCATTGTGGGAACAATCATGTGTTCTACTGGTTCCTGTTTGCATCGTTAAATTTCCTTCGCTTGTCTAGAGTCTTCTTCCTATTCCATTATGATTCACAAATGTCATGACTAATTTTGGGTTTTTGTTGTGACCTTGCTTTCATTGTGTCTAAATATTTTATCAAATAGGTTATCCGTGAAAATCAGGTGGTGGTCGTCGTGGGAGAGACTGGTTCAGGAAAAACAACTCAACTAACACAGGTGCTCTTCATGATTGATGTCATTAATTTTTCTGAAAATCTGTTGTTAGGTTTCTAGGGGCAAAGTGAATCGATTATGACCTTGTTCCTTTTATATGCTACCCATGATAGTATCTGCATGATGATGGCTACACTGTGAATGGCATGGTTGGTTGTACCCAACCAAGGCGTGTTGCAGCAATGAGTGTCGCAAAGAGAGTGAGTGAAGAGATGGAAACTGAGTTAGGTGAAAAAGTGGGGTATGCCATTCGTTTTGAGGATGTGACTGGGCCAAACACGGTTATTAAGGTGAGACTGTTTTCATTTGTCGAGAGCAAATTCTTTAGGATATATCTATCTTTTTTCTTAAAATCTGACTTTTCTGAAGTAGTACTGTTTTTTAATTCGTTTTCATTCTGTTGCTGTTAGTCTAGGACATCTCTAAAATTTGTTGGTTCCTCGATGAATTATATACTCTCCCTTTTCGTTTATGCCCCGTCATGTTTAATTGTTTTCTTTTTTTGGGTCACTTTCGTGTTGCAGTACATGACAGATGGAGTCCTTTTCCATGAAACACTGAAAGATTCTGACCTTGAAAAATACCGGTATGACTAAATCTTTTCAGCTCTGATCTTACCTCTTGTTCAAGTAAACTGTGTTGGATTAGATTTGTATGTGTATCGATAATCTACACACACCCGTGTTCTTCAAGCAGAGCCTTACTTTTCGCTGTTTCACTTGTTTCAGGGTTGTCGTGATGGATGAAGCACATGAGAGATCATTGAGCACTGATGTTCTCTTTGGGATATTGAAAAAGGTGTTAGCTCGACGTCGGGATTTTAAGCTCATTGTAACATCTGCAACTCTGAATTCAGAAAAATTTTCCAACTTCTTTGGCAGGTAATAATCACATTTGTCAAAAGCTTATTCCATGTAAATGTCTGTTGATGCAGGACTAAATTAATTTCTATTGGCTACAGCGTACCTATTTTTCACATACCTGGAAGGACATTTCCCGTTAACATCCTGTGGAGTAAAAGCCCATGTGAAGATTATGTTGAAGCTGCAGTGAAGCAGGCTATGGCCATCCATATTAGCAGTCCTCCAGGCGACATTCTCCTTTTCATGACTGGCCAAGATGAAATTGAAGCAGCGTGCTATGCTCTAGCGGAGCGCATGGAACAGCTTGTATCCTCCACGAAGCAAGGTAGTGGAAAGCTCTTGATTCTTCCCATATATTCCCAGCTGCCAGCTGATTTGCAAGCAAAGATATTCCAAAAGGCTGAAGATGGGGTTCGCAAATGCATCGTGGCCACCAACATTGCAGAGACTTCTTTGACGATAGATGGAATACATTACGTCATTGACACGGGCTACGCTAAGATGAAAGTCTACAATCCCAAAATGGGTATGGATGCACTCCAAGTGTTCCCAGTTAGCCGTGCCGCTGCAGACCAGCGTGCTGGTCGTGCAGGCAGAACAGGACCGGGTACATGTTATCGACTTTACACGGAGAGTGCATATTTGGATGAAATGCTCCCCAGTCCCGTTCCGGAAATCCAGAGGACCAACCTTGGGTACGTGGTCTTATTGCTCAAGTCTCTTAAAGTGGAGAACCTGCTAGATTTTGATTTCATGGACCCACCTCCACAGGATAACATTTTCAACTCTATGTACCAATTGTGGGTCTTAGGAGCCCTTAGCAATATTGGAGGATTAACAGAGCTTGGTTGGAAAATGGTGGAATTCCCATTGGATCCTCCTCTTGCAAAGATGCTCTTGATGGGCGAGCAGTTAGGTTGCCTAGATGAGGTTTTGACAATTGTCTCAATGCTGTCGGTGCCATCTGTATTTTTCCGGCCAAAAGATAGAGCGGAGGAGAGCGATGTTGCAAGGGAGAAATTTTTCGTTCCAGAATCTGACCACTTAACACTGTATAATGTCTATCAGCAGTGGAAAAGTAAACAGTACAGAGGGGATTGGTGTAATGATCACTTTTTGCATGTCAAGGGCTTGCGGAAGGCTCGAGAAGTAAGATCTCAACTGCTGGATATTCTCGAGACGTTGAGAATCCCATTAACTTCGAGTTGGCCCAACTCTGATGTCGTGAGGAAGGCCGTCTGCTCTGGATACTTCCTCAATGCTGCGAGATTGAAGGGCGTCGGTGAATACGTGAATTGCCGGACCGGGATGCCCTGCCATTTGCACCCGAGCAGCTCTCTCTATGGCATGGGACACACGCCTGAGTACGTGGTCTACCACGAGCTGATTCTGACAGTGAAAGAGTACATGCAATGCGCCACCGCTGTGGAGCCGCAGTGGTTGGCTGAACTGGGTCCCATGTTTTTCTCCGTTAAGGGCTCGGATGTGTCTCTGCTGGAGCACAAGAAGAAGCAGAAGGAAGGGAAGACAGCCATGGAGGAAGAAATGGAGAACCTGAGGAGATCGCAGGCGGATGCGGAGAGAGAGATTAAGGCAAAGGAGAGGGAGAAGAGGGCGAAGCAACAACAGCAAGTCTCATTGCCTGGATTGAAGCAGGGTACTTCTACCTACCTCAGACCAAAGAAATTTGGTCTATAACTGTACATAAGGGTTGTAATGATTGCAGCATGTAATTGTTAGCGGAAAAGCCAATAATTTGGGGGACATCTTCACTCTGTTTGACCCACCAAAAAAGTGCCCGGGTTCTCATTTTCGACACTGTCAACCTTGTTCAATAATATATGTTCTTTTTTCGGAGTTAGGAAATTGACAGTCGAAAATGGTGACCTGAAATACTGAGCTGGTGAGAGCAGTTTCACAGGCTTGGTTAATTGCGGACCACCTCGTCACTTGCGAAGAAGTCACTAGGAGTAAGAAGCTGGATCAAAAATTCAAACTAAACATTCACTCTTTCAGTTATTATACCCGCGTACCTCTACATTTTATCGAGCTTAGTTCCTTACTCAATATAACTCTAATTCATTAACATATGAATGACTCTCTTACCACGATGCTAAATGCATAGCAAGTGTGAAAATTTCTGCTCATTGAGCAAATTTCAGAGCACTAGTTTTCATCACTCTTTGAATATACACATACATAAATATATGTGTGTGAGAGAGAGAGATCTGCCCGAAGTGTTTAGCTGTTCAAAACAATATTAGTATCATGAAACTCTCTCTCTCTCTCTCTCTCTCTCTCTCTCTCTCTCTTCTCTCTCACATATGAGGAGATTGTTTGTTATCTAGCTGTGGAGTCGAAGTGCATAAAAATTAACAGCTTGCATTCGACAGTCTGCTAGATCTTTTTCGCTCTGTATTGCAGAGTAAAAGGAAGAGTAGAAGGTAAACACTCACATGGTAGGTACAGCAATACTTGGTCAACGGAGATGAACGCTTGACCCTTTTTTTTATTTTTCGAATTGTATACTTAATGTGTTTGTCAGTGTACCCGGTACTTACGTGAATAAAAATTCATATCTGAAGAAATCTAAAACATAATCCCACCGCGTTTAGCAACCAGAATTAGGGAGTAGCAACTTCCTGATACATCAGTCGTACGTCTACACATGCATCGACAGTTCAAAATACCAGACAACTTCATAGCGACCAAGTACATATCAAGATGCAGTACTTAAGAACATTCATAAATGCAATCCAAGCATGACAATCAGAAAGAACAAGCTACAGTTAAAAGAAACAATCTGTTCCCATGACCTGATTTAAAAAAGTGCAAGTTAACCGAGTGTGCACGGGGGTTGGTACATTCCAAGCTTCGGCGGAATTCTTGTGTTCTAGTAGCTAAAAGCTTCATGCTTTTATTGTCACACTGCACAAGCACAAACCTGATGGCTTTATCTCAGAAGTCTTCCATTCAGAGCCCGGGGCGGCATTGGGATCGTATAACAATGTACGGTACTCTGCATCCTCTTCAAGTGAAAATAGCAAGAGCTTCTCCTCCAATATACCGAATCGAAACCCTATACTAGAGCTTCCCGTAAGAGGAACGGGCACCATCGTCCAGGAATTTTCTTCTGGATCATATATGGCAAGCTTCCTCTGATTCTTCCATTCCATACAGAACAGCTTCTTTCCAAGCACGGCATGGGCAGTGACCATGACGCATCCATTCTTCATCTCACACCAGGTGTGCCGCTCGGGACTGTATATGTCAATGAACCTCGAGTTCCCAATAGTGAAGCTTGAGCGTCCACCCATCACATAGAGCTTCCCTTTGAAGCTGCATGCAAAGCATCCCCACCTTGGTCGCCTAAGAGACTCGATGAGGGTCCACTTGTCAGAATCAGGGTTGTATACTTCAGCACTTGAGAGACTTTCACCTTCAATTCCATAGCCTCCGACCACATACACCAGTCCATTGACTTCTGTGCAGGCGAAGTCATAGCGAGCCACATTCATGCTTGCTAGTTTGGTCCAACTGCAATGAAATCCCAAGTTGAAAATATCGCAGGCATGCAGCAATAGATATCTCCTAAAATGATCTTTCATAGTTTGGCGTGTGCAAGCTCAAAGGTTAGAGTAGAGCAATAGGGAAATTAAAAGGGGCAAAGAATGCATAACAGAATCGGATTGGCAGACCGTGTTCATATGGACTAGTCATGGTATCACATTATCTTGATACAGCAGAAGAATTTGTCACATTCAGGTTAGAAAAGGAGGAGGCATCTTGAAACAATTTGTGATCAAGAAAACAACTCGATTTAGCTGTAGCAGGTCATCAGGAGAAACTCCAGGTCCATAAGCGTGCGATTTCCAGAATAGTGCATAAACCTGAATTTCTAACCTTCAAATGTTCAGTAATCCATTCCATTTTCAAGGCATCTGACAGCATGATCAAAGAATAGCAATGCTTCAGGATGGAAATCCAATGCCTAGCAGGAACTCTATCGTCTAGGAGGCAAAGCTTGATGCATCATAAGAGAAAGTGAAGAATCCCATTTACTTTCCAGGTGAATGAGCTACCCGAAAACTTGACCAAGATGAATACGTAAATAAGACATGACAAACAGAGTATACAAGTTGCCCCTTCCCACCCTTACTCGCTTATAAAAAACTAGAATATATACCTGTTGAGGTAAGAATCATACTGGTAACCTTCTGCAGAGGCAGAGCATGTTCCATCTACCAAGGAGTAACCAGCCATGACAAGTAGCTTTCCATTAAGAACCACCACTCCAAACCCGGCTTTCACTGGACCAGGCATCATTGGAAGTTGCCGGTGCTTATTTCCCAAACAGTCCAAGACCTCCCAGTGGCTTTCCTTCCCTTCAGCGTCCATAGTTAACACATACAGCCACTCCTCAACAACCCCTGCTAATTTTCGCACAGTAAGGAATTCTGTGCTTGGAGCACTGACCTCCACTTCTTGCAGACAGCACCCATTGATGGAAAGTCCCCTCGTGGAACTAGTGCAAGGCAATACTCAGCCACATCATCAGGCAATCCAGGAAGAATGGGGCAGCCAAAATCATCAGCAATCGGAGTTGCTATAGGAAGTTTACTTTTCGAACGAACTGGAGAGCTTTGATGGACTGAATTGGAGAAACACATGGCCTGTTCCGTGAATATATTCTTCTCACTCACAAAACTGGGCATTTCTCAAGATGATGCTGCACTTTAGAAAAGACCAAATGGTTCTCGTATCGGTGGGTTGACCTCCCCAAGGACGAGCTAACTCGAAAGGAAGGATTCTAATTAGAGAAATTCATGGTAACCTTCAGCTATAGGAATTTTACAGGACCAATGCATGAAAGATGTGGCGGAGCGGATTGCTAATGCAGCATATGCTGAGGTCTTTCGGTGCTTTGTCCAATCCGACTCAAATTCCATACCAGAACTTTTGCTTTTAGAGAATTTCACTCTTGATGATTGAGGCAGAGTATTTTCCAGGCTCCCAAAGTTGATTCTCCCTCCACACATTTCCCTGGAAACTAGATAAAGGTTAGACCGTCAGAGCTGACTAGGAGAAATTTGTAGAAGTTAGTTGTCAAGAAGAGATAGCAAGCATAAACATCATACCAGTCAAAGTAATAAAATTGCAAAGCTTCTTCAGCCCCCTCTTACTTCCATCTTCCTGGAGAGAGTGGGACTGCCTATAGGCAATAAACAAATTTGAACCAACAAATCAGCACAAATATACACGAGTTAAGATTTTAAAAAAAAATACGCTTCTCAAGCAGAAAGATCCTAAGCAGTTGATGTCAATGGCTCAATCAGCGAAAACAACACAGCAAAGGAATCAGAGATTTGTGAATCTCCACAACACAAGCACAATTAAAGAAAAGGGGAGGGGGTGTCCGAACAATCAAAAAATTCCTTAATCATAATCTCAAAGAGACAGATTCGTGACCCAACTGGGGAAAAAAAAGTTCAGAGACTCGATGGGAATGAAAATATTTGATACAAAATAAAAATAAAAATAAGTGAATTTTTCTTCCCTGTCCAGGTAAGAACTTATCAACATATCAATGAACTCAGTCATCCAACCATACAAAGAAAGTTAACTATTTTTACCACCTAAAACAGGGAAGCAAATCTACGATAAAGTGGCTTACCAAAGTAAAGTACACATTACAAGATCTTCTCAGCCTGACCACTTGTCTTAAGCCAAACTCCTTGCACTGTTAAGTGACACGACATTCTTAACTTCACCACCCCTCTACCCACCTACCTACCATACAAGTCTAACATTTGAGAGACTCATACACTATTTCCCAGTTGTTTTCTCCATTCCCTTTCATTAAAAGCTTTGGTAGTTATTCTCCGCTATAAACTAGTGGTGAAAAGTTATTCAAGATAAATATGCGGCCCTATGTTGTGTAATTCCCACCGGTAAAGTTTCTAATGACAGTCCAAACCCTCTAGCAAGGTTGCAGCACAAGCAATCAGACAATCAACATTGAGAAAAAGCCGAGCAAGGAAAATTTTCCCAAGATTGAAAGACCAGAACATGGATTTGCTAAAGTTTAACTGATGAATCGCTTTTCAATGGTACGCTCTGCTTATTTTGGCTCCTCAAATTGTCCGGTGGGAGGTTTCCTCCGCACAAACCCAAGCATGAAAACCTTAAACACTTCCCGATCTCGCGTGTGTAGTAATCATACATGTTCAGTGCAGATGAAACCGCACAAAAACACATATAATATGTCACCCAACAACCGAATCAAGCCAGCGAGAAATCAGAAATAGCGCTAGAATCACGAGGACGAGATGGAGGCGGACTTGCTCCAAACGATACGCGAAATTCCAGCTCGTTGAGCTCCGCATGAACACTTGACCAGAGATGTCATTCAAACAATATTTCAAGCAACCAAACACTACTTCGTGAAATCGGATCTACAATACTAGAAACAGCAACACTCCTATCATTGACCGCATCGCCGGCGACGAAACGTCGAGAACTCGAAACCGAGATTGACGAAAAGAGACGTCCCAACATGAGATCTAATCGATTCAGGACAGGGATTACCTGCTATACCGGAGATGAATCAGCTGCTACAGAGAGAGAGAGAGAGAGAGAGAGAGAGAGAAGAAGGAATCGCACGCGGGCGTGTGAAGATGGACAGAGGATTGGGTGGATAGGATCGAAGGAACTCGTGAGCTTAAAACTAAGAATGTTCAGAGGATTTTAAAGGGACAAAGGAAGAGAGAGCGAGAGAGAGGGGATAATACTGACGGACAGCGGCCACGTCGGACAGAGACATGAGAGATCTCCCCCGCGAAAATGGAATCGGATAATTGATAATGTTTTTTTCTCGGTCTGAAGGATGATTGACTGGCGTTGGAAATTACCAGATCCGGATAATTAATAATGTCTTTTCTCTGTCTGAAATATAAATTGAAGTCACCAGATCTTTCATTTATTTTTATTTTTCTGTAGATTTTTTTCTCTATTTATTTTGGCAGAACACCATAAACTTTTTTTTTTTCATTTTTCGCGGTCTACTGTTAGTTCTAAATTAATAGAAATAGCTTTCATTTTTCTTCGGGAACAATAAAAGCAAAGAGAAAACTATTCTAGATTTCAAAGATTATAAATCCACCCCAAACATAGGTTAATAAATGGTAATTTAGAAATATTTTCTTCTATCAAAGTAGAATTTATTTTTGTTATTTTGTTTTTAAGCCGTATTGTTAAGTTCAACATTTGCGTTTTTTATTATGGCACGATTTACGGCCTAAGAAAGATAATTCATCCTTGTTGAGACTAGGAGTTTTCGTTGAACCAAAATTTGCCCGACTTTTACGCTTTACTGAATTTCTCAATTAATATTGTTAATGCATTTCTAACGCGTTTAGCGTTCTTAATTATTGATCTGAGGTTAGTGTGAATGGGGACAGATACAAAGTTTAGCATATCAATGTCATGAAGAAAAGTTAACTTTTGGAACTACGGAATACATGTTTTAGTCATTACTTATCGGATCGGTTAAAAAAAGAATTCCTTAAATAGAAATAGATGATTAGAATAAACTTTTGTGTTTGTGCAAAAAAACAAATCTCTTTGACATGTGAGCAACAAATCTCTTTCTCGATGGTTTTTCCCTTCTCCACACAAATTATATGGACGATGTCGAAAGAAGCACCACTCTGATAAAAGATGTAAATCCATTTCAATATGCCTTGAACTGTCCGCAATGAAACGTGGGAATCTAATCTAAGGATTCGTTTATTGAGCAAAAATAAATGATTCTGAAAATATTTTTTTCTAAAAACAATCGTCTATATCATCTACAAAAATGAAAAGATAACTGCAGAAAAAATTGTAAACCTATTGTAATCACCAATGTTTTACTAATTTAATTCTAAACATTTTATATTTATGTCACTTGATCATTTCGATCAATTTTGGCGAATATCACCGATGTAAAGCCGAAAACCGACATGATAATTTTTAATAATATTTTTTAATTATTTGTTTATTTATTTCTTGTCTCTCTATTTTTTTCTTCCTTCCTCTCTTCCTCCAGCAGGTCACCGAGGTGAGCCTCGCCGTCGTTGGCCGAGGCCCGACCTTACCATCCCTCGCCTCTAGCCGATCGCCGAGGTTCGGCAACTAGCTGGAGGAAGAGGAAATAAAAAAAAAGGAGAGAAAGAAAAGAGAAAAAGAAATCAATCAATCAATCAAAAAATATTCAATATTACTAAAAAAATTGTCACGTTAGAATCGGTCGCCCCACGTCGAGGATTTCGGGTCAAATTTTGATGGAAGAATATATTGGCATAAATGGCAAAAAAAATGTTTAAAATTAAATTGCAAAAATTGTAATAAATTTAGGATTTTTTTAATTATTCCAAATTTTAGTTGGTTTTATTTTTTCAACCAGCAAGTGTGAATTGATTAATGATGTGACACAGTAAATTATGGAGCACACCTAACATTATTTAAATAAGCCAGACAAGGCAACCACTTCCTCCACCCCAAATTAACATAAGGAATGAAGACATTTAACTCTGGTGCCAGATTTCAGGAGCCTACGTTCTCCAAATTTTTTTGTCTTTTTCTCATTCTCTTCTCATTTTCGTGCACCACGGATGAACAAAACCAATGGCGACACGACATGTGGCGGAACCTCTTAGGTCACCCAACTCCAAAATCTTGCCGCTACGTCATCGTCTTATCTCCATCTGAATGTTGATCGATCAAATCGACACTCCACGTGTTGGCGAAGAGATACTTGAATCGAACGTGTCTGGTTCCAATGTCAATTGATGTTGACTGGCGATTGTAACGAAACGCAGTCCGATGCGATCGATACCTCACAAAAAATCGCGTGCGTACATTCATCGGACGTGCATCATGGGATAGGGTCCCCACGCTCCTCAAAACCCGTCCCGCTTATGGTCGTGGCTATTCCCCACGGTATCGGATTCTTGGAGGATGTTGCTGGGTGCATTTGAGTGGTCGTTAGATCCCGCGTTCGCCGATTGCAGTAGCGAAGGAGCTGTTCGCATTCGCTTGATCCTCAAAAAGAGTGATGTTTGGTGTATCGCGGCTTTGATCCGTTAAGGACCGAACTATATGTCAAGTCACTCATGGATCGTAATCGGATGTTTTTTTATCAGGGAGTCACACATTTAATCCACTAACTTTTTAATTAGTCTTGAATTTGTCGTACTAGTAATCTGTATATATACACTGGATTAACTGTAATTTATTGAATCAAGTTCAGCTCACTTCCTCAATCAAGATCGAAGATAGTTCATTCATGTGGAAATTAAGCAGATTCACAAGGGATAATGATCTTTTAATGTAAGATATTTATTGAGTGATTAAACGGTGGATTAAAAATGCATGAGACCTCGAATCAAATTATAACACCTTTTACTATAAGTAATCCCAGGGTCGATGTTAACAGCTCTTTCGGTAGAGCCTATTCCGTTAACGTGAGCATGATAATAATGTGTACTCACGAGAAATCATAAAATCTCATATATTTAGAAAAGAAAAAAGAATACCAAGTCAAGGATTAGCTTTGAATTAACTATTATTTTGTTGCCAAAAAAATTATTCTCACTAGTTAGCCTCTTATTAAAGTATCAACTGTACCCAAACATCTTGTTGAGTTCTAAATAGAATAACATCCAATCCATAGTTCAACTTATCTCAAAAGTTTTGCAGCCGCGACAGCCAAATTGATGTGTGCAATTATTAACAAAGTATTATGACACAAAAAATACGTTCTTATGCAATTGAGCTTATACTTTTTATATGATTTTAGCTTCAGATCCTCATCGAGGGGCAATCATTTTAATGGTCATACTTTGATTGCTTTTCACATTTTTAAGGGATGTAAATCTTTTCTTATGCACGAAATTCATCCCGACTCTTCAGTAAATATCATATATCAATAAAAATCTTATTTTCTAAAATCAACGGTTAAAATCTATTCTAAGATCAAGGGAAAAATTGTGTTAGATAGAGGATCCATGTCCATTGTCAAGAGCATTGTTAATAAGTTTTCATACAACAGTAGACACTTTAGAAATCAAAATAAGAAAAAAAAAAAACAGTCTTACCTACATTGGTAGGACAAACTTCATTAGGACAAACTTCATTCTCAAAGTATCATTATTAACCAATCTGAATAGGTGTCTTACGAAACTCCTTTTGACATTTTTCCTTTTTTTTTTTTTTAATGGGCTTGGTAGTTGGTATGGTGGAGAAATTTTGGTGGGAGTGCACACGGAAAACGATGTCTGCGGTTGAGAGTGAAATCTGGGCCTTTCACGAAGAATTGCGGGCGCGAGAGAAATGGACGGTGAGCGTAGCTACACGTCCTGCATCTTTTCTGGGGCTGGCGATTGGCCTTCAAACCTAGAGACATCAAACTACTTAAAATTGACGAAAAAATTTCAAATCGATACGTTAGTAATAAATTTATTTTAAATTATTTCTTTAATAAAAATAACCTTCAAACGGTACACTTCAGTAATAAATTTATCTCAAACTATTTTTCCGACTATAAAAAATCTCAAACTAGTACATTTATGATAAATTTATCATAATTAGTTTTTTTTAGCCAAAAAGTAGAAACTCCAAACTTGTATATTTCCGACAAATTTACTTTTCATTAGTTTCCGTTAAATTAAATTAATACCATAAAAAATCTCAAATTGCTACATACGTGACAAACAAAGAGTAAAAATTTCAAACTAAGACACTCGTCACGTGTCATCTAACTCAAGAGCGATAGAATTTGATGAAAATAAACAGAGGATAAATTTATTACATGCGTATCGGTTTACGGCTTCATTCGACTATCTTCTTATCGATGCCATTACTGAGGAACCCTATGAGAAAGCGGCGTAGGCCCAAACTAGTAAAATCTTTTAATTTTATGCAATCCCCTGCGCGAGATATATTCTCGCTTTCCAGGTGTTTAGATTGCGTTTTCGGTTTATAGGATTTGATTGTACAATTGAAATTCCCCATCTTGGGGAATCATCTGCATTTTCTCATCCAATATTTTTTAAATGATATTCGATTTTTCAAACTCTCATTTGAAATTTTTTAAAATAAAATTGCGAAATTAATTATTGGAGTTTTAGCCACTGTTCTTCTCTTGCTGGATTCTTCCACTATAGGAATTGTAAAAAAAAAGTATAGGATTTTGACTTCCATGAAGTGGCACGTGCCCCCTTGGTCGAAGACTCGCATGCGAGGTAAAACACATTACTCGCGAGTTCCTCGAATAGCTGAGACATCATAAGAGAAGTTTGTTACTATTTTCTTGTAATTCGATTTCTTCAAGTGATGATTCATCCATCTGAACAAGATTTTCTCTGGAGGTAGACTCAACAACTCATCCACATGTTGTTGCTATTTAAATTAGAAGGCATCACATAGAAGACAACAGTAAGCTGAGCTGTTTTCATCAAGTGAGATCAGCTAATAACTGTATCTTATGGAAGGTTTCATGTTTACTAGTCTAATATGTGAACTCAAACCTTTTACCTAGCATGTACATTTAGAGAATCTTTTTAGCAATCTTACTTTTATGTTTACTTCTTCTTTTTGCCCTTCTTTTGTTTTAGATTCGTTCGTAGTCCAATGCATGCGAATATTTTATCAACAAAAGCTTGTCACCGATCTTTTTAAAAAGAGATTCGATTTTTCAAACACTCTTTTGAAAATTTTGTTAAATAAAATTGTGAAGTTAAAATTATTAGAGATTTAATTTGTGGATTTACTTTTAAGTAACATAATCCATCTCTAATCACATATACATTCATCAAATTAACTCGATTATTTTATCAACATAAAACTTGTCATCCAATCTTTTTAAAACGAGATTCGATTTTCAAACCCTCATTTGAAATTTTTTTAAATGAAATTGCGAAATTAATTATTGAAGTTTTAGCCACTGCTCCTCTCTTGCCCGATTCTTCCACTGTACCACCTTAAGCAATTGTAAAAACAGTCAAATTTTGAAGTTGGAAAATTCGTCCTATGACATGAATACTAGTCTGATTTTTGGAATCACAACGGGGGAAATTTTCCCATTCCCATGCATTTTGTCTTACACACATGGGCAAAAATAGTCAGTTAGGTGAGTTATAGGGCCAAAGTGAGATGAAATACTACCATTCATGTTTGAATAAGTGAAAATGGTACCAAACACAAAGTAATTATCTTACCGTTATGTATCAATAATCTCATGGATTCCCGTCACCCCAAAATCAAAAAAAAAGGAAAAAGGAAAAAAAATAAAAAACCAAAATAAAAAAAAGGAAAAAATGAAAAATACTACTATCACTCATGGTCCCCAATGCCATGGTATCGACAAATACCATATAGGATCGCGTCTCCAATAATAATGACACCCCAATTCAAGAGCATTTTGTATGGTTTTTACTTGGCGCAATTTTTCAAAATGGGACTTGCCACAATTGCGGCTACTGAATTTTTTCTTGCAATTCTGTATCTTTTCTGTAAATAAGCACTCTCTTTTATGTTCATGGTCATCTTGTATATATATTTTTTTGGATGGTATACATGTGATTTTGATACTTAGATATGTTATTGCTGCTTTTATTCTGTGATGGAAGTGTACTAGTTAGGTTTTGCTCCATTAGTTTGCTATTGGTATGTGTTAAATCAACTAGGATAGTAATGTTTCTTGGGACTCAGTGTTTAGAAAAGTGAAAATACATAGTTTTACTAGATAGACTGCTGTACATAAACCTAGTCTTCATCTTTTGCTGCATAGTTTCCTTTGATGATCCTATTGTTGTGAGGCATTCTTTAGAAATCATCCGTGAGCTGGCTATTGACTCCATTATTATAAATTTAATCTGCGGATATACTTTTAGTGATATAATCCTTCTATAATCACATGTACATTAATCAAATTGAGTCGATTATTTTATTAACGTAAAGCTCGTCACCCAATCTTTTTGAAACGAAATTCGATTTTTCAAACCTCATGTGAATTTTTTGGTAAATCAAATTGCGCATGTAATTATTGAAGATTTAGTCTGTGGATTTACGTGAACTAATATAATCATTCTCTAATTACATGTACATTAATCAAATTGACTCGATTATTTTATCAACGTAAAGCTTGTCATCCAATTTTGGGAGGAGATTCAATTAAACCCTCATTTGAAATTTTTGTTAAATGAAATTGCTTAATTAATTATTTGAGTTTTAGCCACTACTCTTCCCTATAGTAGATTACCTACGAAAAATACACTTTGCTCCTACAGTTTTGCACGTTCAAGTTCACACAGTGTCAGTTTGACCCTCTATCCTTTTACCGCCCATGCTAGCTTCCTCCCAAATGTAGCTACACATTAGCGTATGATTAGTAAAGAGGAGAGTGGAGACGGACATCATCATCAAGCAATTTTCTAGACACCCAGAACCTAATTCATTCCAACATAGTTGTACCAATTGCGAAAATTTGGGTCAATTTGACACGGGTTATAACAAAATCCTTCTCTAATCACATGAATTAATTTGACTTGATTATTTTACATGAATTAATTTTTTTACGTGAATTAATATAATCCTTCTCTAATCACATGAATTAATCAAATTGACTCGATTATTTCACGTGAATTAATTTACTTGAATTAATATAATCTTTCTCTAATCATATGAATTAATCAAATTGACTCGATTAATTTACGTGAATTAATAGAATCCTTCTCTAATCACATGAATTGACCCTTACGGAACACATGAATTGACCCTTACGGAAGGGTTTGGCTGTTGATCGTCGAGCTCGAGGAGTTCCTCAAAGCCGTTTTCTTCCAGTCCGTCTGCTGGTGCTTGCTGTGCTACTTCAACCGGCTCAACCCTACCGGGCTTCTGTGCTACTTCAATCAGCAAAAACCCCACCACAGATAATGGTAAGATGTGTCCGAATACGAAATTGTGGCCCTCCTATAAAGGAACTGGCGGATGAAGTAGCGCGATAGCAGCAATGGTGCCAAATCTCGCCAGAAAATCACAAGTGAAAACTGCTCAAAATACTGCATTACCGAAATCCTGTTGCCGCCGTTGAAGGCCAACAAGAATTGGCCTTTGAAAAAGGCCGAATGATCCCTGTTCATGATGATGGCTGCGGTGAGGCAAGGCGAGAGCGAAACAAGGTCAGTCATAGAGAGCATCTTTTTGAGGCGCGAAAGTTTTAGGGTTGGTTTCATTTGGTTTTCCTTTTCGCTTTTTATTTGAAATTTTCATCTCCTCGTCCAAATGTTCGACAAATGAAAGAAAAATATTAAGAGATTTTATTTTTTTATTTGTATAATACTAAGATTTGACAGGTTGGAGATAGAAATCCAAAGAATTTTAATTGAATTTATTTTTGGTCGAAATTCTAATTGAATTAGAATTGCTTTTGAAGTACATAAAGGAAAGTATAACATCATATTTGACCGGTTCAGTTTCATTCAAGTAATGATCTATTGCGTTTACTCCTTCGGAAATAGGCAATCAAGTGATCATTTTTCAAAAGATTTGGCCTTGGAGTGATTCGTCATAAACTTTTAACACTAAAGTAATCTCCGCACATAACTTTCGACATTAATATTGTCATTTTCCTAGATAAAAAATGGTGCTTCTATTTCTAACTTTTGGCATTTTGAAAACAATCAAATGAACAATTTAATTTGACATAACAACATTTAACCTACAAGCAAGTCACAAAAGAAACATTGACGAATTTTTGGCATTTTTTGTTCCCAAACTAAATGATAGAATTGTCCTTCCACTATATAGTAGATTACCTACGAAGATAACAATTTGCTCCTACAGTTTTGCACGTTCAAGTTCACATATTGTCAGTTTGACCTGCTATCCTTTTACCGCCCATACTAGCTTTCTCCCAAATGCAGCTACACATTAGCGGATGATTAGTAAAGAGGAGAGCGGAGACAGCCATCATCATCAAGCAATTTTCTGGACAGCTAGAACCTAATTCATTCCAACAGAGTTGTACAATTGCGAAGATTTGGGTCAATTTGACACGGGTTATTAAGAAATATGCTGGTGAAGGTTCAAAGAAATATGTCAGAAAAAAAAAAAAGTAGCTTCTCGAATTCCACTGGACTTTGATATGAAAGAACACTAACACAATATGCTTGGATGCTCTTTCCAGAAGCTATCTTCAATGATATTGGAGTGACTCAAAATTATTTTCTGTTTTGACTTCTTCAAATGTGCCATTCTCGGGCATCACGGAGTCCTCTCCCTGCACATCAGCCAATGTATAAATTTTGGGCGACGGTTCTCGATGAAAATCCAAAGTTTATCGGCAATTAGAAAGCCAACTTCTTCCCAAGTGCAAGTCTCATTCAACACTTCATTGGTTGTGAAAGAGTTGAAGTCTTTTCATTAAAAAAGAAATTTGCAGTGATGAACAATGTCAAGAGAGGGGGCCCGCGTAGAGAGTAATTATTAAATGCTCCTGATGCATTTTCAACCACTGGATCTACGGAAAGACATTCAATGCATAATACTCTCATACATCCAACAGCCGAGATGCACTACAAGTCTACAAGCAATGTTCCTGAAGCACCCAATAAAAATTTCCTTGGCAGAAGTGAGAAATGGAGACTGGAAAATGGACCCAGGCTCTCAATAGCTGTCGGAAGGCAAGTAGACATGAAAACTGAATTCACAACAAATAAACTCCCAGAAGTTGAATCAAGAACGGTTCCATCGATCATTCTTGTTCATCATGTGTCAGCTCCTTGTACTAGATTACTTGGAGTGGATGTACAGAAGTTGAGGTGAGAGGCTAATGTACTAGTGTCTTGGAGAGCAAACTTTTCAAGTCCACTATTCCTCTTTCTTCTGGCTTGTTCAAGTAACAGAAGAAGAGATGAACTTACAAGATGTTCAGGTAGTTGATAAAGATGCAACCCCATAGTTGGAATTTTTGGTACTTTCCAGGACACTAATACTTCTCTAGCTCAAAAAAATCCAAATCAAAGAAGCTGAAACAGCATTAATAGAATGATAAAAAAAAATCTGCATACGGTCATTCCGACAAATATTAGCATGGATATGCACAACATGTGGTTGTAAGAAAAACGAGGACTGGAGAGTGCGTGCATGCTGGTGCATGGGCGGTGAGTGCGAGAGAAAAGGAGACTATGGAGAAAATGAAAGTAAAACATCTACAGGTAGAAGAGCACTCAGCTATGATGCAATTTCATGAAAATAATACGTTTTCGTGTAAAAACACAAAAACAATAACAAAACGGTATGATAAACACACAAAAACTGTATATACACGGCAAACCAAGCTCTTCGCAGTACAGGTTCGTGAATTTACATTAATTTAAAAAAAAAAAAGATGCAAACATTAGATTGCATATACACGGCAAACCAAGCTCTTAACGCCAAAAGTACACGATATGCACCGAATTGAAGATAAACTGGACATGCAAACAAAAAGAAGAGCACTGCTAAGATGGCATAGGCCAGTGACATTAATGTTTAATACACATAAACAGACGGATTTCTGTTGCCCATGTGCCAGAGATATTAAGATACAGTAGATGAAAGGGTAGCGAAGGAGAACGAGAACATGCTCTAGGACTACTGAAGTCTATCAATGCTGGGGCCTCGATATTCAGATAAGAGGTGGTCGAAAGCATCGATTATGTTTCTTGAAAAGAATTTGGCACCTTCAGATAACCCTGAGCTTCGCTTTTTACTTTTTCCTGAGCTTGACAAGCATCCAAAAACAGGTGTTGTCCTGATTGTTGATGTGGCCTACAAATTTGCAAAGTACATTCACCATCTTCTCAATTAAGGAAATAGGATCGATTTGATGTATCTTACTGTACAAAATTCAAAACTATCTCCTCTTAGCCCAATACTCACAATCAACTTGTCTCCACGCCAGATAATCCTGAAGCATTTCAGTGGAAGGACCATGCAGTGCGTCCATCAAAAGAGGGAGGATACATCAGCTCTTTAAATGGGAAAAAGGTCTTTCCATTTCATCACATACGCTGAGAAGAAAAATGACACAATGACAGAAACTATTTGGCTGCAAACAAATGGAAGTGTATGAGGCAACATTTGATTGCATTACAGCACAAAGCCGATATTTTGCGAGCAAAGTCCATCAATTGACATTATGATGTCAAAATCTGGCACATTCTCAAAGTTATAACTTCTTGCCACCTATTATGGCATTTATCAATCCATTTGATGATCAACATCATAGCATGAAAGGGTCTAAAATTCACATTATAAAGGGAACAAACAGGTAAGAACTTTTGATGAGCCACATAGTACAGTCCCCTTGAAAGGAGATGCTGTTCTCAGTTATTTGCGAATATCTTTTAATAGCTTTCTCCAGCTTTAGCATAGGGCATCTTTCTTCAACTAACCATTAGAATCATCGGTTCTCTGAAATGATTTGCATAGGGAAAGGAGGAATTCTGAGAATAGCCCACCTCTCAAGAAAATCCAGCAGTAAATCACCCTGACTATTCCTTGAAAGATCTCTTGTCAGTAATTTCTACTTCTGTGATCTAGGCACATTTAGCTGAATGTAATTCGTACTTTGCAGTATAGATGAGAAATATGTCTTCCAGATGTTATTTCAGGTCTCATGTATTCCTCTAGTATTCAAATTTCCAACAAACAGTAGCAGAATCAACAGAGAGTGAGGGAAATTTTTGAAGAGGTACCCGGCCTGCTGCTGGTAAAATTTAGAATCGTTACTCAAAACAAAGCTGGAGTATGTAACCCAAAGTGTCAGTACACAACCAAACGGTGCACTAAAAAATGAAGTAGAATATGAAAAAGTAAGACACCTATACTCATCACTGACACCATAAGAGAAGGCAATATCTTTAAACTCTTCCAGAACTGCCACTGCACATGAATTCATGAGGTTCAAAGCTTGCCGATCATTTGGCTTCTCAAACTCATGAACTTCCGAAAATCTACCAAAAACAAACTGAGGAGATTTCAACTAAAAGCATAATCATAAGATGCCTCAGTTGTGACTTTGCACTTTTGTAGCATTCTCATTAATGAGAATATCTTGAAATCATAAGTTTAAAGATGAGCTGAGCATCCGTAGACAAAGTAATTGACAAAGACAACTTCATATATCCTAAAAGCCAATTCTATCAGAATAAAAGTCCTATCCTTTTTATGTCGCCTCTTACAATCTGGATGTCCCCATTGTGTGCCTATCAAATGCCAAGATCTTCTCCTACCCAAGATTCTATTAAGATCCTCTAGTTTGTAAGAATCAGTGGACACAGAGAGGAGCTCTAAATCTAGAATGTCGAACAGATATCCTTTGTCGCATGCTTGCTTCAAAGAGGACACAAGACCAAATAAAAGGAAAGGAAGTGCCAATCCCTCAATAAATGAGCCCTAGAATAACAACCTTTACTCAAGCAATAAACATGTCCTTAAGCGTACCAATGATTGCAAAGTTCTCCCATGACCATTTGACAGTCCTATTCGTGGGATCCTGGATGAGCTAAACATAGAATGGAATAATCTAATCTTGAATCAGTCAGCAATTTGACTGGATCTTGGACCAGGTCCTTGGCTTTCAAGAACATTGAGCAGAAGGCAGCAAGGGGAATTGAACCCCTGACAACGAGAATGCAACCGGTTGACCCTTGAACTGGAAGAGTCACCGGTTCTTAACCGGTCCGGGTTTAAAAACATTGCATACATATGATCTCCCATAATGTGACTTTGTCTATGCATATCTCTTAAAACAGACCCAATTACACTGAATTTTTTGCCCATATGCACAGTAGGAGGATGCAGTATCTCTTTGCAATATCAAAATTTTTATTGTTGCTAAGGGGAGAAATTTTTGCTCACGAGGAGGATGCACTATCTCTTTGCAATATCCAAAATTAATGTTTCTTAGGTGGAAATTTTTTTTGCTCACGTGCTGGATCTCGACGAACACACAAGCTGCATGATCTTCGGACTTTTCAAAATTTTCCACATGGCAAGTCAAAAACTTGTTAAAGATCACTCAGACAGAATGAGATTTCCTAGTCTAAGAAGATACAACCGAGAAGAAACGAACCCGCGTCATAAAAATACATGACCCTCGACGAAATATTTCAGGAAGCATTCTGTAGTTGATCCCGAACTGCTGAAAAAGAAGCTCATTTTCATCTTGCTTTTGGGTACCCTGAAAATATGGCAGCTGAATTTGGCCAAATGAAAAGAGGAACCATTCTTGGTATAGTTACACAAAGAACATAGAGATTACCACAGTAAGACTGAGCTACGTAAGATATATAAGAGTAGAATTTTCACAAGTTTCAAATCAAGAGATAAAGGAAAAAATAATTAGAAATTTCTAGTTAATTTGCACGCTGGTCACCTTTCTTCTGAACTGTTAAGAGTTTCTTATGCACCAAGCATATTATATGATAGGAATATTCCTTTTGATCTTCGTCCTGCAGAAATTTATGGGATCACTACAACTTCATCTAGAAGCTAACCTTGCTAGATGATCCTTGATTTAACGTATAAATGCTCTAACACTCTCTATGATGTAAGTTGGGATGTTGTGTAAGACTAAAGCATGGAAATTGATTTAATTTTCCTCCTGCTCCGATAGGATTTAGAACTTTGTTAGGCCATTACTTATCTGAAAGTTTGAGCCGGTAGATGAAGGTGAAAATTGGTATTTGGACGGTCTTTTAAATGTGCGAAATCAACTTAGATGGAGCTAAATCGTTTCCTTCTTAGATGGAGCTAGATCGTTTCGTAGAGACTTTTCCATGTTTTCGAATCATTATTTTTCTATTAGTAGGAAGACTTCTTCATGGATTGTCTCCTCCATTTACTGTCTCATGCAATGGCATAGTCATGCAACTTTGCTTTCTTGTGAAAGAAACTGTGATGGTCTTTTTGACATTGTCCACCGCTGCTCACAGATTTCTCTCACAATTTCAGGGAAAGAACACGGTACGCTGATAATTGCATTCTGCCACCATTAATGCTGTTGGAACAATATCTCTTTTTTGATTAATTGAAGTTAATTTTGCTGTCCTAATAGGTTATACAAAATCTTTCTTCCTTTTGTGCTCTAGAAGTGAAGCTATAGAAGTGTTTCTATTGAGAGTGTCATCTCTTGTAAATATATTCACTTGGTTCGTTGTTGTTTTGTAAAATTAATGCAGAACTTACCTTTGGAGCCTTCACTCTCAAGAACATTGATGGAAGCTAACGAGTATGGTTGCTGATCCAGGGCTTTGACAATTTGCTGCCATGTTATCTGCAGAGACTCCTCTGCTTCCGGGTCGAAAGTGTCTGAATGTCTTTTGACTGTCCTTCATTATGCATGCTGTTAGATTATTTTCAGCTTGAAAGAACAGGAGTCGCATCAAGTGCCTCGTGATACCGCACAAAAAGGAGAGTGGACAAAATGCAAAATGGGAAGATAAGTACTGGTTTCGTTTAGTTTGGTTTGCATTCCGCAGCTGATGCTCAGAACTTGACAACTTCATCTCTTTGTCTATTGGAATCTGGAATTGGAGAAATCACAAAGTTGGCAGAAAATTACTAGTTCCATGAAGTTCAGCTTCCCCCTCCATTGATCACACTCTGAACTTGAACGTTACAGAATTGGTAAATATAAAGTTTAGTTCGGCTTCCCCTCCACCGATATCTTGTATGTTTTAGTGGACAGTAAGGGGATTCTACTGTTTTTAATTGAGTCTGGGCATGTCAGATATGAAAAATGAGAGGAGAAACTTTGTCGCTAGTTCATTGAACCAACTACAAGTCGCTCTGAAAGTTGAGCATCCAACTTGAAGTTGATCTGTTGAAGTAACCATCAATTATTTCACCAAACAAGTGACGGATTACCCATGATCGCCGCAAAGGTACGGAAGAGAAGAGAAGACACAGTCCAGACCTTCTCGATGGATCTGGCTTGGGAGATAACCATCAATTAAATTAGTATTGTGGGTTGATTTTCAATGAAAATGATGATATCTGACAAGGTATTATTTTCTTTTTTTTTTTCCGGCCTGGTTCAAATGTGCACTGCTTTAAATAATATTTCATTAAACACATAGTTGGTGCTATGTTCATTCTCCGCAGACCCCAAACAACAGGTAGGGAAAGGGTCCAAATTTTGAGCTCATTATAGCTAGACCATTTTCATTTAGAAGTTTAAGCCAATAAGTATGGATAACAAGCATATACTACTTTGCAGCTGCCTACAAAGTCAAATTTAGGCTCACAATCTTTGATAGAGAGAGAGAGATAAACTAGATTTGGGGGCTCGGCAGCATCATGGGGCTTTGACGGAGGCGAGATTGTGTCGGCCAATGCAAACGAAAGCAAGTGATAGTTTTTATCTTGTTAATTTACATTTTTAATTTGATAAAAATAAAAATTTTATCTCAATGACATTGTAGCTAGCCAAATTAGCATATATGAATTTTTATAAATTAAATTAAATATAGATATGTTTTAAATATAAATTTGATCAGGTATGATCATAGAAGTTGAAGTGGATAAAAATAGGTCAATTTGAGTTGGCCTATTTTTTATTTGATTTGACTCATCCATTTATCACTTGACAAGACTGGCAACGATGGTGAGCTAGAACCGGACACTAAGCCGGTTTAGACGGGCCTACCAAGGATGGTTTATGGTTAGCTTAGATAGGAGCCTAGACCTAGAGCCGGTCACTAAACCGGTTCAGCTGGATTTGAAAATGGAGAGACTGCTGGAATCACCTAAATGAAATGCCCATTTTACCCGTGCCCCTCTCTGCCATCTCTGTGGAACCGAGAATGCTTGATGCTTATCCAAAAACTTCCGTCTTCAATCTTCATCGTCCTCTTTTGTCTTAGTAACTTCTGCAATTAACACTAACTCTCAGCTATTCAACATCTCTCTCATGACTATCGCTTCCATCTCCGTTCTCCGTCATCGCGTCGCCGCCTCCCTTCTTCACCTCCGCCACCTCCCCCTCCCCGCCGCCGCCGCCGCCGCCGCCGCCAGGCACCGGAACCCTGGCAACGTTTCCAGAAAGCTCCAAAGCCCCAGCAAGAACTTCCTCAGGGCCAAGCAGCGCACCGTCAGGGAGTTCTCCTCCCTCTCGCCGGTCCTCTCTCCCGACGACGAGCCTCCGCTCTCCGATTCTCAGTCGATCGGCACGGTCGCGGCCGCCCAGGCCAACTTCATGCGCGTGATAGTGCAGTCCTTGCCTCCGATCGAGGGCGCCGGGATCGGAGCGGAGTTGCTGTGCGTGGTGAAGGCGGTGCTGAAGAAGATAAAGAGGAGGGTGCTGGTGGGGGACAAGGTGTTGGTGGGGTCGATTGACTGGGTGGATCGGAGGGGCATGATCGAAAACGTTTTCCAGAGGAGGACTGAGATTCTGGACCCTCCGGTCGCGAATGTGGACCACTTGCTCGTGCTTTTCTCCATGGAGCAACCCAGGCTGGAGCCGTTTTTGCTCACTCGGTTCCTTGTGGATGCTGAGTCTACGGGAATTCCTTTCACGCTTGCTTTGAACAAGTCCGAACTCGTCGATGAAGAGGTTGGCATTCTTTCTACGAGCTGAATTAAAGGCCAAACGAGTGATTAATAGTGGTTGAGCTCAATTTTTTGCCTTAGTACGTGAAAAAGTGAGGAGGATTATGGGAGCAATTTATGTTGTCTGCACGAGCTACTAGATCACGGTGCATTTCACCTGCGCTGGTTGGTAATGTAGAGACTTGATTGAGAATTTAGGTATGGATCCGAAAGTTGTCTAGGCTTAGGGCTTTCGTGTTCATTACAGTGGCCTGTGACTGGTGTAGATGTTTGAAGTGGGAGAAAATCACAGAACCAGCGTTCCTTTGTGATATTCTATCAGATGCAGATTGAGAGAACAAGGCCGAGGCCTCAAGACATGATAAGTGGCATTGATGAGCACGAACTAAGTGGTTTGAATATTCTGGCATTGACGAGCACGAACAAGACCGAGGCCTCAAGACTTCTCGCAGGAACAGATTTAAAGTTTCAGTTATCCAGTTCACTTTGTGAAATCTTATAGCTTTGAATATTCTGGGATAGGTTTATCTTCTTTTTGTTGCTTCAGTTATTAGACTCACTGAATTGTTTCTGAAGTTGTATCTGAACTGCTTGACAAGCAATAGGTATCATGGCGTAGTGTCAATAAGAAAAAATTCAAAGAAAAACACGGTATGGTGTTATTGTTGCCTCAGTCACCTTTTATGAGCTTTCCCTGGATTAGCATTCACCTGTGATGGCATGGAGGGAGCATTATATTAGGAAAACTAATTTGCCTGGTGTACTGTCATTTCTTGAGTGCTTTGTCTTTCCTCTATTCACTGATGAATGGCTTCAATGAAGTTTGCAGACGCTGATTGCCTGGAAGTCTAGGTTACGCAGCTGGGGCTATAAGCCAATTTTCTGCAGTGTCGAGTCCAAAAAGGGACTTGACTCGCTCGCATTTACCTTGAGAGACCAAATGACTGTGATTGTGGGTCCAAGCGGAGTTGGAAAGTCTAGCCTGATCAATGCTTTGAGAAGCAACGATCATCCTTCCAATGCAGTGGCAGATACTAACTGGTTTGAGCCTGTGGGTTCTCTAGTTTTTGTTGCGCTTGTGTGTATATGTGCTGGGATGAAGTAAAGTCAACATTTTGACTCCTAGACGTTCTCTCAACAGATTCTGGGCAGCAAATGGTATGAGGATCAGCGGGTAGGGGAAGTGTCTTCGAGAAGCGGAAGAGGAAAACATACTACACGCAATGTTTCTTTACTTCCATTATCAGGTGGAGGATATCTTGCTGATACTCCTGGGTTTAACCAGCCAAGTCTACTGAAAGTCACCAAGCAATCTCTTGCAGAAACTTTTCCAGAGGTGATGTCATGACTATTATTTCTGGTGTTCTCTCGGTCTTCATATTTGTTTTGCTGAAATAATGGTCTTGTAACTCACTCCAGATCAGGAACAAGCTCAAAGCAAGTGAGCCAGCTAAGTGCTCATTCGGTAATTGCTTACATCTTGGTGAGCCTGGGTGCATTCTGGGAGGAGAACATTTGGAGAGATATCCTTTTTACTTCCAACTCCTTGATGAGATAAGAGTCAGAGAAGAGTTTCAGCTGAGGACATTTGGGACCAAAAAGAGAGTGATGTTAGGTATTTCGTATGTGCTTTATGGTTACTAAATATGTATACTCAGTATGTTACTGTCGACAATGAGTAGTTAATGGCATGTCATGCGAGATTTCGTGTTGTATTGAGAGTGTCCTGCAACGATGTCCTGCAGAGTAGAATGATTTTTGTCAACTATGCCATGGTATTGGTTTCAAGCGATCTGACGAAAATGACATGCTGTAAAATCAGCATATGAAATCAAAAAAATGTGAGTGGGGCTGTTGAATATCAAATTTTCCTGCAGAAGAAACTCTAGACTTCCTGTAACGTCCATTTATCCCAATGGGTCTGGTTTGGGAATCCATGTTTAATCAGCTGCATGTGAAGCTCTTTTATTTATTTATTTATTTTTTGGCCGGGTGAAGCTCTCTTTGCTATCATTAGCTAGTTCTTAGGAACGCACTTGTGGATCGCACTTGTGGATCCTTGTCTTTTCTTTTTTATGGAACCTAATGATCCTCGCGTTTTGCAGATACAAGGTAGGAGATATGGGGGTCCAACAAGCCGAGCCTCGGTTGGAGCCCAAGAAGCACAGAAGAACATCACGAAAGAAGATCAACCAATCTTTACTGGATGAGTTAGATGAGCTGGATGACGACGACGACGACCTATTAGATGACGAAAATGATCCCGTCTTGAGAGCATTAAGAAATGAAAACAGCCAGTGAGTTAGGGTGGGTTTATACAACTGTGGATATTTGCCTTCTGTTTCGGCTTTAACCGAAGTTGTTCGTACTGTGAAGATAGATGTCAAGAAGAAGAGTCAAATTTAGGGCCTAGGGGATTCTGAAGCCGTGGTCAATGTGTCTCAACTCTATGCCCATGTCGAGTCTCTGGAAAAATGAGTCGCGGGATCAAGAGAGATGCACGCATAGGACAATATGTTTCCAGATGGTTTTGTAGCTGCAAGTGTTTTAGAGTTGTAATTTGATCATGTGCTCACCAAACCTTTGACATGTAGGGAAGATCTTAACTTTGGTCGAAGAGAACGGTACCCTTATTTTTACTCTTTGTAATGATGCAATTTCATGGGATAATCAAAAGGAAGAGTGGTCTGCCAGATTTAATGTTCCCGATCCTTCCGTCGTTAAATCAGAATAGGTGAGATTACTGACTGAGTCTGCAAAGTTTGACAAGTCAGCTTCCTTTGCTAATCGAACTCTACTCACCGGAATTCCTACGGACATGATGAACAGGGATATCCAAAAGAAGTGAACGAAATTTTCAAACTGGGTATTGTAGGGCTTTTCCCAGGAGAGGGAGCCCTTCCAGAAATTCTCAATGGCCAGGGACAAAGCCCCAAGCCAAAGAGGGGGTTTGGAAATAGTTTTCAACCAGCAATAGACGCGCCTCGGTTAGTACCTCACTAGCTGCGTCATTGCCCCAAGCGCAAAGATGAGAACTCAAGCGTCCTCTCCTGCCATTTTGTAGCTAGCCATTCTCTCTCTTTATCCTTGTCTCCAGTCAATGTGGGACGACAAATCCTACTTTGGATATCTTTCTCACTTGGCCCACCGACCCAATCTGGCCTGCCTGGCCCTTTTATAATCTGTGATGTCCAACGTTTTGAGGAGTTCTACTTCCAAACAATGGCGGGGGTGACAAGGTGCGGCCCATCAAATCTTCTCCTCATCCACAAAGACAGACTGTGAGGAAATTTGTAATTAGACATTGGGGAAATGTCGCTAGTCTAAGCGGTTCAAGACTGGGTTTGACTACCAGTTTAAAAAACCTGTAACTACTGTCTTCGACCAGACAGATTCCCCATCAAAGCGGATCAATGTATGAGAGCATATGCTCCGGGTTTTCGCAACTACTGTCTTCGACCAGCAGAACACAACATAAGAGCTCGTAATGTTATTAGGGTGATATTAAGTACAATCTATGTAATGATGATTAGTGAAGAAAACAGTGATGCTGATTTTTTACTGAGGAAATGATTTAGTTTGGAGGACCTGAACTCGTAGAAGATAGCTCGGTCAACTGTCCTAAACAAGGACCTGGAAAATATTCAACTGAGCAAAGCCCTGAGGACTAAAACATACTAGGCATGGGGAAAAAATGCTCCTCCTGGACAAAAGGGTGACGGCAAATCTCCTGAATGCTACCGATGGCAAATAGTTAAGAAAAAACGAGGGCTCTGTCAAGAAAGAGTCTCCTGAGAGGATGACGTGCCGCCTCGAGATTGTGACGTCTTGGATTTGCCGGTTGCCAACTGAGTCTCCGGCTGCAAGACCGACATTGCATCTAAGAAAATGACTCGACAAGGCAACTTATGCCATTTGCACGGTAAAAAGATGGAACGACAAGACTCTTCCTCACGGGTTCTACCTTTTCTGACAAGATCAACTGGATTTTGGCAAGGAGAGATGAAGCACCCTGTCAAGAATGAAAGAGACAACATTGGCAATGCTAGAATGGAGACGACAACGACAATGGCACGACGTCCGATAACATACGGTTGATTCTTCCGTGAGCCCCGTAGGTGCGGGCCGTGCGGCACCTTTGCTTCTGAGCCCGGTTCACCTGGATACGAGATTCCTATGAGCGTAGCAACCGGTTCTATTAGACTACCAAAACAAAAAATAATATGCACGTCAAAAGTCTTAAAACTTATCATAAAAGTACAATTGAGCCTTATAATTACAAAAAGTGCAATCAAATCCTAAAATCTGTGAAATTAGAGCAATCAAATCTTTTTGTTAATTCCGCCTAACTTAGCTAATGGAAAATATTGACATGATTTTTTCTAATATTTTCTCTCTCCTCCGTGGCCATGATATGGCTAAAAGGACATCGTTTTGGTTCAATTCTGATTTTTAACATATATTTCTATTTAAAATTAATTAAGAAATAAGCTAAAACTAAAAAAATATGAAGGCATTAGTGCCCCGGCATGGGAGACAGCCCTCATCGCCTTATTCTAGCTTATTTAAATTAATAATTAAATAATAATAATAATAATAATAATAATAATAAGCTAGAATTAAGCCGTATT
Organism: Rhodamnia rubescens; assembly: GCA_021437795.1. Lineage (NCBI taxonomy): Eukaryota > Viridiplantae > Streptophyta > Magnoliopsida > Myrtales > Myrtaceae > Rhodamnia > Rhodamnia rubescens. The sequence continues at coordinate 905,795 of JAILYA010000063.1, read as the reverse complement.
GTAGTGGTGGCCACGGTTCATGAACCGGCGGTTCCAATTCGTGGCCACCTGTGAATCGAAATCTTAAGGGGGGGTTCCGATTTCAATTTTGAGACCGGTTCAAGGGCCGAGTTCCGTTCAAAATCGAAAATAGAGCCACCGATTCCGGTTCCGATTTCGATTTTTAAATTTAATTTTTAAATAATGAATTATGAAATAAAAAAATAATAAATTATCAAATATTAATTGTAATCAAATTATACATTGTAATCAAATTTGGAGGAAAAAAAAAGAGAGAGAAGGGGTTTGAACTTAATGAATTACCATTAAGCGCCTACATATTTTATTGGGGATGAAAGAATTAAAGCCAATGTAGTTCTTTTACCATTAATAACCCCAACTTACCTCATCGTCAATCATCGTTACCCATTTCGAGACCGTAGCGGTGGTATCTCCATCATCATCGAAGAAATCGGCTTCATTATTGCGATCCATCTTTTGTTGTCGATGTTTAGCCTTTGTCCAATCATCGACACAAGCTTGAGCTTCCATCGAATACGAATGTAATCTTGAACGTCGGTCGTCCAAAATGTTGCATTCATCTCTAAATGTTCATTCAACCGCAACCGTTAAACAAGGGATTCTTAAAACTTATCTTGTGATAAGAGCGAGAATTGGGAATTGGGTTAAATGCCTCTTCCACCGCTCTAAAATTTTGAAATTTATCTTGCCTTTGCAATCACCAAACTCAAAAGAAATGGTTAAATATGTCTCTATTTCAAAAATATTACTTACTTTGCTCCCTTTTATCTTTTTTGCCTACTCTTCAACATTTTATACCCTATACTAATTCTACCTAGGTCCCCGCTTTGTATGTCACTATCTTGAAAAGATCCATTATCACCTTCTAGATTATATCTACTATAAAATTCATTATACAAATCTACTATTGTGTTTTTTAACCATTGCTTGTATAGCTTTAACATTTATCACTGCATTCAAATGTAAATATTCATAATATGTATTCGGATAATCATCTAAAGCACCTAATTTGGTATGTGGATCGAAAATAAAAGCAACCAAATAAATAAGAGGAATTGTCGGTATAATAATATAGCCATTTTGTTAGCGTTGCTATAATAGTCGAAGCTAATTGATCATCTTTTTCATATTCTTCAAAAATATCAGCAATATTTAAACACTCTATTAAAAATAAATGTGTAGTATGATAATAAATATCGGATAAAGTATAAATTGTATTGTTAAAAACTTTTAAAAATATAAAAAAAATTTGCAAATATCGCACTCTTGTGGGAGTAAATTAATTCAAAAACATTATTCGAAATAAACGTGTATAATAAATCTTTATATGCAAAAGATTGATCAAACAACTCGTATGTAGAATTCTAATGAGTCGGTACATCTTTCGAAATTTTTTTGGTTTTTTTTTTTTTTTTTTACAAAATCTGTCACATTCTCTCATAATTTGGGGATGTTTCCTTAAAAATGAAATTACTCTCTTTATTGGACTAAGAAAAGCATCAAGAATTCGTAAACCATCTTGTATACATAAATTCAAAACATAGCAAAGCACATCTAATATGAAAAAATTGTCCATCAAAAGCGGCCCAAAGGCTATTAGCCAATTTGGAACCGGCCCGAAACCGCCATTTCCAGATTTTTAGTAACCTTAACCGGCCCATATGGGCCGAGCCGATTCCGGGCCCAAACCGGCTCGTGGGCACCACTACCGTACTACTACTTCCAAATTTTTTTTAGTTTTAGCTTATTTTTAATTGAATTTAAATAAAAATGTATATTAAAAAATCAAATTTGGACCAATATCGACGTTTTAACCAAGTCATCATCCCCTAAAAGAGAGAAAATATTAAAAAAATCACGTCAATATTTTCCATTAACCAAGTTGGACGGGACTCGGTTACTTATTTTGATAAATTTTAGAACTCAATTACACTTTTATGTCGAGTTTTAAGACTTTTTAATGAGCATATCCCAAAAATAAAATCCAAATTTTTAAGGTATACTTTAGCGTTACTCTCAGCATTCTTCAGCAAGTTGAGAATGCATCTTTCACGCTATAGACTACAAATTTTCAAGTTAGGGATTGTAGGGCCTTACTCAAGGAGGGCGCCCGTCCAGAAATTCTCAATGGCAAGGGCAAACCCCATGCCGGGGTTTGGAAATAGTTTTCAATCAGCAATAGACGCGCCTCGATTAGTACCTCATTAGCTGCGTCATTGCCCTAAGCGCAAAGATGAGTATTAGTCTACCCTTGCGATCTATTTTCTAGTAAGTCATTCTCTCTTATTGTGTTTATCAGCCGATGAGGGACGATAAATCCTACTAGATTGATTCTTGCACTTGGCCCACCGACCCTTTCGGGCCTGCCAAGGCTTTCTTTAATCTTTGTTGTCGTCACTTTTTCAGTTCTACTTCAAAACAACGGGGGATACAAGCCGAGGTACGTCCGATCTTCATCTCATCCGCAAAGATAGAGTGTGAGGAAATTTCAGTTAGACATTGGGAAATGTCACTAATCCAACCGGTTCAAGAATGGTTTGACTACCAGTTAAAAAGAAACCTGTACCTAGACGACCTGTCTGAGGTACTTGGATCACCATTGTCATCCCTTAGTTGACTCGACTATATGCCGCCCCACATGAAGAATGCAAGAGGCTCAGAAACACGCTAGGGGTATGCACCCGGGTTATGCGCGAGCACATATGTTTCGCTCTTCATAAAGGACTGTCTTCAACCCGGCGGAATACAACGTAAGTGGTTGTAATGCTATTAGGGCGATGTTAAGTACATCCCGTGTATTGATGATTAGCGAAGAAACCACTGATGCGGAATTTGATTGACAAATTAGCTTGGAGGACCCCAAGACGTACACGGTACAGAGCTCGCTTCGACTGACCCAACCAAGAACCCGGAAAAATCTTCAATTGAGCGAAGCCCGCAGGACTAAAACATGCTACATATGGGGGGAAAAGTGTTCTTCCCATCCAAAGGGGTGGTAGCAAATCTCCTGAATACTATCATGGCGAATAGTTAAAATGGAGGAGAAAAGCGGGGGCCATCACTCAAAATAGTCTCCCACGAGGAAGTCGCGCCGCCCCTAGCTTGGCTCTAGCTTGCGGCTACTTAGATTTGCTGGTTGCCAAGCGACTCTCCGGCTGCAAGACCAACATTGCATCTAAGAAAATGACTCGACAAGGCAACTACTCTGTTTGCATAGTATAAGATGGAACCACAAGGCTCTACCCCTTTCCTGACAGGTTCTTCCGTTTCTGACAAGATCAACTCGATTTCGGCTAGGAAATGACATATGCCCTGTCGAAATTGAAACGAGGGCGCAATGTCCGGTAACATACGGTTGATTCTTCCATGAGCCCTGTCGGTGCAGCGCCTCTGCTTCTGAGCCTGGTACACCTGGGCATGAGATATACAGAGCGCATCAACGTCCAAACCCTTCACCTGATGCAAAGCTAGACGGGTTCTATTCGTCTAGCGGAACGGAATAAAACCCCACTCGTGAGAGGACGCAGCGTTACTCTCGGCATTCTTGAAGAAATCCAGAATGAATCTTGCCACTTCACCGGCCTCCGCCCTTGTCTATACGCCGCCGCAAGATCGTCGGAACGGCCTCCTGGCACCTCTGCTCTTTGGCCAAAGGCAGCTTTCTCGTAGAAAAGGCGCGACTAATTAGATTGGCGTATCTGGGCGGCGAGTTAATCTCATTTAGCTACCAAGATGGATTCTACAGGTGTTAACATCACGTGGGCATTCAAATTTATCGAGCAACTCGACTCGAGAATGTTGCCGAATTTTCCTGGCGGCAGATAGCAGGATGTAAATGCTTCAGTTCCCCGCGCCAGACTAAAGAGACGCTTCATTGCCTACGGGGGCAAAGCGAATTATCTACTTTACATTTCGGATTTCGCGCCTTCCTGGGCTTTTGGGTTATGAAATCCGAAAGGAATGGTTTGAAAAAAGCTCCATTTATTTCATTAAAAATAAATAAATTTAAAAACTATTTCCTTAAAAAAAACTATTTTGTTATTGCGAAAACATTCTGCATTGCCCGATTGTTAGAAAAATGTTTCAAAACTATTCATTTTCGACAAAATAAACCGTCATAAGCACTTGCCATCATCATCCCTAGTCGACTATGCCGCCCCATATGAAGAGCGCAAGAGGTTCGGAAACGCCGCTGGGTTATCACCAGGATTTGATCTTGGAATCAAATTAACATACAGGTTCCCCATCAAAGGGTATCAATGCGCAACCGCATACTGTCTTTGACCAGCAAAATACAACATATTTAGCTCGTGACATTAATACAGCAATGTTAACTACAATCCATGGATTGATGATTAGTGAAGAAAACAGTAATGCTAATTTTGATTAAGGAAATAATTTAGTTTGGAGGATCCTGAAAACAGTAATGCTTGACTGTCCTAACCAATAACCTGGAAAATATTCAATTGAGCAAGCACTGAGGAAGAAAGTGTTCCTCGTACCAAAGGGTGAGGACAAATCTCCTGTATACTATACGGCAAATAGTTTAAAAGGAAAAACAAGGTCTGTCTCTGAAATAGTCCTCCCAAGAAGAAGATGTGCGTGCCGCCTCAAGCTTGCGACTTCTTAGACTTGCTTGTTGCCAACTGAGTCTCCAGCTGCAAGACCAACTTTGCATATGAGAAAACGACTCGACAAGGCAAGTTATGCCATTCACTTAGTAAAAAGACGGAACAACAGACCCTACCTCTTTCCTCACGGGTTCTTCCTTTTCTGACAAAATCAACTCAATGTGGCAAGGAGATGACATATACGCTGTCGGAAATGATACGCAATAGCATTAGCAATAGCAGAATGAAGACGACAATGACAAGGGCACAACATCTGATAACATACGGTTGATTCTTCCGTGGGCCCTGTAGGTGCGGCGCCTCTGCTTCTGAGCCTGGTTGACCTGGATATGAGATACATGGAGCGCATCAACATCCAAACCCTTCACCTGATGCAAAATTAGACAGCTTCTATTAGTCTAGCAGAACAAAATAAAACCCCAATCACGACGACCAAATTTTGTGACGACATACTTCAGCGTTACTCTCGGCATTCTTCAACAAATCGAGAATGAATCTAGCCGATTTTGCCGGCCACCGCCCTTGTCCATTAGAGTGCCTGTTTTTTGCCTGAGCAGTCCTTCCGATGCCACGGCAAAATCGTCGGAATGGTATCGCTTGTTTGTGCACCAGCACATCCTCCAGGTACCTCTTCGCTTTGGCCAAAGGCAGCTTTCTTATAGCAAAGGCCGTCTCTCTTGTGTTCTGCAAAATAATAAAAACCGCAAAAAACATATTCAATACTAGTGCAGCACTAAGGCATAACTTGCTCGAGTACGAAGCCGAAAGATGGATTGTATAGGTGTTGACAGAAGCATTTAAGTACATTAAGCAACTTCAACTCAACTCAAGAATGTTGCAAAATTTTCTGGTGTCGGCTTAAACTTTGTACAATCACTGGATGCTAAATTAGAAATCCTCACACGAGACTCGAGAGACACATCTCTGCACAACCCTTCACTCTCCTGTGCACGGAAGTCACATTGTGCAAGGAAGTCACATTGTGCAATCACACGACTAATTAGATCATTACATCTGTGTGTGCAGAGTTAGATCCATAGAGCTACCAAAAGATGGATTTTATAGAGGTTAACAGAAAAAATTGAATACATTAAGCAACTCAGCTAAGCTCAACTCAACTCAGCTGAGAATGTTGGAAAATTCTATGGTGGCAGCTAACCTTTGTATAATCACTGGATGCTCACATGAGGCTCAAGAGCACCTCCTATCGAGGCAAAATGAAAGAACTCTATGCACTACCCTTCACTCTCTCATGTGCATGTCGAGTCACATTGCGCGATTACAAGACTAATTAGATCAATACATCTGTGTGTGCCGAGTTAAATTCATTAAGCTACCAAAAGATGGATTTTATAGGTGTTAACAGCATGTCGGCATTCAAATTCATCAGGCAACTCAACTCAACTCAAGAATGTCGCAAAATGTTCCTGTTGGCAGCTAAGCTTTGTACAATAGCAGAATGTAACGGTAGAATTCCTAACACTAGACTCGAGGGATGCCTCGTTGCCTACAGAGGCAAAATGAAAGATCTCTTTCTAAGCCCTTTACTCTGTGTGCATAAAAGGTCACAAAGCGCAAGTACATCTCTCAATCAGATCACTCCATCTACACGTTCCATGTGCCATCACTTACTGATTCCTTAGTGCTAATATGGACATAGAGAGTCACTCAAAAGTCAAAAGTTAGCGACTATTTCCACTTGAATTTTGAAGACTTCCATCAAATTCTAGACACAAGATTAATGCAATTGTAACCAAACATCTACTGACAAGTAACAGATAAATCTTCATAAAAAAGCACTTCATACAGAAATTTTACCTTGAAATGAACCCTGAGATCAGAGCCCCTAGCCTTGCAAGCTGCGGAAAAATGTTCAGCGACATCCTTAGATCCAAGAGACTATATGACAAACAACCGTGCACTCCATCTACCCCATACGTACAATACATAACACCAGACAAAATCTAGATTTCTCTGAGCTACGAAAGGAAAACAAGTGTGATTTTAACAAGAAAGAAAAGGGAGCCATCAGCTGAAGCTTACACTTGGTGGGATTGTCGGGCTCTCTCGAGTACTTCACCTGCGGACGATCAAACAGGCAACAGACAATTCCCTCAGAAAAGCACATTCCCGAGATGAAATTACAAATGAAGAAAACTAATTCGAACATTGTGAAAACAAGAACATGAAAATGATGACGATTAGGAGAAAGGGTCGGCGTAACCAACCATGGTGCCCAATGCGTGTGCTCTGGCGGCGGAAGTTCTCTTCTTGCTTCCTTAGCTTCCGCTGCTAGAGAGCGGCCAAGGTGAAGGTTCAATCTTCCTCAAAGGCAAAAAAAGTCAACCTTTGCCAAAGATGGAAACCCTAATTTCGGAAGGGCCTTTTGGGAAATGGGCCTGGGCTTAATCTCTCCTTTTGAGGCCTTCTGTTTGGAGATTTCTAATTTAATAAAAATCGGTTATGGTGGAGAAGCTATTCAATTTCAACGTCCATGAATATCAACCTCAATGCAGTGTCTTTAATTTGAATTAAAGACAGTAATAGGCCATCTTTGCAATTCTTAGTTTGATTCTTTCATTTCTATTCCAATTAACAACCAGAACAAACAGGAGACACCACCGTACCGAGCTTTCGGGTCACGAGGCCTGAAACGGACCGGCCCGGCCCGAAACTTCTATTTTTCCGTAGAGGTTTTCTTATCGTAGATGGAAAACAAAAATGGGAACTTCGCAAATGACCTAATCATTTTACTGTACTATTAATCGAATGAGATTATCCAAGTGAATAAAACACTTCATTTAATGGAAAATAATTTTGGGCCTAGCCCAACTCGACCAAGCCGGAAGCTTTCGAACCTAGGGCTAAGCATAATGGATGACCGAACTGGAACTCCCCAAACTGGACCAAACGGGATGGTTTGGTGCAGTTCCCGAGGGGCTCCGGTTCAATTTCCGGTTTCACGGGGAACAGGACCGGACTGAATAATATTTTTTATAAAAAAATCTAAATGTAAGCTAAACCTAAAACGTTTAGGATGCTTAGAGCACGAATGATAACCGTTCTATTCTTGAGAACAAGTTTTGGCTAGAAATAGTTTTTTTTTAATTCTATTGCCTGGACGAGTTTACGAGTAGAGAATCGCGCTTGACAACGTTACAAATTTTATGTTATTGGAATAGAAATTCATTTTATCACATCATGAAGCAAGAAACTCTCCAGGAGAAGAAGAATAGTGGGAGAAGCAAATTTCCCTCGACTAGAAACTACCGATAACAAGTATAAAATTTCTACCGTTGCGATGGAAGCTAGGGTTACGGCAACAAACGTTCGACGGTGGTGATGATTAGAGTGGTCAAATGGGTGGGTAGGGCCGAAAATGGCCTGACTCGTATTGACCCATGTCCATGCAATACAACCCAATCTAAGTTTGACCTAGCCCATATTGTTATAATACTTATATATTTAATTCAGTTTAAAAAATCTTATATCCTATAAATTTTTTTATATTATTGTTTCCCTTTTTATGCTTGTCAAATTTTCTTCTTCTTCCGCCGACCACGAGGCCTTAGTTGGCGGTCAATGATAGGGACACGAGAGAGAAAGAGCAAGCAATGAGAAAAATTATTATTTTTATTTCGTTATACAAATAGAAAGTAGTAGAAAACTTTCACTTCTTATTTATGTTCTAGACATATTTTTGAGCAAAAAATTTATCCCAAAAATAGAAAAATGAAATCATGTTATCAAATGGATTTATGTTTCAAAACCGTTCTCGGGAATAGAAAAATAGAAAGACAAATAAACAAAATGGTTATCATGCACGTCATAATATTACTTTCAAGTTTAGCGACAACACGATACAATTAACAAGAAGTGGTCCGGTGAATATATCTTTTAACGAGAAAAATTTAACGACGGATCACGGAAAAAATGCAACCAATTCAATGATAGGATTGTCCATGAACCAGGATTGGATCGTATCGGGAACCGATCACCTCTACACTTTTCGGGTTCGGGCTTGATTTTTAGCCCAAGATGTCCAAGCCCAAACTTTTCAGGCTGTGCTAGCTTTTCAGCAGAAGCCCAATCCGCCCGCATTCACATGTCTAGTGGAATCCGTAATAAATTATATAGCAAGGCACCGAGGGAAGTCTTTCCTAACGATCTTATCAAAGATTATGTAATCTCGACCATAGATCAATACATCATCATTGCGTGTTTTGCATAAAATAATTACTGATTGGAAGATTTTATGGTAAAAAATAACCGACGTTACTATCGGGTCAATAGCTTTCCGACACCCAAGACATTTCTGTTGTTGTGCTTGAGTAAGTATCAACTCTTCTTTACACATAAGACAAAACGTAGCACACATGTACTCTTGTTGAAACCGTCACTTGTCTGTTTCATCCTTGCCTTAGAGTACATGTCTCAGTTTCCTTCGAGGCTGTACCTTTTCATTTGCTAAGAAGCATCAGAACTTCATTAACGCCGCATTAAACGGCACATGCTGTGTTGCGACGAGATTGGTACGTGTTTTTTTTGGATACCCTTCAAGGGCACAATAATGCATCTGTCGTCGGTTCGAACGGCCCTCCTCAAGCAGCTCCCCGGCAAAAAAAAAAGAAAAGAAAGGGGAATGGTAGGTATAATGGTATATGACTAAAACACAGGCGATAACTAGAAAAAAGTGGGGAAATCTTTTTTACGAGAAGATTCGTTAGAACGAACATGATCTCAAATAAGACTGTGTATTTGTTGAAGTTATTATCCCATATCGTTTGATAATAGATCTCATATGCTCTTTATAATCGTGTAATCTCCCGGACTTCCTAACGGTATTGACTTAACGAAGTCCCTTAATTATAATTCTTGATGAGGTTTCTTGATAAATCGAAAGTTGTGAGACCGAAGCGTATCATTGTGACAACTACGGTTTTAATCTACACTACAATGAGAACCGTAAACAACAACAAAAAAAAAACACGTGCATAATTTTGTTTTATGAATTCTTCCTCCATTGATAGTGGTTTAGCCTTATTTATGTCGATGGACGCTCACTTTGATACCAATATTTTTTTTAGATCGCTTAAGTGCTAAATCAAAGAAAACACGATCGCCTAAATTCTTCCTCTATCGATAGTGGTTTAGTCTTATATTGATGGGCGCCCACTTTGATGCCAATATTTTTTTTAGACCACTTAAGTGCCAAATCAAAGAAAAAACGATCACCTAAGTACTAATTTCAGCCAAAAACGATCTCTTAATTGCCATTTCCGGCCAAACATTACATGTGATATTTTTTTAATTAATTTTTTAATATCGAGTGTCAATTTTAAAAAAATAATAAACTCACGTGGCGTTCACGTGGGCTGTTCAACTTAAAAATAGTCAATTGTTTTTTAAAAAACTAAAATTAAATTAAAAAAAATAACCTAACAAATAAAAATAAAATAAAATAACAAAAATAAATAAAGGGAAGCATAAGTTGCAGCGCGGTCGCCCCTGCAACTACTTCACATTTTTTATTTATTTTTTTTTAATATTAGGTGCATTTTTTTTATTGATTTTCATTATTATTATTATTTTGCTAGGATCTTCCGGCGAGCCACGTATGATTTCCAGCAAAGGTCAACGGAGTTGGCAATGAGATAATCGTTTTTCAAAATAATTAATGTGATTCAAAAAAATATTAACACTTCAGGTATTTTTTTTACTGATTTTTCCACAAAACAAAGAAAGTGCCAGGTCTATGCTTTAAGAGCAAAAGCCACGTCACTTCGGATCGTGCATTCGGGTCAAGCCTTCGGAGATTCGATCCATACCACACGATCACGATAGCCGACAGAAGCGAAAGGGTTTGACCGGCGGCTAGACCAAAGAGCAACGACAGATGACGAGGCCGCACGAGCTAGCCCCCTGCTTTCTGAAAAGGGCCAAAAAAAAATTGTATAGTACCCGAACCGAAAACGCATTTGAGGTCGGGTCGGTCGGGTCGGGCCGGTGTGCAGAAAGGCAGCAGTGAAATAATAAAACAAAAAGAATACAGTTTCTCGGAGGGCTGGAGGGCGTTCTTTGGGAGGGAGATGATGAATTGTTTAAAAGTGTTTCGATCGGGCACCCAAATTGAATTGAGCCGAAACTGTTTAGTGTTTACTGTTTTTACATAGCACCCATAAAAGAGTTTCGTGAGTACATACATATCAGAAACTTCAAAACGAATTAAGTCTAAAAGGGCCGAGGGAGGAGATAGCTTGTACTTCCCAGTTTGACTGCGCATTAGGTACCCATTTTTTTAATCTCTTTACCCGACGACCCGTAAATTTCAGCTAGATCCGATTCGTTTTACTTTGTTGGAAAATCTAATGGAAAACATGTTATAGAGTACGGAACTCGATGGGATAGGCTTTAGCAGTTATTCTCTCGGAATACATCAGAAATTCCTCCATACTCCGCACGAAATAATAAAGGGAACATGAACGATAACGTTATATGTAAAACCTGTCGTGGTTAGTGATATAACCTAGAAAGGGAGAGTAGGTTAGGTTACTTAACAAACTTGCTAATTATGCGCGACTATAATTGGAAGCAAGATTTGTATGTGCATAACCAGATTAGAGACAGAGGAAAAAACTGTGAGCGCTTTTGTCAAACAAATAAAACGGCAAGTAATAAGAGATAGAAATTAATGAACGCAATAAGCATACGTCCATTTTTCCACGCTAACAGCCACCGGTAAAGCTGAAGTTCACTAGTAGCTCTCGAGATATCAGATATTACAGAAGTAGCTTGTTTTACTTCTACCCAAAGCTGCTTCTACCTGAAGTTTGGTAGATCATGCTACCGGAGTACACCCAGTACTGCAGAGTACTTGTTCAGGCTAAGTGAACAAAGTGTTCCTTGTAATTTTTGCAGTTCGTCTCCCTGTCTCTATGCATTGGTCCTTCTTACATACGACGTTCGTCAAGTCGACCGTTCGCCAACATCAATACATCGGCCGTACATTACAATACAGTCACCGGAACTGCGGTCACCCATATAATTATATCTTCCAACGATCTTGCCATTTTTTTATGAATAGAAACTCCGAGTTAGGAAATAATCCTTGTCTGACGGCACGATGAATAGTTCATTGGGAAATGCTTTGTTAACTGTATCTTGTCGGGAGATGTTACATCATCACCGTGTGTTTTGCGCCAAGACTTATTGATTTAAGAGGCAGTGTGGTGAAAAATAACCGACGATGTACGAGACTATCATATTGGCAGCTTCCTAATAGATTTGATTCAAGCACGGTTCGTAGTTCCGTGCTGAATAATCACATCGACAGGTGGGTACGGAGCGTGAACAAGACAACTCAAGAAGGGAGAGGCTTTGACCGGTGGATACACGCAGATCTTTATTGAGTCCAATCCAAAGGTTATATAGCCTCTGGCATCGCGGAGCAGAGCAGCAGAGAGCAATACACACATATCAGCAACGGTAGGCTCGGAAAAAGGCCAAGATGATCCTCGCAAGCCAAGCCCTCCAAAAGGTTTGGGACTTTACTGTATCGGCATAGCTTGTTTAAGTATTCATTATTCGATCGCATGCTTCGCGCTAAGTTAAAGGGTACTATGATCATGTTCTTTCTAGCGGTTTTTTTTCTTCTTCTTTTGGAACATTTTATCCGCGGGTTTAGTTAGGTCTGCTAACAATGCACGGCGAGATCTCGAGCAAAATCCGCCGGAAAAAACAGATGCTGTTAGGAAGAACCAACTCTTCAAGATATCTGCTCGGAGGGAAAATTTACTTTGGTATTACGTTGTGCGCATGCACAACCTGCTGGTAAAGTTGCTGCTCTTGCAAAGGAAGAGTGAATTTTCTGTGTGTGGAAAGTGAGAGGGTGGAAATTTATTTTTAGCTAACTCGCAATTACGCTGTTATTCGAAATTGTGAGGACAATGAAAAGGATATCGCGGTTAAAATTCGCCGAAGCTACCAGCGACGTCGTTTTTTTTTTTTTTTTTTCCGGTTCTGTGCTCGAACGTCGGGTGTGTCTCTGTCTCTCACAAAATGAGAGAAATTTATGTAGTTTTTTTTTTTTTGAACGCTTATGTTGGTGTTTTGCGTGCGGTGTGTTGATGTTGCAGTACATATTGGAAACGAATGCGTACCCGAGAGAGCACGAGCAGCTGAAAGAGCTCAGAGAGGCCACGGTTCAGAAGTACCAATACTGGTAAATTACTTGGATTCGCATAACAGTTCTCCACTCTCATCAGCCAAATAGCTTCTTCTGTTATAATCCACCATAGCGTTTCACTCCAGGCAAAATTCAGCAAGATTTGAAGACTTTTCATCTGAACCTATCGAGGTTGAAATTTTTGATTTCTAACAATATCCCAAGCCGATGTATAACGCCATCGGCTCGCACGAGATATAATACGGGAACGGCACTAAAAAAGTCATACGTGGGCGAGAGTCGTTTTACATTGATATTAATTTAGTCTATCCGATCCGTTTTGACCAATGTTGACCCGGACACCGGCCGTCTAATGTGATATGACCGGAGCTAATGTGGACACTTTTTCAGTGCCGATCGTGTTGTGTAAGATGGCCTGTGTCAACTTAAAATTTTTACCTTAAATTGGCCGAATAAACTAAATTGGTATCAATGTAAAATCACATGTTATTGTTTTTTGGAAAATGATATAACTGACGGTTCCGTCGGTTTTATGAAGAACGATGGTCAACCCCTGACCGCAAAAGCATTTCGTGGGAACCGGATGACTTGTTTGTTCAATTTCCATTGAGATGGCTTTTTTTTTAAAGACCATAATTAATTATCCAAAATTACACATAATTAAACAAAGGAAAAAAAGACTTAGGAAAATGTTTCTCATGGCACAATCTCAATCGTAGATCCAATCAAGATCATCACGTGTTTTGCAAAATCACTTATTGATTGAGAGATCGTGTGATCGAAAATAATTGACAAGATCTTATCGAAGTGTCGGGCTAGTATTTTTCAAAAACTACTAGATCCTTTGGCGAGTTAAAAAAATATTATTCTGCTTAATAATTGCCGGATTAAAATTCCCAAGGAGATATCGTTGTTGTTAAATTATAATAATGCATAAAAGCATAATAATCGTGTATAATAAACATGAAATGCTAAATTTTGCCACTTTCGTTTCTTTATGTGTGCTTAATATTGTGCTAAATGTTAAGGTTCTCATTTTTTTTTCTTTTAAAGGGTTAGCTTTTGTATTTTGCAACATTTGAGCCATTTTTTTACAATTAATTGAGGAAATTTTATCCTCCGGTTGCCCAAATAAGTTCCAATAACATAATATCAGATGTGTGGCTATAAAAGCACTGTTGCATATGCAATTTAACGGTACGGTCAGCTTAGCGGGACCCTTGTTTTTTTTATATTGCAAATCTGCATCGCACGTCGGTCGATGATGTGACGTGTGAAGCCCAAGCTCCATCTAGCGGCGCGTGATGTTTGAGAATTTTCTTTTTCTTTTTTCTTTTTGGTGGAATAAGGATCGTCGTGAATGATAAATTACGAATAATTTTATCGAATAGGTTTTCTAAATCTGCTGCAGGAGTTTGATGAATGCGCCGGCTGATGAGGGGCAACTGATCGCCATGATCTTGAAGCTCATGAATGCAAAACGGACGATCGAGATCGGAGTCTTCACCGGCTATTCTCTCCTCACCACCGCACTCACACTTCCGGCCGATGGCGAGGTAATGAATAACAATTCCATTTTAATCTCGACATCGTAAGCATCTTAATTTTTTTTTCTTTTAATCACGGTGAAATTCGTTCTGCCGTTAAACAAATTGTCTCTTTATCGTGTAGATAGTAGCGATGGATACGGACAAGGAGGCTTATGAAACGGGCCTGCCGTTTATCAAGAAAGCCGGAGTCGACCATAAGATCAACTTCATCCATTCGGATGCTTTCGCGGTTCTAAATGACCTCCTCGAAAATGTAAGTACAATCTCGTCCAATAATGCTATCCAAGGTTAATATCACCATAACTCTCTAATTAGTACAATCTCGGGATTTTTTTAACATATTAGATGTATATGTTTTTTTTTAGTCCGACGTATTAGATATTTAACTATCGGTCGGATCGGTGAGGTCATCACTAGATTGGATGATTATTAGCATAAAAAGAATTACAAAACTTGCGCAATTGTCCGTAGGGCAAAGAAGAGGGGGCCTTTGATTTTGCCTTCGTTGACGCGAACAAGGAGGACTACATCAAGTACCACGAGATCGCGCTCAAGCTGGTGAGGGTCGGGGGAGTGATCGGGTACGACAACACCCTGTGGTTCGGTGCGGTCGCCCTCGCCGAAGACGACAAGATGGCGGAGCATCTGAGGGTCGGGAGGGGCCACCTCAGGGAGCTGAACGACTTCTTGGCCAACGATCCCCGTGTCGATTGCTGCCTTCTTTCCGTCGGAGATGGCATCACGCTCTGTAGGCGCCTCTACTGAAAATCAGAGTTCTTATTTTGTAATTGGCCGACCTTCGATGGCCGGAGAATAAATCTCGAGACTACTTCAACAATTTTCTATGTAGCAGTCATTATCCCTTAAGGAGTTGTCACATCGATTGTCACTTTGGTTGAATGATTGTGGGTGCGTTTTGGAAAGACTTTAGGGGAACCTTTTTTAGAAAATGCAAATGACTTTAGGTGAAAGAGTTTTTTCAATATGCAAGTAGTGCTTTTTTTATTTTTATTTTATTTGGGTAAGAAAATGCAAACATTGTTTGGTAAATTTTAAAAACACAATGAAAAGCAACTTTCACTTAAAAGGCCATTGAAAAAAAAAACTATATTTTGTAAAGGTTTTGCGATTCTTTTTTTTTTTTCCATTTGTCGGTGGAACTAAGCTGCCGTTGGGCCCGCCGTTGGCTGGCGCGTCGGCCCCACGTAGGAGGCTTGAACCCTCGTCGGTGATGTTGCATAAGGTGGGAACATTTTTGAAATTATAAAAATGGAGCGAGAGCAAAGTTGAAAGAGAAAAAAATCATATTTGCATTTCAAAAATGCTCAAAACAAATCTGGACTTGCCTTGGTTTAAAGGTCTTTTAAAGGCCTATGGGAATACAATTGTATTTTTTCAAAATTCACCAAAAATTTTGCCAAAGCATTTGCTCAAGGAACTTTGGAGCCCAAAGCCCGCTGGCAAAGCAATTTTCAAATACAAGCATAGGACGTATTAATTAGTATCTTTTAAATAAGCGTAATGTGTCAACGACGTACCTAAATATTTTCTTTACATTTGGTGTCGATAAATTGACCGTCTACTTAGACCAAAAAATAAAAGGAAAAATTGACCGTAGACAATATTATCATCAAGAGCTCTAGATGCAGATCAATTATGGGGGAATAGTTTTTCAATGCTTTCCAAATTATTATCCTTGCCAAGTTTAGACAAAAGATACGACACTTTTAATATATCTTTGCAGCTCGTAAATTTTCAGAACCGACACAGTAAATAACTGTTTTTTTTTTTTCATATGCCGTAATCTTCCTTGATCAATGCTCAGTCAACGGCATCACGGTCAACAATTTTCCTAGAAGGTAGTTGGTTACTGCGTGACCGGTTCAGTAGGTAACCGTTTGAAGTTTTCATGATACGATTCAACGGCTCAAATACAATTCCCCGTTCATCTAATGGCACGTGTTGGCATGTTGCCCGCTGGACCGGTCCAGCATTTCACCCCGCGGGACTTCAGATTTTTTCTGCCTTTCCAAATTAATTTTTTCTGAGTTTTTGAATTTTGAATCAATATGCAACACAATTCTTAAGCTTAGTCCAATATAAAGTTTCTAAAATTTTAACTTATTTTAATGATATATATTCAATTCAGTCATCGAACCTGTATGAAAATCTTTAATATTATTTTTTTATTAATTGAAGTTTAGAAACAAGATTGAACATAGGCTAAATTAAAAATATATCAAAATTTCAGTGTTAATTTTAAATAAATAATTTTTTTAATATTATATATTAAACTAAAGTTAAAAGATCATATTGTGCCAAAATTCATTGATGGATGATTTGTCATTTACCCTTAATTTTCTATTTCAGCTGGCCAACAACGTTTTTTCACCGCTCAATCGAAAGAAGCGGCGGGGTTTTTTTCCTCTGCGCGGGAGCCCCCGCCGTCCTCGCTTTCAACCTCGCAATGGCGTCCTCTGCGTGGAGGTTTCTCGTTAGGGCTTCGATCTCTTCGTCGTCTATTGAACGAGCGATTCTCTCGAAGGACAATGTGCGTATCTCTGAGCTCAACCGAATCTCCGCCCTAAATTCTGCTCGAATCACGTTGCTTGATTCGTAGCTCAATGCGGTTGTTCACTCGATTTCCGACGTTAGTTTGGTGCTTAAACTGAATGATGAGATTGAATTTGAATTTCAAACCTAAAATCAGATATGACTGCGATAGTTGCTCCATCAGTTGCTTCAGCACGTTCCATCCTTTTTTTTTTTCGATCTCTGTTCCTGCTCCTTGTTACATTAAATGGCTTGTGAAGATTAGCAATGCGATTTTTTGTGGATTTTTTCGTGTATGCGCATCGTCGGAGTTGTCGATCATTTACATTTGCTTCCTTGCAACCGAGTGTATTCATAGATAATTGAGATTTGATGAATTCTCTTTCACAGTCACCACTGGGGCCTTAGGTTCGGACAAGTGCCGCAGGGTATGGTGTATAGAAAAAGTGACGTCTTTCTGCTGTAAGTGGTCTATCGATTTGTACTTTAGAGCAAGAAAGGAGAGTCAAATGCATGCATCCATCTCATCTTTAGATAATAAGACAATTGATGTTTCTAAAAGCAGGAGAATCCCCGGTTGATTCCCTAAAAGCTTGAGCATCTTTGGGATTTTAAGGATAATGAAAGAAAATATGGCCTCTGGTATCAAGGACTAGCGAAGAGTTAACGTAGGATAGATTGCTAGCGGGTAACTAATTTCCCTACCTGCAGAGATTGCGACAAACTAGGTGCAAAAGAGGTAAAGTTTTGGAAGGAAAGGCTCTGCATTATGTATTCTCAGAGGGACTGAGATCTGTAGGAACAATGACTAGTATAACTTCTGTCTGAGCTTTGCGAAAGACCAGCAAAGTTATGTTTAGTGAAGCCAAAATTAGCATCTGTACAGGGGAGACTAACTTGTGACTTGTTAGTAAAGCAACTCTTGTTAAGAGATAAGTATGAGAAGCATGGTAAGACAGGGCATTTGTGGTCATGTGCCCTGAGGTTCCATTGATGGATTGTGTCGAAGGATTTTTTTTTTCTTCTTCCGGCCCTTGCCACCTCTACTTCTCTAAGAGAAATCACAAGCAGAATGTCGAGTGTGAAATCGTATGGAGTTGGTCTTTCTTTTTATGGAAAGGGTATACTCCTCATTGTGGTCCCAGAAACTCTCATTTGGATAGGCCAAGAGCGATCTCCCGCTTTTAGTTCCGCACCAAATCGTAGTAAAGCGCAGATGGGGTAGCCATTTTTGAAAGCTAACGGGCCGGCTTATAATGTGTCATGTCTCATTTTGCTTATCGTCCTCTACTGAGGCTCAAAGAACTCTGACATAAAAGGATATGAAGTGAAAATTGTGCATATGGGTTTTTTTTACCTTAATTTGTTAAGGTTACTGCTGCTTTTCTTTCCCCACAAAAATTGCAAACTTTATTGTATGGAAATTTAGCATGTACATGCTTATCATGTTCATCAGGACCCGGGTTGAAAGATGAACTCAAAACTGGACATCTAGAATGGCATACTTCAATTATAAGTGACAATATGTAAGAGACTCCAAATGGTCATATGCTTGCTCTAATGATCACATGCTTGCTTTGAGCGCGTGATATGTTCACGGGAGCAATTGAGCTCACTACATTTAGAGGCAAAATATCTCTACAAGCATCTCAGGATGATAAGTATTCTATTTATTGCTTGGTAAGCTATGGTGTATATATAGGTAAACCTCGATAGATTTTTTTTTTTTTTGGCTCCTTTTGGTTCAATAAAGGGTTGTGTCTGTATCCTTCCTTACGCTTCATCCACTTTTATGCTCCTCCCAATGCAAGTAAAAAGAAATACAGCACTAAGCGAAGAAAGGAAATTAGCAAAGAACAATTTGTCTGCCTTTTACTTCGTTAAGATCCCATATCTTCTGGTTTCTGCATAATGGCTTAATGTAGTTTTGCAGTTACATATGTTAACAGCCTAGTGTTCCATCTTGTTTATTTTTATCACTGTCCTCATCAAAGAGGAATGTCCCACGGAAGGAACTCGAGGTTAGTCTCGAATAGAAGTGGTCTCATGTTTTTATCTCACCTATGAGTATTTCATCTTGAAGTTTGCCAGTTTCCTCTCCTAATCATTAGAGGAGAATGACTGGAATTGGAAGAAAGTGTGCTCCGAGATAACGGAGCTATGATGAACAGATATTTAGCTGTTCAGCTTTCCTGCCATGGTTAGTGCTTCATCTTGTCAAGGGCACTTTATACAACCGATGTATGTCTCTGGTACCACAAGAGAAGAATCTATGAGGTCTTTCACCAAGGGGTGCATTTATTTATGGCTGTATAGTTAGAGGAGGTGCACACTACTGTGACCCTTTTACAGATTGTTGCTTTGCTCTGAAGTAACTTGAAGTCTACAGATGACTTCAAGCTTGATTGCTTCAACCAATGATACTGAGGTCTAGCATTTTTCCAAATATAGGGCCTTGCAAAGTTTCAGTCTCAGATGTTCCTATTCTGAGAGTTGGTAGAACCTGGATCAATCCAAAGAAGAAGGGGTGATGGGTTGATGACTGGGAAAGAGTTGGTGGTATATGATTGACATCCTGTCCAATGAAGTTAACTTTTCCGGCTGTAGAACACTGTAATGGAGGTGTGGTCCAAGATCATGGCCAGGTGTCTTATTAGAACTAGTGTGAGAATGGAAGAAAGTTTATACGCATGGGTACTTGGTGACTACTAAAACGTTGGATGATATCTTTCAGAGCGAATAGTCCTTGAATTAGTGAAAGATGATAGATTTTCTGTGCATGATGCTCGTGGAACCTTTGGGCAGGTGACTCCTTTTGGCAGGAACGGGTCCAAAATTCATGTTTGTAGATATATCAGGAGTGGCTTTTTTATTTCTGGTGTTTTGCATTCAGTGGATGTTTGTTAATAGAGAACCAATTGATTGGAACCTCTTATGAGGAAGAAGAAAATTAATAAAACAAGAAAGAATGGTTCCTGATATGATGCTGATATTGGCATAGTTGTTGTGCCTGGACGTATTCCTAAGTTGTTCAGGGCGTACGACAAATTTTGCCGCTTGTGTTGTCATTTTTAGATATATGGAAAGCATGATACTCTGTCTGTATTTCTGACTTATTGTTAAATTCTCCGGATAAACACTGATATTAGCCGTTCAAACTGAAGGTGGAACCTTAGAAGTGTAACACCATTAATGACAAAAGGTCACGGACTGCTGGCAATATGAATTTGCTTTGTATGTGTAAGATAATTGCCATGAAAATTTGATGAAATAGACATTTTAAGCTTGCTTCCCTCTTTAATGAAAGCTTTTCCTTTTGAGATCTTCAACTTTTTTGTATATTGAGGAAATTTTTTTACTACCCCCAAGTTCCAACACAAGGAGTAACTGATTAATCCAATGGTGCATAGTCATTGCCAACAAAGTGGAATTGTACAGCTGTTTCTTGAATAAGAAATTGGGCACTGAGTTGGAGAGAATATTTCTTGATGCTTTCTATTGGTGGGATCCATTGGTGGAGGCAACAAATGTTCCCTTCTATTTCCTTGTGACACATGCCCCATAATGAGCAATGTCAGTAGTAACTTTTTGTTACAAGGAAAAGTGACGGAAGATCTTTCCCCCTTAGGTTTTTTTTTTTTTGGGTGAAAAGCCATCATGTATGTATGGAGTCCTTTTTCTGCTGGCAATTGACTGCTCGTTACTTCAAAATTTATCGTGCTTTGATAGCTATTACCCCCCCACCAAGGAGATCGGATTGAAGATTAATTTTCTAGTATCCTTTTGTCGCAGATTTTCTCTGTCGAATTTACACGTTTTGTATAGGGAAAAATTATGCCATATTAGCATTGGTTTACGGTACGAACTTTATTTGGTGTCAGCAGAAGGTTGCAGCCAACTTTAGAGCTCTCCAGAAAGACCTCTTGCCAAAAGGAATAGATAATAAGTTGGAAGGCTGCGAGAGGTTCTCTTTTCTTACATTCTTTTACAGAATATACGAACTTTTACACTATATAAAGAAACTATACGAGGATAAAGTTGTAAAGGCTGGAACTGATTGTGGATAGATAAATAGGATGATATGGTCTTCTTTTAGTAGTCTGTCCAGGCATCAGCAACCAATAACTTTCACTTATCTGAATAAAAGTGGTGGATAAGTTGACAAGTTTTGTGGCGACACGTTGCTATTAGTGGAAAGAAATCTCACTGGCCCAAAACAGTGACAAGTTAGTTATTTTAATGCGCAGAAGCTGTTAGTGCAGCGATATATCTATGTTTAGCAAAAGCTTGGAAATTTTCCAGAGCCTTCCACAGTGCGCCCTCCTTTTCGCATGCACCTTCCTATTGGTACTGCCAAGAAATTTTTTATTTCGGCTGCAAAGGCTTTCTGCTTTACAATTATATATTTGGCAATTCGGGTTTTCTTTTTCATTTGATTTGATTTGGTCCTCCTGACTGAGAGTCTTCTTTATTCAATACGGTTTCTTGTCCCAGAATTCTGCTTCGGTTGCCCCAGAGGCCACTATTGCTTTGATCCTTACATTTGTTTAACGGGTGAATACTTAGTGGGGGTGTATTATAAGTCCCCATAGCAGCTTTCAGGAAAAGAAGGAGTCATTAGATTCTGCATTATATATGTTTTAGTGAGGTTTCCCGGGATGGACGGTATCCACGTGTCTTCTTTAGCTTTTCCGGCTATATTTGTATTTGGGATTCTTAGGTTTCTTAACTACGATGGTATTGATTAAGGTTGAGAGATCTGATCATACAATCGAGGATGAATGGTTGCTGAAGTGATGGATGACATGGAAAACCAATCGGATTATGTATTGTATTTATGCCATTGTATTGGATGCTTTCATTGGCTGAGCGTGGAAATGAGATGCTTTTGTGACTAGTGCTCTACATTTTCCTTTTCTGTAATTTTTTGAATTTTAGGATACGGTGGATGGGATTTTCTTTTTCCAGATTTAACTTTCTCGCTCTTTGGCCTTTCCACAATGGACTTCTTGAGGAAGAGTCACGCTTGCTAAGGGCAGTTTTACTTTTGGCTGCTTGACTTAGATTTGGAATGTTCACGGGCTTGGAAAATTTGTTTGCCAGATGGGGCCAAAAATAATACCGTGTGGACTCATTCTAGCGGTGTACAAAATGTTAGCTGCAGGGCAGAAATCGCATTGGACCATTTCCGTTCTCTTTTCATTTCACTTCCAGTCTAGGCCTCCCTATCTTGTTATGTATCTGGCTTACTTTAGGGTAATAAAATTGACGCAACGATGTCTCATGCTGATGGTCAATATCAGATATAGTGGCCTCTGACTCAGAGCCAATGTTGGTGATCATGACATCACTTCTCACCGGGCGTGTGTTCTGGTCCGAGGGGACCAACTACAGAGTTACCATGAGTTTAGAAGGCTTTGGCATGTGGTCTCTCTACAGTTACTTTTGGGAGGTGATTGTCTGTGTAAGCTTAAAGTCTTTCCGCAGTTTTAGAGCCTTAGTTGCTCGGTGCTTTAATTCTGTTTTTGAGCATAGAAGATGCTTTCGTCAGGGAAGAGGATTTGGTTCTGTGACTTTTGTTTTGTGCTGTCCTAGCTTTTGGTGCTCTAGTTGTGTTTTCTTTTGAAATTATCTTCTTATGGATTGCTGTGGCGGAGACATATAACAAACGATGTCTGATGCGCTATATTGTATACAGAACATATTTGTGCTGGCCAGGTTGCGTATACCCGGATTGAATTTTCATAGTGCTGGGTGCAAGGCAACTAGGGTTGGAGCGCGCTTACTCGGCGAAAAGAGGGGGCTTGAACCGTTGGAATGTGCTTTGAATATCGTAAGTATGGTTTATGAGCACATTAAATTTTTGTACTCTGAAAATGAAAAGTTCAATGAATTTTGCAATTAGGTCACTGAATTTTGAAAAGATTTCGAGTGTTACACGCTAAATATAATTCAAAATGTGGGAAAAGAAAATTTTGGGAAAAAAGAACGAAATTGAAAGTCTCTCAGTTTTCAAGATGTCATTGGACTGGGCTCTCCAGACCGCTCATGAAGTTGTCCCATGATCTATGCGGACACTTTGGGCTTAACATATCATGTCGACTATGATCTATTAAGCTCATCAATGAAGCCATTAGAAGCAAAGGTGTTTATGTTGTCTTGCATCCTTTCGATGGAAGGAACTTACCAATTGTATAAAGGTTACACGTGATGTCGTACGATGACCCTTTTGATCGACCAATAATTGGAAAAGAAGAGGGTCCGGTCTGATGGATACGAGACTAACGTGTCTGGTGCGGAGTTAAAAGGCCATCCTAGGTGCACTGAAATGCATTAAAAAGAAGAAGAAGCTAAGATAAAATGTGCTTACGTTGCGATGGGGGAAGCAGAGAACCTCTAGCGTGGTACCTCACCACTATGTTGGCGTATCGGAATCGTGATCTCGCTCGTTTAAACGTGGCCAATTCGTGGGACAAAGCACTCCAAAAAGATGAATGCCGCACCGATTGTTCGGGAAGGTGCTACGATGTCCTTTCGGTGTGATATCATGTTGCTGCGTCACGCCATGGCAAGGCATTTTCTCGCGCCTCGCTTTCTCTTTCCTTTCACCTTCTTTTTCTCTCTGTTCTCAGTGTGCCCTGTGAAATGTGGTCTGCATCACAAGAGTCGAATTACCACATTTCCCCTACAACTCGATGTAACATTAGGAATGTGCCGGCAATGCATATCGGTCTAAAAAAAAAAAACAATTATCACTGGACATTAGCAATATGTTCAAATCGAATCATCTTCACATGAATTCACATGTTAAAGCCTGTATGACTGCCAAAGTATCAAGTACTCAAATCTGGCTCATTTCTAGTATACTTGATTCATATGATAAACGATGCTTTGGCCAAGTTGGTCTCGTGTATATTTTGCATTAGAGTCAAATCTAAACGGGATAGCTCAATTTAGTTCGAATGTCGGGAGTGTCCGTACTGATCTGTGTAGTCAAACGACCTGACTATAAATTATTCCAGAATTCATTGCATCACTTCATGAATTAAGTTCACTGCCCATACAGAATTTAGATTTCTGGTGTTGTTATTTTACCATATCTTTGACAAGATTCCAATGATTCTGGAGAAGCAGCAAACATAAAACACGAGGACACTAACCCTGGTTAAAGACTAACCAGACATTCAACCCACAATCACTTTCACGTACTCTATATATACAAACTATTCTCACATGAGATCCTCACTCGAAAACCATCCATCTCTAGACAATTCCGGGGGCGGTCTTTCTAAAGATCAGCTTTAATCAAAGTCTCTCTCACACGCACACATTTTCCATATTTAGCAACAAAATTAATCATAATGAACACCCTCTGGCTAGTAAGCCTCACTTTCTTCTTGATTTTCTCCTCTTTCATGGTAGGCCAATCTTCATATCCTCCGCTTATTCTCTCACTATTCTCTCTCTTCCCTTCCTTGTTGCACTACTTTTTGGTCCCGGGTGGCTTTGCATGGAAGAACCACCACCATGAAGGTCACCCGAAGCTCAAGGGACCAATCGGTTGGCCTATTGTGGGAAGCATACCTCAAATGGCTTCTTCCCTAGCTCATAGAAAATTAGCTTCCTTGGCAACTTCACTTGGTGCAAAGAGCCTCATGGTGCTTAGCCTCGGCCCGACCGCGGTGATCGTCAGCAGCGACCCCAGCACCGCCAAGGAAATCCTCCACCACTCGTCCTTCTCGGACCGCCCCGTGAAGGAGTCGGCCCGCTCACTCATGTTCGAGCGGGCCATCGGGTTCGCCCCCTGGGGGCCTACTGGCGCCACCTCCGCCGCGTCGCGGCGAGCCACATGTTCTCCCCGAGGAGGATCAGCGGCCTCACGGGGCTCCGGGAGCAATTGGCCGAGGAAATGTCCGCGAGGGTGTCGAGGGAGATGGCGGAGAGAGGGTTTGTGGGACTGAGGGGGTACTGCAAGGAGGCTCTCAGAGGAACATGCTAGGGAGTGTGTTTGGGAGTGAGATAGGGTTGGAGAGAGAGATTTTGCTGAGCAATATGGTCAAGGAAGGGTATGAGTTGATATCGAAATTCAACTGGGAGGATCATATCCCAGTAAGGTTCTTGGACTTCCATGGCGTGAAGAGAAGGTGCCACGAGCTCGCCATTAGGGTCAAGAGCTTGGTGGGTCAGATTGTGGAAGAAAGGAGAAGAGGCGGGGCTTTTCATGGCGGCAATGATTTTCTCACTGCCTTGCTATCTTTGCCTCAAGAGGACCGGCTGAGTGACTCGGACATGGTTGCTGTTTTGTGGGTAAGGATGACTTTTAATTTCTCCATCTTTACATTATTTTCGATCATTCTTGCTTCCAAATTTCGTTATTGCACAAGCAAAGTCGTTGCACGATCTGGATGCGTATGCTCTGATTAGCTGAATTTTGACGGGCCATATTTAGGTCCGATGAAATTCAGGCGAGACTCGCAATAGACTCGATGTGCTAGTATTTTTTTTTAGTGCATGTGCAAGCAAATGCGAATAATTACTCGTTTTTACACTGGAAGTAGATAGCTAGAAAGTGAAGAATCGTGCTTTAAAAAAAAAAAATTCCGCAACAATCTTAAACGTGTAAATGTTATAACATATGTGAAAGTATTAGTTTCCTGTAGAAGTTTTAACCATGTTGCATATCCATCTAGGGTCAAAAAGTTTATTATAACTATCAGTATAAATATTCAAAAGAAGCACTCGCAAAATCATTTGACCGATGAATAAAAAGTTACTTGCTCCCTTTAGCTTTCTATGAACAAAGTACTTGCTCCCTTTAGCTTTCTTTCTTTAGAACGAAAAAAGAAAAGAGTCCTCGTGTCTAGAGTCCATTTTCTTGGCCGTCCATTTTTCTTGGTCCGTTCTTGAGACATTTCTCCTACTTTCTATAAGCTCTGATTTTCTTGTTTATATATATATGCATGGGGTTCGTACGTGTATATATAATCTTTAATCATGAAAGTCAATTCAAAGTCCATTCTGAAGACAGCCAGAAAATGCTTTTCTAGACCTCCTTTTTTTTAGGGGCTTAGATGCTTTTCTAGGGTTGGGACAGAATCCTTTCGACAAGACACCACTCGCTGGAGTGTCTGTCGTCTCGTACGTAGGTTGTCTTCTTCAGTAGTTATTTTCATGCATATCCCTTCTCCTTTTTGTGTTTTTCCATGAGGTATTAAAATGTTTTCGGACCATTATAAATTTCTCTGCAAGATAACCTCAATCTAGGTTTAAGTTAACATGGTGCAACAGCAGGCTTGAATCTCGAATTCTTGTTGAGACCATGATCGAGTTTCAATTATAATGTTTCTTAATTTAGTTATATAGATCAATCCATTTAACCAAAATGTTTGCAAATGTCAAGTTCATTATTCTATTTTCAAACTTCTCCTATCTTCTCACGGGATAGATTTTGAGGAAAGTTGATTGACATACTTTATTCTCTCTCTATCTCTCTCTGGTTGGTAATTAATTTATAGCATACAAAGAAAAGGTAGTACGCTTTTGAGAGCTAGGGTTCGGCAAAAGATATCTCTACTGCCTCCCATGAATAATAGATGAGAAAGAATGTCGATATTAATGTCCAATTCGACAAGGATGACAAGTTAATACTAATATTAACGGAAGCAATGAGCCGTGTTGGAATACAAAATTACATGTAAAAGTTTTTATTGAGCATTATTTTCCTTTCGAGTTTAGCATGTCACATCAAATAAAGATAGCGTTAACAGTTAATGACTCATAGTTTGTCATTCATTATAGGAGATGATATTTCGTGGGACGGATACAGTCGCTATTCTTCTCGAGTGGATCATGGCGAGAATGGTTTTGCACCCAGAGATCCAAGTTAGAGCCCATCAAGAGCTTGACATGCATATCGGTCAAGATCGGCATGTTCAAGACTCGGACATCCCGAACCTGCCTTACCTCCAAGCCATAGTGAAGGAAGCCCTCCGGATGCACCCCCGGGTCCGCTTCTCTCATGGGCCCGCCTGGCGGTCCACGACGTCCATGTGGGCAAGACCTTCGTCCCGGCCGGCACGACGGCGATGGTCAACATGTGGGCCATCACCCATGACCCGGCCATATGGAAGGACCCATGGGCCTTTAGGCCCGACCGGTTCATCGAGGAGGACGTGTCGATCATGGGCTCGGACATGAGGCTCGCTCCCGTTCGGCTCGGGCAGGAGGGTGTGCCCTGGCAAGGCGATGGGTTTGGCCGTGGTGCATCTGTGGCTAGGGCGGCTTCTTCATCGGTTTGAGTGGGTTCCGATGAAACCAGTGGATCTTTCGGAATGCTTGAGACTGTCCTTAGAGATGAAGAACCCATTGGTTTGCCGTGCCATCCCTCGTCTCGGATCTGTCTCAAATGTATGAGAGCAATCTCGGTGGTGAGAGAACATACCAAAATGTCAAAATTAGTACTGAGATGTATTGATGTGGTATTTCCATGGCCCTTTAAACCTAATTGTAAATTAATCAGTTTAACTAGTTAAGTTGAGAAAAATATTCTCAGTATATATAGTTTGGTAAGCAGGATTATCCGGCCATATTGCTCGGATGCATCTCAGACTAAACCAAGTTTCCATAATCAGTACAATCGGTTCATGAGCGCTCAAGCTAGTCTTTCTATGGTTTTGAAGATGGATCCCACGAGAACTTCGCATCACACGAGTCCATCCACGAGGGATTGGGACACCTTGGATTGACCGGTGGGCCCACTTGGACACGTGATAAGTGCCGAACGGAGTGTCTTGCCACTTACGTGGCAAGACCGGCCCACCTAATATTTTCACGTTAAACTAACTCGATCACCGCCAAAAACAGCGATACATGGTCAAGTAAGCAAGTCCCCTCGGCCTCAGGGCACTTGTCCGAGAAGACCTAAGATGGAACATCGATTTTCAAAGTATCAACGTCACATAACTCTGAGAAAAGCCGTCCTATAAAAGGGACAAAAAAACTTCTACCGTTCTACGAACCGTTCGATCTGCTTCAAAATGATTGTGTTGTCCTTTACTTCTCGACTAAGATTCATATGTTCCAACTGGGGACATTAGTGGTTGCTGATCCGCTTATTGTACGGACTGAATAATGTATCGACAGAAGAAATCCTGATTAACGTAGCTAATAATGCATGGACACGACAGGAAGATGCTCTTGGGACGAGTCCTTGGCTACCTTGTTAAATCCATTGTTGCATGATTTTAGTAAAGGACATTAGATCCTAAAGTTTTGGCTTTTGATGGTCCAAATCCGCCGTGTCTTTTTCTTGTTCTCTTCTCCCCATCTTTTCTTTCCCATAGGCAGCATGAAAGGCGAAGCCCTTTTGCCTTTGATCAGCACTAAAGTAATTCCAATTAACAAGCTTAATGCTCCACCAAAAATTTGGACATGCTAGCAATGTTTTTGGCTTGTTTTTATAAAGCGGGCCAGCCAGCTGGTGGCATCTTCCAAAGTTGAGTGACCGATTGACGTGCGTTGTTGGTCTGGGATTGGCCCACCTGTAAAATGGTGAGGACAGTAAGAAGCGAATGGTCATTGGAACTGTGTGTTGGAATTGATTAGACTGAAGGGCTAAATGTTGTTCCCCGTTCGATCCTATGTACAGGAGCTTTTTACTATGTGTTCGTTCACAAGGCCTTCCCCCCCCAATTTATGATCCTCGGTTAACCGACTAGTTACTGAGTTTTGATGCGTCTTATAATTGAGTCGCCGAATTTGGCTTTATCGCGGTCTAGTGAAGTCTCGCTTCTTGTCGATTGATGTATCCCGAACCGCTTTTCAATTGGTTCCGAGTTCATACTAGACGCGGGGTGTCTTGCCGGGCCTGCCATGCCGGCGCACTAGAGAAAAAGGTTTCCAGTCACGAACCCACATGGACTGAATTGGGATTTTTCATGAAGAAAGAGAAGCGCTTAGCAAAGAAATATTAAATTAGGTCAAGGGTTGGGACATATGCATGCAAAGTCTTTTGGTGTTGGGCTAGGCCCACGAGACTAAAGCTGTCGATCTGACGCTGGCCCGCTGTATGAACCAATATCCACCGGGCCGCGCTTGGCCCGATCCTGCTTGTTGCTTATGAAAGGATCATCGAAGTCCAAGTTTAATAAACATAAACTCGAAAGCCGAACAAACCCTCTTTTCGAAAGTACTCTTATAGCAATGTCCACAAAAACCTCACACACCCCTCACCAATAAAACCCAATCTCCTTGCCATCCGCCACCACCCTCCGCTCCTGTCCGCCGGTTGCCTCCGACCATCGTCGTCCCGAATGCCTCCCGCTGTCAGCGCGGCTCTAATCTAGGTTCTTTTGAAGGAGACATTTTCAATATGAGGTTGGAGTCGCTACTTCCTCCACACCACCCTCTTTCTCCCCTCCGCCCGGCGCATTGCCCCAAAGCTCATACAGTCCCGGTGGCATCGTCGCGGCCTTTAGTAACACAGGAGAGTCTATACGTTACGTCCTATAAAACAATAAAGAAAAAATTTCAAATAAGGACCTTAAGTGCAGTTTATAAGTGAAATCTTATTTCAAATAAAGTCCTAAAGTGGCCATAACTATTTCAAATAAGGGTCTAACCTTGTCGGCCGACTAAATATTTCGGCTAGTCAAAAGCATTTTTTTCTAAAGATAATTTTAACCTAACTTTTAGTTAAACTTGATGAAAAATTCAAAAGAAAAGAAATAAAATAAAGAGCGAGGCCCAGTCGCCACCTCACTATCGGCAACCCGCGCCGACCAAAGATAAGAGCCACCGGCGCTTGCTAGAACCAAGAGAGGGGCACAACCTTGGCTCTAGCGAAGGGGTTGCGAAGGGCCTGGGTTTTTTTGCTTTCCTGTGTGTTTGTTTATTATTATTATTATTATTATTTCTACCTTTTTTTTCTTTTTTACAAATTTTTAACCTAATTTTATTTTTTATAATTTTTTTATATAAAAAATAAAATTCAAATCAAAACAATGTCGTTTAAGAGCTTTAATTAACTTGCAAGCCATGGTTAACCACCGAAAAGGGTTGCCTTTTACAGGTCCTCGTTGGCTACGGCGAAGGGACCCTCGCCTATGACTTTCGAGGGTGGCCTCGCCCGATTCTCATCAATGGCTTTAGAGGGCACCCTTGCTTGGCCCTCTATGGGCATCAACTACGGCCGGCCATCGCCTAAAATCGACCACCGAAAAAAGGAAAGAAAGAAAAACATAAAAAGGAAAAGGAAGGTAAAAAAAGATCAAACAAAAGAAAATAAAGGGCGACAATGCCCTTGACAAACAAGATTCACTTCATTTCCTTATCCTGGAAAAAATGACCATGCTCCAAATCTTTATTGCAATAAGATTCAATTCAAATTTTTATTTAAAAAATGAGTGGGCTTTTTTTTTTTTTTGCTAAAATAAAATTTCATGTACTTTCTTCGAAATACAAGAGAAAAACATCTTGGTTCAAAGAAGATAATATCAAATCAAGATAAATCCTAAATAATTTTAAAACGAAACAAGCTCATAATAAGAGAAATCACCGTAACAAAATCATTTGTCACAACACTTAAAAGGAGCGTACCTGTGATTTGTTGGTGCCAAAATCGAGTGCCCCTTATTTGAAAAAGTGCGGTCGTACAGATTTTTCCAAAAAACAAAAATAGGAATTCCCGTAGCGGGGACTCACCGCACGATGGCGACGGCGGGCCTTCTTCACCCAACCGAACAGGTCAGGACGCCGTGAAGTCAATCGGGACACGTGTCCACCAGATACAGCGAGTGACGCTCAAATCGAGACCCGAGAGCGTCGCGCTGTTGGCCCCCATACGGACAGTTTTCCGAAATTTGAGAATTATGCATCCATTTTTTGAATGGCCCCCCGTGTGAAAAGCACAGAAGAGCACTGCGATCTACTCATATTCAACACTCATCCACTGTTCAGACAAAACCAAAACAATAGACAAAAAAAGAAAAAAATTTCCGCCCCCTCTCTCTCTCTCCCACGTTTTTCGTTTTCCCTCTCCATCGTCTCTTTGGAGGGAAAAACTTGGGAACCAAAGAACCCAGCCTCTTCACTGCTCCCTTCTCCACCGGTTAGGGCTTCCGGCTCGCTTTACCTTCGCATTCCTCCTTCGCTTACGGTACCGTGGAACTCAAAATCTGCTCTGGTTTCCTTCTCAGGGACGACCGTCTCCGGCTGCTTCTTCCGGAGTCTTCGTTTCTTGAATTTTTTTTCTCCGGTCTCGAGCGCGATTCCGGGGATTCGAGCGAGTATTCGCTCAGGTTCGCCACTTTTTAGCTGCTGTTCCTGCGCTTTCTCGTGTTGTGTTGGTTTTTTGATGCTTCGGATTTCGCTGCTGGGCGCAATTTGGCTCAGACCTTAGCGATCGGTCGGCCTTGTTCTTCGTTTCTGCTGTTTGAGTTTCGATGCGTTGGTTGCGTGATCTGAATTGAGGCTAGTTCAGCTGGAAATGAGCAAGTCTGGAGCTGCATGCGTTGAGCTGGGGCGAGAATGCTCAGTGTCCTGTCGTCTAGGGTTTCAGTTGTAGCTTTACTGTGAAAACACTGAGCTGAGCGATTGCCTGCTTGCGTGCGATAACTTCCACGGGCTGGTTAAACATGTTAGTCAGAAATTGCTTTTCTTGACCGTGCTATGAACTGTTAGTGACATGTCAATTCTATGCTTCTGAGTAATGTTCACTTCTTGCTACTTATGGTATAAACCCATCTTCTTGAACATTTTCAGATTTTTAGAGACAATTATTGCAATGGAATGATTAGACGTGCTAAGGAGTCATTTCTTGTTGTTTCATTCAAGCTCTACAGTTCCAGCAGCGTTAGAATACTTGAACTGTGAATCCTCTGACCTTTGTCGGGTTTCACCTCAAAATTGGGGTTCTGCTATGTAAAATGCCATTTTACTTGTCTAGAGTATCTATATCAAGGAAATTGTCTTCTAAGATACAAGGAAGTGAGGGCAGATTATCGTTTCTCTTTTGATTTTATTGTGGAGAAGGGCTGAAGTTATCTGTATCCCTTATTTAATCTCTAATATTTTGTAAATTGTTGTTTTCACAAGATTCTTGGGGCCCAACTGATACAGAACTTATTTCTTGGGTCTGGGAAGGGAGTAGACTGTTTCTAAAGTATTTTCTCTAAAGTGGAAGTGGCATATTACACTGGAGGATTCTACCTGGTACAACAATGCAAAATAAAAGAAAAGGATCTGCAAGAATTGCTGCTAGAGATCATGCCAGTCCTAGAGTAACAAGATCTCAGAAGCCGTACTCTGAAAATGCGCAAATAGCTGATAAGAAAGCATCGCAGCTGATTACATCCTCGCCTAGAAGGCAACGGAGCTGTAAGTTGTCCTCATTTCCCTTTTGCATAGTTAAGAAGGTACACGGTTGCCTCGAGTTTGGATGCTGTGGCTAGTGCTTTATTAATGAATTCAATTACGTAAGTTATCTCTTCCCAATTGTTTGAGAAGCGATTCCTTTTCAAAGTTTTACTGGTCATTTGAGAGGTATGGTGAACGCCCTTTACAATTGTATCAAATAATGTGCTTCATATGTTCTCATCAGTATGCAGTGTCCTATTTAAGAAGTATTAGTCATATCACATCCAGTAAAACGCAATGGAAGAATGCTGCTGCTGAAGAGAAAAAAGCTCACCCTTCAGTATTGTCATAAGGCTACTTCCTGTAGAGACACTGACTTGCTACAACTGAAAAGGGAAAAATGCTGTGTGGTCCTTGTATTTATTCAATTCTAAACTGTTTATACTACTTATGGTCCTTGTATATTTGCTTTGTTCTTGTCTAGTAAGATAGATTTAGGTATCCGACCAAAAAAAAAAGAAGATAGATTTAGTTAGTGTAAAGTGATTATGCAGTGTATTGATAATAATTTTGACTTTATTACTTATTATAAAACTTCTAGGAATTAAATACACATGCATTGAGCAATAGCACACTGTTAAAGATGGATGATATATTAAAAAGACAGCGAAGCAGTCTTTTGAGGTACCCCAGTGCAGACATCTTATAATGCCATTAAAGCACCGATTTGTCATTATCAAATTGTTGTTAATCCAATCAAATTATGTATTGTTGGATCTCTTGATTATGATAATTTGTTCCAGATTTTGGATACTATGGTCATGCAATATGATGTTTTTGAACTTCAAGGCAATGGGTTTAAATGGTACATGGAGCGAGTCCACTTAGAGTAACAAGGCTTAGCTGTGGTAGTGGTTTGCGAACTTCGAGGCTATCCTTTAAAGTCGGGAAAAGTGCACCGAAAGTCCTAGAACTTGTTTAAAGAATGCAATCAAGTCCTAAATCTTTCAATTGGATCCATTAGGTTCTAAACCTCTTTCAAAATGCAGTCAAGCCTTGTCGAAGTGGCATCTTCAAATTGCACTTCTCAACATAAGTTTTGGAAGTCACTACCTCTTTTCAATGAATGTTTAGGATTGAATTGAATTGATTGAAAGGATTAGTACTAAATCGCACTTTTTGATTAAGGTTTTGAACGTAATTGAACAAATTGAATGGTATAAGATTTGATTGCCTTCCTTACATAAGGTTTTGGACTTGTGCAATTTTCCTCTTGAAATTATGTAGTCCTTGTAGTTGCTAGCAGCTATATCACAACTATTTTCTTTAAGTTTTGGGAGGAGTGTGTTTTGTTTAAAAATCATTGTGGCACTAGCTTTGTGTTCCGTGCATATTCACTCAAGCATGAGCCATGTCAGCTAATGTCTCTTGACTTTTATTAGTATTCGCTGTGCTCTATTGTGAACGTTGAATCTAGTATGAAAAATGATTAAAAAGTTCTCGTCATTTAAGTAATCGCTGACTTTCCTGCTGTTACTTTAGCTGGCATTCCTCAGAAGAAGAATGATACTTCCCTTGCTTTAAAGAGCATGAATGGAAGAAGCAGACTCAGTTCAGATGCTTGTTTGGACCGTGATGTGACTGAGGATGCTTCTTTCAATTGTAAGGTAATTGGCACCAGCATTTGCATTGTACAGACCTGTGTTCCTGTGTAGAGAAAAGTGGCTTTTCTTTATTTTCCTGGTGATGTCTTTGTTGGGGCATCAGGATAGCTGTCCTCTTGTCGTTCAAAACATGTAGTGGTAATATAGATTAGAAATATTTTCTTGCTTGCTGGAGGAAATCGAGAAAAGAAAAGTAACACAGGATGGAGAGGGGCAATTATTTGAACTTTGATTTTAGCCTTAAAGCTCCATTGTCTGGAACATTTATGTTTTTGTTTCTTCTCTGGTTGAGTTTATTCAGGTCATGGTAATCAGGATTTGACCTGGCGTCCTTTTCTTTCTATCGCTCTAACTTTGCTTCAGTTGAATTGCTGCTTCTCTTCCCTCTTTCAACTGTTCCTATTTGACTTATATAGTGCTGACTTTTGACTATAATAGTATATTTAATCTGCAAGATTGAGTATCATGCCCTTGTTTGAGCACTTAGATGATTTTGCATCAGGGTCCTCAAGAGGGAGCTGCTCATCTTGTTTTGGAGACCATTTTTTCTCCGGCCTTTCATTCATCTAGAAATGGTGACAGGGGGCTTGCTGATGAAGGTAGATAGAAAAATTATATCTCTTCTGCTACCTGAGATTTTTTAATTATCTGTTGATTGTTAATGGTCATTGTATTCTTCTAGAACTTCAAACTTCATTCTTTAATATTTGTCTTCTACATTTCTCTAGAAAACCCGGTCACATTCTATCAAATTGAGCAAGAAATAAATCATCATTGCTGTGGCACGGAGCAGTTGCAAGTTGATGTGCAGAATGGTCATGTTGTTCATGAAACTTCAGGATGCTATTCACGGGAAGAGAAGATTTTTTGTGAGAATAACCTAACTTCAATGAGCATGACTTGCTCAAATTATGTGGAGATGGACCAAAATATGCCCTCTGAAAATTCAGGTGCCAACAATGGTGATACGATGCTTAGTCTAGATACTAATGCTTTAAGTTCCCAGTACAATATGGATATTGAAGGAGCCAGCCTTTCATCTGAAGTTTCGGCCATATATTTTGCCATGAAAAACTCGAAGCTTGAGTGTGTTGATGAGCATGGTCAAGAAACTATTACAACAGACATATGTGTGGAAGATGATGATTATGACGAGCTTGATGACTTTGATCCATATTTTTTCATAAAAAACTTGCCAGACTTGTCTTCCGTTGTCCCAACATTTCGGCGAATGTTGCT
Source organism: Rhodamnia rubescens (assembly GCA_021437795.1). Taxonomy (NCBI): domain Eukaryota; kingdom Viridiplantae; phylum Streptophyta; class Magnoliopsida; order Myrtales; family Myrtaceae; genus Rhodamnia; species Rhodamnia rubescens. The sequence continues at coordinate 870,598 of JAILYA010000063.1, read as the reverse complement.
ACCTAAGCAGACCCGAAGTTGTCCTTCTACCACACTTGTTTTGGACTTGGATGGTACGTTACTGAACTTGGTGTCAGCAAGATTACCTATTTAAATTATTTAAAACCAATACTATCAGTTTCAGTTGTCTGTTGCTACCGCTTGTAATCTGTGTGATCATGTGGCTGTTTTAATTTAGAAATAAAACAGCCAGGAATTCTCTCATTGTCATTAGAAATTTCAAAAGTTGTAAGTTTTAACGTCTCAATAAAATGTATGTCTTTCTGGTAATGTACCCTTCAATGTCCATTGCATCATCATTGGTGTCTTTCTTGATACTCCAGCCGTTATCAGTTAGTACATTTTATTCAATGATTGTCTGTGGACAACTTCAATTTTGTCAAGAAGTTGGTCCCAAGGCACTGCTGGCTAGAACTTTCGTATATCTTTTTTGGTCTTTTGGTCATTACCCTTGCTCGTGGAATTAAAGAATGCATTGGTCAGTCATTCCTCTTTGTTAAAGTTGAGGATCACCAATTTTCTCTCAGCATGTGGATGTTCTTAACTGATTTAGCTTATTCCGTTGTTGCTGGTTAATACTTGTTAAATCAGTCAACTTACTGTGATTTAGCTCATCTTTGTTTGGTATTTTAAATTTTGCAGAAACTTTGGTGCATTCCACTCTAGAACCTTGTGAGGATGCAGATTTTACGTTTCCAGTTAATTTTAATCTTCAAGAGCATACTGTCTATGTTCGTTGCCGTCCTCATCTAAGAGATTTTATGGAGAGAGTCTCCGGTCTTTTTGAGATAATAATATTCACAGCTAGTCAGAGTATATATGCAGAGCAACTTCTCAATGTGCTTGATCCGAAAAGGAAAGTATTTCGTCACCGAGTCTATCGTGATTCCTGCGTTTATGTGGAGGGAAATTATCTAAAAGACTTATCTGTCCTTGGTCGTGACCTGGCACGTGTCATTATCATTGATAATTCTCCACAGGTACTATGATGTGCTATCATTATCTTATCAGAATGCTTTTGATGATTTTATGCTTCCCATGCAAGAGTTTTAAAATTGGTGATAATATCATATTTTGCCTGTATTCTGTCTGCTTCAATTCGATCCTGAGAAATCACTTAATTGACGTTTTAAAGAGTGATTACACTTGCTGGAGGTACCATGCTATTTTCTGATGCAAGATGTTCTGATAATGTAGCATGATATGCTGTTGCTTACTCTTAAATTATAGATTTTTTCTTGCTTGCACTTAACTTTTGAGCAATGATTTGGAACATTCTGTGAGAAAAACGAATAGTCATCCTTTTCTTGCCATTTCTGATGTATTTATATAGGACAATTATTTCCTGATGCTGCTATCTTATTTTCTTATGTTGAGTTTGGGAAGACCTATACATAAAACTGTGGTCAATTAGGGTTTGGTAGCTCAGTATGAGATTGGCTGCTTGTCCTAAAGGGTCATTTGTGCTTCAACTATAGAGAACTTCATATATCATCCAACTCCATGAAACGCCCAAATTATCCCTGTTTTCAATACATGATGCTGACTTTATCTAAAAATGAAGGTAGTTCTATAATGCTTAATCACTGTGTACACGTTGCTTATCAGAAGCAAAAAAATGGAATCAGTAAAGCTGCTTTTTACAATAGTCGCAATTCTGCTATTACCTGTAACTGACATTAGTTTATCTTATATTTTTTTCTTGTGTAATCAGGACATTGCTACCTTTTTATCTCAATTTCTTATTCTTTTACATTTTTTTCTTAGGCATTTGGATTCCAAGTGGACAATGGGATACCCATCGAGAGCTGGTTTGACGATCAAGCGGATCAAGAGTTGCTACGGTTACTGCCATTTCTAGAAAGCTTAGTTGGCGTCGAAGATGTCCGGCCTTTTATTGCAAAGAAATACAATCTCCGGGAGAAAATAGCTGCTGCCGTGTATCCTCTAAACACAAGGAGGGGCGATCCTTTCGAAAGGTGAGCGTTGAATATGGATTTCAGCTTCTCGCTTCCCAGCAGGCAGTTTGTTTATTTGTCTGTAGCATTAATTTATTGGTTTTAGGATATTTCCCTTCTCTTTGTTTTGAGTGTTTTTTGGGACCAAATGTGCAATAAAATAGCTTTGATGAAAAACAGAAGAGGAGAGATCAAAAGGGATCTCGATGTATCAATAATTTGAAAATTTTCCGAGAGTAGTTTAGGGTTACTCAAAACGGATATCATTGGGATTCAAGTATTTTCCATGTACATGAAGGGTAGTTGCCTGTAGTCCGAAGAGGGGGAGGGTTTTTCATGTCACCATGGAAATTCAATTAGCTATCAAATGCAAAAGAAATAAAACAGAAAAGCTCTAACCCCCAATTCATCGTGCTTGCTCGCTCGCTCCCGCGCGCTGTCCCGTACAGAACAGTTCGTCGACTGTGCCAGTCTAGCAACCACAGAAGATGGCCCTGTTGAGATTCGGCTTAGCGGTATAGTCATCTTTCAGTTTTGGCTAGCTGAGGGAGAGAGAGAGGTGATCTAAGGTCCGGGAACATTTTTACCAGCCGGACAGGAATTTGAAGGGCAGTTCCGTTCTTCTCCATGGCTTTGAAACTTTTAAGAAAGTTCTCTGAAGTTTCTGCTGTACCCATAAGTTTGAACCTAGGAGCGTACGCTAAAATTTGGCGCCTTTCGATATTTAGAGTCGGTACTATCGGCGGAATTGGGGAGGCAAATCCTTGCTTGGGTGGCAATTTCTTCCCCGAGAGGCGGCTCATGATTCAAGATGCAATTTCTCTCCCATGATCCTGGGGAGGTCCTTGTTGATCTGATGGCTCAGGCATCGACCGCTGGCCCCACGAAGGAAATTCGCTGATTTTTTACCTGCACAACGACGAGATTTGGACGTAGCATTTGATTGGGGGATTTAAACGCCGTACTTCGAAATTGTTTAAGATATCTCACATCTGATCCGATTGTAATTTTGTTTGCCGCCGAAACATACCGTCCTAAAAGTCAATACCATGCGACGTAACCCTTTTCAAGGGGCCCAGATGTCTCATTCTCACGATCATGTCTATCGAAAAAGTTGTTCAAAAAATCTTAAATTTATTATATTTTTATCTAAATCTTAAATTTTTTCATCTTTTATCATCAGTTGAATCAATTCGATTAATTTCGACGAAATAATAACTCATTTCGTTTCACGTGACATGGCTAAGATTCACCTGCAGACAATTTTAAATCATATTTAATATTTTTTGAATTTCTATTATTATTTTTATTTTCCTTTCCTTGTCTTTTCTTCGTTTTTTTTTTTTAATGGAAGTGGCGGGAGAAGGTTGCCGGGCCCTCCTTGGCAGCGCCATCGGGCAAAGGCAGCTAAACTCTCGGTGAAACGTGAAAATATTTAGGACTCGACAAAATTAAAAAGTTTTATGATTGAATTGTAAAAAAATGTAATAAGTTTAGAATTTTTTTGGCACAATTTTCTCCTTGTCTATATGCAGGCTTTTTGTCTCTTAATTCATGTCCTAATCAATTTCGGGGGCTTCGGGGAGACGCCGGGTAAAGCCAAGACCGCCGAAGCTAATTATGTAGACGATAACGAGAATTCACAAGTACCTGCCCCCAAGCGAATCGCTTTTAGGTGTGCTCTCTCTTGTAGCCGTGCGAAATATGATCCCAGCAACTTTTTGAGTTTCGACTGATTCCAATTCATAATCGTGGCATCAATTCAGCCCCGCCGGTTCGTCAACGGTCCATCCTGATTATTCTAATCTTTAACGGGTCTCGGTTTTTGGAGATTCACGACCCGATTCGTGGTGTGAACTCATCACGACGTTACCTTCGAAGTCGAACACATTATCCCCGCGAACGATCGTTTCTGGTTGTCCTCGTCATTAAGACAAGAGAGTCAATTCACCTATGTAGTATTTGCAAAGTGGATTAGGTCTCGTACGACTGTCGGCTGTAGTTATTGTTGTTTTTTTCCCTACGCAATTGTAGGAAATTCGTTGCCTAAGACGTAACGCCCCGGGTCGGTTGGCAGTTGGAATCCTCCCGTGGCTTCAGCCACAAACGTGACATTCTAAGAAAATGCTTTTTAAAAAAAATTATATTTCAAGAAATTTATAATAATTTTCCGTATTTAGTTGAAATTTAAAAATGAACTGAAAAATATCTTTTTGATGTGAAAAATCCGATTTGACTTTTCTAAGTAGTCATACACTATTTGGATGCTACTAAGTCGCGCATGGGGAACCGAGTACTAGCACTAAAGTCCCCGCTTAGCCTCGATGGACCCCAGCCAGGGTGCCGAGGATTGGAGCATTGGCACCTGGGTCCCTCGATGGACTCGAGGGCGGGCACCGTGGTCCCGGGCAAGCCTCGAATGGACTTGGGCATGGCCTTTGTGGACCCATGCTCGGCTGTTGGGGATCCGAGCTCGAGTACCGGGATCCCACCCTAAGCCTTTGTGGACTCAAGCGCGGGTGCATAAAGGTCGAGACTTTTTCTTGTGGATTTGTTCGTGCCGACGTGCTTGGCGGTGACGAGTCATTGAATGAATTATGTAAAGAGTTCGTCTAGTACCGAGCAAGAATGGGCTCTTAGTCGATTATTTGAAACCTTTTGAAGTTGAACGTGAATCGACCCAACCACGTGCTAATAATCTCGAGATAATATGTAAGTTCCGAGTTAATGGGACGAAAGGAGTTCGAAGAAAGCCTCCCAAATAATAATACGTTATTGTCGTCTCGTACCATTACGGTGTTACTATTCTGTAACCATCGTCACATTATTAATAACTATAGTTACGACAAGAGTGTATCCTACGACCTTTTTGATCGGAGAGCATAATGCCGAATAATTGGTTAAATGAATTTCACGAATTTCATTTTTAAATTGAACTTTTTTTTTTTTCTATTTTATCTCTAACTTTCATCTCAATCTCTTTTCAAAATGTGGAAGTCAAACCCCGCATATATAACACTAGCATCCTCGTGCCGCAATTTATTAGCTTTTAATTGCCGTTGATGAGTACCCTAGAAACCCTCTTTAGCCCAAGTAAGGAGTAAAAAATTACCGTGATAAAAATTCATTATAAATCTCACGGAAGAGCTCTCTCGCAACAGAAGTCCCCGAAGCTGCTGGCACCACCGCGATGCTCTTGGCATTATTCTTGAAAATTGAGAAAGATTTCGAATCAGGTGGGGCCCCCTGTCACCTGCTTCGGTCGACGACCGCCCACCCCACCCACCGAAATTCCAGGTGGCCCTCCGAAGCCGCGGGTTCCATCCACTGTACGATGCGTCCCTTGGATCATAAAGCCAGGTCACGATCTCGCCACGTGTCCTCTCGTAAGCCTCTACTTCCCCAGTGGAAACCTCCATAGCTGGGCCCCTCCCGCCTCCCCCATCTCCACCGTCCGATCGACCCCGATGGTGGGCCCCACTTCCTCGTCTCGATTTTTTTTTTTAAATTTTTATCCCGGTTTTCCAAGCATAAATAAAACTTCCTTCCTGCGCCACCCAGAAACTTCTCGGACGCACACTCTTTCACTCCTTTCGAGAGTGCTCTTCATCCAATCGAATCCCACGCAGAAGCGAAGTCCCCGAAGCGAACGCCTCTCTGATTCGAGCGCAATAGCTGAAGGTAATCATCGCCATCGCGCCGAATCTCCTTCTTCTTCGCTCGTGATCTGAGCTGGTAGCTGGTTTTCGGTTGTCGATGAACCAGATGGAGGCCGAGAACTGCGAGACCCAGACCGATCGCCAGCTGAAGCACCTCGGGTTCGTCAGGCTGACCGCGGTCCGAACCCTGGTCTTCGTGTCCAGCCTCTACGACCGGGCGAAGCGCAACTGTGGGCCTCTGAGATCGGCGGTGGCGACCGTGGAGGGAGCCGTGACGGCCGTCGTGGGCCCTGTCTACGAGAAGCTTAAGGCCGTGCCGGATGATCTCCTTGTGTTCGCCGATCGGAAGGTAGTAGTTTCGGCTTAGTGTTTGATTTGGTTGTTTTGATTTATGTTCGATCGCCGGAGTCTTTTGCTTGAAATCTCTGTTCTTGGATCGGAGTGATCTGATCGAGGTTTATGAAGGGTCTTAAGATTCGGTATCGGTTACTTAGCAATTTCTTTCCGGAAGCGATCGTCAAATTTGTTCTTCATCGTTACCTGAGCTGCATAATGCACGAGTGTAGGCTCTGTTAATAATGTTTTTTTCCCCTAAGTCGATAGCTGTTCATGTAGCCATGAAAGTCGCCTGCTCTCTTCTCTTTACTTAGCTTGTTCCCGTTTCCCATGAGTCGTCACGCTTAGATCGTCTTCCTTATTAACTCGAAGGACGTTGAAGAACTTTTCAGTTAAGTTTAGCAGCTCACGCACCATCTGACTTCTGATTGGGCGCGGGAACACGTTAAGCTATTACTCGGTAACTGCTCAAGCCGACCCAATTCGTTTCCAGTTGGCGAGATATCATCAGTCAACTATGAACTCGAACACTCGAGTTTTGTCATCTTTTGGAATCTTGAACCAGCGTGACTGGTGAGCTAGCCTGAAATTCTCCGGGCGTCATTGCGCCATTCATATGGTTTGGTTAGTCCCCACTTTTGTTTTGAGCATTTCTCTGAGATACAGTCGCATTTGTTGTGCCTTTGTATTTGGATTTCACAGTCTCTTCAAAGAAAGTTGCATTCATCTGAAGAACAGATCATTGATGCAGTCACTGGACTAGTGACTTTAGGAAATTTGGGGATCCATCTCATGATAGATTGAACTCCCGAACTCTTGCTAATGCGTTAGAAATTCGACGTAGTACTTCCAGAACATATGAAAAAGTGAACTTCAAAGGGCCAATAAATTGGTTAGAGCTTACTTATTAAAGGAGGAATGTCAGCATGCGGATAAGCTGAAGTAGTCACCTGCTGTTTACTTGTTGCAGGTCGATGAAGCGACACACAAATTCGACAAGCATGCCCCGCCCTTTGCCAAGCGCATCGCTTGTGAAGTCCATCACTTGATTCTGATGACTGCCGAGAAGGCTCAGAGACTCGTGAACGAGGCTCAAACGGGAGGACCGCATGCAGCTCTGCACTACGCCGCTGCAGAGTCGAAGCAGGTCCTCTTGGACCAAAGCGTGAAGGTCTGGGTTAGGCTTAACAAGGTTCAGCCCTTGCACATGGTGGTGGACCTGACTGTGCCGACAGCCGCTCACTGGTCAAAGAAGTACAACCATGTCGTCACGGACGCAAAGCGGAAGGGCTATCCTGTGATTGGCTACCTGCCGTTGGTCCCAATTGATGAGATCACCAAGGCATTCAAATGCTGTGAAGCGGAAGCGGAGAAGAAAGGTGAGGTCGAGGTTCCACTTAAGCCCCCGTCGAGTTCAGACTCAGATTGATGACGTGCGGTGCTGCACGGGGCTTGGTTTGCGATAAATCTAGTGGGTTGTAGGTAAAATGTGGAAAAAGTTAGTGTCTGAATGTAGTGAAAAGCCGATTGGAAGTTTTGTCTTTTTCTCTCTTTTGTGTGGGTGGATGTGAAGAACTACGTTGATACTAGGGGATTCTTCCCAAATGTTAAGCTTGTGCGGATCATGCAAATTCAAAAAAAAAAAAAAAAAAGGCTTACAGGTAAAATGTTTCTCGATCAAAGCTCAAATCATTGCAAAATCGGCGACCCAGCTCGGGTGGGTTTATCATTGCTGTTCAAATGGCGTGTGCATCATCGTCTTCAATCTTCATTTCTGAGGAACCGTAAGCTCGGAAGCAGCAGACCGTGGACCCTTGCGGTCGTGCAGACAGGGTGTTGAGCACCAGAGTCCCGTCTGAGAAGTAAAAACCAAGGGAAGGACCGGCACTGGTCATATTACCTATGAATGGTTGAAGTTTAAGTGCATACAAAGGGAAAGCTTGAACCCTTCTCCCGTAGGTGGAAAGAGTCTTGTCTGCTTTAAAAAGGTGGGTTGGGTCCAAACCAAAAGCCAATAAGCAAAAGATAGAGCAAACAAATGCTTCATGCAGGCCAACCCATATCGACCACGTCACATGACCCACCCACTTGAATGTTCATCAGATTGAGAGTATTGCAGAGAGAAAAAAGAAAAGCGATTTCCGCGAATACGAAACTGAACATTTCCGTCTCCTCTGACGGCATGCAGTCTGTCCAGTAATTTCTTGTTTCCACTGCACAGCAGTGGAGCTTAAACAAGAAAAACACACAAGAAAAATACACGCGAATGCTAAGACGACGGTTTACATGTGTCACATGGCAGTATTTGGAAACTACTGCTAGATGTATCGGTATTCACTGATTGATGAGTCCGTCACGAGTAAATATTACCTTACAAAGAAGTCTATCATCTGTCCGACTCACTAAGTAGTTACCAATGTTCAAACGAGAGATGCATGAGTGTCATAATCACACATGCTGAACGATGACATCTGAGACGAAAAGTGAAATTTAGGAATAATGCGCGATTCGGCAACAAGGAGAAGCAAATGCAGAGCAGCCACGATGATATGCTGAACTTCCTATGTAAAACCTCGGTTTTGAAAGACAAGGCCATGCATCGGTTGTCCTGTCACTGTAATGGAAGGGGAAAATAGATATCCACCGGTTCAACCGCGACATACTCAGTTCAAGAAACACTCGACATCGACAAAAACGTGAGTTCAATGGCATGTATTCAGCAGCTGATCTATAAGTTACAGGCCAAGTTCAGGCCTACTAGGTAAATGAAGAAGAGCAGCAAAGCAACATCAGTACCCTCGCCATAAGAACTTGATGCTTCATGAAATTTTACGTCAACTTCCACGATTACTTCGCACCAACCCATTAGCTCGAAAACACCGAACCTCAGAAATCATTTGGGAGGCCGATGAGCCTCGCGAAGGAGGTTGACGCCCCGGCCGCGGACTTGGTTTATTTGAACGCCCCATGCAAGCTGGGCATTGAGGGTCGCAGAGGATAGCTCCACATCTCCTCGGTCTTACTACCCCAAGCCTTGGCCGCTGTACGGATGCTCTTTGAACTCCTCGGTCTCTGTCCTTAGGATCCTCCATCAACCTCAGGATCGAATTTCTCCGCGAATCCCATCATAAACCCCATAGTTTCTCTCTCCTGCCTAACACAAGTAGCGGGTTCCAAATTCGGGATTACGAAACTGTCATTGGAAGAAAGAATGAGGCTACATGATTTGGTTTGCCAACATGGATTCCGAAATGGCCGTGTTTATCGGATGGATGTACTGGTTTATCAATGCCCTTGTCGCTGCATCTGAAATTAAACCTACTGCCAACGGGGGAGCCTTGTCATCGAGACAATGTAGGTTACTGCGAAACTAAAGCCTACCTTCCATCATACAAAACAGGATCCTTGGCCGATAAGAGATTTTCGAGAAACGGACAGCAATTCATCCCCCACAGTTGCGGTCGATCCAAATGAAGATGCAAACTAATCCCCGAAAAAACAAAGAGCGAAGATCATGTTCCGATGAAAAGGACGTGGAGCCGGCGAGTTGCGACATGAAACACGTCGAGATATGCACCTGATCACAAACGGCGATCACAAGGATGTTCCTGGATGAGCTGAAATCCCGAGATGAAATCGCTTCCACTAGGCCACTTAAGACGAGATACGATCGGGAGTGCTTACCTGATGTAAAGACGATGGAAACTTTCCAGAGAGCGAAGCAGAAAGCTGCCGCTGGAGATTTTTGCAGATTTCGCAGCACTAACGAGCTTTTGCTTCAATGGCAGAAAAGAGAGATAGGGGGGAAGGAGAATTTGCTAATTAGTAAGCTATTGATTTCATCAGTCCCAAGTGGGCCAAAGCCCACAAATTTAGTAAATAGGCCTGAAAATGGAAGCCCACTACATTCTGATTCACTTGGAAAAACGGCGCGGGGAGGTAACTTTATCAAAATTTCATTGAATTTATGAAATTATTACGTCACGTGTCGTCAAAAATCGTATAATCAGCTGAGCTTTGTTAGCAAGTGAAGACCGATACGACATAACCCACAATGCGATTGATCAGATGCTTCGTTATAACTCCATCTATTTTTCCCAAAGACTTGACGGTCCGACGTACTTAATTAAGGATCAAATCTTTTTATTTTTTTTTTCACTTCCGAAAAATTATTTAAAATATATTTGAAAAGTAACTTTGACATAAATGTTATTTGGTGAAAAATGAACCACGTAAATATTTTTCTTTTTGATACGAAAAAGGGCCGCTGTTCCTCCGCGGGGGCGGGGGGGGAAAAGAAAGGGGGGGGGGGGCGGAGGGCGGGGAGGGGCGACCGGGGGGGGGGGGGGGGGGGGTGGGGGCTTGGGGCAAGGGGGGGAGGGGCGGGGGGGGGGGGGGAAGTGAAAAGAATTTTTTAAAAAAAAAAATTAGTTGATTTCAATCAATCTAAGTTGAAGACAGAATCGGCCGTTCATTACATTAAATCTCTAATAGTCTGAAAAAATAACCATTGAAAAGATTAATGGGATGATCCCTAAATCTTTGACCAAACGAGAATTAAGGTCAATTCTTTTTATTTCCCTTCGAAAAAATCATTGCGAAATCCACAAATTTTTCATAAAAAAAAAATTTTGTGAATCAATTCTAAGTTGAAGACAGAATCGACCGTTCATTACTTAAATCTTTACTCCATGGTCCGATAAATCCTCCGAAGAACGGATTAATGGGATGACAATAAAGATGGAGTCGCATTCTACATATATAATTTTTTTTATAACTGGGTTTTCCACGCGAATCGATAAGTTGGTATGTATGGACATGTAGAATGCAACTCTAATAGGGCTCAAAAACAATAAAGATGGAGTCGCATTCTACATGTCCATACAAACACGAATGAAATTTATAGCGACGTGCGTTAAAGCGAAGCCCGCGACACGGGCGGTGCAGATTCCTCCTTCGTTCGACCAATCGTGCTTTCCTACGGCGCGGACCGCTCTATAAAATGGGACCGCATTGTGAATGTAGGGTTCACGAACAACTCATCCGCCGTATCGAAACTCCGATCTCCTCGTTGCTTTGATTGAGCCCAGGAAGGAAATTGATAAATCCCTAATCTGGGCCTCAGCAACGTCATCTAAACCCTTCATTGGTTAAACCCTAGAGAGTGAGCTGCAATTGACCAAACCAAGTAAAATTTCAATTTGGAACCTCTTCATTGCTTGACAGAATCAGGAACTCCTAATGGCCTTCGCTGTCGATTTTCTCCCCCCACCAAACGGATCTTCTCTTTTTTTTTTTTTGGGAGCTAGCCCAGCAATATGTTCAGACTGGTTGTTGGACCTAAAAAAAAAAAAGACAAAAAGCAATAATTGAATGGGTGAAAAAATTCAGAGGTTGGCACTTAATAAGGAGCACTGTCAAACCAGCTGGCCTCTAATGTGCACAATGGAATAATTTTGGGCCTGGGCTACGATTTTTCCACCTAACATTACCTTTCTTCCTGGGAGAGGGGAAAAAGAAAGAAAGAAAAAGTTACAGCTCAGTAGAAAAGCATGGCGCTTAGGACTGTCAGTATAGAGAGACTTGGCTCTTTTTTTTTTTTTTTTAGAGAAAGGAAATTATTGTCTTATCTCTAATTCTCATTTTTTGTTTTGTCTTTTGCGAAGCGAGAATCGAACCCCGCATCTACGATCTTAGCGTCCCCACTTCCCAATCTCTTTACCAAAGAAGCCGCACGCCTGTTGATGAGAGAATCATAAGTTGAGGTTGCCCACGGCGCACTTATTTTGTGAAATCTGAATTATTTTTACTCGACGTGAACCATCGAAACAAGAAACCCATTTTGTTTTGTTGGCCAAACTCATGTTGGAGTTCTATGGTGCTCAAAAGCTATTCGGCAACCTTCTTCTCGCAGAGAATAATGGGAGTGAGATTATCCTTCAGAGCACCCGGAAAGGAATTATCTGATATTCTCCTGCCAAGGTGGCGAATAAAATCCCTTTCCTTTTTCCTCTTTCTTCTCTCAATGTTCATTGTAACAAATCGCAAAAAAGAAAAAGAATAAGGACAAGTGGGAATCGTTTAGATTTCCGGATCTTATCGTGATTTTCATATTCTCCTGCGCATCTCTAGTGAAAAGTTGACAAGGGTCGAGCCACGGCATAGATTACGGGGTGATTTTCATCTACTTGAAGCATTTCCAAGCAACCTCCATCCTGTTATGACAAGGTGACCTTCGTGTGTTAGCAAAGGCACTCGGAGTATGAACCGCGGAATGAGCCCTTTGAAATCGCAGAGGCGAAAGATTCAATCGAGCAAACCTTCGCGTCCATGCCCCCGGCCTGCGAAGGTGGACAACTCAGAAGCTTTTTTGGGCTGTTTCAAGTCAGACTTTGCTCCTCAGTTCAAGCTTCAGCGCCCATGCACATTTGAACAAAACATCTCTGCAGGCTCAAACACACAAAGAACAAAAATTGAAAGAAGACTGACCAACATAGAGAATTGCCACATGACAGAGCCCACGGGATGGAACTCCAGACTGGGCACCAAAAGATAACCTTTTTACCACACTTAAAAACTTCCTTCTCTTATCATTTGCCCCCTTGGAAGTTTTATTTTTCATTTTGGTCCCTACTTTCGGGACCTTCATCAATTAGCCCGAGATCGTTACTGCCCGATGTTTCTTTTCGGTCAACATCTTCCTTCGCTCCTAAGATAAGTGACACGCGACTGTGGAAAAGGCAGGAGCCACAACTAGGCGAAGATACTGCTAAGTAGCCTATCTTTGCCTTTCTTTCCGGTGTCGCGAATCGAGGTCGACCGACTTTAGGGTAAAACAAAGAAACAACAATTGACCGCAGGACTAAATGAAAAAATGAAAATGTAGGAGAAAAGTGAAAACCATAGGGCCAGAGAAAAATACAGGCAGAGAGTGTGCTTTTTCGCCTGCAGATTATGGTGCTGTAATATGAACCATTGTTTTCCTGAAGCAACTACCCGTTACTAAGGGGGCACACAATGTTGCTGTCAACCCAGCATGAGATCCAACCAACCGCTTTAAATGGGCTGGGCCAGGACCACCCTCTCAGTCTTTCCACTAGGACCAATCTTGTCTACTTATAATTCCCAAACAAATGGGGAAAAAAATTTTAAAAAAATTAAAATTAAATTTTTTTTTTTAAATGATGCACCCAGGAAAAAAAAAAAGAGTATGGAGTCAACAAGATAAAAAGGGGCTTCGGCCAGAATATTGGGAAAAAAATGGAAAAAAGATGAAAAAAAGGACAAAAGGGGGGGGCGAAGAAAAAGAAAGAGAATAAGTGCAATCCCCACTTTTGGAGCACAAATTTCGTCAAGCTTTGGGGAAAAGACCCACAATTCCTCCACTAACCTCCCATCAAATTTTTGCATTTTAACATGTTCTCTCCCACTACTCCCAAACCCCTCTTTTCCCCTTCTTAACCCTCTTTGATGGGTCGACAAGCTTTTTTTCCCTCCTTTCTTTGGCCACCCAAGAAGCCAGACAAACAGAATTATGACTAAAGAAAAAGGAGGAGGGAAAAATAAGAGAGGGAGAGAGGATATATATATTATTTACCATAGGATCCTCGTGCCCCCTCACTTCTTGAAGACCCCTTTTGAAAAATCAAAGGTCATAAGAACCCTAAAAATAGAAAAAAGAATTAAAGGTTGACTTTTCTTTAACATCTAAGATGAGCGAAAAAAGGAGAAAAAAAACAGGCCCATGTGCATATCTTTACCTCAAAGCTAAGGCAAGATATAAGTTGCACCTCGGCCATAAAACGAGACTCCTGCTGCGTTTGTTTGTCCATTCATTGTTTTTCATACACTTTACCTAATCCACTCCTCCCCACCATTTAAGGGGAAAGACACTCTTTCTTGCGCTTTTTGGCCTATCGAATTCGCGCAAAAAGAAGATCATACTTATAATTCGCGATTTTTTCGTGATCCTTCGCTGCTACCATCTCGAATAAATTTGAAAAAAAAAAAAAAAAGACTTGATTGGACACTTAAATGATCAAAACAAACTTAAGGGAGAAAAAAAATATATGAAAAAAGTCAGAAATGTGGAGGGGGACCTGAATTTTGAACTAAATGAACTGGAGCTGACATTTGGTCTAACATAGCACAAAATAAAAAAAATAAAAAAAAAGAGGGTGCTTTTCCGTTTCCGAATTTACCCATCTCTATACAACAGAAAAAGGAAAATAAAAAAGGAGGGAAGAAAATATTGAGATTCGCAAATTATGGACGGACCAAAATCTAAAAATAATTTTTCATCTTAATAGCTCCCCGTCAAAACTGGTCCCTTTTCTTCCCTCAACCCCACTCCTCCTCTATCGCTGCCGTCACCGTCAACTCTCCTCCATGACATCACCGTTAGGGCCGCCCACTCCGTCATGTTCCCCGCCCTCGCCGTCCCCGTCCCCGTCCCCGACCCCGTCGACGTCCTCGTCTACCCACCGCTCCACAGGCGTGCACTCGGCCTTGTGGCGGAGCTTCCAGTCCAGCGCCTGGCACGCCCGCGAGCAGTAGTTCACCGCCCCGCAAACCGAGCACCGCCTGAACTCGTGCTTCCTCGTCTCCGGCCTCCCGCACCCCACGTGGGAGCACTGCCTCAGCCCCGGCCCCGCCGAGCCGCCCCGAGCGGCGAACCACTCCGCCATGAACCGGTTAGCCGGATGGGCCTCCGGCGCCGGCACGTTGCACCCGAAGTCACTGAGCAAGGGGCATCCCGTGCCGGCCACCACGTGGCGGAGGGGGGGATGATGTTGATGGTTCTGCTGCTGGAGCTGGTGCTGGTGCTGGTGCGGCGGCTGCGCGTGCGGGCTGTTCCAGGCGAGCCACGCCCGAGTGGAGAGGAGGGAAGCGGCGGCGGCGGCGGCGGGAGGGGGAGGAGAGTACGGTTGCGAGCTCGCGGGCGTTGGCCTGGACGAGGAAGCGGCGGCCCTCGGCGACGTTCTGGCGGACGCCGTACCCGTCCTGGAGGCAGTGGCCGAGCTCGCGCATGGCGTCCACGTGGCCGAGGAAGGCGGCCCGAGCGCACAGCGCCACGCCGGCCCGTAGGTCCTTGTCGTTCTTGGAGCCGCCGCTGCCGTTGAACTGTATCACCGCGAGCGAGTAGAGCGCCGGCGCGTGCGACCCAATCGCCGCCTTGGCCATCAGCGAAGCTCCACTCCCTCGGCTTTGCAAGCAGTAGAAGCGAATCTGTGGAGGAAAAAAAAAAATTCGCACTCATTTATGAGCCGCGGAATGGCAATTTTCTTCCATTACAAGTAGAATAAATAAATAAATAAAACACCAAAATAAGTCTGCCGATTCAATTTGGTTATTACCATGCCGAGAGTGTAAGAGGCTTCGACGTTACCGGCGTCGGCGCAGAGCTTGAGGAAGCGGTGAGCGGAGTCGCACCAGCGGTGAGCTCTGACCGCGAAAGCGTTCGACGACGCCTTCGACAACACCATCGAATGCAGGCCTAACGCTTTAAATCTCTTGCACCTGTTCATTTCATAGCAACAACAATCAACAAACGGAAATGAAGATAAACAAAAAGAAAAGCAGATGAAAGGGAAAAAGAAATGGGAAACTGAAGGAGAGTTCTGCGAAAAGGAGGGGACCGTACGTGAGCAGGACGTTGACGAGATCGGGAGGGGCGGAGGCGGAGGCAGCGACCTTGCAGAGCACGGAGAGGACGAGGTCGTCGGGGAGGGCGTCGAAGAAGTCGCGGCGGCCGCCCGCCCGTGGGTAGGACGCCGGCCGCTCGCCGCGGAACGAGGCCGCATCCTCCCCGCCCGGGACGGAATCCCTCCTCCTCCTCTTCACAGCGCTCGCCGCCCTCGCCGCCGCCGCCGACCTCTTCTCGCCGGAGCAAAGGTCCGATTTGGGGTAACACATCCCTCGCCGGGTCCTCATGGAGACAGACAACCCCCCCGTCCGCCTATATGGGCAGGCGAATGTGTATGTATATATATATTCGTGTGGCTGCAATTTCGCTCCCTATCTATCTATCCGTCTATCTATCTATCTATCTGATTTCTTGTTCTATCTGAACCAGGAAGAGGGTCCGAGAAGAAACCAACAAGAAGAGAGACACGGCCGAACCCAGGAAGACAAATAAATACGGGAGAGCTTATAACGCACAGGAGGACCTCCTGGGGGATTGATTGTCTTTAAGTGAGAGAAAGAGAGAGAGGAGATTGAATGACGAGAATGCCCCCCCCTTCCCCCTCCGCTTTGTCTCTTCCTGCAGTCAAACGGCGTTGACCCAGATCCGTCCTTTCGTCGTCGGTTTTGCTCTCTCTCTCTATCTCTCTGCTTCTGCTTTTGCTCCTCCCTTGTCTGGACTCTCTCTCTCTCTAATCTTCGCTCTGCGAGAGCGGAATGGAGGTTACGGGGGTCGTTATTTATTTCGTCTCGTCCTAAATTTTCGTCTCCTTTTTGCCCCTTTTCTTTTCTCTTTTTTTTTTTTTCAACCCCCCACTCGCTCAGGAGAATTTACAGGGCTTTTTAGAAGCGGTTAATTTGGTTATAACTGCGACAACTAACCGAGGTTATTCTTTTCCCTCCGTGGAATTACAAAAAAAAAAAAAATTGGAAAAGCGAGTCCTGCCCCCGTATCTACCCTGGGGTTGGGGGCCCTGTGAGATCCACGCGCGAGTTCATCGGCCCCTCTTTAATGGGGAGGTGCGGCGCACGCGCCTCGGCCGCGGGTACGGGGAGTGTCTCCGGGCCCCCGTAACCAAATTCGAGGTGGCGGATCCGGGGCACCGCTTTGTCCAAAGAAAGGTGGGAAGAAGAGGATGACTCATCAGCTTCGGGCGAGGATGGTTTCCAGGGGATTACGGAACGGTTAGGACCTTAATTGATCGGAGCAGCTGGAAAGTGAATTATCCGTCTAACTTTTTCACTTGCTTAGGGGACGAACTTTGTGCTTGTGAATTTGGGGTGTGGGAGACGCGTGCAATTCGTGCTTTGGGATAATTTTTGTTGGGTCAGATGTTAATACGGTTAAGGTTGGTCTTCCTTTCTTCTTCTTTTTTTCCCCATCGCGCACCCACCAAAAATAAATAAATAAACTTTCGATTTTAGCGTCGCTAAGGTGGTTCTAATAGTAAACGCGTCGCTTGTTTATCATGAGGTCGCGAGTTCGACCTGCCATGACGTAGTCATGTCATTGTGTGGTTATCCGACCTCCTCTCTCTCAAAGATCTTACTTTGTTGAATAGGGATCAAGATCGTGAATCGAATTCATTCAAGTTGCGGGGTGATATGTTGTCCACCCGCAAAGCTTTTCAAATAGCTGCATCCAAAGATGAAGGTCGAGATTAAACCTACTCTGGAGATGAGAATTCGTTGATGGGCTGCTCAGACGTACTCATGTACATGGGGTTCATATCAAATTCGGGTTCCGACCAACTTTCGCATATACATCGAGCCTAACTCAACGAGCCAAACTCAACGAGCCATAGAGGAGTGTGAGTATATGAGAAACCCTTGAAAGTTGTGTGTGTTTGAATAATCGCAATCTTAATCTTGGTGACCCTAGTGAAAAACGTTTGATCTTCCCCCGTTATGAAGTAGGAACACCCGAACTAACCACGTAAAGCCTCTCTGCCCACCTTTATTTACTACGCTCATCTCTCGCTGCATCGTTTACGTACGTCACACCGTTTCGCCGTTTTGTGAAATGCCAAAGAATTTTAATCGGCAAGTTGACTAAATAACTAAAGAAAATTCCGAAATTGGCTTGCCAAATCTGTCATAATCAATTTTTCCGTTCTGCCACGAGTCATACGAATACAAACAAAGGCTATGTAATTTTATTAATTTGCCCCACACACAAATATATATATATATATATATATATATATATATATATATATATATATATATATAACAAGAGCATGCAACTTAGCTTGTCATCTCCAACCACAACGTTGTATTCGTGAATGGATTTGATTTCTTTCCTCTTTTTTGTCGAAATTTGATTTCTTTCCTAAACGAGGAGTAATTTATCTTTTTTCGACAAGAATTAGCGACGAGTTATTGTGCCGAAATTCAGAACGGAAATATCCAATGTTGCAAAATTTTGCCTTTTCATTAGCGTGGCCGAATCACAAATTTGCAAGATACTTCCTTAGGAAGAAAAAAAATGGATTAAAAAAAAAAAAAAGGTTTTGCCATATATTAAACTGAAGAATTAAGAGTAAATGCTGGACTTAATGAAGTTTACTAACTGGGGTCTCCATTTTCGGAATTATTGCGTAAGCATAGACAATAATACAATGCGCATGGAAAAATTAAACGATAGTTGCCTAAAGAAGGATTTTCTGCGTTGTTTATGACTCTAAAACCTATTAACATAATTGATAGCTCGGGGTTTATTCCTGTTACTTATAGTGAATTTATTTTGGAATTTCATGATAAAGGAAAATAATTTTCGTGGCAATTATTTTCAAATTAAGCATGAATTTTATTTTTGACCGTAAATGGTTTTCCATCGACTAATCATTTTTTAGCAACACACATGCGTGAAAGTCTGGAGTGCTCGCAGAAAGTTCTTTCACTTGTACAAACGTCCCCTTAATTCATGTTTATACATAATGTCCAAATCCTAATCTCCACCACTTAGTGTCCCTTTTTTTTTTCCTGAAAAATTAATGATTTTGAAATATTTTCTTAAAACGATCGATTGTATTGATTAAAATAATTAGCCAACGAAAAATATTTTCATTATCGATAATAATTTATTAATATATTTTTTTTCGTGGACGATGAAAATATTTTTCGTTTATTTTTTTTTTTTGCGACACAAACGAAGCCTCGGTTTTAGTCTTTCCTCTTATGCTGAGCCAATTAGGAAATTCTGGCGGGTTCGGCTCAGGTTGCGTCTCCACCGATTCCCGACCCGATTCGGACACCGAAGATTACAAGGCCCGTGCGATTCGATCCTAGACCCGACCCGCCTAGAAACCGAACCGAAGAAAACGGTCACCACGTCCTCGGATGAACTTCAAAAGACACCGCCAAGGCGAAAAAGAGATGGACTAATCTATTGTGTGGGAGTGTTCTACTTATCTCACAAGTCGCCGCAATTCCACATCAGTTAACGACACAATTATAATGATTGACTCCACCATCGATCGGGACTTAATCGAGATTATTTTCCATTTTTGGTTTCTCTCTTTTCGACTTCTGGGGACACCGTGTCGGCAACATTACCTTCGAACACGCCCTCAACTTAATGGAGAGGTCAAAATCTCCGCAGCACTTCCTTGAAAATAATTTTAAAACGGGCCCTTTATTTTCCTTTATTTTCCAATTTCGACCCCAATCATTAAACTTTCTTTTTTAACCCCACTCAAAACTCTCAAGCGCGATCGCTCATCGCGCATAGACAAAGAGAAATACTTTAAAAAAATATAAAGGAGGAAAGAGAGGGAAAAAAAAATAATAATGACGACAACATCGGGAGCTCCCGTAAGGATCTTGAAGACGTCTCGTGGTGTCACGTCGGCGGAAAATTTCATCGATCCTCGTCAGCCTCAAAGGCAATAGCGACGTTTTTTAAAGAATGGCGTTCGCCCGGTCGTTTCACTAGCGGCGTACGAAGAAATGGATCGACTAAGCCGTCGTTCTAGATGATGAACTGATGAGAATAAACGAAAGAATCGCAACACGCCACCCGACATTTTGGCAAATTGCAAATCGACCCCTCAACGACTTTTTTTCCCCTTTGGAAAAAGGATTGCGATGTGTACTTTTGCGGGAAATTATTTCATGCGTCGTTCACATAACTTACTTTGTATGACCCGATAATAATGTCGGGTCATGTGATTTGCTTATCGTCTTACATGGTGTCAAAATTGTGGGATCATTTTTTTTTTTCCCATCAGCTCATATCACCCGATACGGTCATTTTATGAAATATTGCATGATCCAACACGCCTCCGATGTTCCGTATAAACTATCGAGAATGCAAGTGCAACAGCTCGCGCTCTTGTTAGTCTCGAGGAATTTATGTTTGTGTGTAGGATCTCACTAACTCCTTAAAGGATAAAGCTGGGGAATTGCTTTTTGGGGCCTAATGCGTGAAAGCTAGATCCAAAACAATAAAAGAAAAAGGCACGGAAGGCAGGTCTAAATTAGTGAAAGAAAGTTCGTGTAAGTAATCAAAATTCTTCGCTTTCTCGAGACAAGATGGATCCTTCCATTATGAGCTTTGTTGAACTTTATTCTCTCTCGATTATTCTAACCTCGACGGGAAAATCAAAACAAGTGTTTCCGTGAACTGTTCTCTTTTAACTCATCTGACGAGTTGCGTGTAGCTAGAGAAGAGATAAAGACCCTCGAAATCTTAGAATCCATGACGTTTGACCTTAAATCTCCATTTTCGGACGTAGGCAAGAACGAATCTATCGAAAAGAAACATGTCGACTGTATCGATAACTCTGACGGGACGACCAATCGAAAACGAGATCGTGTGTATAAAATGTCGTCGACTCTTGAATTAGGAGAACATTGTCCAAAAAGTGTAAACATGTTGTACTTTCGCTAATTCGGTCTTAAACTTTTTAATCGTGTCAATTGAGTCTTAAATTTTTTCACGTTCCGTCAATTGAGTCCACCAACCAACTTTAATAGAAAATCGTTAAGGTAGACAATTTTTAAAAAATTTAAGTATTTTATGATTTTCTCTTTAAAAAATTACCGTGACCGGCGATGGCGAGAAGGTCGTTGGCCTCAAGTGAGGACTGCCCTAGCCCAATCTAGGGAAGGCGACCCCCATCAGCCCAAGCCCGGGAGTCCCTCGCTCGAGGTCGGTGGAGGGAAAGAGGGAAAAGGCAAAGAAAAAAAAAAAAGAAGAAGGAAAAAGAAGAAAAGAAAAGAAAAAAAAATGAGAAATTAACCAAAATAATTTTAAACAATAATTAAAATATTTATGAATGAATGAATAAAAATGCAATGGACTTAAGCCGTTTTGAACAATTTTCCCCTTAAATTGGAGTACCGCAAGAATTCTGCAACTCTCCTCTAATCTATGTTTCTAAGTCTGACTATCACTCTTATTTGGCGACGAATGCTTGAAATTAATGACCTAATGCACGAGATCAGGAAAAGTGGTGAGATCCATCTAAACGGAGGATTGCAATGAATTTGAAAATTAGATCTTTTGACGGTAATTAATGGGACTGCATTTAAACAAAAGCAAGAAATACTTTCTTCGACTTTCCATCGGAAATTTAATATGCTATTCGGATTTCAAAATTCTATGAAAAGTTCTATGTGAATTTATGTGTTTAAGAGCATCGTGAAAATGTCAAGAGCTTCGAACTTGAAAAAAAAAAAGTAAAAATAAACGAGTCGCGAGATTTAAATTAAATAAAAAGTAAATTTGATTAGCGCAGTCTCGTGTTAACTCGAAATTCAAAATTCAAAATATTAAAAAAATGATTTAATATTTAATTATTTTAGCACTCCGCTTTTATATATTGAATTTTGACCTAAGTCTAAAGCGTGAAAATATATAATTAAAAAGGTAAATAGATACTTGGTAAGTTTCGAACTCGAGATTTTATGTTATGATATTATGTGAAATTTTATGAGATTATTTTTAATTATTTTAATAGTAGTCGCGTGATTTTGTGAAATATAACATTAGCGACAAGGATGAAGTGCGAATAAATAAAAGAGGGGAGAGTCACTTGGACAAGTTGGGGGATGACGTGTACAACGTGGAGTGATGAGGACGGTTCGTGTCACGCCTGGGGTGGGCCCCCGCCTGTCGGGTTGAGATTGTGCTCCGGCAACAGCGACGGACGGGAGCCTGGAGGGTCGTCGTATGGCCACGTGGCAAGTGCCGGAAGGTCGTCGGATCGTATGCTTGCTCTTCTTGCCAACATTTTGGACAATGGGGCAACCCGAACCCCGCGCGTGCTCCTTAGAACACATGAGTCATGCCGTACCATTTCGAATTGATCGGGGGAAAATTAAAAAAACGTGTTGATGTCATTCTTATGTTCCCGTGGTCGATTGCAGGCGTTCTCGCTAGACATAAGTCGCCGAAAGGACTTAATTACTCCATCGATCTCTTAAAAAATTGGCAAATAAGTTTTCGTTTAGGCAAGTACCGAAGCAAACGGCACTAAAATACGGCGAGTTTAGATTTATAGCACGGTATTTTTGTTCATATTCTTTTGAGGAGTGCTCTTACGGAGAGTGGACCAACCCAAACTTCCAATTTATTAGTACATTGAAGGTCCTAAAACTTGTGACGAATGTACACTTGAGTTCTAAGAATTTCAAAAAGTATAACCAAATCTTAAAAATTTTCACGAAGATGCGATTGAGTCAAAAAACTTGATAAATTGACCCAATCAAGTTCTTCCGTGAATTACAACTTTTCACAAAATTTATGATCCAATTGCATTTTCGTGATTATTTTTTAGGACTTTCGATACACTTATTATGAATATGATTGTTGTCTATTTTTAAGTTTACAAAACGGGTTATTTTTCTATTGGTAATGTCTAAGTTAACCAAGGACCCGATCGGAGGAGATGGAGAAAAGTAGAACTGTTTCTATAATTCTAGTCCATCTGTCCAAGAACACTGGTGCAACGGAAGGCTCTTTTGCCTATTCCTCCTTGGAGATGAAAATAGGGTTATATCCCACCCAAGCGACATCTCTGTCTAGTAACAGATCAGGGATTGTCATTGGGTTCTCGTTTTTTGATGTGGCAACATTGAGATTCCGAAAATCCTCTCTCTGGAGCGATGAGATTGTTAGCTACTATATGGAGATGACTTCCCTATAGGAGCCATTCAATCTAACGCCTTGTGTCTCTCCAATCCATGTTTGATCTACGGTCAAGGTTTTCTTGTTATGTAATGAAAAATTCAATATTCGTGAGTTTATATGGATTCTCACGTAAGATGGGCGCAAATAGCACTACAAAGTTGCCAAACTTTTTCGATTTATTCAATTAGGCACCCGAACTATTTTTATCCGGTCAAGTTCTCGAAGTGTACATTTTTCCGTTCGAGCTAGTTGTTCCGGTAAGATAGAAATGACACCGACGCATCGAGGCCGCGTCGGGATTGACTACGCAAATAATGGTGCATACGGGTAATTTTCATGTGTTTTCTTCATTTAATTTCCAATTTAGTTTTCCTTATTCCCGTTTTCTTATGTTTGTGTACTATTGAGGACCTAATCTCACAAAACGAAAAAGTTCAGGGGGCTTGATTGAGAAACTCGAAAAGTTTCAGGGATCTTTAGTGCCCTTATCGAAAAATAAAATCGACAAACTTGCGCAGTGATGAATGCGGAACATGTAGGGAAAAAAATCAGTAGGCCGCGGAGGTTTAAGATATTTAAATCTCCACGATGAAGTCCAAAGTCGTCGAAAATTCTCTAAAATCTCTGCAAAGGCAATGTTAGTTTCATCTCACAGCTTTTGATAAGACACATCTCCGTCCTATTTAATTCAAATCATATCGACATAGAAGCTCAATCTTTTCAATGCTACGACTAGCGAAATCACGTGTACAACATGCGGTCAGTCTGCCATCAGCCCTTAGGAGGACAATCGATCTTAGGGGCATATCTACGATATTCAAAGTGAAAAGAAAGCACTTTTGATCTAGCCGCTAAAAAAATTAGGGTAAATGACGCAAAAAATCCACGAACTTTAGGTCAATATGTAATATCGTTCTTGAACTTTAAAATTCGTCCAACGTGGTCTTTAAATTTTAGTCCAATGTAAAATGTCGTCCTCGAAGTTTTAATTTATTGAATGTGGTACGTGAACTTTTGGTACATGTTCAATATAGTCTTTAGGATCGTATAAAATTGTTCAATCTTTATCCTCGAACTTGAATGAATAAAAATACAATATTGAATATTTTCATATATTCATTAAGTTGAATATATATCTAAAAGTTTAGAAATCATATTGAATAAGTTAAAATCTCAGCAACAACGTTGCACGTCGGGCCAAAGCTCGAGACTAAATTGAACAAATTTAAAGTTCGGGGACCATCGGAGATCACTTGAACAAGTTCAAAATTCAGGAATCTTATCGTGCATTGAATCAAAGTTTATGGATCTTTAATAAAACTAAATAGTGTAATGATACAGTCTTCTTCTGGTTTGAAAAAGTTACTAAAATCCGCAAATCCCAAAAATGGCTCTTTCAATTCAATAATTGACAATGCACGCCTTGAAAACTCAAACAACAGGGGCAAAAAAAAAAAAAAGGCAGGAAGACGATTCCAGTCGGAGCACATTATTGCTATTGTCGGGGAAAAGAACGTGAGGAGGAGGAGGAGAGAAACCCTAATGGAAACGATGGCGATAGGGCACCAAATTTTGCCCAGGATCGGTCGTGCAGGAACATGTAAATGTCAGGAACAGCAAAGGCCGTCGTTTCGCAATTATAGGGAAAGTGATGGTTACCTGCCGGGAAAAAAGAAAAAGAAAAAACCACCGTGAGCGGTTGCTTCCGGGTCGATCAACCGCGGAATACTCCGGGAGGATCGCGCCCCTGTTTTGGCCGGCGTGCGTTAGCTCATCTTTGATTTGACGCGAGCCGTTGTTTTCTGCTTATGGGGTCTATCACGGTACGTGCTTCGAAGTTGACTAAGTTTAGATTAGCGAAAATGACACAAATAATCTCATAATTTCGGTTTAATATGCAATGTGATTCTCCAAACTTTTAATTTGTTGAACGTGATATATAAACTTTAGCCTAATATGCAATGTGATCCTTAAATTTGAATTGGTTCAATATAATTTATGAACTTTTTTATATATATATATTCAATCTAGTTATTAGATTATAAATGGAGAGAATACATCGAATAATTTTATTTATTTTATGGACTACATTAAATATGTATAAAAAGATTGTGGATCATATCGAATAAATTAAAAATTTAGGAATCATAATCTTCGTAATGCTTGATTGAATATTTGATATAAGAAAGTACTTATGATATCCTCCTGTAATTTATGAGCAGATTTACCAACGAACTTAAACATTGATGGAAAACTATCCCCGATCAAAGATCAAATGGCAATCAAATGGCTTTTCTGCTTGCATTGAATAAATTAAGAATTCAGAAATTATGTAGCCGTGTGATCAAAATTCAATGACCATTTTTGTCACTATCTATTTAGTTTTGCGAGACGAACGGGGGGTTTTTTTTGTTTGGGGGGTTGTTGGTTCCTTAGCTTCTGAAGCTGGGAAGTTAGGAGGGCTTTGATTGCGTCTGTTTATTTGTTTATTTCTTTGATTTGTTTCATTCCTCCGTCACGTAGTTTTGCCGCCCTTCGATCTTTGTTCAAAGACCTGCCGATTCCGGACTCGGATTGTTGTCGTTCGGGTCGTTTTCGTTTCATTTAGGAAAGGAGATCTCTCGGTTGATTTTGGGTTTTAGGGTTTTAGGGTTTGTCTCTTCGATGGGACGTACCCTGGTGTCGGTTCGATGGCTTCGCAATAATTCCACGCCTCATGTCCCCATTTTGCCACATCTCTCTCTCGTCCTTTGTATTGACTTTTATGTACACGCATGTATAACCCTGTCCATCAATAATTCCATAGGTAAGTACGGCCAAATTGTAAAGTTAAAAACTAGAGTTGAACTTGGGGAAAATTTCCCCCCAAAAAATCATAAGTCTATATTATGTGGTGGCTAATCCGATTTTAAAATTTTTAATTTAATCACAAATCTTTTGACATCCTGCCAATATAGCACGTTTGGCAAAAATTAGCTGAAAATTGATGACGTTGAGAATTTTTGAAATTTTTAGGAATTCTGCGGTCTTTTTTTCCTTTTCTTTTCTTCATATTGTTTCTTAATGGAAATCGATTATATAATAGTCTTTGGGTGAATGTTATGCTAACGGTCCGTTTTGCATCATAAGAAATAAATAATAATTAATTAAAAATTATTATGGAGTTTGTTCTTTTATGAATTTATGACGTACAACATTATATTATTCTCATGATCACCCAAACATTGTTATGCTAGCAAAATCATTTATCAATCTCCCTTCGCCGACCCGCCGGAGCGGACCATGGTATTGTCAAGGCACCGGCGACTGGTGAAAAGATATAGGCAACAAAAAAAAAGGCAAAAGGAAGAAAATAAAAAAAATTGCAAAAAATTGTGAAAATTGTCGATTCGAACGCCGATTAAAGTCTAAGTCAGCAATTGCTAGCCAAAATTAGCGGAAAAGATTACATTGATAAATCGTCAAAAGATTTATGACTAGATTAGCTAAATATAAGAGTTTAGAAATAAATTGGCTATCAACGATATATTTAAAACTTTTTGGACAATTATCCTTTGAAATTTTTCCATAAACTTAAAAGTGGTGGAGCCACAAAATTGGAGAGGAGGATGACCTTCTGCTGTGTCCAATATCTATTTTGGCTCCCTTTGTTTAGTGAAAAACTAGTGATTTTAAAAAAAAAAAAATGATCTACGCAAATGTTTTTATACAAATTCTTATTGGTAATGAAAATATTTTTCACTGAGAAATTTTTTCTAACTATACGTTTGATTTTATTATGAATATATTTTTCAAAGTACTTATTTTTTGCAAAATAAATCGTCTTTGAGTAAATAAAATCACTTGAGATAAAAAAAAAAAAAATATATTATACAAAGCTTACATTTGCATGCACTCTTATTGGGTTTTTGGGGATATTTTTATTTTGGATTAAGACTGCGAAAAATCTTACTTATGACAAATTTATCCCAAACTATTTTTTTTACCACAAAAAACTCTAATCTGATACACTTATGATAAATTTACCTTAAACTATTTTTTCGATCACCGAAATCCTCAAACCGGTATACATGTGACAAATTTATCATCCGTTAGTTTTCGTTAAATTAAATTAATATCACAAAAAACTCTAAATTGATACATCCGTGACAAATAGATGACAAATAGAGGATAAAAACACCAAACGTGTACATTCGAAATTATCATGTGTCATTCAAGTCATCAATTTATTTATAAAATTTAACAAAACTAACAGAGAGTAAATTAGTCACGTGTGTACTAGTTTGGGATAAATTTATCGAAGGTGTATCGATTTAGGTAGTTTAGAGTAAATTTATCATAGGTATACTGGATTTGGGGTTTTCGTTGTATTAATTTTTTTTTTCCCAATCTCCATATTAGGCTTCTCATTGCTTGACACGTGGACTCTCATCAAATGAACAGCGACTAGGGTGTAAAGGCGAAGGGGTAGGGTTCTGTATCCCAACAGGTCAGTCAACAGTATCTTTGAATTTCTTGAAATAGAATATATAATATTACTTTCGGTTGGCTTTTTTGAAATTTTAACCCAACATAAAATTTTTACTAATTTCCAAATAAAATTCACAGAACAATTTGTGTTATTCTCCTACTACACGTGTTCATGGAAAATTCTTCGATTGATATCATGGTGGGATATTATGAGTTTAAATCTTATAAGGAGACTTCCTAAGTTGCCTAGAAACGTCGGTTTTTTTTTGGGGGAGGTGTTTTAAAAAATATAAAATTTAAAAAACTTTATTATTTTTTTTTTTTTGTGTTTTGTTGTTTTTTTTTTTTTTTTTTTTTTTTTTTTTTTTTTTTTTTTTTTTTTTTTTTTTTTTTTTTTTTTTTTTTTTTTTTTTTTTTTTTTTTTTTTTTTTTTTTTTTTTATTTTTTATTTATTTTTTTTTTTTTTTTTTTTTTTTTTTTATTTTTTTTTTTTTTTTTTTTTTTTTTTTTTTTTGGGGTTATTTAATTTTTTTTTTTTTAGGGGGTTGGTTTGTGTTTTTTTTTTTTTTTTTTTTTTTATTTCCTTCTTTTGTCTTTTATTTTGTGTTATAGTCTTAGGCCAAAGTCCCACCTAGCATGAGGGGGAGTGTTAGAGACTTCGGTATTTTAATATCAACAGGAACGTTCATATAACATTTTGAATTTTAAGATTAGTAGGCAGTATTCTCACAAAATTATGTACAAATTATTTATTAATTGGGTAATGAGTAAACATGTCTTTGAAGCACATAAAATCCTATGTCCATTCAATAATATCAGGAGACGGAACCTTGCAATTTTATATTTATCCAACGAAAGGAGGGAGGCAAAAACGAGAAGAGATCTGAATATCGTTTTAGAAGAGATGGTAAGAATTTTCTTAAAAACTGTCATACACAATAAATGGTGCATTTGTTTATCGAAAAGGAACGGCCAAAAAAGTAACTTGTATCACTAATAAAACGAATGAATAAATAATATTTTCATAATTCACGAAAATATTAAGACATAAACTGTCAGTCGATAATGAAAATATTAATGAAATATATTTTTCAATTTTTTTTATTTTTCTCGAAATAAACGAAGCCAAACTTTACAAATTTTCAGTGAATACGAACCGATTGGGAGGTGGCGACAAATCTACCCAAGTGAGGTTCGCCGTTAGGAGGCCGGGAAAGAGCGAGTAACCACTCTCCTATTGTCGTGACGATTACAATAATCATATATAAATCTTGGTACATGATTTATGTAAGAAATATCTCTTTTATCTTATACCAAAATCGTAGTAAATCTATTTATTTTGCAAGAAATGAATTATTTGAAATTATCTATTTTAAAAAATCATCCCTTTCATCGTTCATACAAATAATGAATGAAAAACGTTCTCATCATTTGCGAAACTATTTATACATATATTATTGTCGACGGATTAATAATTATTTCGAACCACATAAGTGATTATTTTTAAAAATTTATTTGAACAAACGGAGCTAAGCAACTGCTCGTATTAACAGCGATGGACGTGGGTTCAACCTCCAAAAGGAAATGCTTTACGTAGGCGGTATAGCCAGTGTTAATCCATATGAAACTAGTGGGGATCCGCATAGGCAACAAACCACGTAATACAAATCTGCGGACGTGGAACTTCACGGCCCGTGCACGTTGACGTGGCATCTTTTGACTAGTGAATCTGTCGTGCTCTGCGGGGCCCATACGCACGGTTTTGCTAACTCTGGAGAGCGCGTCGACGCGACGGGGGTGGTGGGGTCCGGTTCTGTTGGGAGTTCACGGACAAGGCGAGTCGCTCCCCCCGGGGAAGTGGTGCACGGCTCTTCGGCCGGCCCGACACGTGGCGGGTCTTCTGGCGTCTGTGATCGGAAGCGTTGGCGTATCTGTTCACATGCCACGCGAGACAGAAGAGAGAGAGAGAGAGAGAAGAGGATTTCGAAAGTGGGAGAAGAGGACGTCGGACGCGTTGGGTTGGCTCAGTGAGAGACTCGGTTCCAACCGACTCGACAGCCACCGCGCGACTCGCTCGTCTCGTTGCTTCGTCGGCTCGCGTTTGGCTGCATGCGGTGTGCAGTCCTTGCCCGATGATATGGTTAGCGAAAACGTACACCTTCCCTTCCCCAACTCTTCTCTCCCCTTTTTTTTTTTTTCAAATAGATTTTCTTACGTGAGCCAAAACGGTGAAAAAGGA
The DNA here is from genome assembly GCA_021437795.1 of Rhodamnia rubescens. Classification (NCBI taxonomy): domain Eukaryota; kingdom Viridiplantae; phylum Streptophyta; class Magnoliopsida; order Myrtales; family Myrtaceae; genus Rhodamnia; species Rhodamnia rubescens. The sequence goes on along the minus strand of JAILYA010000063.1, from coordinate 841,114 downwards.
AAGAGGAAACCCAATTAATATTTATTCGATAATAATTTCAAATTATTTTTAAACTCGACTTAATATGCAATACAATTTATACACTTTAAATTTGTTCAGCATTATTCATGAACGTTAAGTAGATATTCCATTTAGTTCCCGAATTTTGGATACGTGTTCAATTTGGTTCTTCAATTAAGTCAAGTTTAGGAAAAACATTAGACATTTTCGTACGATCCTAAGGAATAAATTGAATATGCACCAAAAGTCCATGGATATATAGAACAAATTAAAAGTTCGGAGACAATATTGCGTTGAGCTGAAATTGAAGGGCCACATTGCACATTAAAGAAAGTCCAGAGACCATTTTTATCGTTTACCCTAATATTATAGAGGGTTAATACTAAGGAAAACCCCAAATTGGCACACCCGTTATAAATTTATCCCAAATTTTTTTTTACCATAAAAAACTTCAAAGCGATACACCCTTGATAAATTTATCCCAAATCGATACACATGTGACAAATTTATCGTATGTTATTTTTCGTTAAATTTTATCATCAAATTTGAGTTGAATGACATACGGCGATTGTCGGGAGCATGCATTTGGAATTTTTACTCTCTGTTGTCATAGTTGTATCAATTTGAGGTTTTTCGTGATATCAATTCAATTTAACAGAAACTAACGAGATGGTAAATTTGTCACATGTGTTCAAATTTGGAGTTTTTGGGGATAAAAAAATTAATTTGGGGTAGGTTTGTCATAAATGTACTAGTTTGGAATTTTTACCAAATGTATCAATTTGGGGTTTTTAGTGATCAAAAAAATAATTTAGAGCACATTTATCTCATGTGTATTAGTGCGGGGTTTTTTGTCATTAAAAAAATAATTTGAGGTAAATTTATATTAGATGTACTAATTTAGAGTTTTTCGTGTTATTAATCCTATTATAAATAACTCATTCATCCTTAGCTAAAACCCGGGATAAAAGAACTTTTCCCGTCTCGGCGCGGCGAAATTCATCATAAATATAATGATCGGCCGCCTCTAAAAAATGGCTTGTGATTACTCGCTTTCTCGGAAAGTCAATTCAAGCACCGACGAATTGCGCGATGGGTTTTCACCCTTTTGTCCCATTGGAGTACATCCAAAGCTCGTATCATCCGACACTCACCCACAACACAATAATCAAAGCCAGTCATTAGTAAATTAGGATTATCGTCGCCGTAAAAACGGGGGTTGTGTTTAGCTTGTAAATGGGCCAAAGCTCGTCCCTAACGTAGAGAAACATCAATCAACATCCCTCATTCCTTACGTCGGGGATGATATCGAAAGACGGGATAAAAAAAAAACAAGGGCTCGGCTCTAGCCAAGTTAACCAACTCAAAAGCTATCTCACACGTATCTCACTAATGATAAACCTAAGACCGCTTTATTAAAGGCGACAGAGAATTAGAAGAGATTTTCTGCAGAGGATGTTGCTTAACGCATTTGCCAAATGAGCATTAGTAAACAAACCACGTACCTCGTAACTGGTGTTGGGGGATTGTTCAAGCATGCGCACGTGATGGCGCCACTTCCACTTGAGTATCGTCCAAGTCATATGGTCAGAAAAATAAGCTTTGTACTTACGAAAGCTACCATTTTTTTCTTTTGTTGAGCTGCTAATCTTATTGCTCTTTGGTCGAGACTTGTGTTGTGTGTATTGCTTTTTGGTTTATAAGATGGTTATGCACATTTTAAGTTAACCCAATTTTTCGAAAAGCGTGATTAGGAATGTAATAAGATAATTGGGGGGGAAGGAGAAGGGGAGGTGCAAGGACGTATCTTACTTCATGGTACAGCAGTCAGATTTTGGTCAACCGGTTCGAGGGTTGCGTTGGTCGGCTCTCATCGTTTGCCCTGGCTTCCTTCCTGCTCAATCTTTCGGATCCAACTTGCTAATCTTTACCAAACAGTGGCATGGAGCACGCGAAATGACGAGGACGCCCTCGTCCTTTTCAGAGATCACTAGCACTAATAATAGTACGCCAGAGGGGACACATTACTCGTTTGTATTTATACAGAAGGGAAAATGTATGTCAATAATTCATAATTTTATTCAAAAAATTTCAAAAATGTAAAGGAACATCGTAAATGTGCACGTCAACACTTAAAATTATATTTATAATAAGGTATACTTGTTGTGGATGAGTTCCTTCACTAGTTTAAAAGCGATACAGCGCTCATTGTACAATTCTTTCGATAGTTTCTCATTCTTATGGATCATTACTAAGAAGAGTTATATGGTGCCACGGTGCATGATTTCTTGTCTAATGTTTATATGCTGATAAATAGCCGATGTTGAGCTTTTAATCTGAGTGTAACCTTAAGAAAGACCGATTTTCAAAGTTGCGCCGAACCAAATAACAAACCGATTTCTCGAATTCCTTCACAATTTTTCGAGCACGTACAGTTAATATTTTACCGTATGAGTCTAATGTCTGCGGTTACGGTCTCGTTTGAAATATGCATGGAGTAACTTGAAAAGTAAATAAAGGCAGAGTAAAACGATGGCTTGTATCATTTCGTTTGAGGACCGTCAATCGCACGTGATAGGCTCCTTTTCAAGAAGAGGAAAGAAAACTTGTCAGCTTTGACCGGGGAGTTTGACCAGTCTTTCTTCTTCGTCTTCTTTTACACCGCCTGCGAATATGGAAGCCAACATTTCCAACCCACACGCAAGACCCAACTCTCCCTCTCTCTCATTGCCTGCGACTGCAAACTTCTGGAAAAGGACAACCCTTTCTCTTTCTTTTTGGTCCTTCGCCTGTGTTTTTATCCTGGTTTTCTTGGCTTTTGCCTGCGACTGCTCATGTTTTTCTCGTCTGACATTTCTCGAGGGTTTCCTTTAGACGACGAAATTCTCGGGAAAATTTTTACAGCATGAAAAAGGGGGGTACAGAAGAGTTAAACAGTAGGCAATGATAACGTGGGGTTGGTTTGGTTTCTTGGCAATCCAGCTAATTCCCGTGGGGGAAAAAAGAAAATTCAGAGCTCGTCGGGCAAGCGAGCTTGATATATATATATAGAGAGAGAGAGATTGCTTTTTGCCTCCTAGTCCAGCGACAAGCTCGACTTTGCCTTTACGTGCATGGTAAGTGAGCTTCCTTCGAAATTTAACCAGAAAAAGCTCTACCAACTTTTCACCCAGTCATCGTACAACAAGCTCTCTCTCTCTCTCTCTCTCGCTCTCTCTTGTGGTCATTATGCTTCCACAGAGCGAGTGACGGGACTTATGGTTTGCGTTGAGTAGCCATCACTTTCCCGGCATTGCTCTCTCTCTCTCTCTCTCTCTCTCTCTCTCTCTCTCTCCACCTTTTCTCTGTATGATTCCCGGCGCCAACTGTGTGGCGCCACTGGGATTTCCATCCTTGAAGTTCAAGGTTTTTCTGGAGGGGGAGGTAAGTTGGGGGATTAACGTTATCCATTCCACGGATAATGGAAGACAGCAAAAGCATGGCAAAATAACTCTGAATAAGAGGAATTTTTCAACCTAAAAGAAATCAAGAAAAAAGGAAAGAAAGCCAATAAGACGGCGAAATAGAGCAATTTGCATGCGCATAGTTCACATTCAACTAGAGAACCGAATAACTTTTTCAAATTTTTCACGGCAGTTAAAAAAAAGAAGAAAGTATTCATAAAAACATTTGAAAAAAAGGGTACATTAAGCAGCGTTGAAAGCTTTTTCCTAATTTCCATTGGTATCCTTATAGTTCGAGGATATGGTGTGCTTACGATTTGATTGCAAATTTTGTCCAATCGTAGTGTGTGTATATGCATAGACTGTTTCGTAGAATTAATAAGGCTCGATGATTAACCATATCATGTACGGTCATCGTTTAAAAATATTTTCAGAAGCGATTCTATCCATCATTGACTCTTGGGGATCATAATTTTTAATTATCTCACTAACCCTTCTCGTATTAGAGGTAGTTAAATAAGACAAGGTTGTCAAATTTTTTTTTTTTTACTGCGAAGATATTTGCTTTAATCTTCCCGATATATATATGTATTTCCGTTATCTTTACTTATCTAATTTATTGGCGCAAAAGTAAAGCCGAAATTTGGGAACAATTGTTGGGAAGAGATAAGATTTGAGATGTGGAGTGGGTGGAGCACAAATCTCGCTTTTGTTGCTCGAAATAAGGGCTTGTGGCATCCATGCATATTGAGAAGAATCAATAAATTTGATGGTGACTAGGATAAATTAGCAGAAGATCTTTCCAGAAAATAATTTAAAAAAAACATAGAAATTGGGAAAAAAAAAAAGAGAGGAGACGTTGATCTTGAAATTTCTACACGACATTCACGCAAAGGATGCTTTCATCCATCACAATAAGATCATGCTGCTCTAAGCAAACTGGGATTAAAAAAAAATTCTATTAATTATATGCACTTCTTAAATAATAATATATTTTTGTTATCTGACCAAAAATAATAATGATAATATTTTGACTCCTTTTGTTTCGCAAAAAACGAATCTTTCAACAAAAAAAAACACATTTCTAAAAAACGATCGCTTATATTGCTTTGTATAATTAGTCAATTGAAAAATTTGTTCATTATCAATAACAATTCATGTATTTTTCGTTCATTCATTTTTATAGGCGATGCAAGTGATCATTCTTAGGAAAATATTTTTCGAATAATTCATTCTCCGGGAACCAAATCAACCGTTTTCTAAATTTTATTGCTACTCTATTATATAACATACGGCAAATAATACGGATGGGGGGTCGGTTCAGTATCATTGCCTCCCAAAACCCACAAATCTAAACATACGATAGGAATCATGCGTAACAAGCTATAAATTTTGGTTTTAGCAAGGTCTCTATAAGCTTATAACTATTAGAATTCGGCGTACACAACACAGAGAAACCGACTCAAGGTTTATCTTAATTTATCCTTAAGCTAGAGTTACAAGGATTCCACTACAATTAGTAATTCGCACCTCTTGTTACATCCCCAAATTACAAGAGAAACAAATATTACATAGAAGTAATAAGAAAATGCTTCCGTCTTTTTATCGATTGGGAGATGAACCACACTCTCCAACGGTAACAAAAAAAAGGCTCTTTGTCAGCCTGAATTTCTCAATGGTTTCTAAATTATTGATTTTCATTCGAGTTCTCAAGAACATATAAGTAACTTCACCATCGTTGCATGTGAGTTTCTTTGAAGCAAAAGATCCAGTAATAGCGTCACATTAATGTTCCCTACCTGTTAGGCTAAGACTTCAGCGAGGAATCACTCGTGATAGCTTGGTCCCTCTTGAGAAGAGAAGAAGATCAGTAAGATGAGAACGTTCCGAAGTCCTTGATTATTTTTTTCCCGGAAAAGTATTAAATTTTTTTAAGCTTATTGTATTGATACCAATTCAGCACAAAATATTTTAATTAGACAAATTTAATCATAAACTTTTTGTATTAATACCAATTTAGTCACCCAATATAACCGACAAAAATCGCTGAACCATTCTATGTGACATGAGCCGTAAATATTTTGTATTTTTTATAAATTAGTTGTTAATTATTTTTTTTATCATTTTTTTCTCTTAAACTTTCGCTACCGAGGGCAACAAGCCCATGCCAGATGGGCAAGGGCTGCCTTGCCCGTGGCCGCATGCGATGCCGCGAAGTCGACTTGGGCCTTCGAGGCCTCCACAAGCCGCAACCGAGGTGGTCCTCGCTAGCGGACGCTCGAGGGTTGGGTGGCCCCTCACCCGGTGGCCGACGAGAGCTACGAGGCCTCGCCGGCTAAAGTGAAAAAAAAAATAGAACGAAAAGATAGAAAAGAATATGAACCATACTCCAACAAGAACAAAAAAGACTCTTCGTCAACCTGAATTTCTTAATGGTTTCTAAATTATTGATTTTCATTCGAGTTCTCAAGAACTTATACGTAACTTCACCATTGTTGCATGTGAGTTTCTTTAATTAGACAAATTTAGTCATAAACTTTTTGCACTTATACCAATTTTGTCCAACCGGCCAATATAGGCAGAAAATCGCTAAAGTGAATGCCGATCATTTTATGTGGCACGGCCGTTCTGCCGTAAACATTTTGTATTTTTTTTTAAAATTATTTGTTAATTATTTTTTTATCATTTTTTTCTCTTAAAATTTTGCTACCGAGGGCAACAAGCCCACGCCGGATGGGCAAGGGCCGCCTCGCCCGTGGTTGCTTGCGATGCCGCAAAGTCGACTTGGGCCTTTGCGGCCTCCACAAGCAGCAACCGAGGTGGCCCTCGCTAACGGACGTTGAGGGCTCGGTGGCCCTCACCCAATGGCCGACGAGAGCTATCGGCGAGCCTAGCTAGCCAAAGTGAAAGAAAAAAAAAAAGAACGAAAAGATAGAAAAGAATAATTAAAAGATATTTTTTAAAACTATATTAAAAAATATTCACGTCAATCGAACCTTAGGAATGCTATATAAGATGGTTGTTATCCACGTTAGCGATTTTAGGCTAAAATTAATAAAATAAAAAAATTGGTACCTTTTTTTTTTTTTTTTAACTGGTCATCCGGAAAGCGAATAAGTCCGACGACCCGAGCCGTTTACTAAAGAGACTCTAAGACAAGAACCTGACGTAAACTCCGCACTAAGCATATGATCAAACAGGTCATGTGGTGTATAGTATTTTGGAAAAAAGTTCACACAGTCGGTTACTAACTCTCAGCTAAATAATAATTCATATGAGCGATACATACACCGACCCCTTCATTATTTGAAACGAAAGTTTTACCTCCTTAACCACCGTGGACGTCAATGACACCGAAACGACATGCCACCCTCTCAACCACTGCTGTCTTCTTCTTCCCGTTCTTATTCTGGTCCGCCATGGATAAGTTTAGTCTGACGACGGAAGCTTTGGGAAGATGAGGGCGGCTCGAGTGAATTACTGTGGGATCTCTTTTTTTTTTTTCCCCTTATCTGTCTGTGTTAGGTGGTTTTTGCTTTTCTTAGTCCTTCGTCCGATGATGCTTCTTCGTATGTAGGTCAAACAACTACGGGTTCAAGAAGTTTCGGAGCTCGGTCGGGAAGAAAATATGAATGACTGAGGAAAGAATGTGGAGGAACTATAACCGCTCTTTATCAGATTTACGACATCGTGCAACCTGATATTAGGCCAGTCAAGCAAATATGAGTCGATGTAACTACAAAGTATCGTCTTTAGACATGACACGGGATAAGAATTTGCTCGGAGCGGACCGCGCTAGCGACTCCCTCCGACCGTTATCACAGGAGTCCCGCGCATCTTGCGGATTGTTCAGCTTGAGATATGGCATGCTCAAGCGTCACTTGCGATCGGAAGGTTCGACGTCGACGAGCCTATCGCTGCAACCCCACAAAGATTCTAACGGCCATGAAGTCTCTCTACGCGAGATATGTTGCAGCTAGGCGATACAACACGAGCTAATCACCATGACGGTGCTTCGTTTCTTGGTCCTGATGGGAACCGAGTCACGTATCATTTCTTGTTCATGGACATGCCAAAAGTTGAAATATCCACGTATTCAGGATTTATAGTAGACATGGTCGATTCATGAGAATTTTAGGCAAACAAATCTTGGTTAGGATCATATAATTCCAGCAATTGAATGAGACTAATTTACTAGCTAAAATAAAACTATTAAAATGTTGCTCATGTGTCCCTGTATTAGGATAATCTCTGAATTTCATTTTTAATGCCTCTGGTGTTTGAAATAATATCCACTTTTAACACGGTTGCACGTCCCAGACATTTACATCAGACGTGGGACTTGATTCAATCCCTCTATGTTAGACGGAATGGACATAATCAATGACCATGCTCTAAATATTTTGCCCATGCAAGGGCTTGAACCGACACATTCTGGGTTCCCAAACCATCCAAAACCAAATGTACCCGAGTGAAAATATATACTATTTTGGCCTATCGCTACTTCTTTTGCAGTTTTCACGTAGGCGCACGACCGAATGGAGTAGTAATTCCTACGCTCCACATACAAGCTCACAAATTAATTCAAATCGTTGCTTCGATTGATTGCACGTCCAAGAGCTTCAAAACTAGACCGTGCCATCACATGCGAGCGTTGCATGGTAGCTAGGTAGCGTAGCGTACAACTCAGTCATTCCTATTCATTCATGAAATCCTAACTATTTACAAATTATGGCAACATCAATATACGCACTTATTAATAAGAAGACATTAGACATTTAATGGGGATTTGGGAGAATTTAGCGTAACGAACCATTAAATGTGACAAGCAAGGGGATGTTGCTTGACGCACTAGCCCAATTCCCCCTTTTCTCGATCGCCGCGAGGGTCGAAATTGAACACGTGCTGACCCCAAAGGAATCCCAAAATCTTGGAGTGAATCTTAAGACATCGCAACATTCTCTGCTCACCGCACGATCCCCCCCTGCATTATTTATAAGATCATGTCTTCGCCAGCGGTCAGAAGGTGTGCGTACACACACACACACACGAAAAAAGGCATACGAAATCTTTTTTCATTTGGTCAAATTCAATCGAAAGCATCGATTTGAAAAAAGCTGGCTTTTGCCCACTTGGAAACATAAGTCAAGGCTTTGGTCAAAGAGAGATATGATTAAAGCTTGGGGGGTAATGGTATGGCCACATTGGGCCGTGATTGTAGGTCATCTTCTTCATCCGCATCTTGAGGAATTCTTAGAATTGGAATAATAATTGGCTAATTGAATTGCGTGACACCACTATTTTCCATAGATATGCCATATTTGCATGCCATTTGCAAATTCTCATCTTTTCTCTGTGTATTTCGAACATTAAAGGAGTTTGAAACTTGAAGCGTCGGAGAAAGCCCTAAAAGATTAAACCCTAATCATGGGTCGGGTCAAGCCGAGCATAATGATTCTTTAAGTATCGTAGTTCTTGAGATGCATCTATCTATCAATTAACTGGCGCGGAACGACAATCCTAACATTGAATCGTAAAGGTTTCATAATGTATGTCCGCGCGGAACTTACAGGAAATCGTGGAAGGTCTTTAACCGAGTCCGACTTTGCAACTTAAAATCCTGTCGATGGGATAAGACCTATGGTTTTAATAGAATCAATGGAAAATGAGATGACGGCGGACCGTTATCGACAATGCAAGATACAAACACGGACTTGCCTTTGAGCCATTTTTTTTTATATATTCTATGAAAAGTTTGTAATTTTCCAATATATCAATATTTTGAAAACTATGAGATTCTCTATTTAGTATGACTAGAAGATGGTTCCATCTCAGAAGCTCCAAAGTTCAAGATCGATCTCTCTCTCTAGCGCTCTCTCATTTGTCCATCACCTCACTAAATGAGGCGTAACTTCAGGGGCGAGCGACGTAAACAGACGGGATCCATTTGTTTCGATCGAACGTCAATGTTTCCTAAGAGAAGGCGATTATTACAACGTGAGAGACCATCGTGAATTGGTAAAAAAAGATTGATTGATGCCTCCCCATGTCGAGACACGAAGCTCTTTACGTGCATGGTAAGTGAAGTTAACCATTTCCTAAGCATCTTCATCGATTGTTGGGTATTTTTCCTTGTAATCCAATTAAGGAATAGCCCACCATAACGCCCCTCTCGTGGTGCTTATGGGGATATGAACATGTAATTTCTAGGGTAGTTCTCTTTTTTCCTTCTTTTTCACTTTTACGATAAGATGCGAATACGTAATATGGCAAAGTATTATTGCACGTCAACCCCTCGGCATCGGCGTAGATGCTCGATCCGGACGTTAGGAAAAGTTTTGAAATAGCTCTAAACCTATTACATTGGTACCAATTAAGTCCACTCGGGCAAATGTAAGTGGAAAATTGCTGTCATAGATGGATGTCGGCGGTCTTACATAGCACGGCCGGTGCAGTGTGCACATTTTTAATAGGTATTTTTTTTTCCTTTCCCTTGTCTTTCTTCCAATGTCCGGCGGCCAATGAGGGAGACCCTCGTTGAGGCGAGGCCAACCTTCCCGGCCATGGCATGTGTCGCCAGCCAATGGAAAAAAGAAAAAGAAAAAGAAAATATTCAAATACAAAGGAAGAAAAGGTTCATTATTGAATTGATACAAATATAACAGGTTTATGACTTTTTCGATACTTTCTCTCATCCTAGTTAAATCTTGTGAAAACAACATTTCGTCTGGGTCATTTACATAAGCGAATGGCCCGGATGAGACTAACAAGATAACATTTTTGCTAGATTTGCCTCTCCGAGAGTTTCGAGAAAGACACTCTCGAATCGAGTCTTTTACTCTAACACGCAAGTCCGAGATCAATATTCCTAATCATAGATAATATCGAACGACCCCGAATCATTTATAATTTTTCCAACTCAAAGTCTTATCGATTCGCCGAGCAACATAGAATTATGGAGTCATATTAATATGAACTTTCGAGTTACCATCGATTCCGAGCCGTTCGTTTCCAGTCACGAGTATTGAATTTTGACAGGGTGACTTCATCCAACCTAATAAACCGGTAAAACTAACTAAAACTCCACCTAATTAGTCTAATTAGTGGCCAATTCTTGAGGTCGGGATAAATGCATACGCATCATAGCTGATTTGGACATATGGCTTGAGCTTTCAGGCTCTCCAACTTCTTTATACCTTCTCATTTAGCCGATGTGCCGTCCAAGGTCCAATTTTTCACAATCACCGTACAATGATTCGAAGATCTGGCATAAGTCCATCCGGAGAATTCTCCCTCGAACATCATGATCAAATGTCACGCCGCCCAAAATAAACAACAAAAGCAGAGAAAGCGAAACCTTTCCAAACCTAAACCTAGGAGAGGAAAAACAAAGTACAACAAATGTAAAAAAGAACACACATATAATCAAATCACCATATAATTTAAAGAAAAATGGGGCGAAAAAGGAATGAAAAATATATCGAAAAGGGCAAGCAAAGCATGCCTCGTGTTGCCATTGCTGCCGCTCGATCTCATGCAAAGAGAACTTGAAACAACGTCACGGGGAGGGGGTTTGAGAGCTCCATCTCATCTAACTTCACCCCACTCCTCGGCAGTTCCCATGTTTCTTTAAGTTGACATCGGATAAGAAAAACAACTAAAAATCCCAAATCGTCAGTGAACCAAGCGGAGAGAACACCCTCGGATAATGAACTTTAATAGCTAACGACAATAATGAAAAAGGAATAATGTCACTAATTAGCCGCCGGGGAAGGAAAGATGGCGACGGTAACTGTTTGTAAAATCAGGCTTGGCCGGCTGGAAGACCGACATCGCGACATTTGACAAGGAGAAGTTGACACTGATGGATTAGGTGGTCTAGCAAAGGCAAAAAAAAAAAAAAGAAAGACATCTCATTTGGATATTAACAACAGTCACCCGTTTGATTGGTCGGCGTCTAATCTCGATTAAAATAGCCGCCGCGGCATTTTCCGGACATTTGTCTGGAGATACATTATTTTCTAGGAAAAGTATCAAAAAGGTAATAACTTATTGCATTATTATCAATTTAATCTTAAACATTTCAATTGCAATTTAATCGTACACCTTTTGCATTTATGCTAATTGAGTTCATCGATCAATTTTGACTGAAAATCGTTGACATAAATATTGGCCAACCTACATGGCATGACGGGCGTTGACATTCACATTTTTTAATATTTTTTAAAATTATATTTTTAATTATATTAATTATTTTTGTCTTTCTTTCATTTTGGCTGGCGACCCTCACCCAGAGCCGGCGGGGTTGCAAAGGCCCTAGGTGGGGGCCTCCACGGCATCGCTTGAGGCCGACGAGGACCCCACTCGCAGATGAGGCAGCCCTCATTGGCCAAAATTGAGGGAAAAAAATAATTGAAAATTAATATTCAAAAATTATTTAAAAATGTCTACGCCTAACGCCGGTCACACCACGTTGGATAAACGACGTCCACGTCAGCAATTTCCTATCAAAATTGGCTAGACGGGCTCAACGGGCACAAATGCAAAATGTTTATGATTAAATTAACATAATTGAAAAGTTTAGCACTAAATTGGCACAAATGCAATAAAGGTTTATGATTTTTTTGGTACCTTTTCCCATTATGTTGGTACGGCTGGCGCTTAACTCTTAAAGAAAACTTGCAGATACCATTCAATAATGCTTGCAACCTACATATTCAATCTTTGAGACAGGAGCCATTATTATATTTTTTTTTTTCTGCAATGAGTAGGCGAGAGAGCTTATAATAATCACCGAAAACGAAGTTTGTCGAGCCATAAATGTACAAGAAGAGAATAAGTAGAAGGAGAGGAGAAGAGGGGTGGTATGATTGAAAAGAATAATTAGGGGATGGATGGTTTTAGGTGCAAGAAACCAAAGTCATCGGATATTGAATTAGGGTTTCCATTGATAACCACTTAGTCTTTAACTCTGCTCCTTCTTCGTAAGGAAATAAATATATAAATATACATAATATTATTTATTTATTTATTTACATATATATACACACTTGTCATGATTGAAGCTAGAGATTACAAAGGGAATCATGTGTATATTCAATCCAAGTCAGCTGCCAAAATCATCACGTATGCTTTTGCCTGGCCGCTTTCTTCTCCATGTGTTCGCTCTTGACTTTCTTCTTATTTAAAGGCGAATTAAGTCTTGACTCTTTCAATTCTTTTTTTTTTTTTAAATTTTATGGATTTGTTTCTCTCCAATGTTAATAGCAGCTATCCTTCATTAATTAAGGGAAAAGAAGAAGAAGAAGTAGAGCACCATTTAGAAAAGACCAGTTGGATTGGCATAAGCATTAATGTATAGTGCTTGACATCACAAGCATTGGAGATAACATTGAATTTTGGACAACCCACAATCGTACGTTAAATGCACACATTGGCCACAAAGCAAACCATTGACACGATCTTCCCAACAGTCATGCGAACATATTACCTACAAAGAGAGCTTCATTTCATTCTTCCCTAATTTTAATCGAGTTAGGGCTTGGATGGTGCACATTAAAGCGGGACCCGCATCAAATTCGCCGAGCGACACCCGTTCCATCCGTAGAGGGGTAGCGTAGATGGATCGGAAAACGCTCAGAGCAAATTGGGGGCCGTGTTGTTCTCTGACAGGCCTTCTTAATCGGCGGGATACATATGTAGACGGACATCGCCCACGTTAATATTTTGTCTAGCCTGCGTGAGGGGTGCAATTCATAACTTGTATCGGCCAATCAAATGTAAGATTTCTGAATAAAATTGTGTGAAAGTCAGACGCCATGACATTGCTTCCCGTTCGATTTGCAACTTCTAATTTGACACCTTTTTCATGAACATAGAAACCCAATGACATAAAATCTGGACATATCACTTTCAAGTTGAGAAGTGCCCGTCTTTGAAGCGATAAGCTCCATGATCCGTCATGATTCACGAGTCAATTAACACAAAAAAAAAAAAGTACCTGGGCCTGTGATGGAGCCCAATGAAATAGAATGGGCCCATACGAGTTTTCTAGCTGTTGATTAGTCTAACCTACTTGTAGAACATGGTGGGACAAGTGTATTTACAAATTTTTCCATGAGTTCCTTAACCATGTCGAGATCCGAGTCCCTAGTAATCACACTTGTCCTTCCCTTCGGGATGACAACGTCTAGGACAACCGACTTATACGCTCTAATAGAAGTGGTTCGTGTTCGAATGGAATGAAGAGATTGCGATAAATAACAAGGATTGGTGGAATCTCAACGACCTTAAGAAGAGTCGCCGAAAGTTTCAAACAAACGAACAATCGATAATTCCAATGATTTGTGAGACGAATGCACTCATGAGAACGAACGCCACGCGTGTTAACATCAGCTATCCATCACGAGTCAAACGGGGCGACGGTCGTATCTAATGGGTGCTAGTTGGGTACCGCGGAGTGTACGTAAACGGTCCTAGTAAAGGTCATATGGTACAAAAAAGATCTGGTTAAGGGCAATCAAGAAGGCGTCCCCTCAAGGTTGAAGAGGGTAGTGTTTGAGGACAATGATTAGGTCATGGTGATGTCCTCTTAAGCCATGAAAGTGTCCCCCAACGAGTTGCAAACTCAGATGTTTCTTCCCCCTCTCCCTTTTGGCGTTGCTTCCGAGCTACTCTTCCTCTCGTGCATGGTCATTAATTAGTGTGGAGAATACAAAACATTCAGAAGAAAATTGCTTTTCCTTGGGTCCCCGCCCAAAATCTATGGGCGCAATCACCCTACGAGCATGTGAACGTATGATCGAAAGGGGGCGTGGATTGTTGAAAGCGATGACAATGAGGACCAACGAAATGATGATGATGATGATGATCCATTGGGGGTCCGACTTGTTTACTGGTTAAGGATCCGACAGAATTAACGTACTTCTTATGGGAGGTTTTGGGTTGGGGGGAGAAGCTGGTTCAGTCATTATATCGGAAAAACTCCCAAAAAAGTCATAAAATTATTATAATTATGTTAATTCAGTCATAACATTTTGTATGTATGTCAATTCACCCATCCAACCAAATTTTGGGCTGGCCAGTGATGACGTGGCGTGCTGACGCTTATGGTGGCAATTTTCAGTAATATTTTAACATTTCATTTGATTTTTTTCATTTTTTTTCCTTTAGGTTCCCACCCCAATCGAAAAAAAAAAACTAAAGAAAAGAAAAATTACTATAAATATTCAAAAAAAAAATAGAAAAAGTCCACGTTTGGCACCGAAGCAGTCTTGCCCTACACCGACCAATCAAAAGTGGCCAGATAGACTACATCGGCACAAATATAAATTAAGACTGCATTGAAAAAAAAATATAATTAAATTGATATAATTACAATAAATTTGAGATTTTTTTATTTATAGTTCTTCCTCTCGTTATAACAACCAAATCCAGCTGTGGATTTAGTGCTCTTTGGAACGGCAAGCTCACAAGGCCGTGTTTATATCTTGTGTCCCCACGTAAAGTTGAATCATTGATGTCGATGACTATAGGCCTAGCCGATGGTTGACCCCGCAATCATAAAGGATGGAAAAGGAGGAGAACTTTTGCAATTTTTATTTTCTTTTGGATTTTCAACATATGCAATCGTACCGGTGTATGATGATGAAATTTGAAACCGCAAATCATTTCTTTTTCAATTAATAGGATCGTCGAAATTGGCAATAAAACTCTTCAGAGTCGATTCATACCGAGATCACATGATAAACTCACAAACAAAAATTTATCAGCATGACCCATAGATTTCTTGATATCTATCTTATTGCATCGCTATACCCCGTAATAAGCAAGCAATCAAAGTCTCGAAGCGCTTGTTAAGCCAATAATTATTGTAAGGCCTTTCGAAATGGTGAACAAAGCATGAGATATCCATATCTGTTTTCTTATGAATTCATTGCAAGCAATCATTCAGGACAAGCTGGATTTTCGAACAAGTATTGAGTGAGATCTTTGTCTTAATCATAATTACCGCATCCGACATTACGGTGTGATTTTCGGGACACATGATTATGGTTGCTGTTTACGCTGTGTTTTTTTTTTTAACCTTCATGCACATGCTTGCATTAAGGAGGAAACAAAAAGAAGAATCCGAGGCACAATTAATTTGAAGGCAATCTCGATTTCTTTCCTTAGTGTTCAAGGGTTACCGAATCCTACCGAACACGATTTGGTTCATTAGTGAATAGTGACAACGACCCGACATTTTGCTTCCTTAAAAGGGTAAATCGCGAGTTGGAGAGTGGGGAAAAAAGGAGGGGGTGGGGCAGCAATTGGCGTGTTAAGGTTCGGGCCACCAACCGAACATAATTGTTTTGGTCGGTGGTATCTATGTCTTGAGGAGATGATCTAGGGAGATTAGCAGTATAATTACACTTGTCTTTTGGCTCGGTAAAGACGTGAAAGTTTTGATTAAGAAGATCCAACGCCGCACCCGGTAAGGGCGCCAATGGAAATTGCCAATGTCGTTGGCTGATGAACGGAGTGACAAGACCCACATTGAAAACCTCACCTACTTCGTTTCCTGCGTCCTCTCGGTTGAATGTTTTCCGGGTCGATTTAGGTTCCATCTACCTGAAATATATCCGTAGAAACCGAATGTTTAATTTTTGGAATTTGGAACCTACTATACATATCCCGAAACTTGGAACCCGCCATTGTCTTAGGTTTCAAGATCGATTCCAAAGTTTACATAAGTTCCACTTGTATTCTTAATTGAACGATTACGTCAATCAAGACCGATAATGACCACTATTTGCTACTAGTATTTGCTAAGTACAATTCATGTTTAGACACACAAAAAACATAAAATATTAAAAAAATAAAAGTTTCAATCATAGATATCACCAAAAACGAAAGATCAAACTAGTGGTTCCAGGATTATATACTTATTATCGGATGCCATGGAATACCGCTGAGAATCCCACGAAGTCATAGAACAAGGGAAAAAACAAAGAGTTGTTCGAAGTTCCACCTAAAATCTACTCATGTGAATTGATTCCCCAATTTTAGAACTTGAAATCTACTACGCATACCCTAGAACTCGAAACCGAACCGATTCCCACCAGTTTGTATCTCTAGTTCCTGATTTTATCCTCAAACCCTGCTCACCCCTAGTCGGGGTCACCGCCATTGTCAAAAAATAATCTGGAATTGATGGGAAAAGGGGAGATGGTCGCACAAATGATTGCGACGGTGCTCTATCCCCATGCTAGGACAATCTGAGTTATCGATTTATTTGGTCACGGACTCCGGCGAGCAAATCGCATCGGTGCGAAATGGTGGCCAGAACCAGCGGGACACTGTATGGCAAAATGGGCATTAACCCTCGTCGCCGTCAATGGAGATGGGTCATGAGTGTTTAAAGAAACCAGGATACCTAGTCTTGAAAAGATAATTAGTGCACACAAGTGGTCTTGGGATCAAGACAGACATGTCCCATCCGTTTCCGTTCTTAGTAACCCGCCGGCAACCCCCCATGGTGGTACGCATGCCCTGATTTCAATCTCCACTTGCGTGCAATGAAAATCGATCAACCTGCAGGGGGTCCAATACAAAAAAAAAAAAAATCTTGGACGATGTGTGGGTTTTGAACAATCGGATTAAAGATTCCGGCAAGATAGACAATGGAAAGAGTCCACAGAAGCAACACGTCCAGCCCAACTCTCTCTGGAAGCTCCAGCCCTTTTTATAACCTGGATGCAATTCACCCAGAAATCCTAGGATGATGCCATAATGAGTTAGATTTCGGGTTCACCGGTTAAGTAAAAATTAAAAACGTTACACGAGTTATGTCATCCAGTGGAGATGGCCGAGTTGGTCTAAGGCGCCAGATTAAGGTTCTGGTCCGAAAGGGCGTGGGTTCAAATCCCACTCTGCACAAAATCTCTTTTCTGTTTTTGCGATTCCAATGGTGTCGTTCATCCGTCGAACAATGACAAATGTTTTTGGCTACCATTCTTTTCGCTAATTCCCCACAGAACGATCACCGGTAAACAAACTGAAACTTGCAAGAGATTAAGCATGGTTGATAACCTGAAGCAATATTTCATTCTCCGCCGACGATCGGCCATTTAGCTCGAGGACCATAAAAGACGTTGCGGCGAATGGATATTAGTCAGTAATAATGATGAAAAGAGCTGTCAAGTGAAGCATAGCCTCGCAAGACTATATGATGAAGCCACGCAGCAAAAATTGACTTTGTTTGAGGAAACGCAACGCATTGTTACAGAACAGAATGTCGCATAAACCAAAACAGCAGAACTTGAAATCCTCATGAGCTGACCCACAGAACTTGTAGTATATCGACAACTTTTGGGAGCCTGGACATCACAAGTACATGTCTTAACCAACCAGTTGCTGTCCTCTCCTCATTTTTTTTTCCCCTCTGTTGCACTTCAATACAGCTCCGCGAGTTGCCCACACACAACCCCGCACACCCCCACAACAAAATTGGTTGATAGATAATACTTGCCATCAACCTTTAGTCGACTATCCTAAACAGTTGGTATCTTTTCTCCTTTGCTCAAATACTACGCTAGCTATCAAAGAATATACAACTGCATTCAAAATGGACTTCAAATGGGTATTGTTGTACACTCTAAAAGACTTGTCTGATGTTGATGTTGATCCTTGAACTTCTGAGGTAATCCAACAGAAAACAATCATCTTGACGCAAAAAATTCAACTCAAGCGGAGAGATCTCAGCAGTATCTTTGTCCGTAAAGATCCTGGGAACACCTGTGCAGAGAGTTAAACGAGATGGCCCGAATACCATCGTCAGATAACTGACAAATGCGTATCCATTACATAGACGATAAAGATGGTATGGCCAACTACGTCGAACAAGAAAAGGCAAAGTCAGGTCAAATGTTCCAGGCAAGGCACGCCATGAAATTTTGTGTTTCAGTAGCCAAAGCAAGTAGATGAAGAAACAAATATCGATTCAGCACAAAAAACGAATAGTAGATTTAGAACCAAGCAAAACATGTAGTCACACTTTCACCTCTATGTTTCCAAATATATCATTGGAATCGCGGAGTGGCAAAATTATTTTCTAAGAATGTCTCTCGCTATTATTTAGACATGCAAAGGCTCTGACAAACCAAGAAGAAGGATCATCATTCGGCCAGACTAATGGTTCAGCTCCTCAGATTAAGATGTACATTGTAGAGTAGTAATTAGTGTAAACAGGAGAGAGGGGTAAGGAACTTCCCCTACCAACATGATGGAGTCAGCTGTCTCACATCTGAATATAATACACTGAAGAGCAATAACCAGTGTAGATTAAGGGTGTTTGTTTGGCGGTTTGTAAGTGCTATGCAGTTCTTCTTTTTGAAATATCGCTTACAAAAATGAATTAACCAAAATTATTTTCATAATTGCTGAAAATATGTAGGCATAGATTCTGGTTGAATGGTTTTAATGATGTTTTCTATGGACTAATTTCACTAATAGAGTAAAAAATCATTTTTAGGAAATTTTTTTTCAAAAAGTAAAAAATCATTTTTAGGAAAAAGCTTTTTAAAAAGTAAAAAATCATTTTTAGGAAAAAGGTTTTTACGTCATTCATTTTCTGTGAAACACGCGTACCAACAATCAGATTCAAGCAATTCAACATCCTAACAGGGCATAACTTTATGGTAATGAATGAAATCAAGGAAAAATTCTGCAAAGGAACTTGTACCATGAAAGCATTCCCTAGCTTCTCCGGCCATAAGTACAACATCACCACTTCAAGAAACATTGCTATAGGATCATCCTGTCTAGTTTTCCCTCCCAAAAGAAAGACAGCTTTGCATCCCAAACTGTCAGAGAAGTACATATATTGTTAGATTCTCAAAACTAATTACTCCATCATCTTTCTTCTTCAAGCAAACTAGAGAGAAAGTTGGGGAAAACTATGATGTACCTCATGCTAACTATAGGTTTGCTCCAGTCCGCTTCCATGTCATCAAGATGACCACCCAAAGTATCACCTGAGAAGAAATAAGATGTGTAAACACGAGAGTAGTTTCAACTTCTGATCATTTACTGGAAAAGAATTAAATCTTTGATCCGATCAAAAAGAGAACAACAAGTGAAAGCACAATTCAGACAATAATATTATGTACAGAAGGTAAGAGCCACCATCATGGCCACTACGAACTGTTAGGATGCAGCTTATGGCCAAAGACAAGCGTTAGAATTTCGGTTTACATACGGAATGGCTGACACTGGTCCACAAAGTGGCCAAGTGCAGGATACAGCATTTCAAATTATCAATAGAGGGGTTGCAGCTAGCGACTTGTACCTATTAGGGGTGAGCAAGAGACATAGTGGAATTATCGTGATTGGGAAGATTATTGTTCTAATAGATATTAGCCCAGCACTCATGAAATAACTTGTAATGTCCAAGCCATGAGGTTACTCATCCTAAGGCTAGTTTTACTATAGATGTATCATTATATTTTGCAGAAATGGTCAACTAATAGAATTTCCCTTGTTTATTGTAAAATTCTAACACTCTACAGTATGCACCTTCGACCTACTATCACTCTCCTATCTTACTTCCCTTGTTCTCTCCTCTACAGTAAAATTCTAACACACTACAGTATGCATCTTCGACCTACTATCACTCTCCTATCTTACTTCCCTCGTTCTCTCCTCTTTAAGCATGACCCTAGGGTTTACATCATATAAACGTTATGTAGTTCTGCATTGAGGTGTGATTGATTGACGTCAACTTGACTCGACTTGACTAGGCTGTTACACGCTCAACTCAGACAAGATCAAACCTCATTTTTCTCAAAGCACCAGCTAGGTTGGAGGTAGTGCTTTATAAGCTCCAGCTCAACTGGACTAAACTCTATCATTAGAAAGTGATTTTAATTTTTTTAAAGCTTGAGCTCAAACTTGAGTTTTAAAGTTACTGAACAACTTTATATGCTTCTCACGTCCATAGAAGTAAATAACAATGTACACATGCAGAATTTAACAATTCTATTAGGCTTAGGAGCATAGTCAAGTATTGTCAAGCTTGAGTTGGATGCGTCTAAACACTCAAGCTATTCATATTCAAACTCGAAAAATTTTATACAGAGGTCGAACACTCTATGAATCAAACTCGAGTAGTTTGACTCATTTGCGCTCCTATTCGCGCATCAGTTCTCTAAGTTCATTGTTCATTTGAAACACTGTCGACTTCCAATATTACCCACACAATAGAAATCAGGGAAAAGTACCTGATGCAAAGTAATTCACTATTGCAGCTTCGGGTCTAAATTCTTCTCCCTTGGGCATTGCTGGAGTAGCCAGTCTTTTAGCCAGTTGACAGAGTGCATCAGGGATCTTATTGTGTGGAAGAGACACATCATAGTTCCGCTGCATCGTATGGAAAAAAGCTACTTACGTATCAAAAGTATAATGCTGGCCGCATTAATTCCCATAATGCCAAAGAGGCGGCAACAGAACAAGGTTATGCAGCCACAAGCATGTAAATCTTTAGCCACTCATTTCCCTTTATTTACCTGAGACCAGTCAAACTGAAGGCCAAGGGTACTCCATCGTAGCTTCCGTAAAAGAGCACGGGCTGGGTATGACGTGCAACCATTTCCTCTTAATGGAACTTCAAGTTCATCAACGAATTTCCAAGTCGGATGATCTCCATCACTCTCATCTTTGACCAAAACCTTCTTCTCTTTTGCAGCGGCAAAGAGATCCTGTAGAGGGCCATATATCGCATTATGATTCGTTCTATTAGGAGGTTGCGGGAAGCTGAGTAAACCCTCCCTCATCCATTGGCACTGTTCTTCTAGACTTAACGCCCCAGGAATGAAATAAAATCCTACATTATCACAACCAAGTCAAAAACCAAACAAGAAGGAGAGAAGCATATTGATATCTATACAGCACTTTGAAGGATCTCGACCTGGCAAGGACGGGATTTCAGTCCCAACACCTATCAGCAACTGAAGTGCGCGTATGCTAATTGGTAAATGTTAATTCTTTACTCAAACAAAATGGGTTCTTCTACTAGAACATTTACTTTTTCCAATTGCCACACGTAAGACTACAAGCTAAACCTCCCATTCCCATAGGTCAAGCACACGGAAATTTCCAATTCAGGAGGACAAACTTCGACCAGCTAAACAAGAATTGATAAATGGGAATAAGTTGTCGCAGCAATTACCGGGCCGACCCTCTAAGCAGAACACGGGCCGAGGGGAACCGCACTGAACCGCCACGACTCCGGCCGGAAGCTCGCCGCCCCGCTCGTACGCCTCCGAAATAGCCTTGAAATCGATCACGTCCGATACATCCACGGGTTTGGCCTGCTTCTTCCTAGCAAGAAATCACCGACGCAAACGCACGAAACCGTGAGACACTCCAAAAATCAGATTTTTATCCTCCGCGAGAATGTTAGAGAGAGAGAGAGAGAGAGAAGGCGATTACTTTCTCGATGACTTGAGAGAACCGTCGTAGTAGAGCTTGTACTTCTTCTCAGCTTGCCTGAAAGCCGTTCGCTCCAAATCACCGGGAGGCTTCTCTGTCCCGTACATTCTCCGAGCAGGAAGTTTCGATTCCGCGCGCGAGTTTGATGAGGGAGAGATCAATCTCCTACCCCGACTCCATTGTTGTCGTCAGGGTTTCTCGCAGCTCTTCGTCTTCGTTTCCTTGACCTGACTGGTTATTTTGGATGATTTTCACAATTTTCTCGCACGGGTACGGGACAACTTTTTTTTTTTTGAAAAAAAAATGGGTCCAATTTTTCTTTTTTGTTAAATAAAATTAAATTATGGGCCCCGAGCAACTTCGGGTATTCCTGAGATAATGAGAAGAAGAAAAAATATTTTTTTTCAATTTGAGAGTAACAGGAAAGGCGTTCAATGTCATTTTCGGATAACTACTGTCGAGTAGACTCGTATGACAATGACCCACGCTTGTGTAAGTTATCAAAATTTCAGCTCTTCTTGCATTGTCTACATGTCTTGACACAACGCTTTGTTCACCAATTTCTTGTAAGAACGTATCCCAGTTATGTAGGATCCTCTTTATATTTGCACAATGGAGTCTTTGTGATTAAACTTTTAGTTTGCATGATTTGCGCACTTCAATGTCTTCTTTTTACTAGCCCACTTTTCTCGTGGGGTCCAATCATTAGCTCCCTTAGTTAAGTTTAGTATCACTTAAATTATAAAAAATATCATAGATTTTGATACTAAGAATGTGAGAATAATATCCACGAATTTAGTGAAATTATTTAGTTTCTAAAATAAAACTTATTTATTTTGACACAAAAAGTCCTTTTAACTACGTCATTATGCCCCAACATGAATTATATCATCTTAGGTATAAACATATGCCTTACTTATACACATATATTCATTTTGTAATCGTTATGTCCTAGCAATTAACTTTAATATCTATTTCGACACTCATTATACTTTTCGTCTAGTTATATTTTTCTCTTTCTCTATAAATATAAGTGAAAATCCATCCAAATCCGTAAACTTTATGTTTTAGTATCCTCATTTATTATGAATTTTTAAAGCTGTACAAGGTATTCATTGGACGAGTCAAACCACACGGACACGTCAACGAAAATAAGAATGGCAGGAAATATTTCTCGAAAATCATTGTTTTTTTTTTTTTTTGGTCGACTCGAAAATCAGTGTTGGGCAAGCACAAAAATACCTCTTTTAAAAAATATTTCTTGCTTCCGATAAAAAAATATATTTCTTGTTTTATTTTATGATTCTTTTAATATCGGCGTTGGCTACAAAAGCGAAAAAACCCAACCGGCCCACTTGACCCGGGCTGGACTGCCCATGAAGAAAAGCCCAATCTCAACTCGTCCAATTAATCGCGGCGTTGAGGCCGAAGAGTCGTCGCCCTCCTCCTCTTTCGCTCGATCGCTCGCGTTGAATCGAATCTCGAGTCACTCGAGACCCTCGCCGTCGGTCCGCCTCGCCTCCGGTCGTCATGTCTCAGGTACTCTCTTCTGACTCCGATCCATCTTGGACTCCATCGAATCTCTCCTTCACGGAGCCTTCGTATCCGTTTGCGATCGCTGGAATCCGTGATTCCTATCTCGGATGGATATGCGCATGTAATCAGCGTCGAACCGTGGTCATGTGATGTGTTGTGTTGTTGTTTCAGGTGGACAACAGGAACTCTTCTGCTGCCAAGCGGGCACGAACCGACGGTAAACCATCTCATCGTTCCCTCTCTGCTGTGACAGTTTCTTTTTCCTTTTGCTTTTGGTATAGGACAATTTGTGCCAGTTCGGCACAAAGAAGAAGGATAATTGATCCAGAAAAAGGAAATATCTTTAATGAATTTGATGGGGTAACCTATGTCGTTTGCATGACTACAGTTCTGATTTTGACCTACTAAACATGCTTTCAACAAAACCGGAAATTGGGACAAGAATTGACAAAGACGACATTATCGAGATCAAAACGGAACCAAGAAGTTACTTTCCTGGTTTGTTTAAGCCAGTCTAAAGGGGAATTCTGATGTATTTAGGAATTTATAACATGTTTTTTCTGTGTTAATGCCATGGGTTTCGGCTTAACTTATGAGGTAATTATTATTGTTGGTCCCCAGAGAATAGATAGGACATGCTTCCGCTTCCTTCACTGTTCCTGTTAGATCTCCGTGCCGATGTTTGATTAGGTGAAAATTGCAGGTAGTCGGAGGGAAGATGACTGGACTTGCCCTAGCTGTGGGAATGTAAACTTTTCATTCCGGACAACTTGCAACATGCGGAATTGCACTCAACCGAGGCCAGCTGATCATAACTCGGTAATATATGGCTATGTGTGATGTAAATTTTCTTGATGGCTACATGCTCTGCTGATAGTTATGGCCACACTCGAATACAAGCCTAAAGTATTATCGTGCTTGTTCCTTTCTTCCCCTCCAAGATTTTCTATTAGATACTTGATGTCCCATTATTGCGATGCAATGCTAAATAGGTTGTTTGTTTTGCGTTTGTCAAATGCACTTTTTTCGAAGATATGTCCCTGCTAATTTTTGCTTGTTTAACGGACGGAATTAGTTATGCGAATTCATATACTAGCTTTATGCATTTTCGTGTGCATTATTAAATAGGAGATGGGGCTAGCATGTCGTGTGTCTCTATTTCACTATTAATTGCGCTCGTCTTTGTTGGAGATAAATATCTTGCTTTCCACTAAGATGCCCACGACAATAACCTTTTGTGCTCAAGTTCAATAAGCTTACGTTTCCTAGGCTGGATCCACATAATTATCCTAGCGACTTGTTTGGTCAATGGTTGCTTTTGCTCCCAGATAGGTAGTCCAGGTTTCAACATTTTTATTCCTAACACTGTTGATCTCCTTGTGAGTGTTTGGGGCAAAAATGTTGTGACATCATGTTTTAGCTGCCTTTTCTAATCAGAAGGCAGTTCAAAGAGACTGGGAGTATCTGAATTATGTGGTTTTAAGGTGGTATGGGATACCATAGCATGCATAAGAAGTCTTCACACGGAACTTTAGTTGCTAACCAAAAGATATAACTAACATCGAGGCTTGTATGCTATGTAAACCAAATTTCAAGGTGAAAAGCTAATTAACAGTCAATGCGTGTGATTGGTGATCCTTTTTCTATTCTCAAGATGACCGGTTTTGCTATTCGGCTTAGTTTATGTCTGCTCTGCCGCCTTTTGGCAATATAGTAATCCCAATGTGATGTTGCTAAGCTTTCGTGTTTCGTTTTCCTCAGAAGTCTGCAATGAAGCCAGTGCAGCCCCTCCAGAGTTATTCATCACCGTCCCCATATATGGGCGCTGGGGGCCCGTCCTCTATATATATGGGAATGCCACCGTATGGTTCTCTCTTTAATGGTTCCTCAATACCACCGTATGATGTTCCGTATTCTGGGGGCTCAGCGTATCATTACAATTATGGCGGTCGCCTTTCTGCTGGTAATCCTTATAGACCGCTTCATCTATCTGGAGCGACACCTTATTCAAGTGGATCGATGATTGGAAATGGTAATGATTATTTTGATTTTGCTACGACTCTGGTTATTGTACAGACTGCTGGGTGGCAATTAGGATTTTAAGTCTTGAATGGTTAAAAGATCCTTGGCTCTAAATCATATGTGGTCGTTTTTCAATTTTGTTTGGCCGAAGTATTTTGGTTTTCGCCTTTCACTTCGTATATCTGTTTTTGAAAGATTTTCCACTTTCGAAGCTAAATCACAGATAGTGGAGTTACACGAGAGCAAATGAAAAGAAGTAATTAACTCTGCTTGTGTATTGTCTTTAGGAAGTCTCTACAAGATCCGGTGTAATTGCTGATTGTTAATCTTGCCGGTAATGGTTGCCTTTTGTTCTTTCTCAGGTGGAATGTATGGGGTGCCTCCTATGATGGACAGATATGGCTTGGGTCTTCCAATGGGCCCTGGGGGCATGGTATATGCGAAATTTCTCTCTTTCTTCAGATGTTGCTGCTTTTACCTTGTCACTCTACAGCTACATTATATAGTGTTGATCTTTCAGATATTATGCATGTCACTGTTCTGATATTTATTCTCTCAGGGACCACGGCCTGGATTTTTCCCTGATGATAAACTTCAAAAGAGGGGGCAGGTTTGTATTCCATGGCTGGTTACTGCTTTTAAAATCAACAATATGAATACTGGTTCATCTCCCACTGACATTATATTTCCTTTAAATACCTTGTAGATGCAACACGTGATAACGACTGGACGTGCCCGAATTGTGGAAATGTTAACTTCTCTTTTAGAGAAGTATGCAACATGAGGAAGTGCAACACTCCAAAGCCTGGATCACAGGTTTGTGCTGCTTTGGCAAACAATTTAGCAGCTTGAGGAGATTGAACTTTGTGGCTTTCTTTTATGTGGTTGTTTTATTCCTGAGTTATAATTTTGCTCTTGGTAATTCATTTTAGCTAAAGAGTATTAAATGATTTAAATTAATGGACTTTTTTGCCCTTCCAACTGCAGGTTTCAAAACCTGATAAAAACTATAGTAAGTTATCACTGCTGACCATGTTGCTTGCCTCATATTTGTTTGTATCGGTACTCATACATAAAGTTGCTTACAGAACAAAAAATGCCTGAGGGCAGTTGGAAGTGTGAGCAATGCGGTAACATAAATTACCCATTCCGGACAAAGTGCAACAAACAGAATTGCGGCGCCGACAAACCATCCGAGGCTGAGAAATCTCCCCCTCCAGCGGAGGATGAAAATGATCAGGTCTGTTGTGTAATGTGCTCCCCGTACTCCCGCTTCCTGAATTTGTTGTTGTTTCTCTCAACCATCTGTACAATTATCAATAAAATCAGTGGAAGAATAATAAACAGCCATGTTAAATTAGTGAATGTTCATCAAGTTTTTATCTTCGATTTGTTTTATAGTATGACTTCTTTCGTGCATTCATTGATAAGCAATTGTCTACTGTTCCAGTGAGTACTAGGACATATTTGAGGGTTGAGAAGGTCCAGAGTTGTCGTCCAGCTTTGCTACAATGTGGGTGTCTGAAAGTCAGTCTTGTCGTCCTCATGTTGCAGCGGTTGTCAAGTCACTCTACCCTCTCATAATTCGTGTCAAGGTGGTTGTATCAAATGGTGGTTTATATGGTCTCTATGGATCCTTCAAACGCATTATCTGTCAGCGAGCTTGACTGGCAAGGATTATTCAGTTTGGTTTTTGTTTGGTACTTTAGGCTCTTGAACTGCAAGTGAGTCATCTTTTCCAGCCAGTAAGTGTTATTTGCATCAACAAAGTTAAAAAAATGCACGGAAATCTCTGGGGCTGATGTTTCTGGTTTCATGTGTTTAAGTTGTCACTGGGTAGTGGCTGATCCATGGAAAGAGAAAAAGGGGTTCACAGCAAAGGTGAAGTAGAATTGTTCCAAATGCTTTTGCCTCCATGGGCAGAGGTTCTGAAGCCCTGATTTTGTCTGTTGACTGTAAGTTGACAGTCCTAATCTTTAGGCATTGTGAGTTGGTGTCGGGTATTGAGAGTTCTGTTTCATGCTGAATGGGTTAGACTCAATTTATATGGACATAGAGCAATGTTAGGGATATGAAGTATTTGCTATTCTTTACTAATGACGTGCCGGCACATATGACATGCTTTAATTATGAATTGCCAAATATTTAAAGAGTGGGGTCCAGTGAACATATCTCAGTCAACAATAACAGGTTGTCATGTCATTTAGTAAACAAATTTTAGTACACTTATTTAGTACATATTGCATTTCTCATGAGCATATGCTCTTAGATGAGGTCTTTCTTGTGCCATCATTATGTATGTCCCTCTGACTTTAAATTTTGTAGAAGCTGCACAATGATATTTCTTATGTAGTCATCGTGAAATATCAAACTTCGTCACTGCCAATGTCGTGAAATAGCAAGTCATTTTTATTGAGCAATCTGTTGCCGCGAGTATTAGAATGCCCTGCCTCTGACTCCGTAGTAGCTGCTGCAAAAAATTAATGTCTCCATTCCAGGTCTTCGTCTTGCATAGTGCATTCTGCCTCTGTTGGCGGCTGGGGGATGTAACATTAGGAAAGGGGGTGTTAATCAAGCATTAGGAACAAAGGTTTAATTTATTAATGCACCCTTTCTTTGTAGAAAAACTTGTGACCAATCATTTGGTATAGCTTTTGGGCAACAGTTTCGGCTGTGAAAAAGGTTATTACGGTTTTTTAAATAGGCATTTGGCACACACTTTATCATTGCAGCACTTCTAAAGTTATAGCGGCTTAGAGCAACTTTTAGGAAACTGTTGTCTGGTTTTCTCGCCCCTAACTTTGAGGGGTTGTGGATTGAACACATATATTACCAAACATGCAAGTTACGGCATTTTACAGCAGAACAAAGCTACAGTTCCTTGTTATACCGGCTTAGTATCTTTAGCATCGTTCTTTCGAAAGCTTCATCAAGCATCGTGGTTACTTTGGTTTGTGATTAGTCTTGGTTGCATCTGTTCCCTGGACATATTAAACCATTAAACCCTAAGAAAGCTAGTGGGGGGTGGTGAGTGTTTTTGTCTATGAATGCGTAGCTCTAAGCTTTTTACCTTCATTTAGTCGGTTTCTTGCTCAGTTTCTCTTGTTTAAAGTAAAAGCGCGTGCTTTTTTCGGCCCTGCGACTCTCTGTTGCCGTGCTTGTGCTCTGGTCTCTTTGTTTTTTTGGCTTATGATACAGCAACGTTGGAAGGCTCGAAGAAGAGACCCGGATACAGATAGGACTGTCCTTCCCACCCGTAAAATTTAATATGAGCGCTCCTTGTCAAATTTGACTTTACGTCTTTTCCTTCGTTTGAACTTCAACGTGCAGCTTGTCCTTTCATTTGCCACTTAATGGTTTTTGCTTTGCCTTGGGGGCCTGCATGTCCTAGCCCTTTTACGTTTCTGGCTAGAAACATGCATGATTGACAGCTTTGATTTCAGCGTGTCGGTTCTTCTATTTTCTTTCAGCCTTGAGCTTGTGCTTTTTAGAAAAGCAGTGAACAATCAAAAGTCCAAAATGTAATAACTATGTGTAAGGGGCATGTCAATAATTGTGAGATATGGAAAGTTCTAAGTGTTTTGGGCGTTAGAAATTGTCCGTCCGTCGAAACATGTAAATGAATAGAAAAGTAAAACTCTTATCTAAACAAAACCCGAACGTAGAAAAGGAGCCAG
Organism: Rhodamnia rubescens; assembly: GCA_021437795.1. Classification (NCBI taxonomy): domain Eukaryota; kingdom Viridiplantae; phylum Streptophyta; class Magnoliopsida; order Myrtales; family Myrtaceae; genus Rhodamnia; species Rhodamnia rubescens. The sequence continues at coordinate 811,965 of JAILYA010000063.1, read as the reverse complement.
GATGAGGTTGCTTGATAATGAAAGAATTTTAATTTAATTATTTCTTCTTATGGAAATGTTTGCTTTATCCAAAAGTTCACCACAGTTCTTATGTTGTTGCATAATATTGGACTTTTATGAATACCGTTTCCCTTCCTCTTCCTTGAATTGAAACAAATTTTAGAATTATTAATTATCTAATTCCTTTAGTAGATATAGAGGAAACCTCTTCCCGGTTGAAAGCCAAGCAAATGATTTGAGAAATATTTTTTCTAATAATGGTCGTTTATATCGCTTGAAATAATTAGTCAATGAGAAATGCTTTTTTATTGTCAATAATAGTTTATGTCCAAATATTTTCCTAAATGATAAATATTTTTTATTTATTCATTTTTATAAGTGATCTAAACGATTATTTTTAAGAAAATATTTTTCAAATTATTTATTTTTCGTAATATAATCGGAGCGAACAAAGTAGTTTTCGGCGAGGCATGGAAAGATTGAGGGACCTAGCCAATGAGAAGGCTTCCTTCTCGCCATTTTTTTCTCATATTTCCCTCCATTTTTTCTGTGAATCTTGCTAGCGGGACATATTGAATCATGGAGTTGCACCCATAATTTCATTTTGATTGTTCCTGAACAACCAATCCATTTTTTCTGTGAATCTTGCTAGCGGGACATATTGAATCATGGAGTTGCACCCATAATTTCATTTTGATTGTTCGTGAAGCACCAAAGAGAGGTTTGCTTAAACAAAGGAGAACAGCACCCACGACGCTAGTGTAGACGAATGACCATTCCAAAACATGGATGGATGTCTCCTCGATATAGAAAGAAAGGAGGATTATTGGACAGGAACCGTCGAGGCGCACATATTAAGCCTCGATCAACAAAAATTTCGGCTTAGCATCGATTCTGTTGGGCTCCGTTTGGGTCGGATGCAAGTCCGGCTATCCCGTAGCCGGTGGATGGCAATCTGATTGAGCTCATTGCATGCTCAATTTTTTTTCCTGATTCCTGCTGACTCTTTTAAGTACTTTCCCTCTTGTTCAAACAACATTTCTTTTGTAGTTTGGGGGCCTTTGAAAGTGCAATGTGGTGGAAGAACGTGATGAGGTGAGACGGGGAGCAGCGGATCGTCAGCCCCTCCCCCACCTCGTTACAAAAAAAAGGCGATTCGGCACACGAGTAAAAGAAGAGGGAAGCTCCATCATTCAGGCCATTAATCATTATTACTAGCCAGTACTAGTAGCCATATCAAATTCCTTACATTATTTCTTGTCAACTTTTCTTCAGCCCTCTTCCCGAGACAGCACCTATCATTATTCATTACCCACCGGTTCCCCCGTTTTCTTCCTTTCAAAACCTCATCATTGTCGCCTCCTCGGAATTATGACTCCATAGTTACCAGATTGCCCCTACTTTCTCGGTCGAAATTACAGCCCCGTCCTACTTTTTCTCGTTCAGAAACTGGCTACTCCCACTTTAGTTACTCATAGGCGTGAAGACTTTTCCATCCCTCGTCCATTCGATCGAGAATTGTAATTGTGTCAATTTAATCATGAATTTTATCATATTTTGTCAACTAAATTTGTCTAACCAATTTTGATAGAAAAACACTCATGTCGGCGTGACGGCACGGCCGACTTTGACATGAGTAGATTTTAATTATATTTTATTTTTTTTTTAAATTCTTATGTTTTTTCTTTAATTTTCCTATTTTTTCAAAAAATATCAAAAAAAGTCATAAATTTATTGCATTTGTGCCAATTCGGTCATAAACCTTTTGCACTTACGCTAATTCAGTCTTAAACCTTTTATTGGATCCAATTCACCCTAAACACTTTGTAATGTTGCCAATTCAACTCATAAGCCTTTTGTATTTGTGCTAATTGAGTCGATCCGATCAATTCGACTAGAAATCGCTAACGTGAATTTCGATTGTCCTACATGGCACGATTAGCGCCGACGTGGATAATTTTTTAATAATATTTTAAATAAATGAAAAAATTGGCAAGAGAAAGAAAAAGATGAAAAAAGAAAAAACCAAAAATATTATTAAAATTTATTTAAAATATTCAAATAATATTAAAAAAATATCCACATCAGCGTCAATCATGTTACATAGGACAATCGACGTCCATTTTCGAACTAAATTGGTTGGATTAACTCAATTTGCACAAATACAAAAGGTTTATAACTGAATTGACATCATTACAAAATGTTTAGGACTGAATTGATACCAATGCAAAAGATTTACGGTTGAATTGGCACTAAAAAAAAGTTTAGAATTGAATTGACATTAATGCAATAGGTTTATGATTTTTTTTTAATACTTTTCCCTCTTTTTTTCCCTAGCTTAGGGCCGGCTAACCCTTGTCCGCCTAAGTACAAGGGGAAAAAAAAAAGAAAAAGTAAAGAAAATAATAAAGCGCGTGTACGATAAGACGCGGAAGATGCTTAATCCGAATCTTCTTATCCACCCATTTAAACCAGTAAGGGAAGAGGTGAGGTGCGAGGGAGACAACAAGAAGTGCTTTCCTGGAAGCAAGGACCTTGGTATGATTTCAGAGTACTCTTTGACTATCTGTTCGGAATTTTTTTTATATTATTCTTATTATTGCCAATTGATGTTGGTATTTTTCGTTTTCAGACCAATTGATGTTGGTCGACCCCGTCGAGTTTGGGTAGGGAATGAGGTGGCGTGCACAAGGTTCTAAGGTGGGAGAAAGCAACGGAATTGGAAACTTTCAAGTGAATAAAACAGTCATTGAGAGTCAGCTTAAGAAAAGCTTTCATGGAAGAGCCCTCCTCGAGCGCCCGTACACGTAAGTCTGTCCATCCCCCGCTCAATTAGAAATCTCACCAGGCATGAGATTTTCAGACTTCGTACTGGATTCCTAGGATAACTTAGGGCAGATGATGCTTGACATTATCAATTTACGTGGGACGTAGTCAAGCACGTTCATGTCCTCAATGGGGTAAGTCCGCTTTTATCCGAAAAATAAGCATGTTGTGCATGGTTTGGACCCGACCCATCAACTTATTTATTGTATGTCTAGACAAGTTTAATTAGATAGGTTTAGACATACTATTCAAATTGACATGTCCTATCTAGATGCATTCAAACACATGTACGGACATCCAAACCCATTTTGCATGTTGTTTTAAGGCATCGTAAACGGGTCGAATTCTCAAATTAGATATAAATTTGACACAACAAGCTTTTCTTTACCCCGGAAGAATGGGTGAGCCCGTATTGCCCTATTACCATTAAGTTACGTTAAAAAGTTTCTTATGTAACATGTGCTAAACAATTGAGAACAGTAATAGACAATATAAAAGATATCTATGAAGTTGATTTACCAAGTGATGTAATGGATTGCAAATAAGTACTTAATCATATTCTAATGTATTCAATAAAAGCCTAGCTTATCTTTTTAAAAATCTTTAGAGCTGGCTGACTGCATATCAAATTTTTAGGATAAAGTTTCTTAAACTCAATGTAGACACACCACAGGGCATTAGGTATGCTAACCCGATATAGATGAACCTCGAGGAATTCGCTGAATGATGCATTCCATGTGATTAGTTCAATTCCATCATAATTCAGTTTGGTGGGCCAATTAACTCCTAGGATGTAAATCAGTGCAACATGTTGGGTACCATGATGGATATTGTGGCCAAACAAACAAGAAATTATTCTAGCATCCACTGATCGAATCGGGGAAACTCCGGAGAGCCCCACGATTTGGCATTGAAATGAGTAAGTCTTATCTGATTTTTCATCATGACTGCCTTGGATGCATGAACAAGCTTTGTAAGCAAGTCGGATTCAACTACGCACTTGATGCATATGATCGTGGTGGACTCTCAAAAGGAAACAAAAGATATGAGAGAGAGAGAGAGAGACAGAGAGAGAGAGAGTCGGCTCATGATGGCTTGGTTGTGCGAGCATTTTGATAATTAGTGTTTTGGTAATTAGGGTTAGAAAGTGTTTTGCTCGTTTAGCTTCATAATTACGTTTTTTTTTTCTCGGTCGAAATCTCTATAATTAGCTTGTTTTGTCAAAAATTCACTACTTGCGCAATTTGATATTAGTATCACCATAAAAGGATTAAATTTTGACCATACTACGATGGTGCACTCGAGTAACTTGCTTTGATATTTAATGGATTTTCATTAATCTTTCGACACAAGTGAAAACTTGTCATTTTCTTTTATTTCCAATGAAAAGAGACTAATAAGAGAGGTGAGCATGGTTTCAAAGTAAAATTGAGAACCGGACTAGTGGAAACATGGTAGGTTCTAGATTCTAGATATGCATGGTATCTTTCATGTTCCACATCCTAGGACCTCAAACTTGGAGCCTGAAATAGTCTTTTTTTTTTTTTTTGGTTCTAAGTCTTCACGTGACTATATTCCACGTATCCGATAATAAATATGTGATATGAAATCGTTAGTCTAAGCGTTTATTTCCAGGCTTTATTAAAGACTAAGACCTTTAATTTGTTAATATTTCATATTCTTTGTGTGTCTAAATGTGAGTTATGTTCGATGGATTATACTAGTAAATATTGGTTAATTTGATGTGATAATTTATTGCAACTGTTCACTTGGGAATACATGTGGAATTTGAGTAGACCCTGGGATTGATCGTGGAACCCATGATAGGATAGGTTTCCGGGATGTGCGTGGTAAGTTTCAAATTTCAAAAAATGAAGAACCGATTCGACAAGTCGGTCCTAGGTTTTAGATGGCACATGAACCGCTCACCCTAAACTAGTAGGAGGAAAAAAGTATAGTTTGAGTTTTGGATGGAATGAGTTTTCTCGAAGCTGGTGGTCGACTTATCAAATCATATTCTTAATAATCGGATCTTACCATGATACATTGAATTTTTTATTTTATTTTTTTGTGCGAAAGATTACACAAATTTATAAGATGGTAGGGATTGTTTAGGAATATATTTATGGGTTTGTACGTAATTTTCGCAAAGGACGCTTTTAGGGCAAAATTTTTCATTTGAAAAAGCCTCGCACCCGGAGGAAATGAGTGGGAATGATGGACGATCGAGCAGGTGAGACTCCCCTAATTCTAACAATACCATCATTAAGACTGGAAAGCGGTGGGGCCCGATCGTGCGGCTCTGCGTGTGGGGGAACGATCGGATGGGGGAGCGCATCGCCGGCCGTTGGATCTTCGTGAGAAAAAGCGAAAGCCTTCCGTCCCGGAGAAAAAGGTCTTCGGCCTTCCTTCTTGACCAACGAGCCCGTCGTTCGCACGTGCGGTGAACTACTACTACTACTGTGCTCTCTTTTGCCTTTTTTGATGATCACAAGCCCTTGGAGAAAATATCCCAAGCCTGAAATTTGCGCAATAATTTATCCTTACATGTTTAGGTTATATAAGGACCGAACAATCGTATGAGTGTAGCCAATGGGGCATTTGGACGAGTTGATTGAGTTTTCTAGACCTTAAACAGATTAAATTGATAAGGTCACAAGTTCGACTCCCGATGATCGCGTCTTGAAAACTTGCTCGGTGGTATTGACATACCCGCACTACCCCAAAGAAATAGTTCATTGCACGTGAAAAATTTTAATCATAAAAAAAAAGACTCAAGTATAAGTGTCCTTCATAAATTATCAAGAAAAAAGGTCACAAAAAATTTTAAACGATGGCAATCGCGACACATTTTTTCTGATTTTTTTTACATAAAAAATCTCAATTAAAATTTACCCTTCGTCAAGGTTTCGTCGGATGATTTTTCGGCCAAAATAACGTCGTCTAGACGCTGTCTCAATAGTGTCGACTTTCGACATCCACGTACATAGATTTTTAAAGGTGCTTATTGACGAAATATTAATGGAGGATAAATGCGCTACACGGTAAAATTTTGAGATTTTTTAGTGTCACAAGATAAAATTTAGCGTAAATGTATCAAAGTAGGTATAGTTTTAAGTTTTTTGTGGCTTTTGCCCAATTATCAAATGAATTCTGCTTTCCATGATTTCAAAATTCATTGTTACAATTCTTCCAACAACAATGTTTATGCTGAATGACAATTCTCAAGTTGGCAAATTGACGAATTAATCGATACGTATTTTTTTTTTTATATAATTGAGATTTTCCACGTGTAATGAATTAATCGATACGTATTTCTATTCTCTTTTCAACATCGAAAAATAGAAATTAAAGGAAATACGATTATCGCGAGCATGGATTTGCGAAACCCAAAGTACATGAGTTATACAAGAGCTCGTAAGCCACCGGACTTCACATGTCTTGTCAAAGAGGCATCGGAAGTCATGAAAGATGGCCCATAACCATAAAAAGGTGGGAGATGATAAGAAAAGATTTGACTTTTGTGGACTTCCTGTGGTTCGTTGACCGGCAAGGGAGAAAGAGGTAAATTCACCAAGGGACGGTTCAAGACAGGGCCGGGGGGGGGAGGGGGGCGTGGGCGGAAATGGACAAAGGAAATAATCACGAGAGCGAAGTTGCGTGCGGGAAAATATAAATAATTAATTTCGATTTTTTAATGACCAAAAATTAGAAATTTGGAAATAAAAGGAAGAAGCGAAAACCGGTGCCGCTGACGTGGAAACAGATGAGTGGGTGACCCCCGGGGGACGGACTTTGAAGCATAAGACACTCGGAGAGAGAGATTGTATCAGAGAGAGAGAGAGAGAGAGAGAGATGGTGGCTGCGGTGGCGATTTGCGGCAGAGCCGCCGCAGAAGGTGGCGTGTAGAGCCGATTGACGACTTTTTTTCCTTTTTCCTCTAGGGAGGGGCATGGAAGTGGAGCTGGCCATGCTGAGACATTTCATAGGTCAGCTTCAAGAGCTCTGCGAACTCTACGGCTCTAACTATCATCGCCACCTTCCGGACACCGAACCTCGCCCCCTCCTCCATCAACACCTCAATCGCAGGTCCAGTCTCTGCGCAATCCGTCGTTTTCCCTCACGGTTTGGGCCAGAATACGGTTTCTCCGTGCTATGGTTTTTTCTTTTTTTTCGTCGTTTTCGGCTTTTTCCTTGCTTGGTTGTTAGGTTTCGGAACGTTGCGTCTCTGTAGTTTCGATTTTGCGTTGTTAGTCGTTGTGATTTGCTTTGAGTTCTGCTCTTGGTTTCGGCTGTGTAGTTTTTGCTTGTGGAAATAGCTTCTACCGTTTTGCTTTCTAAATAATTTTCGAGTTGGGCGTTTGATGGTTTACTTGTAATGGTTCGCCTTCTTCATGCAACTTTCATCTCTTCATTGCGAGTGCGCTTGTGTGAATCGGCTTGCCTTTGAATCAGCGGCAGCGTGCGTATGGGCAATAATGTGGGTAGAGTTTGGGTATCTTAAGAAAGGAAAAGTCTTGGAAGAATTTGGTCATTTTTAAGAAGTGAAATTTATTTGTAGGGTTTTAGGATGAGCAAGGTTCGGGCAGATGTTTATGGTCTAGTTGATAATTATGGATTAACTGATGCATTCCGGAATTAAAGTCAGATGTTAAAGGATAAAATTTTAGAAGCTTGCTATCCAGGCCACAACACAAAGGTCTTCTAAGTTCGCTTCTCTCAATCTCTGCGACTACCGAAAGCTTTCTAATTAAAGTAATCGGAGTCGTCTTCCTTCAAGCTGAAAATATAGTCTTCCTTCCCTAGAACCCCCGCCCACGGAGATAACGATTACATAAAGATTTTCTCGATACAAAGGATAGCCCCCATTCCTCGAATTGTTAGCGATTCAGTCCACCGATTTGGCTCAGTATTAAGCATTACGGCTTAGTATTAACCGTACGGTTTCTTTTTTTGTGGACAATGTGAAATTTCATCCACCTTACTAATATTATTAGATCATCCTGTTTGAGTTTGATTTACATATGGTAGATTTATCTCCAAGATCACATAGCTTGAACTCTGATTTACATATGTATTTTTCAGATTTTATTTTGTGAAAATCCATCGTAGCTGGGTCCTTTGGTTGTGATGTGGAAAAAAATTGATGACTTGTCTTGCATATTCATATCTAAGGCCGCCATGCTCAACTGTTATTGCATAGTCTTGTTCTTTCAACTAAAAGGGTGAGAATGTTTCCATGTCGGTTCTTTTCCGTTATGACTTAAGTGATGTTAAGGTCCTGTTTAATTTTGTTTACTGAGCAGATTGTGCCATTCTAAGAGGAAACTGTATTTCAGAGAGAATTTTCAACTCATAGCGTTCATTGGATCCCTGTATCTTCCTAGTGTTAGATAAATTTATCCTGCTATGGTATTGTGATGGAAAGAAATAAAGCAGTTCGGTTCTCTGTAAAGATATTATCCTTTTAACGGTTTTCATGAATTGATGCTCCCTTTTTTTCCTTTCAATTTAGCAAAAACCCACCTCTATTTTATCTTTGATATTTCTGTATTCCTTTATATTGCGTGGTCTTCATTGTTGCTATTATATGGAGATTGATTTGTAGAATTCTGGAGGTACGATCACATGTTTTACATCTTAGGGCAGACTTTGTGTTAAATCAAAGACTGAATTTAGTCCATAGTGATAAAAGGTGAAACAGTTGTTTAAGCAATGTGCGGTGAACTTAAATCTGACTCCGAAGAGAAGAAATCCTTGATTTCAAAAGGTTTCAAAAAATCTAATGCAAATGGAATTAGATGTCATGTGGAATCTGTCTCTTATGTTCACCTGTGGTTCTCCTCAAATCTTTTTGAGGTGTTTGATTCTCTACAAAACGCCATATGACTTTGTTAGGACTCTGGAAGAAACAGAATTACAGGTAAATACAGGAAGTATAGTTGCTAAATGTTATTAACACAACTATTAAACATCATCCTTTGGATAACACTTTTCAGTTGATCTCGGCTATAAATTGTGGAAAGGCATTTTGAGAGGAGTTCTGATTTTTTTCTAATGATGATTTGAACATGCCTTTCCAAAACAGTTCTGGTTTCTGTCTATTGTGTATTGAATTCATGGCTATGCCTTCTATGTAGTGTTTCGAACTTTATTGATGTGATGCGTCATGTATGAAGAGTCTTTCTCGTGTGTGCATGAGTTCATGTGTGTTCTTTAATGTCAATTCTCTGGTTGGAGCTTTTTGAAATCCTTTATTCAAGTGTGTGAAGCAGTTATTTTGCACTATGAATATGCGACTGTAGTTATAGAACTCAACAATTCTTCGTGAAACAGGCTTTCTGAGTGTATTACGCTCTCTTCTAAATCGAGAGGAGTAATGGTTTGCAGAGCTTGATGGTTTATTGTTCCCATGTAAAATGCAAACCATTTCTCCTTTCGATTTAGAAGAGAACATATGAATACACCTTGAATAACTTTAATTTAAAGAATTTCACGAATTTGATATTTCAATTTATAGCGTTATACACTCAGAAAGTCTGTTTCACGAAGAATTGTTGAGTTCATGTGGGTCCTTTAACTTCATTCTCTGGTTGGAGCTTTTTGAAATCCTTTATTGAAGTATTTGAAGCAGTGGGTCCTTTAACGTCATTCTCTGGCTGGAGCTTTTTGAAATCCTTTATTGAAGTATTGGAAGCAGTTATTTGGCATTATGCATATGCGACTATAGTTATAGAACTCAACAATTCTTCGTGAAACAGGCTTTCTGAGTGTGTAACGCTATATATTGGAGTATCAAATTCGTGAAATTCCTTAATTTAAAATTATTCAATTGAAGGAGTAAGGGTTTGCAGAGTTGAATTGTTCTATATTTCCCTTAAGTGTAGATGCATTTTACATGCTTTTATTTCTGATGAGTCTTCTTCTCCATCTTTGGTAGAATTGATTGATGAGTCGACTGATGAAATTTCTTGCTTTATGTTGCTTAAAAATTCGAAGGTGGTGCCTAGTCATGTTCTGACCCAACAAAGAGACCATAGAGTAGATAATGCTCTGAAGGATGAGAATGTGCTAATTGCTGTATATGATTTCTTCATTTGTAATGTGATACTTGCTTGGAGTGCCCATTAGCACCTGTTTTTGTAATCAGAAGTCAGAACAAGATGCTGACACCATTTTTTGCAATGATTTGCTATACTATTTGAACAGATGGCACTTTCTTGATATTGATGAAAGTTCTCCAGAATTCTGTAGCCCTGTAATGGCTGCTGGAAAGACCAGAGGAATCAAAAGCATAGATCCCTGCAAGCCTCCCCCTTCCAAGAAATCTCGAAAAGAGCGCAACCAGGGTAAGTCTGCTAATAATGACAAATCAGCCGAGGTTATGGAACAAGAAATCTGGAGAGAATTCCCAGAAGACCTTTTCGAAGCTGTTATTGCAAGACTTCCTATCGCGACATTCTTTCGCTTCCGTGCTGTGTGTCGGAATTGGAACTCATTACTCTGCTCTCAGAGTTTCTCTCAGCATTGTGCCCAGGTTCAACAAGATTACCCATGGTTTTACACTATCACTCATGAGAATGTGAATTCTGGGGTCATGTACGATCCTTCCTTGAAGAAATGGCATCATCCCACTATCTCTTCTCTGCCTGCAAATATAATTGTGTTGCCAGTTGCCTCTGCCGGGGGCTTGTCTGCTTTCTTGACATTGGTCACAGAAATTTCTATGTCTGTAACCCTCTTACTCAGTCTTCCAAAGAGTTGCCAGCTAGATCCATTAAAGTCTGGTCTCGCATTGCAGTGGGGATGACCCTGAATGGAAGTTCCGCCACTGGGGGCTATAAGATAATGTGGCTGGGGTGCAAGGGGGAGTACGAGATTTACGACTCGGTGAAGAACGCTTGGCTCCGTCCTGGAACTATGCCGCGGAATATCAAGCTCCCATTATCACTGAACTTCAGGTCACAGGCAGTTTCCATTGATGACACCCTGTACTTCATGCGCTCGGATCCGGAAGGGATCGTGTCCTACGACATGGTCACCGGAATCTGGAAGCAGTTCATTATACCAGCCCCACTTCATATGACTGACCACACACTCGCCGAGTGTAGGGGGCGATCATGCTGGTGGGTCTTCTTACCAAGAACGCTGCCACGTGTGTATGCATATGGGAGCTGCAGAAGATGACGCTTTTGTGGAAGGAGGTTGACAGAATGCCAAATATATGGTGCTTGGAGTTCTACGGAAAGCACGTTAGGATGACTTGCTTGGGCAACAGAGGTTTGCTCATGTTGTCATTGAGGTCTAGACAAATGAACAGACTGGTAACTTATGACATGTCGAGCAAGGAATGGCTGAAGGTGCCCGGGTGCGTGGTGCCACGCGGGCGGAAGAGGCAGTGGATAGCATGTGGTTCTGCCTTCTATCCTTGCTTAACCGCTGCTGCTTGAGCCAATTTACTTCACGTCTGCAGCCATGGCTTGTTCAGATTAGGGAGTCGATTTGGTTTCTTATTTCAGTTGATTGCCTGTATGTTTAAGCTGCTAGTTTTTTCTGTGGCTCAATTTTCTATGTTGTACTCGTCCAGTAGGAGTACCATTGGGTTAGCCACATGATCTACGTGCTTTGTTCATGTACAAACATATGCGGGCAAATAACTCCAATTATCAGGAAACATATTCCCGTACTTCTGTTGTCGTTCTGTTTCAGGTTGGTGAGACTTATATTGAAAGTAAGCTGATGGGTTCTGCATGTAATTTGTGCCGCAATGTTGTATAAGAATGAGGGTGGTGAAACATATTTCGACCTGCTTTCTGTTTCAGGTTGGTGAGACTTATATTGAAAGTAAGCTGATGGGTTCTGCATGTAATTTGTGCCGCAATGTTGTATAAGAATGAGGTGAGTTTCATCTAAGGAGGCAGTGAATCTGATGTTTGTTGGAGTAGAAGCCTCTGAAATATGAGAGCGATTCATTTTTATGCTGTGTGGCAAATTTGGTCTCCAAAGAATTGGCGTTGGAGCTCATATAATGTCTGCACCATTACTCTCTTGCAACTGGATACTAAATTTCTATGCTATGGTCTATTACGGCAGTTTTTCACCCCGACCCTCCACCAGGAAGAAGAGTAGTTTTAAAGATTAGCGTACAAAAATATTTTGAAGCGCCGTGGTAAAAGAGTCGGGTGTTTAAATATAACCCGTTTGTTAATTTTGTAAGCTAGTTTTTGTAATCATAGGCTCAAGAGTCCCATTTCTCCGAGGAGCATAGGTAGTGTAGTCCTCGAATATTCACCATCTATGCGTCTCATTTTAACCCTGCTTGCTTACTTCCGCACATTAGATTGCAAGAAGCTGGACATTCATGCCCGGCTCATTCCGCACTACTTCACTTATAATTCCACCACCTCCTAGTCCTCTGGTGAATAGGTAAATGCAATTTTCTTTTGAGCAAAATAGCAAGGGGTTCAATTAAGTGTGTAGTGTTTCGACCCCAAAAACAAAAAAGAAAAAGTGCTCGTATAATGATCCATTCTCATCCATGTCCTCAACTGACTCCTCATAAACATAAACGGAACACACGGCTGTAATTCGTTCACCGAATAACTGAATAAAGAAAGGATCACGTTATATTCAAATCCAGAATTCACACCATGACAACGACAACAAGCCGGATAAAAGTCTCCATTTCTCTGTTTCCTACGGACTAAGAGGATGACATTACTGTCTCCATCACTCCAAGCTTATGCCATTCCTCCGCTTGTTGCAGTCCTGATTATCTGGAAAAGAGCTGTCGCATGCAAGAAAAAACAGAGCGGTTAGAACTATGATCGATCAACTTACGAGCACTGTAATTGACATTAACATTACAGAGTACTGAGCAACAAAGCATTCGCATATCCAAAGATAGACCCGATGGTTTGAGAGTCACAAGGTCAACCGGGTTTTTTGGTGCAACTGGTTCAATGGCACCAAACTTACCACGTCTTCAGCACCACACCAGTTTGGAACCAAGGAAGTGCATTAAAGGGGGCGAAGTGGTCTTTCAACGATGGAAGACTGGTACAGGGGCTTAAGACAAGCAAAACAAGTGAAAAATGCATATGACAGGGCGACGAGAGAGAAATAATGACATGAATGTCAATTTCTTCCTTAACCGACTTCACTTCATCCTAGATGCGGATAACCACAATTTTCGTAGAGTACTTGTCTCTCCAAATTAGACCGGCAAAGATGGAGAAACCATATGCACTGCGTCTCCTTATCATAGCAAACCATAAATCAGACAACTGCAAGGAGCATCATCATGTAATAATTTCAAGGAAATCTCATCCTGAATGAGGCAAGCCGTCTGCTTTCCTTCTAAGTTACTTGTGCACTGCCATTATTTCAGAAGAATTTGACTCACAGCAGGATATGAATTCTGTATTCAAGTTCATAAATCGAGAGAACAAGCGTGTCCCATGAAGGTGAAAATTCTAGCAGATTGCCAAGGCCGTTTCTAAATTACCCACCCAAACAAGATACGCAAGTAAGATGAACCCGACAGTTGTCTAAAATGATTATTAGAAGCCAAGCATAAAATCTCACATGAGCCGATGACGACAAAAATGAAGAACCCAATCAGCAGTGGACCGACGGGATAGTCCTTTCCTTTCTTGGTGGTTGTTTCAGGCACAGCTCCTCTCTTCTTAATATTCTTTTCGAACCTGTCCACCTTCCTGTCTGCGAGACGCCTGGATGTAGTCTGAAAGGGAAAAATAATTCAGCACCTAAATAATGTACACCGACTTATTTTCTAACATGCTCGGTCTGAAATCTTCTAAAATAAAATCGGGCGATCAGAATCAGTGTCATTATCCAAGCTCAGCGACCAGCACGAAACAGAAACTAACATACAACAAAGACTACGTGTCACAGCATTCTTCCATTAAAACAATTCCAAGTTTTTGAAATTAGCAACATATGATCGATTTCCACATTCCCCTTCAAGACATTAATCACCGCACAAACAAACGACAATCGACTTCAACATTCCTAGAGGGCCATTAATCACAGAATGAAATCCTCCTAATCGATGCTTCATTGACTTTATCTTCGTAGAAAAGTCGCCATATTTAGAGATGCAACGAACTTCTTGAGGACACGTAATGATATATTGCAAAGCTAATTGGGCTCAGACTCCATAGATCAAAGCGATTTCCGAGTCGGAGTCTCGATCTCCCAAGAGACATGTTTGCATGGAGCGATTTTCAACCCGATCAGCCGGACAACAATCCAACAGAAAACGCCATTGCTCACCTAAATCTAAAACAACCGAAACCTTCAACTAATTAACGACGCTACAGGTCGCAATTTGGATTTGATAAATCAACGAAACGAATAAAATTCCAGATCGGGAACGATTCAAATCATCATCTTTCTGCTCCGGAAGATCCAAAAGAAACAGTATCGATCGGGACGGGAAAAACGTAGCTTTGCCGCAACAAATGCCCACCGAACCAACGCAGGAGACGAAGCGAAGAGGAGGCCGAGATTACCATGGTTAAGGCGAGATCCGAGAGACGCGAATCCACAACAAAGCCGACGAAGAGCGCGCGCAGGCGATCCCTCTCTCCGTCCTTTCCGTTTACGTCTCGCAGCTTAATGTATTGTTGAGGCGACAGATAGATCTGCGATGCGCACCGCAATTCAGATCTTTATAGAGGTTCCACCTGAAATCCATAGAGGGTGACGGGGGCCACTTCGAGTGGAGCGTCACAGACTCCGTCCCATTGGCTGGAACACGTGGGTCCGGACACGCGTTCAAATTCCATTGGCTGAGATTTAAGATTTTGAACGGGAGCGTTGGGCGATTTGGAGCAAGGAGATGAAGAAGAAGCGGTCCCGATCCTCCTCCTACCTTTGACTTCTAATCAATCCACACGCGTCTCGGTCACCGTCGGTGGTCGCCAACATTCTCCGGCGAAGCGTCGCATTTCTCGGAATGATTCATTGGACACATGCGACAGTTTTGTCTGGCAAATCGGACGTATTCTATATAAACAAAATAATTACATTCAACATCGGATTGTTAATATATGGAAATTATCCAGTTATAGAATTAATCCATTTCTTTATTCGGCGATGCAACTAATTTTCCTCGGAACATAGATCGATAGTGTCAGGATGTTTTTAAGTGGGGGCTATTGAATTCATATCCATATAAAAATAATCGAAGATTTTCTGAATTTGAACTTCAAAAAATCCCATATCATTTCGTCAAAAAAACACGGAAAAAAAAAGAGCAACTCTAGAGTTGTTCTCAAATTTGAACGCAAGAACCTCGAGTTTGAATAATTTGATGAGTTCCTAACTAGCATGGATACAAATACGTGTTTATTATAATGTCTAAGAGACTAATTTTTCGAAAAACTAAGTATAGATACTCTACCACTTTCATATTGAAATGGTTGTCAAATTTCACGCGACATCTAGATGCATGGACTAACCTATTTTGGAGCCCCTCGCTCACTTTCCAATAATTGAAAAACGATTAGCGGTTCTTTAAACTTTTTGTTAAATTATTTTGCTCTAAAAACTAACATTTTTCCCTATTAAATGTCTGCAAAAAAATATAAATCACAACCTTTTTCCACCTAAAAGAGAAGTTCAAGAAATAGTCCGCAATTTTGGTGCTAACCTAAAATAATAAACCCACTTCATATTTGTTTGACCTCTTCCGGCATCATTAAATTGGTTGACTTTGTATGGCAGCATCGATATGCTACAAAGAAGTAGCTGGCTGGCACGTAGGGCTTGGATAATGCTATGCTACTTTATAACGCGGCAATTCTGCTGGCCAACTGCCAACTAAGACCCGATCAACATCGAATTGGCACAACAAGAGAAGTTAGAAGGACATGCCAGCTTAACTGATCGGGAAAATTCATTCTATTTCTTTTGATAAAAAGGTAAAGATTTAATCAATACGACCCGTGATTATGTAGACATTGTCCATGCTCTTGCTCTGTTTCGCGTGGATTTTTCATTTTTTTTTTTGAGTTTTTGTAGATTGCTGAACATGTGCAAATCCGTTTTTTGGGCGAATAGCTATCCTTACTTTCATTACTGGACAGGAAATGAACCATAAGAGCATCCGAGATCATGACATAACGAAGACCAAGGAGAGTAGAGTGTGTGTTAGCCAATTCGTGCTCGCTCAAGTAACTCAATTTCTCACATAGCAAACGTCAAGAAAGACTACTTGTGACAAACATTGTAGTACTAGTCCTAGTCCCAGCCTCGAAGATTCTCTACTAGTGATGAAAGTGCAAGAAAGGACAACAAGGGATCTTCCCTAATTTGCTGCCCGGAACTCAATAAAACATAATTTACTCGAGTTACTTCATATAATGTAGCAAATAAGCCTAATCTATTTGAAATAAAATCACCCGACGTATGGTGTAATTATCCATATAAACCCGCAACGCTTGTCATCCGCTTATTTGAATTACATAGAGTGATGTCCGGAACGCTTGGTCAAAAAAATTACAAAGTAAAGATGAAAAAGTATTTTGTGCATCGAATGCACGCACGACAATGTGGCGTGAAAAATAAAGTCAATCGTAACATAAGAATCTTAAAAATTCAAGCGCGTACTTGGTTGGTATGCCTATTGCACAGGCAATTTGATCAATCGGTTTTCCCACATCGGTGATAAAACTGTTCCATCGCATGCTTTAAGATGATGAATTTTCATGTTTGTCACTCATCACTCGCATCCTATAATTCGGAGATGTTTTTTCGGCAATGGTTCCTGGTTTTCCTCTTGAGCTGTCAGCCTTTCCTTTGGGGAACCACTTTGGACAGCCCAATGGACTTCGGTTCTTTGCACAGCTTTGATGAAATTGGACTGCCGAAAGATTGCAATCGGCCCAGCCATTTGGCCACTTCAGCTAATCATGAATATCGAATATCTTTTAATTATTTTTTTCATTCTTTTCCTTTTCTTTGGGTTTGTTTTTTTTTCCCCGGCGGCGCCTCGGTTAGTAAAAAGACAACGAAAGAAAATAGAAAGAGAAAAAAAAAAAAAAAAAAAGAAAAGGAAATCATAAGATTAAAAACTAAAAGATGTCGATTTCAACATCGGGCAGTTCTAACTAGACGTCGGCGATTTTCGGAAAAAAAAATTGCCTAAAGGACTAAATTGGCAAATGATGAAAAGTTTTAGGATTAAGTTAACACAATTGAAAAGTTAATGATTAAAATCGTGAAAATATTTAGGACTGAACAACTCAAGTTTATGATCGAATTAATATAAATACAATAAAGTTTTTTAAAAAAAAAGATTGGTAATTCTCCGCACGTTCAATCGGTTGTGAAATTCCATTTGATGTTCGGCTTCGGATGCAGGGATGGACCCAAAACAGTAAAACCCACTTCACATGGATTTGTCACATTTTTGAGCTACCGTAGATTGCTCGCTCAACACGTGCGAATTCAAAATCAGCCGTTACGAAAAGTTTATTGGAAATCTAACACAAATTTCATAGCCCGAGTTTTCAAGTGAGACAAATGCAACTGAAAAAGCTTTTTATCCTCTCCTTTTTTTATTTTTTGCTGATTTTCTCTCTTTTTAGGAATTTTTCCATATTAAAAATATCAGGGCACATGAAATTGTATTAAAAAGATATGTCTATGCATAAGGTGTCAGTTGATCATAATAGGTATCTTTTACTCACCTGGCGTTGTAAAATAGATGAGCTACATTACACGTGGCATTGGCTTATTTGAATTGCTCTAGGTGATACCCGAAATTCTTATTTCGATAATAATAGCGTAAAGATGGAGAAGCATTTCGTGCGTCGAATGAATACGTGATGGCGGCGACACGTGAAGAAGCAAGTCAATCACAACATAAGAATTCTGAAAATTCGAATGCGGAGTTGGTCAGGATGCCGATCGCGTACCACACATCAGTGATGCAACTGTTCCATCACATACTTCAAAATGATGAATTCCCATGCTTGCGCTCACCACTCGCATCCGATGACTCAGAGATGTTCTTCCGAAATGGTTCCTGGTTTTTCCCTCTTGGGCTGTCAGCCTTTCCTCGAGGAGCCACTTTGGATGGCCCAATGGGCTTTGGCTTTTGGACCGCTCGATGAAATGGACTGCCGGGAAAATTGCAACCGGCCCATCTATTTTTGTCCGCAAACTCCTCTTCTATCGCAGATTAATCATACGAACCCAAGCTTCACGGTCTAAGCTTTCTTCTTAAACCACGTCATTGTCTTATCTTCAACCGTAATTATCGTTGTCGGATCTTTTTTAGGCCTCGTACTGACGATCATGGAAGAAAATCATGAGGAAAAAAAAAAAGAGGAACGGAGGAAAAAGGCGAGTGTCCCTTCAACATGAGCACAACGGGCTAGTGCGGTAAAGGAGGTTTCTCAATCATTTGAGGCCATCGCACATGCTTTCCTTTCCTATTTGCGTTTATATCAAGCAACTGATTAATTGTCCCACTAAATAGGAATTTTTTTGGGTCAGGGCTAAATGGGAAATTAACCATGTTAAAATATCCCGGCAACGCTCGATTATGTGGTACACATGCTATTTACATGCATATGGTCTTCCTACCACTTATTAACATAAGCTTTTGTTTTCTCGAACGCATAAAACTTGTGTACAAGATAATCGAGCCACGTGATTGATAAGATCACGCCGCGTTGATCGAGGGACACAATAATCTACGCTGAGGCGGTTCGAGCGAGAAAATGAACATAAACATAAAGGGAACAAAAAAATTCGAACCTGAAGTGCCCGCTATCGGACCGGTGGCGGCAACGATCACGAGACTGTGTGAACTATAACAAGGTGTGGGGATTACTTTTGCCTGGGTTGCTTCTGGTGTGCGACATGTTGGACTTGGACTTTCAAAACGTTACAAATTAAGGGCGAAAAAAAAGCATTCATGCTTCTTTTTTCCACGATGTTTGGTGGATGTCTGGTGTGAACCGTGTGATGTCTCTGTGTTTAACTTAAAAGGAGTCATCTTAGCAATAATAATGATAATAAAAAGAGTGGTTTGGAAATGTCACGCTGCAAATTTTTTTGACTAGCTGGACCGTCGACAAAGGGGTCGATTTCCACCATACGAATCCGTCTGACAAACGAAATTTTCGCAAGAGTTTCCCCAAATATCACGAAGATTTTGATCGCTCCATGCGCATACGTTTGCCCCTTGTCCTCTCCGAAGTTGGTCGGAGTCGGAGCAACCGAACCCGGAAATCACGCATACGCCTCAATCACCGGTTTTCAGCCACGTGCTAAGGAGCATACATTTTGGACCGTTTGATGGTTTGCTTGGTCAATTAAAGCAGATAAAAAGAAAATGACCTAATTAGCCCAAGAAAAAGTTATTAAACCGGCCTACCTAACTTTAGGTTAAAAAAAAAAGGACTTTAGGAGTGTTTTATTCTCAAAATGATAAGGAAACCACGCTCAGGAGTCTCTATCACTTTACCCATGTGCACGTTGACAAAAAGTAGCAAAAAAAACTATAAGTATTAGTGTCAATTTAGTATTAAACTTTTACATTGTGTCAATTCACTTTATCCGGTCAATTTTGACCAAAAATCATTGATATGGATGCCTATCTATCATCTTATGTGGCATAGCCGGCGTGACGAGAAATTTTTTTATAAACTTTTTTTGAAGAAATTGAGTGTTAATAATTTTTTATATTATTTTTCCCCTCTCATTTTGGTCGGTGGGGCTGCATTGGCCTCGCCTACGGCCTTCTCTGCCCTGCCGGCTACATGTGAGGCGGCCCTTGCCCAGATTTAGTGAGGTTTATAAGCCAAATTGAAAGGAACAAGGAAAAAAAAAAGAAAATTATTAAACCGGCCTACCTAACTTTAGGTATAAAAAAAAAAAAAAGACTTTAGGAGTGTTTTATTCTCAAAATGATAGGAAAACACGCTCATGAGTTTCTATCACTTTACCCATATGCACGTTGACAAAAAGTAGCCAAAAAATTATAAACCTATTGCATTAGTGCCGATTTAGTCTTAAACTTTTACATCGTGTCAATTCACTTCATTCGATCAATTTTGGCCAAAAATCGTTGATGTAGATGCCTATCTATCATTTTATGTGGCATGGCCAACGTGACGAGAAATTTTTTTATAAATTTTTTTTTGAAAAAATTGAGTGTTGATAAATTTTTTATTATTTTTCCCCTTTCAGGTTGGTCTATGGGGCTGCATTGGCCTCGCCTAGGGCCTTCTCTGCCCTGCCGGCTACATGTGAGGCGGCCCTTGCCCAGATTTAGCGAGGTTTATAAGCCAAATTGAAAGGAACAAGAAAAATAATAATAAAAGCCCAAGAAAAAGTTATTAAACCGGCCTACCTAACTTTAGGTAAAAAAAAAGAAGACTTTAGGAGTGTTTTATTCTCAAAATGATAGGAAAACACGCTCACGAGTCGCTATCACTTTACCCATGTGGACGTTGAGAAAAGTAGCAAAAAAATTATAAACCTGTTGCATTAGTGTCGATTTAGTTTTAAACTTTTACATTGTGTCAATTCACTTCATCCAGTCTATTTTGGCCAAAAATCATTGATGTCGATGCCTATCTATCATCTTATGTGGCACAACCTGGCATAACGAGAAATTTTTTTATAATTTTTTTTGAAAAAATTGAGTGTTAATAAATTTTTATTATTTTTCCCATTTCATTTTGGTCGGTGGGGATGCATTGGCCTCGCCTAAGGGCCTTCTCTGCCCTGCAGGCTACATGTGAGGTTTCCCTTGCCCAGATTTAGTGAGGTTTATAAGCCAAATTGAAAGGAAAAAGACAAAAAATAATAAACAAAGAAAAGAAAGGAAATAAAAAATTCACAAAAAATATTGAAATGTCCACGTCGGCGTTCGTCGTATCACGTAGGATGGCCAACGTTCACGTCGATAGGCCAGAAGAACCGCATTGACACAACTATAATGATTTAGTATTAGATCGATCCAATTGAAAAGTTTATGATTAAATTATTTCAAATACGAAAGGTTTATGACTTTTTTGATATCTTTCCCTTGCGCGTTGAATGCAACAAGTTATTTTCTATTTATTTCAATTAGGCCTCACATGTTTGGATAGTCGAGCACGTGTCATGTGCAAACTGTGACAAAAATGTAGTGATAACAAATGGGCTTCTTCGAGCATCAAGTTGATTTGTCGCTCTGAAATCTCGGTTTTGAGATTATAATAATCGGGCACATTTAGCGTTATCTCCTATATTAGAATGGGATATAGGAACCTAAGATGGAGATCCGAGATCAATTCGTGTTTATCTATTTTATGTTGGAATATAGCGATTTCGCACAAATTTCACTTTTTTTTTTTAAATCTCGAGAGAGAGAATAATTCCTCATGATTGGTATGGCTGTTGTGGAGCGAGGCTGCGAGTCACCCAAGGATAGGATTAAGGAACCCAGGTAAACTGATGATTATTCCTTTGATTCGATCCACTAAACTAATGATGATTTGACGGTCCACGCGGCCTGTAGCAATGGGCGAATATTCCATTCTCCTAATCTCCATCCTCTTTAAAATTAACCAAATTGTCAATTTCTTTCTTGATTCTCCTTTTCTGGTCAATTTAATTTCCTTCTTAGATAAGGCGAATAGTCGAGTAATTGAGAGTTTATGGGCCTCAGGCAGTTAAACGATGAGATCTTGGGTTCAACTCCCACCGATCGTGTCTTGGGGTTTCTTTCGGTGGCATTGGCGCATCTGCATCATCACCTCGATGTATAGTCCATCAGACGTGGAAAATCTCGGATATAAAAAAAAAAAAATCCTTCTAAGATTGGAGTAAAATAGCTGAACATTAAATGCAATTTTCTTGAAATCGTTTTGGCCGATAAGTTTGAATCTCTTCTTTCTTAAGAAAAGTAATAAAAAATAAAAGAAGAATGGTTGGCCAATTCGCACCGTCCATCCCGTGGACACATCGCTATCACCAAAAATTAATTGTTCTGGATGCGACATGGTCACTATCTGTATCTCTTTAATCTCCACGGATTAATCTATCTAATCAATCCATTAAGACATTGATTGTCCTGAGATTAGATCCCTGCGCGAGAAATCATCCGACGGCGCACGAGGCGCCACGCCGGGTGATGTCTTAGTGCCTTGCTAGCAGCCGGCACTTCCGACGTGGCTCCCGCGAACTAAAAAACAATGTGAAAAAGGTGGGGGAAAAAGGATAAATTAAAACAAACAAATTACGACAAGACTAATGAGCAATTGTGCGATTGGAGAGGCCAGTGTGAACGCTTTGAATTTCATGCCCCTGGTCGGTATCGGCATTTCGTCACGCACACACTCTTCATTTTGGTTGCATGCATGCCTTGATTTGCGATGCTTAACTTTGTTTGATTTTGATTAAAGATAATCTGTCAAATAGATAGCTTAAGAAAATATATACTTTCGTTGACTGATTAGATTAACTTAGACTTTGTTAGAGAAATTCACTGATGATGTACAGTCACTGCGTCCTCTCAATCGGCCGAGAGCTGATCATTTCAATGGAAGAAATTTTACGTGGGTTTGATTTACTTTACCAAATCAAAAAGATAATATAAGTACTTTGTTAATGAGTGTCTCGAAGGAATCGTTTTATATCTTCACGAAGAAACGGTCCTATGTCCAAACATGAAAATAGCAACGTGCTTAAGGGATAATGATACAAATGGTCCGTGAATTTTGGCCCAAGTATATAACGCTATCCTTAAACTTTGAATTTGTTGTTCAACGTGATCTCCGAACTTTATCTCAATAAGTAATGTGATCCCGAACTTTTGGTATACGTTTAAACTAGTTCTAGATTATATAAAAACATCCAATGTTATCATTCAATTAATTTAAGTTCGGTAACAATATTGAACGTTTTCATATTGTTTAAGGATCAATTTGAATATGTAACAAAAGATCAAGGACCATGATATTGCACATTGGGATAAAATTGGGAAGATTACCAAAAAAGTCATAAACCTATTACAATTGTGCTAACTCGGTCATAATTTTTTTTTTGTCAATTTAGTCCCAAATTTTTGCATTTGTGTCGATACAGATCATTTCGACCAATTTTGGCCGAAAATCGCCGACGGGCGCGATATATGTCACCAAGCCAACAATCGACTTTAGGAAGAAGAAGAAGAAAAAAAAAAAAAAAAAAAAAAAAAAAAAAATCGAGAATAATATCAAAATAATATTAAAAATTGGCCATGTCGGCGCTTTCCGCCGAAAATTGGTTGGAAAGACTCAATTGATATAAATACAAAAGGTTTATGATTGAATTGACACGAATATAAAAGGTTTAGGACTAAATTAGCACAAATGCTATAAGTTCAAGACTTTTTGGTAATTTTCCCGATAAAATTTATGAGCTACATCAAACAAACTAAAATCTTAGAAACCACATCGCACATTTGGCAAAAGTTTAAATACCAGTTGTGTCATTATCCATTTTCTTTACTTTTTCTTTCGGTCAAACTCCATTTTCTTTATTTGATTTGTTAAAAAGTATGCTGGATCCGAAGTAAGGATCGTATTATCGAGTGGCATTGGACGCCGGTTGAGTATACTTCACAAAAAACGTTTCGATTTTCGAACAGACTTACAACACATCTCGTAATTAGAGCGGTTATCACGTAAAAAAAAAGCCGTAATATTTCCTTAATCAACTGCTTAATTACGTGCGACGGACAAGCTCTTTTAACGAGTTCCAAAATGGTGGTTGCCCCGATCGTTTTTAGCTCGTGGGTCTTCGAGTGACCAGCAAGGCAAACTTCCGCTTGCGTGTGGGAAAGAGGTTAACCAAATGGCAAATGTCGGCTGTGGTTGTACACCGTCCCCCATTATCAGAAAGCCTATTGTTCTTTCGCGGACTCGACAACATCAAGCGGCGCTGTAATTGGTCGGAACTCCTCTATCCCCATTATTTGGAACGCCTCTTATTGTGCTCTTCGTAGGGGGGCAAAAGCCGAGAAAGGTGCGATGTGAAGTTGTTAATATATGTCAGTTGATATATTACTTCGTTGCTGAGTTTTTGAGTAAATATCGGTCCAACTGGATATATTGACGGGCTCGAGTTCGGACTTTGAGCTCCTTCTTAATTATATCATAATGAAGGTATCGAGTTTTTACTTTGGACACCTAATAATATTGCACCGCACTGTAATTTCATACAAATGTTGTAGAAAATATTAAATTCGGAAACCCGAAATTAAGGTGGTAACATGTTACCAGTCGATATTTCTGTCAAAAGGAATGCTCATGTAGATAGATTGCCACTGCAAAATATCAGTTTATGTATAAATCGTCGAACATTGTTCTTTCGTTATAATCCAAGGGCACGATTGAGGAGATATTTGACCATTCGAAGGCCCATTAAATGTCTTGTAAACCCCCGCGAGCCGGTGGTAAGACTTACACGGGCGACTTACAGTTCCTAAACCAAAAAATCTCCCAACACCACAACTGATAAATTAGTTCTTTTGTGATGAATTCGTTGCCACAACGGGGTTAGTAACGTAAACGTCATGTTGAGCTTATGCACATGAAGCAAAAGCAAAATAATCTCCTCTCTTTAGACAAGATTCAAGTCATGATGAGCTATGATGCATATGGACGGACGACGCGCGACCAATTGACGTGGTCGACCAAAATTTCGCTGGCGAATGAACATGAACTTAAAATGCTGGGTGCGAGGCGCTCCAAAACTTTTACGGACCCCGTGCTTATCTTAATGTAAATATCACCTACTTCCTTAACTGTTCCAATATTGAACACTTCTATTTATTGATGATCAGGTGTAATTCAATGAATTAACTATTGATATTTTATTTTTTCAGCGAATTAAATGCTTAGAGTATTTTTAAGTTAATACTGAAGTACAATATAGCGTTCAATGCATCCACCTTCTAGGCGTGTGCGTACGCTAGCCGGAGCATTCAATTTGTCATTCAAATCACAAAGTTTCTTCAGAGAACCTCGCGGCTTGTTCCGGCAGAGTTTCTGTAATAATGAAGTCGAAGGCGATGTTCCATTTCCCTGTTTTCCAGACACTTCTGACTGGTCGTTGTACCGAGCCTGTGTGATATGTCCCGCGAGGGACATCATTCGCCAATGATTCAAAGTTGCAACCAACCATCACTTCCCAGCATTTATCAGAAAAACACCAAGGAAGAAGAAGAAGAAGAAAGAGTAACCGCGAGGGATATTCAGAAACCGTTGTTAAAATCTGGACCAAGACGAACTATTGTTGGGGATTTCCCTAAATACTAAGCCCTAAATCCTAAACCCGAATCCTAAAACTTAAATTAGATGAAAATAGCTAGTTACGCTTGTCAGGTCATCACTAATATTTTCTACTAATGGAGCACAAGTACTCCAGGCAAATGTCACTATTCAAATATAGTCGGTAATGGGCCGTAGGAAATGTCAATTCATATCTAAATAAAGAATAAGGCAGCATGTTTAAGAAATCGCAGAAAAATTATTTCTTGTTTACGTTATGACATGTCCGTTTCTAAGGTTATTTCAAGAAAATAAAATTTACCCATTCGCCGAAGGTCAAACTTTCACGTGACGTAACGATATTTTATCTCGCTTTAAATAGAAATTAAATCCCCCTCAATTACCTAAAAAAAAACGAGAAGAACAAGAAGAGAATGAACTCTTCTTGCCACCCGAAAAGAATAAACAAACACTGTACCGGAGGTCACATAGAGAGGAGTGTCCCATGATTTGGCACACGTGCGAGCATTGAAATGGATATGCCTCCACGTTTGCCGCTTTTTCCCCTTCACGCCGTCCGGGGCCGCTATCCCCCTCGCGACACATGGGACGGTTTCAATCGGACGGTGGCAGAGGACCTGTGCGCTGACGTGAGACGTCCCTGTCGGAGGAGCTTCTATAGAGTGGTGTCGACACTAGACGGTGGTGATGGCCTAATCACTCGGTGACAAAAGACAAAAACCCTCGATCGAAGGTGCGTCGTACCGGATGGCATCCCCCCACCCTTGCAACTTTACTCATGCGCCACCGCTCCGCACTGTTATTTACCGGCTTGCCACCACTGCTGCCAAACTCCATGCGAATTGACAGGATTGCCCTCGAACGTCTACTCTATGTTCGGTAATGCACCGCGTTTCTCGTTTTTTCTTCAAAGTTCCTATTTCTTTGGTTGCAATGGCAAACTGCAATTTTTTTGCACGGCTTGCTTTTTATGGGCATCCACTTTGAGAGCATGAAATTGGCCTAGATGACCTTATGCCACCATTTATTTTTCAGTGCACTATTTCATTCCTTGCCAATTATTTCACAATTAAATGAGATTCTTAATAATCCGCGTGTGTATCAATATATCTATAAGAAGAAGCACAAGCTCGAAGTACGATGAATGCGGATAGTGGGACATGTTATGTTCTTTTCACCTTTCAAAATGATGTTCGATCACGTAGAATAAATGAAAAGAACTCGTATGTTTTTATCGATTTTTTTGTTTGGACAAGATTGGGCAATGCTAGAATGAACGAATTGCAATTTATTGCTCGAAAGTTGATATGAGGGAAAATTTTAGAAAGCGGCTTAGCTCCATGACTATGTTAAAACGGGAAACAACTAGTGCAATATTATGATTTCGTTTATTTCGCGAAAAATATAGCATTTTTGAAGTAAGTTGCTTTCCATAAAGATGACGATTTTTTTTTTTTGTGTTTGGCTGAAACCGAAAATGAACTGCAAAAATATCTTTCGCCATTTGGTGAGGAAAATCAATTTCCACCATACGTAACTTTTAATATATATTTTAAAAATCGATTTTATAATTATTTTCGTTTATCTTTTTCTCCTTTATTTTTCCTTTCTTCTTTGGTCGGCAACCTAGGTCCAAGCCACGCCATTGGCCGATGAGGCTTGAGCTCTCCATATTCCGACGGTTGAGCCTTGCCGGCCTCGGGCGAGGCCGAGGCCAACTCGAGGCTTGCCATCAACGAGACCGCGAGGCTCGCTTTGCTCGCCTGTACTCGGTCGAAGAAGAAGTGTAAAGAAAAAAAATTTAAAAAATCAAAAATAAAAAATTTAAAAATAAAATTTTCTAATTTGTTCAAAATGAATAAAAAATAAAACGAAAGTGAAAAAATAATTAAAAAGAAACAAAATGAGAAAGAGAAGAGAGAGAAGAGATGAGAAAAATATTTTGCTCTTTTCAAAAAGAAGAAAATATTTTTCTCACTTTTAAAAGAGTTTTTAAATATTTTTCTTGACTAGCTTATCTTTCGCAAATCAAACATAAAAAAATTTGAAAAATATTTTCTTAAAAGCTGTATTTTGAGAAACAAACAGAGCCTATATGTTCGACTCGTGTTTTCTACACTGCGACACAGTTTTAGTTCAAACTTCAGTCCGATGTCAGCGCTATCATTGGCAAAATTGAAATACCAACGAGATCAAGGTTGCTTTAGGAAGCGGTCCTTTTTGAAACACCCGCGGTCCGAAATATGAAAAATCTGGCAACAATTTTTAAATGATATATCATTTTCACTTATGGTCGGACGAAAATAATAACGGGATAAATGTAGATAGCGCCCCACTAGCCGACGTTTCCCTCCACCATATTCTTCCCCATCTTCTTTGTGCAGATTCTTCTTCATCGTCTCTCTTTAATCTTCTTTTTCAACAAGCAGAGGAGAAAAAAAGGGAGCTTTTTCCTGCCTTCTTGGTTTCTTTCTCCCACTTTTCGGCCCTCTCCAGTCAGTTTATTTTGCAGTTACTTCTCTGCATATGGTTCCGACCAGCTGGTCGGCTTCTTCCAGCAAGAGTCAAAACCTCAAGACCCGCATGCTCTGTCGCGCTTTCGTCTTCCACTATTTCGAGTCATTTTTCTTCTGGTTTTATTTGCTGGAGGCAACTAAATTTGGAATCTTTGTTTGTTTTCGGTTTGGAACCATCTCTTGATTCCCAGGGTTCTTTGGTTAGCAACTAGCCACATAACATCGCATTCTGATTGGGTATCAGAAAAAGAATCTGGGGACTCGTCGATTCTGTTTTCTTTGGCGTCTGGGTGCTGGTTGGGTTGATTAATTTTTTAACCTTTCTGCAACATTTTGTTCCTCCTGTTGTAATTTGAAGCTGAAGCTCTTTGGGTGGATAAGACAGCATCTTGTCTCTGTCAACTTCAGGAGCTCCCTTTTGATCTGCTTTCTTCTGGGTGCTCAATTTGGAGGTTTAAGTGGGGTTCTTTGACTCTTCTATTGCTGAATGCCAATCACCAAGGTGAGATTTTTGAGAATTTCCCTGTAGCTGGACTGTTTCTCTGGATCTGATAGTGGCTTTACAGGTCAGTCTTAGATAACTGTGGCAAAAGAAGAAAAGAAAAAGAACTTGTTGGTACTGTTTCTGCCCAAAGTTGTCGAGTTTACTGTGTTGGATGAGTCTGTTCCATATACTTGGGTTGGGTCTGAAGGCAGGGCAATTAATTTGGATGTTATGTTGGTGGATAGCATCTGTATTTTCGATGAACTGGTTCATTAACGGGGGGCTCATGGATGCCAAGACTGGCCTGCTTGGAGGGGATGGCAAGATTTCGCTGAATTGGTGCGAGAAAATGTCAGGGAATATCTCCAAGATTCAGCATCAGTATGACCAGTTGTTTGGGTCCAAGAGGATTAACAACGCATTGTGGAGGAAGGTGTTGTACACATGGGTGCTCGGTGCCACCATGGTTTCTCTGTGGATTTTCTTGTACATGAGCTCGCAAGCTATTGAGAAGAGGAAAGAGACGCTAGCTAGCATGTGTGATGAGAGGGCTCGGATGTTGCAGGACCAGTTCAACGTGAGCTTGAACCATGTTCAGGCTATGTCGATTTTGATCTCGACCTTTTACCATGGCAAGAGCCCCTCTGCTATCGACCAGGTTACCTTCAGTATCTGAAACTTCTTTTTAGGCTTTCTAAATCAACTTCATCTGACTCAAAGATCACTCGATTGACGCAATTAATTGTACCGCTTGCGATATTTCGCGATCTTGGCTTTTATTGAAAGTTCTGTTGTTTGAGATTGAACATGTTTCAGCCATAGGCCTTGAACGGCGGAAAGTTTTTTCATATTTGCTTGCCCAAGTTATCAGTCTGAATCTTGATGAGTGCTTAATCTTCAATTCCTTTATTTCTCGGGTCAAAACTTAATCTGAATTCCT
This sequence comes from Rhodamnia rubescens, assembly GCA_021437795.1. Classification (NCBI taxonomy): domain Eukaryota; kingdom Viridiplantae; phylum Streptophyta; class Magnoliopsida; order Myrtales; family Myrtaceae; genus Rhodamnia; species Rhodamnia rubescens. Next base: position 782,892 of record JAILYA010000063.1, on the reverse strand, counting down.
TTGATTCTGTACTTTCATTCTATGATCATGATGTTTCTCGAATTAAATACCTCAGTCATAGGAACTGTGTCTGCAATGTCCGTGCTGTATATATGTCAGCATCAAATTGTTTAGCTTGACATTCGAACCATTTGCCTACACTCACTAATATGGTGTTCACAAAAAAAAAACTTTCTTTCCACAGAGGACTTTTGCTAGATATACCGAAAGAACTGCTTTTGAGAGGCCTCTCACTAGTGGCGTGGCATATGCAGTGAGAGTGCTCCATTCGGAGAGGGCAGAGTTCGAGAAACAGCAAGGCTGGCCTATCCGAAGAATGGATACCCTGGAGCAAAATCCGGTTCATAAGGATGACTATGACCCTGAAATGTTGGAGCCCTCTCCAATTCAGGAAGAATATGCCCCCGTCATTTTCGCTCAAGATACCATCTCCCACATAGTTTCCCTCGACATGCTCTCAGGAAAGGTAAATTCCTTTTTGTCTTGCTATAAGTAAGTGAACCTGTTGCTGTGATTTTGGTAATTCCGTCTGATGATCAATGGATGAAGGAATCCCATGGCCTCCTTCTGAGTTCACTATTATAATGGCCTGAAAGATTCTTCTGTACTGATTGTTGTCTGTTCATTCTTCACTTTGTCTTGAATTTTCTGCTTAAGATTTCTTCTGCAGAATACGGTGTCTTATGAACCTCTATTGCAACAGGAAGATCGTGAAAATGTATTGCGTGCGAGAGCTTCGGGAAAAGGGGTTCTTACCGCTCCTTTCAGGCTGATTAAAACGAACCGTCTGGGGGTCATATTAACCTTTGCTGTCTATAAAATTGATCTTCCTTCAAATGCAACTCCCGATGAAAGAATCCAGGCAACTGCTGGGTATGCCATTTTCTCATTTATGTGAAAATTTGTTGAAGATATTGTCTCATATAGATGTTCCGCGGCATATCAACTCAGTGGCAATATCTTACTCAGTGATTGGTTCCAAAGTTAGCTCAACAACCAAAAATGTTTTACTGTGCTTAATGAAATATGGCACTTACATTAATGTGATGCTGATGAACAGGTACATTGGTGGAGTCTTTCATATTCAATCACTGGTGGAGAAATTGCTGCAACAGCTGGCTAGCAAGCAGACCATTGTGGTGAACGTATTGGACACCACCAATCAGTCACATCCGATCAGTATGTATGGTTCAGACGAAGCGGATGATGCTTTGGAGTATGTCAGTACACTTAATTTTGGTGATCCATTTAGGAAGCATGAGATGCGATGCAGGTAATACTAGTTCCTCCTCATGTGGCTGAGTTAAGCATTTAATGGTGCCTCGTTATTATTCTGTATGATATGCATCAGCTAGTTGTCCACATCTGATATATTCAATGCGTCCATGGCCTTGCTCTTTTGGTTTGCATATGTCTGTTTCCATATCTTTGAAAAGCTTGCATATTGGGACAAGATGCTTCGCAGGAAAACTTTCGAAATCTGTTTCATTACACACTTGAAGGACCAAATAAAAGTGTACTTCATTAGTCTGAATAACTGAAACTGAAGTGTTTTGAATCTGAAATCTTTGATGTATAAAAGTTATTCACTCCGTTGAATAAGATGTGGGATTCTTAACACAACTGAAAATTGTCAAAATAAGGACATGATTGTCCTCGTACAGATTTCTTCCTGGTGCTTTCTAAAGAGTAGAGAGTAAATGATGAGCATAAAATATTTAATTGAGTAGAGAACAATAACTTTCCCTTTTGCAAAGAGAGAAGATACCCTAGTCAGTCATAATTCTGACCCCCTCTACCTTTATGGGACTGTGGTCAAGCTAAGGCATTCTGGTTCAATTGTACGCAAGTCCTTGGGATTTCGTGGAAGCATGTAGTCTTTTAATAGGTTCTTTGTGATGCTTCACAGTACTTAGAGATCCTTTAGTATATAAATAGATGAAGCATCATGTGCATCTTCACTTCTATGAGGCAAAAGGGGTGGAGCCGTTGTCTCTTAAAGTTATACTCTGCTGAAGTCTACATTTTAATGCCATTGTTGGGATTGACGATGTTCTTCACACAGATTCAAGCAAAAACCTCCGTGGCCATGGCTTGCGATAACAACATCGTATGGGGTTCTTGTGATTGCGATGCTCATTGGGCATATATTCTATGCAACAGTAAATAGGATTGCCAAAGTCGAAGATGACTACCATAAAATGACGGAGCTCAAAAAGCGGGCCGAGGCAGCTGACGTAGCAAAGTCACAGGTTTTCATGTTTTTCGTGCTTCATAGAAGCTCAGTTTTTACGTTATATGAACGTGTCTGTTGCCTAACATTGTCTTATGCACTTTTCAGTTCCTTGCCACTGTTTCCCACGAAATTAGAACTCCGATGAATGGTGTTTTAGGTAAGTGTACCGGATTAATCTGTTCCACATTCAGAGTTTCCGGTGAATTATTGGAAAATAGTGCGACTTTCCTACGATCTTGTTCTGCCACAAATTTAAAAGTTCTGCTAATTTATCAGGAATGTTGCATATGTTGATGGACACGGATCTAGATGTGACTCAACAGGATTATGTTAGAACTGCCCAGGCCAGTGGAAAAGCTCTGGTCTCACTTATAAATGAGGTTTTGGACCAAGCGAAGATTGAATCTGGCAAACTTGAACTTGAGGCGGTACAATTTGAGCTGCGGGCAATTCTCGATGATGTATTGTCGCTCTTTTCGGGGAAGTCCCAGGAAAAAGGAGTGGAGGTATCAATCATCTTCTAGAGTCATAGCTTTACTTGTTAACTGTGTCTGTTTGGTGCTAGTCTCACAGATGACATTTCGACTTCTAAAAATCCGCAGTTGGCTGTTTTCATTTCCGATCGGGTTCCCGAGAAGTTAATTGGTGACCCAGGAAGATTTCGACAAATCATAACCAACCTTATGGGAAACTCGATTAAAGTAAGTATCTTGTAGGCCATATAACACTCTGTCAAACTTCTTCTGAATTTTGCAGATCTGTGCAAATATTTCTTAACTGTTTCTTTTGATCTTTTGGCGCATCTGTATAGAAAACTAACTACGAGTTTATAAATCTAGTTCACAGAGAAAGGCCATATCTTTGTCACAGTGCATCTTACTCAAGAAGTCATGGACTCGTTAGATGTTGAGACCGAGTCACCGTCGAAGAATACCTTGAGTGGTTTGCAAGTTGCTGAGAGACGTCTCAGCTGGGCGAAATTCAAGACCTTTAGCCAAGAAGAACGTGTTTGTCCTTACCCTTCGTCTACCTACCACCCCATCAATCTAATTGTATCAGTTGAGGATACGGGAGTTGGGATCCCATATGAGGCCCAATCTCGTGTTTTTACTCCCTTCATGCAAGTTGGTCCTTCCATATCCCGTACACATGGAGGGACTGGCATAGGGCTAAGCATAAGCAAGTGTTTGGTTGAACTCATGAATGGAGAGATTGGGTTTGTGAGCATACCAAATGTAGGATCCACGTTTACCTTCACGGCAGTCTTCAATAATGGCTGTCCCAATTTGCACGAGTACACGAGCCAGCAAATAAACAATCAATCCAATTCTGCAAACTCAGAGTTTGAAGGCATGAGTGCACTGGTGGTGGATCCCAGATCTGTCCGGGCCAAAGTATCCAAATATCATGTCCAGAGGCTTGGAATCCAAGTCGAGATCGTCTCAGACTTGAATCAAGTTTTGTCATCAGTAAAAAACAGGAACCCCAGAATCAACATGGTGCTTGTTGAAGAGGAGGTCTGGAACAATGATTTAGATTTGTCAGTTCTGTTTGTTGATCAGTTAAGGCGTGCAGAACAAAAGTTTCCTCCAAAACTCTTCCTTTTAGCGAAATCCATTAGTTCAACCCAGAGCAACAATGTGATGTCTGGTATTCATAGTCCTGCTGTTATCATAAAACCTCTACGGGCTAGTATGGTGGCTGCTTCTCTACAGCGAACCATGGGTAACGTGGGGAACAAGGGAAATTGCCGCAATGGCGAAGTCTCCAGGTTTTCTCTGCAGCATCTTCTCCTAGGAAGAAAGATTCTAATCGTAGATGACAATAAGGTGAATCTTAAAGTGGCTGCGGGTGCATTAAGAAGATATGGAGCTGAAGTTGTCTGCGCAGAAAGTGGGAAAGAAGCAATTAGTTTGCTTACACCGCCACACAGCTTCTATGCTTGCTTCATGGATATCCAGATGCCAGGAATGGATGGGTACGTGTGTTTTTTTATTTATTATATGGCCCTGTCGAATCTGGTTTAAAGAATTCATTGCTTTGTTCCGGGGTGTCAATCGTCCAAACTGGTTTTGTTTGTGATAGCATGGCCACCAGCCTAGCCAATTCAAGATTTTGATCCATACTAAATATTTTGAGGCCCATTAGTTTTGCTTGTCCATCTCCGTTTCTTCTTTTTAAGAACTTTCAATTGAAAATTTTGTACCATGAAAAGCATGACTGCATACTGAAAGCACATTCTTATACTAGTTGTACCTTTAAGAAGTTTACACGACCAAAACGGATTCTGTCAGTTTATGGCATGGCATAGTTGTCATCTCTATGCTGGTTCATAAGCAAATGATTAGTGAAACTTGGCTAGAAATTGAACTTACCCAAAAGTCTCAAGGCTTTAGTTCTTTCATTTCTCTTTTAGATTCAAACTGTTTTGGCCATCGGGAGCAGGCTCTCTTTGTAAGATTTTCGCACGTTCATGGGTCTAAATTATAGGGGAAGTAGACATAGGTTGCTCTATCTAATGATGGCTTGAATGCTGTCTTGAAGGTTTGAAGCTACAAAAAAATCCGAGACATGGAAAAAAGCATCAACCGGAAAATCCAACTTGGGGAAGTGTCTGCAGAAGCGTGTGGAGATGTCTCAAATTGGCATGTCCCCATCTTGGCCATGACGGCGGACGTGATTCATGCGACTCACGAACAGTGCATGAAGTGCGGAATGGATGGATACGTTTCAAAGCCTTTCGAAGCAGAACAACTTTATCGGGAAGTTTCGCGATATTCCTCATCAGCACCGAATCGGAAACTGTAAACGGACTCCATTGCCGGTCACTGAATTCATGATGGACTGCCATTCTTCTAGCTTCGCTTCAATAAGTTTACCAAAGTAAGCTTCAGCCTCTGTCGACTTCATTCCTAAATACTTTGAAGTGTTAGCCAAATTGTGCATTGGTATTGCTGACTGCTGATTACTCGAAGAAAACCTGGGAACCTCCCCGTAATTCTTGCTTTCTTGTGAAGAGTTTTTCAGGTATCACTTGTGGAAGTGTGTGTAAATAAAGCGACGCCTTACTGCGGGAAAATCGTTTTTTGACAGATTGTCCATAGATATCAAAAGCTTGTTCTTTGTTTTTCCTTACACGCTCCGTCTCATCATCACGCATGACACCTCCATCAGCAGTCGAGCAAATAGTAGTTCTTCAGAGGGATTCAGATTCCGAACAAGAAGTCGTCCCGGGACATCAAGAGAATCAATTGTACTATAGCAACAACAACGGTATTGTATCATATTTCTTAGACATACTCATGCGAACTCACCATTCACAGTCATCTTGTTCTTATTTAGGACAGCCGCTGTCTGTAGATATTGTACAATAGTGTTCGATTCAGATGTAAGAATGAGAGTTGCCGGTCTTAGCATAGCATTGTCTACTTCCATTTTTATGCCCCATTTGGACTTTGCCTGAGCCTTCGAGTTCGCTGGGAATACATTGCAGTTAACTCAGAACTCCTGAACTTCAAATGTCTAAAGAATAAGTCATTATCAATATCCTTCTTGTGATTTGGTAAAGAGGCATTACCGATATGTTCTCGCGATAACTAGATGTTGACATTTAGATGAGCATTGAATTCCTTAATAATATTTCGAAGTTCGAATAGTATTTTAAATTTCTGACGAGGAAGTAAAAGAGTGCATTTTTATATTTAGTTAATGTGATCTAAAACACGCCCTTAACGATCTGTCCGTTCTGTTCTTTTTAAAGACGGAAAATAATACTACGAGTTGTGAGGGGAAAGAGAGAGCGAATTGGACTATAAGTAAGATAAATTGGGGGTTTAAATTGTGTAACTTAGGATTTAAAATTGAACAAGAACATCATAATAACAACAATTATGGGTAGAAACCTCATTCATCTTTGTTGAGATATAATGCGGAAATGCTGACGGATCTTGCAAACAAGTCGATAAGAAATCACTAGAGAAAAACTTCAATTATCCAAAGAATTAAGAGAGAGCACTCTCCAATAAATTTCTGGTGATGGCGATATGTGCACTAACTAGCAAGCAGTATTAACTACTTTAGTTCAGAAATCTTCATCTAATTCAAGACTGGAGAGTAAAGAGCAAGCACTCTCCAATAAATTTTTGTTCATCGGTTCGGCAACTCCATTCGGTTGTGGTGAATCGGCAATAGTGCGGTGTCTCACCATGCATTCCTCTGCACAAAACTGACCAATCTCATCGGAACAAAATTCTGACCCTTTAGCTGTTCTCAAGTACATGATTTTTCTTCCTATTTGCTTTTGATCATCGGCTATGACTTGAACCGACAATCACCCGCTCTTGTGCTTAAGAAGACAAATCCAAACTTTCTTGAAACATCATCAACAAAGGACAATACAACTTGGCAACCCTAGAATGAGAGGCTCCCTATAAACCGAGTGTAAGCAACCTATAATCTTCGAGATTCGTGAATTGTTGTATTGAACTTCACTCTCCGACCACCCATGTTGTAGTGATCATAGAGTCCAGCTTCCAATTCGATGATCTCCCAATAGACCCCATTGACTCATAACAGTCACCTCCCTCTCACTCATGTTTACAAGTCTCATATGTCATAATTGTGTTATATCCTCATCTGAAGTATTAGAGAATCTAGCGGACAAGCCAATCACCTGTCTTTCCCTGAAGGAGATGCAACCCGGAGTCTATCTTTCATTGCATCACAGTAAGCACACTTCGAGAGACCTTTATAACTCTACCTTCGGCTGAAAATCGATATTCGAACTTGTCAAGAGCACTCAATGAGAAAAGGTTCTTTCTTAGTTCTAGCACATGCCTTATATCCGTCAACGTTCACACTACCCCCATTGTGTATCTTAATCTCAGTCTGTTCCAATCCCTACTACTTCACAAGCAACGCCATTTTCCATAAGCACCTTACCACCATTTGTGCAATGATAGGTAGTAAACCAATGTCTATGAGAAGTTACATAATAAGAACATCAAGAGTCAAGCACCCAATCATCTCCTAATGAAGTCGTGGCAACTACTAAGACATCATCGACATTGCTAGAATTATTACATGCCGTGGTACCAATATTACATCACTTGCAAACTCCACCTTAACTCCTTTACCCTTGAACTTTGGACAATCTCTCTTATAGTGCCCTACCTCATTACAATGATAACATCGACGGTTTCGAACGTTGGACTTCGATTTAAAACGGCTCTTCCATTTGTTACCTCCATACTCTCTTCATTCGTCTCTACCTCGGATAATCAAACCTTACACACTATTTTGTGCTAAGTTATCTTCTTGTAACTTCTTTTGCCACTCTTTAAAAAATAAAGCAAACTTTACCTCTTCCAAGGTAATCGTAGTATGCCCTTGCAATAATGAATCTAGAAAGTGCTCAAAAAAACCCGGTAGAAATGCTAACAACATCATACCTTGTTTCTCATCGTGCAAGGCTTCATTGACGTTCTTCAAGTCCATCTTGAGTTTGTTAAACTCATCTAAATGGGCTTTGATGGATGTGCCATCAACCATCCGGAACTCAAATATCTTCTTCAAGCATATACAAGCGATTGTTCAAGGAGAATAGATGGACTTTCTATAGGACATATTTTACTGACATGGGATTTATTATCGCTTTAGCTACTTTAGCGGCTCGGTCAATCCTTCATTACATAGAGTACGTGAAGTTTAGCCCACAAAGCCGCAACATCTTTCTCCTTGGCCACCTCTATCAACACCTCATCCGATAGGTTTAACATGATTATGCTTCTTGGCTTCGTCATTAACACGTCATTTTTGGCATCTTTCATTACTTCGGGCAACTTATCTTTGCCCTCCAATGCTTCGACCAACTTATCTTGCAATGTTCGACCAAATCTTGAGTCGTCAATAACGCCATCTTAAGGTTCTATAACCCAAAGTTGCTCCTCCCGTTAAACTTCTCAATCTCAAATTTTGCTCCATACATAATTACAATAACAGAATTTTCAGATAATGAGTAGACAAGCAAAAGCCCCAAATCGAGTTCTAGACACTCTAACCTTAGCTCGATATCAATTATTGAGATATAACACGGAAACGCTAATGGGTTTTGCAAATAAGTCAATAAGAAATCACAAAAAAAAAAAAAAAAAAAAAAAAAATTTATTTTTTTTTTTTTTTTTTTTTTAAAAACCTTTCCCTATATTTACGGGAGACCCAAAAAAATAATTTATTTAAATGGAAGAATCATAATTATTATCTCTCATGCGCCGAGTGTTTCCGGCACCTAGATTAAACCCAAAGCAAACCCACAAATTATATCTCACAATCTCTTATAGAGAACTCATTCAGAAAACTCATAGAGAAAATTCGATACTCTGTCTTGTTTGCTGTAGGTACGGCAAAACCAAGAACTTCACGTACGTTCTTCTTTCTTGCGCGGCTCCTCAAGATGTCCTTCGTACGTCTGTCTTCGTGCCGTTCAGAAAAGCAAGAAATTATCTCTTGTGCGGCACAATGTACATGCAGTCCATTATGCGGTCAGACTGGATTCTATTTCCTTTTCTTAACTTCGCTTGGCCCCACACGAACAATGCTGAAGGCGTCCACTTCCTGGTCAACCGGTCAACTTGGATAAAGAAGAAACCATCTTGTTGACCGAATCTTGTGATATATTTCAAACGTATAATAAAACTTCAATTATCCAAGAAAAAACTACCGCAAAGGAAAGTGAGTGATTTCTTTCCTCATATATGATGAACAACGCTTTCTCTGATAAATCGTTTTTATATTACGAATTCAGGTCTAATTTCGCACTTGCTCAAACTTGAGATATTAATTTAACAATTTTAGTATGAATGTCTTTTAAATTGAGATTTTGCCCTACTTTTTAGGCAAAATCGACATATAAATTGTATCTAAACTTTTCGTATATCAACTAACGCATTTGATTATTGCCAGGACTGCGTCCAAGGAAAAATGCCCCGAGTTTGCTGTTGAAGTCACCTATTCGATGTTAATAATATTACCGGACGAGTTTCTGTGTACTTCTAGTCCCAATTCATTATACCTTAACACATTCGAGGTTAATTCATGTCATATATACTCAAGCGGAACGCCGTAAAGAATCAGATTTTAGTTCGAAATGAATCACGTGGTTAGGCACTAAGACATCACCCTGCGTGGCAGCATGCGCCATCGGATGATTTCTACGTGTACGGATCTAATCCCAGGACAATCAAAGTCTTAACGGACTGATTAGATCGATTAATCCATGGAGATTAAAAAGAAATACAGCTATTGATTATTGGGAGAGTCTAAGGGAGACCATTTGGCATCCAAAAGAATTTTGGGTGATAGCCACGTAACGGATCCTCCGCCATTCTCTGGCTACTGCGCAAAGTAATGAGGCCAAACAATGAATCCCTTCTTCTGGACTTAACATAGTTGCAAAAGGGAAGGGTGCTCTCAACTCCGTGAATATGATTTTTTAAACTAAATTGATGCATCGTCCGACAAATAACAGAGGGGACATAAGTTATTGCAATGCACCATCTGGAGGCTGATGAAGGGTGTGACTATTTTTAAGTGATCACACCCAGTTCATGTGCTTTCAGTGATGCACGAGACAGGTGGCCATTGTGTTTCAAATGTGGCTTTTACAAGAAAGTTTCAGCACAGGACAATAGTACAGATCCTTATAGCTATTGTTGCGATCCTAGGAAAATTTGTGGAAGGATTATGTGCTACAGTGGCTGGTCAAGGTGTCCAGGCAATTGTTTCAAGAAGCTTTTACTTTGTATGTGTTGTCGAAATCTTCTTGAGTTCTCACACAACGTTTGGCTCACAGAACAGAACAAGGGAGAAGTAGAATAGCTATTTCATGGTAATCAAACAGAGCAGAAATACCAACAGAATAGACTTTCCTTTGGTTGGTTCCTAGGATGGAATGGTTATTCCAAGAACATGTTATTAGTGTTGTACATGTCTCAAAACCACTATTTAGATAGGTGGAGGCGCATTTGATTCGACAAGAGCATACACAGAAAAACGCTACTCATAGGAGTCTACGAAATTGATAGATCAAGTCACCAGTCGACGCAGCCGGTACATCGCTTTTGATACATTTAACCTGTTATATTTTGATTTTTAAATTAGTAATAAGGTTATTTTGGACAATTCACTTTGTTTTAGGGGTTTTTTTTTAGATTTTTGATTGTGCGCTTGTACTCGTTATTGAAGATAATGAAACCCCTCCCTCTCTCCTTGTGGTTTTTATCATTTTGGGTTTTTCACATATATCGTATCTCGTGTTCTTATTTTACTCTCATCCTTCGCTATTTCGCGCTTGAATTTGTGCATCTCTTGGCGTTTTTTGCAACAAATTGGTCGGAGCGAAGGAATTTCAATCTTTTGTTTGAGATAGCATCTATCAAGTTCGAAGTGGCATCCTTTGATGACCAAAACAATTTCGAGCTATGGAGGATCAAGATGAAGGCTTTGTTGCATCGAGAAGGTTCGGTTAGAGCCTTGGATGAGAATTATCCCAACGACATGATCATGGCGGAGATCGAGGAGATGGAAGAGAAGGCGCATAGCACCATCCAATTGTCGTTATCCGACAAGGTGCTTCGTAAAGTTGCTAATGAAGAAATGGTTTCGGGATTATGGCAAAAGTTAGAGAGTCTCTATATGAAGAAATCTCTCACAACGATATCATTCTTGAAACATCGCCTTTATACATTGAAGATGCAAGAAGGTACTCTTATCCTAGAATATTTAGATGAATTTAATAAAATCGTTATGAATATGAAAAATCTAGATTTGAAATTAGATGATGAAGATCAAGCCCTAATTGTGTTATGCTCGCTACCGACCTCGTTGTTGACACCTAAATTTTGATTTTTAGAAAAATCATTCATTTAAGCACAAAATGAGGATTAGTCATAGTTCTCGCAAAAATAATTCATCATGCATCGCATATTTATTTTATGTCAATCATGCATTTGCGTTGGCTAGAAAGCAAAGCAATAGAGCTTAATTTGACTGGACCAGGATCCATTAGGAATTTTCGACTAAGGCTAAGAGGGGTACCAAATTTTATATATGGGTTTGGACTCAATTCAATTCAGCCCATTTTAGCTCTTTTAATTATCCATTGAGTTAATTAAAGCCCGATTAGACCCAGAATCGTACCACAAGCCCGCAAGACCATGAAGAATTTGGCGAAGTCCATCTTTCCCTATTGTTGAAAATATAGAGGAATTTTAATGGGATCGGACTATTGGAGATTAGAAATTTAATCCTACGGTCGTTAACGAGTCCTACTTCGACTAGGATTGGTAAACCTTTTGCCTATAAATATAACATCAAGTCTAGGGTTCGAGGAGGACACACATAATTCAGAATTCAAGGCCACACTTGGAATACACGGCAGATTTTGGAGATAGAGGGGAGGCGTCGCTCATTGTTCTGAGCAAACAAGGGAAGTCTCAATTTGGCTCTCGGTGGAGATTATGAAGTTTTCACAGCCAACTTCTTTTTTTCTCTATCATGGTTGATTGTAACGTTAATTCTTCCTCCATCTTGGATCTTCCTTATTTTATTTTCTTGCTCCGTAGAGCACATCTATTGAATATACAGCATAGTTAGAGGGGACCAATTCAATAGACAGAAGGCTGCTCTTTATTTGTTCGTGTCGCCAACAGCTCCCGGAAGTCAAATCCTTCATCGTTGTTAGCTTCACTTTCAATGTCTTCAATCCCTGGACAACGCACGTGGTATCTCGAGCCTCTCTGCCTGTGAAGCCACCACCCCATCACCAATCTTGATCGGCCATGACGAAGCCCGGCAGATCGTCGAACGCGAGCTGTCCGCAGACCATGGATAGAGAGACGACCATCCAAGAGCCTCACGGTGTTGATATGCTTGCGAAGAAACGTGTTGCAAGAAAAGACACGGGACTCAACAAGATATCTATTTCTTCTTCTGTTTTGAGGTGGTGGGACCAACTTCGGTGCTCAGGCTTCAGTGGTCCTCTTCATGCCATTGGGAGTTTTCTCGAGATTCCATCGAGCCTCCCCACTAGCATCCTCGTCCAACTCAGCCGCAGAATCACTAGTGTCTTCCATTCAAGCTAGAGCATCCACCAAACCGCCGATTAGAATAGCCTCTGCCCAGCCAACAAAACTGCCGTTGTTTAGCCCCGGTTCGAGGTCAACAAGCCCTTATTTTATCATTATTCGAAGGTCTAATCTTGTTTTACTTGTGGTAGATCGTTCGAAGTATTTTGATAGCGAATTGATCTCGAAAAGATGCGATATCGGACAACGATCCCAGAATGAGCTTGCTGGAATTTTTGCTTGGGAAAAAGGGAATTTTTCTTAACCTTTGATTGCCATTTATGCTTGTTTACTTGGAACTATATGTTCTAACACTTTGACGAACATACTTGAATTGCAATTAAAGATGAAAGTGTAACCCTTTTCGATCCAGCTTTGCTCAAAATCGAAAATTACTATGGGATGAACATCTGATTTTTTTTTTTGTGAAGATAATTTGTCCATGAGACAGGCTGAATTTTTGTGATGCTCTTGAGAATTGCTTGACATCAATTGGAAAATATCTTTTCTCGAATAAACTTGTTCGTCATTGTGGTGATCTAAATTGGATTGGGAAAAGATCAGATTTTTTTTATTGAATTAAAAAATCAATTTTCGGTAATAAATTCTATCATGGCCGAATGTCACATGTTGGATGAGTCCTTGCTTGAAATTCCCATGTTAGTTGGTTGATTTACTTTATCTGGTGTTATGGATAATAATCTATAATAATCGGACTTTATCTAATAGCTAAGATTCTCTTGAAATTGGATAATGTCGGATTTGTTGTGGGTAAGATTTTGATCTCGATAATTATCCATAGCATTTGAGTTGATTGATTGCATATTCGATGATCATCTTATCTTATCTCATGCAAGTTTTTTTTTTTAATGTACTCCATTAGAGATAAGATTTGATTTGGATTGAGTGTTATCTGAATTTTCTTTGAGGATTATCTCAAATCAAATTTTCCAATCCTTAAAGATTATTTTCTCAAATTAAAGTTGGATCAATTTTGGATGAGGAAAGGTGGGCCCTCACTCAACAATTTCCGCAACCCCTCTTTGAATTTTTGAAATTTCAACTTAATTGACTCACTTTTTGTTTTATTTTTGTCTCGATTGTTTGTCGTGTAGACGATGGATGGATTTTGGATTCAAATTTAGTTCATATCATATGTGCCCAAATAGATATTGGTTCCACACATATGAGAAAGTAAATGGTGGTTCGGTTTGGATGGGTGACAATGCGGTTTGTAGGATTGTGGGTATTAATATGGTGCGGATCAAATGTTATGACAAGGTAGTAAAAACTTTGACGAGATGTTAGGCATATCCCAGATTTGAAGAAGAACCTTATTTCTTTGAGCAGTTTGGATTCCACCGAATGCATGTATACCGGTGGAGGTGGAGTTTTGAAAATTTCAATGGGATTCTTGATTGTGATGAGACCTAACAAGAATAATGGTCTTTACGTTACGTAGGGAAGTACCGTTGTTGGTTCTTTAAATATATCATCATCTTCGATTCGATAAATCAAGGTTGTAGCATATGCGATTAGGCCACATGAGCAAAAGAGGAATGACAATATTGAGAAAGCGTAGTTTACTTTGTGGGGAGCATATGTCTCACTTGACTTTTGTGAGCATTGTGTTTACGGGAAACGATATAGAGTTAGTTTCGGCCTGGGGTGCACTCGACGAAGGGCACGATTGACTACATTCACTCGATTTGTGGGGACCTACATAGGTTACATCTAAAGGTAATGCGGTTTATCTTCTGACATTTATTGATGACTTTTCTAGGAAAGTCCGGGTTTATTTCTTGAAGCATAAAAGTGACGTTTTTGATAAGTTCAAGAAGTGGAAGATATTGATTGAAAATCAAACTAGTAAGAAGATAAAGCGTCTCGGGACGGACAATGGTCTTGAGTTTTGCGGAGGTGATTTTAATAAGTACTTGTGAAGATTCAGGGATTATTCGACATTGAACATTCATGTATACACCTCAACAAAATGGGGTGGCGGAACGCATGAACCGAACACTTTTAAAGAGAGCTAGATGTATGCTTTCGAATGCTGAACTTGATAAAGATTTCTAGGCTGAAGCCGTGAACACATCATGTTATTTGGTGAATCGTTCTCCTTTTACGCAATTGAATGTAAGACTCCAAACGAGGTATGGTCCGGTAAACCTTCCGATTATTCTTTTTTGAAATGTCCCGCTTATTATCATGTAAAAGATGGTGAGCTTGAACCTAAAGCCAAGAAATGTATTTTCGTTGGTTATGCGAGATGGAGTTAAGGGATATAGATTGTGGTGTTCGACCCTCGACCACCAAAGTTTATAATCGTAGGGATGTTACTTTTGATGAAAATTCTATGCTTAATCGAGAAAAAGGTTGTTGAGTCTATAGATATTCAGGAAGAGAATATAGCAAAGGAGGTGGAGTTTAGTGTAGAGCATCCACGGAGAACCTCCGAATACGTTTTTATTCGGTGAGAAAGTGATAGTGAGCAACAAGACTCGATTCGATAAAAGATGAAGTAGAAGAAGTTGAACAATCTCGGATTTTAGTTGCGGGGAGAGTTAAAAGGCAAATTAAATCTCCCCAAAAAATATGGTTTCGCTGATTTGGTAACATATGCTCTTACAATTGCTAAAGAGCTTGATATTAAAGAACCTTCTACATTCCATGAAGTTACTATTTGTTCTAAATATGAAAAGTGGGTTGTTGCAATGAATGAAGAGATAGATTCTCTTCATAAGAACCAAACTTGGGATCGTGTGAAATTGCCTAAGGCCAAAAGAGCTATTAGATGCAAGTAGGTTTTTAAATAAAAGGATGAAATTTCAGGGGTTGAAGATGAAAGATTCAAAGCACGTTTGGTAGCGAAGGGCTTTAGTTGGAAGGAAGAGATCGACTTCAGTGAAGTGTTCTCTCTAATTGTGAAACATAGTTCCATTCGTGTGTTGCTCATGTTAGTGGCTCTTTATGATCTAGAATTTGAGCAACTTGATGTTAAGACCGCTTTTACGCATGGCGAGCTCGAGGAGATAATTTATATGTTTCAACCCGAGGGATTCGTTGTTGAGGGTAAAGAAGATCACGTTTGCGGAGTTGAAACACTCTTTGTATGGTCTCAAGTAATCTTTACGACAACGGTACAAGGGATTTGATAGCTTTATATTAAGTCATGGCTATTCGTGAAGTACGCATGACAGTTGTGTATACTATAAGAGATTGCATGGTGGTTCTTTTGTTTATTTGCTATTGTATGTGGATGACATGTTTATTGCAGCGAAAGACATATCGTAGATACAATTGTTAAAGAAGCAACTTAGCAGGAATTTGAGATGAAGGATCTTGGAGCACAATCAGAAGCAATGTTTGGCATGGTGTAGGAATAGAAGATGATGCTTAATGCTCGTCTTAAATAACTTTTAGAAGCTAAACTTGATGGAATTCTGTTTCTCCCAGTGACCTCACAAAGTCACATGGCAAGTTGTAAAGAATCAAACACCTCCAAAAGATCTGAGGAGAACTAAAGGTGAACATACTAGATAGATTTCACATGACATTTAATTCCATTTGCATCTTGAAAACCCTTTTGAAACCGAGGATTTCAGCTCTAAGGACTTAGATTTAAGTTAACCTCATGTTAAATATGTCTGAATTTTATGTACTCGGTTAGATTCATTGTCCGACCCGATATATTTTTGCGACCCAAAAGGGAAAAAAAGATTTAGTTCGCGACGAGGATACCCGATATATTTTTTGGGCCCATTTACATCGTGGCTAGATGTTTTTTCTTTTGAGAGACTTTAAGCTATTCTATCATCCGTACTCTCTCATATTTTTCTTTCGCCTCGTAGACGGACTCACCTATACACACGAAAACCTCTGTGTTTATTTTTCGCTTTCGCAACACCTCACTTTCCTTAGAGGGGATTTCAGCTCTTCGGACTCAGATTTAAGTTAACCTCACTTTCCTTAAAGAATTGATTTACCTTTTATCACCGTGGACTAAATTTAGTCTATGATTATTCACAAAGTCTGCCCTAAGTTGCAAAACATGAGTCCCTATTCTTTAAGAATTCTACAAATTCATCTTCGAAAGATGGTAACGATGAAAGACCGCACGAGATAAAGGAATCCAGAAATATCAAAGATACAATAGAGGTGGGTTTTATGCAGAATTGAAAGGAGAAAGGGAAGCATCAATTCGTGATATTCTCTCTAGAGAAATGAAGAGCTTTATTTCTTTCCATCATATTATGACAACAGGATAACTTTATCTAACACTAGAAAGATACAGAGGATCTAATGCACTCCATGAATTGAAAATTCTCCCTGAAAATATAATTACCTCTGAGAATGGCACAATTTGGCGCAGGAAACATACTTGAATAGGACCTCTTGATATCAAACAATATCCTCGGGGAAGAGAACCAACATGGAAACATTCTCACCCTTACAGCTGGGAGAACAAGACTATGCAGTAACAGTTGAGCACAGCGCCCTTACACATGAATCAGCAAGACAAGGTATCAATTTTGTCCAACCTGTCAACCAAAGGACCGATCTACAATGGATTTTTGCAAAACAAAAATCTGAACAATACACACATAAATCAGAGTTCAAGCTATGTAATCTTGGAGATATATCTATCCATGTATAAAGCAAACTCAAACAAAGTCCATTCATATCAGCATATCTTGGAGGGCGAGTCAATTCAAACATGAAACCACATAGTTCTATCTCATTAACCACATAGTCGCTATCAAACCACAAAGATTATCTGTTTCAAATCCACCAAGTGCTGACAGAGACACCATCAAAGACTAAAAACCTCTCGGAAAAGGGGGTGAAGACAATATGTCCAATCTTTCCAACTTGTGATGGAAACTTCATCTTGAAAATCTCGACCACTATATGAAAGCTCTCTCGTGGCGTTGGGATCAAGTTGAACACCTGAGGGAAGAATCACAGCAGAGTGTTAGGCCCAAAAGTTGGCTTGTTTCTGAAAAATCATCAGAGCAACAACTGGGTTCGCTATAAATATAGTAAATAGATACTCTATTAACAATGAAGGAAGGGATCACCCAAATAGGGATATCACACATATTTATATCGAGTTAAGTTTGCATGCTTGGGATCTTCATAACTTATAACGCATCAATTTGAAATTCAATCAACTAAATGCCGTCTCATCCAAAGGCATCCCTCCACGCTCGAAAAGAATTAAATAAAAAATAACAATGGATCCTTCAACAGAGAGGGGCAGGCCTGGAGGAAAGCCAGGTCGTGCTGCTTGCCTTCTAGCCGGATGCCGCCGGTGACGTGGACCATGGTCCTGCCGCCGCCGTCACCAGCGGGGAGGCAGTGGATGGTGTCGATGTGGTGCTGGTGGAAGGGAAAGGAGATAAGTTCGGCCATGATAGCCTCCTTGCCCTAGAACTTCCCTTGGTCGTCCATCAGCGCCGAATCTTCACGGTACAGGTTCACCAAGTCTGCCTGGTTCCCCTCGAACGTCCTGTAGTAATTCTCCACGAACCGCTTGGCCGCCGCTTCTACCGCTGCTGGATCCATGTTTTCTCGATCGATCGTCGTCATCTCTCCTTCGGGAGAGTTTGTGGTTTATTTTGTTTTCCTTTTCTCCCTCCTAAAAAACCGGGTTTTGCTTTTCTCTCTCTCTCTATATATTTTTTTTTTCAGTCCTGTAAAAGCCTCTTCTAGATCTCGCCGCCGAATTTCTCTAGACTGAAGGTTCGTTGCATCCATTTCAACTCGAAGGTCTTAACTTTCTGACATCTGTGTGTCGAAGTTGAACGTTGAAATGGGACACTGCCCTGGAATTTATGTTCAGCCCCAAACTGAGATTGTCTTTTGCCTCTTTCTTGTCTCCTGCAAGTACTCACAAATTTGAGGGCAAAGGCCGCAACAGGCGACGACCCTCCTCGTTGAAGAACATGGTCCATCATAAATAATAATCAAGACGAGGTCGCGCGCGATGTGCTCCACACTCTTAATCATTCTGTTTTCTTGTTCTTTTTGTGTAAGCTTTAGTATGGCAATTTTTGGGATTAATTATCTCCAACCGTGCTGTTTGTTTATCCCGTATCAATTTTCATGTCGCCAAAAAACCCTAATTGGTATACGGTTTCCATATTTACCCTGAACGAATTTTCGTGTAATAATATACCTAACACCGGTATGCCAGTATCACGTTTACCTTGAAATGATTTTTTTTTTTTTTATGGGTATCTTGAAATGATTTTCGTGTCTCAAAAAAATAAAAAATGGATATATTCTCGACAAATATGTCCCGTTAACTTCTATCAAATACAATAGGGATGATTGGCGCGTTATTTGGATCGACGTGAAAATTCAACAAAAATAGGTCACCTGAACCACACCGTTTTGGGAAGCAAGATTTGAAGAAAATGAGCTGAGATTGTAATATCCATTAAAATCCCTAATTCTGCCCTAATTTTTCCCTAAAATTTAGATAGATTTGTAACAACAAAAGGATATCACAAGTGTCAAAATTTGTGTACAACGCCCGGTTTAGTGCTTATTTCATCTTAGTCGGGAAACAATAATAAAGCGGAAGGGAGGAAGCGATGAAATTTTGTATACTTTGATATATCTTAATGAGCTTTTTTTTTTTTGTGGTCAGAATATCATAATGAAGATTATGTTAGCCAATTTACATGTTTTATTGGATAACTATCTAAGATGATAAGATAAACATAATACCAAAATAACCAATAAAGGAAACAAAAAAAATATATAATAATGTAAAATCCAACGCCCAACAAAATTGTAGTTTATAAATCTTTCAGAAAGTCAAATCTTTACAGCCCCCCATTTAATATTTCACGCTTAGTTTGGTCTTTTTGCCTAAACAAGCGGAAGGGAGTAATATATAAATATTAAACCACCTTCATATACTTAAAGCTTTTTTGTTTCATAAATCTTTCATGGTACGGGCACCGGAATTTGACTAAAATCTTAAGCAATGAGAGTGTTGGAATATATAAATATTAAACCACACCTTCTACAATGTTTTATTAGGTAACTTATATTTCAGATAATTTTCAAGATAAACATGGAATTTGACTAAAATAGGGGATAAACATACATACCAAAATATACTCAATAAAGGATATGTACTGTCAAAGAAAATATATGTATAATATATTTAGAATCTTTCAAATAGGTATCCTCATCAACCGAGATGCAATTGCCGATGCTGCTGCTGGGCTTGCTCCTGCAGTCACTATTCTATATGCTCCAAAACGAGGGCAAGGCATATGCCATGTGATCCTTCTCTTACTAAGACTTGGCAAGGCAAAGAGGGTGGGTCAATGGCGAACAACGATCCAGCCGACCATTGTGCGTAGGCCTGTGCCGGGAAGTAGGAGGATTGCTAGTGAAATTATGCCCAAATCTTAATCCTTTCCTGTTCTTATCTCTAATCATGTCCACCGTGTGTGTATACCCGGTGGACGTAAAAGGTTTTATTTGTCGCGTTTCTTAGATTCGGGTAGCTACATTGTACCTTCCAGATTGCATCTTACATTGTTTTTTGCTAATTGATTCAAGTTTATTTTCGACGTTCATAATGACTCGACCCTCAGAATAGAGCATGCTGGGCCTTCCTCGTAAATGAGCATGTTTCAGTGGTGTAAATCCGAAATAGAAATATGAATTTTCTCCTGAAATTACCAGGTGGGAAACACCTATCTCATTTAAATTCACTATGTCTCTTTCTTTTGTTGAGAGAAACTTCGTATTGAGAACAACACATCACTTGAAATTCTTACTAGCTTTTCCTCGTACGAAAAGATAAGATTCTGCGGTTAGCTTTACTCCTGTTTCTAGTTCTACCGGTAAGCATGGGGCTCACTTTGGGTGGTTTTGTTTTGTGAATAAGTGTTGTTCGATTGGGTCGGTTAGTAGAATTTCATTAAGTTCTAATCTACTGTAGATATTTGATTAGGGACTCTAAAATTTAGAGATCTCTCGTCCGTCAAAGAAAAACCGATGAGCCGATGAGCTATTTAGAGCATGACACTTGACACCGTAAGATTTAGATCACCTCTTAAAGATCGTGCCACTTGGCGCGATCACACGAAACCCACGTTACTCCAAACTTTTTTTTTTTTTTAGGGCAGCCGCAAGACACGCTCTTGGGGGTGCATGGATTCTCTCTCTCTCTCTCTCTCCCCCCCCGATCTTTAAGTTGGGCAGAGGGGATTTTCGGAGATCTCACTCTCTCTCTACTCTCTACTCTCTCTCTCTCTTCTCTCTGGTTTCTCTCACGCACGAGCAGAAAAGCGAAGCAAAAGAGCTCGCTCATTGGGCATGGAATCTCCATTGTTTCACCTTCAAGCTCGTCCGCTCCCCCACCACAGCTTCTCCTTTCATCGCCATTTTTTACTGCAGACTCCAATCTTTCCATTTCAGCCACTCCTATCTCCATTACTTCACCCGCCGCCAGCCACACAACGCAGGGAGAGTGAAAGAACAGAGAGGAGTTCGAGAAGGAAGCGCAAAAACCCATTTACTAGAGAGGAAGGAAGGGGGCAACGAGCGAAGATCCATGGGGAGTGAAGAAAGCTTCGAGGGAACGTAGCTTCGCTATGCGAGTTCCGACCCTGTCCATCTCCGGCGAGTTACAGCCGCCTCAAGCCACCGCGGTGACTCCTCATAAAAAGCAGCATTGAATCAAAGCTAACCGACTCCTCTCTCTTCTAGTTTTGGTTAATCAATATAGATCATGATTCTTCACTGACTTTCGCTCGCTATGTTTCATGTGGAACAACAGCTTCGTGTCAGCGAGGATTCATTAACGAAGCTCTATAGAGGTATGTCTACTAACCTTAATTAATCTCTAGGACTAGTGGATTAGTGACTGGAGGATGATATATCGGCCAATTATGAGGTGAATAGGAGGCCGTAGATGCTGTGGTTGGTGATTTTGATGATTGTGATGAGTGTTTTTTGAAATTTTTTAAATTTTTGTTTTTTTTTTTTAAAAAAAAAAATTTTTTTTAAATTTTTTTTTGGGTTTTGGGGTTTTTTGGGGATATCGGTAGTTTGCATGTATAGTTGTTTGAGACATGTTTAGAAAGTTCTAGTAATCTCGAATTTCCTGAGTCAGTCATGTTCAACTGCTGATTTGTGCTGAAAAACGTTCGAATCTTCGGAAATTGTTGTTAATGATTCGTTTTGACATGATCCTGTTCCTCACTTACATCTGAAAAAATTTTCTGATTCGTGTTCCTGTTTCAGCGACATCTCGCTGCTCTTGATTTTTTGTCAAATTTTCCAGATCGATTTTCAGAAAACTTTCTTCGTGAAAGTTGTAGTCAACATCTTGAAATACAACATTTATTATTTTTTTTTATGGATTTTTTCATGATCGTTTGATATGCTCGATCATAGCATCTTCGAGACAGTTTTCTCTGAGTTTCTTGACTGTCGTTGTGACCTCTGCGCATTCCTCCGCATGTCTTTTTGAAAAAGTTTCTCAGATTTTTCTGTGATCGTTTGAGGTGCTTGATTGTCGCACGTTTCAGATGATCCATTTGTTTCTGGTGTTTTTCTGTTCTTACTTTCGTGCATTGAAAGGCTTATATCATCGCCTTGCACGCATTTTCTCAGATAACTTTCTTCAAGAATTTTAAAAAAGACATTCGTAGCTTTACTTTGAAACCAATTTCGTGAATAACTGATGTTAGGTTAGTCGGTCAAAATGGTGATCAAATCGTTGATTTTGTTCTGTGATTAAAAGTTGGAATTTCATTGCATTGACCAGTCATGCTAATTTATTAATTTTATGATCTTGAGGTCCTGGTATTGTTTGTAGTTAAGCGCTCGCTGACTATGGCCAATTACCCTTAACCATCATTAAAATTGACCGAAGCATGTGGGTTATTCTCGACACACGTGATCCAAAGGCCGACCGCGAGGCCATTTTTGATTGATTGAACTTGATTTGTTCTCTTTTGATTATTGTTTCGAATGTCAATTGCAATGTCCGAGTGTATGAAATCTGGATCTGCTGGATGTCTGCCCAAAGCGCACCCTGATGTCCAATCCGGTCTAATTCATTATCATACACCCCATGTCTCGAGTTTTATCATTTGAAATGTAAATAATTTCCAACGTGTTGCGGGTTTTCCTTTATTGCATTCAGAATAGCTTGTCATTTTAATACCTTGCATGTTTGCTTAGGGCCTGTTTGATAACATTTCTATTCCAAAAAAGTTATTTTGATTAAAATCAATTTTCTTAATTCTATTACCTGGATGACTTTTAGAGAATCGAACGCGTTTGGTAATCGTATAAAATTTTTGTTTCCGGAACAAAAACGCGTTTGGTAATTGCAACAAATTTCTGTTTTGGGAAATAAATTATCTTCCCAATTTATCATTTAAATCAAATAATTACATAATCACATTTAATGACTTTTCTTAGACCCCACAAGTGCGATCCTCTTAGACCATGACATCTTTTTGGCCAAAATAGGGATGCTTCAAATTTGTTCCTTGGAGAATAATACGCCGGAATTGTTGTTTTCCTATGCTTCTCTTGAGGCTATGCATATGCCAATGATGAAAGAGGTGACTTTGATTATCATTTATTGCTCAAAATTAATAAAATCCATCTCTCGCCACATAGGTGGCTTAGTTTTACCCTTAGATACCATGCGGATGGTCACCGATGTAGCATGGTACTCCAACAACAAATCGAGGCAAGGTTTAGGAAAAATCGAAAGGTAAAATCACCAAAAAAAAGAATTGGCCAATTGAATGGATCCATTTTGTATTTTTAACTTTTTTTTTTTGGAATTTTTGAAATTTTTTGGAACGATTTACCCAAGAGAGGTAAAATCATCATTTGAGAGAAATCGAAAGGCAAAATCGTCAAAAATAGTTTTGTCCAGTTGAGATGACCCATCTCCTAATGTTTGAACTTTTTTTGAAATTTTTGGAATTTTTTTATGATTTTTCCAAAAATTTTAGATTCTTTTATGAATTTTTCATTTTTTGGATTTTTTTAATCATTTTAAAAAAATTAATTTTTTTTATTAATTTTGAAAATTTTATAAAAAAAATTATTCGGATATGGTCGGGTTGACCCAGCCCACGCCTCGCGGCGCCCAACAAAAGTGAAAGAAGACTATGTTGCCTTTTTATCCTCAAAAGTGTTCTTTTTTTGGAGAAACAATTTTTGTTTCTTATTTTTTGTCCAAAAGTGTTCCTGGGAGCAAAATTAGAATCGAATCGGTTGCGTTACCAAACATGTTTCTGATTCTTTTTTGTTCTTGAGAGCGAGAAATGAAGAAATAGAAACGTTACCAAACAAGCCTTTACTGCATTGTCCTTCAATATAATCGTTTGTTAATTTTCTTTTCTAGACTAAGATAGGTTCAAATTAGAGATGCATGAGAACGTATCACAAAAATTTATTTAGCATTGTGTTTAGGATGGAACGTCTAAGATGAAAATGATAAAATGAAAATACATGATCACATTAGGAATTAACCAATTAATTAGAGGAACCGAAAGGGTGCTAGTTAGATAATTATTGTAAGTAAATCTGCGAACTTAAAATATCTGATTTCGTAGAAAACGAGAGGAATCTTTCGCATCTCGTATAATTTCTAGTGACCCTTAAATGGCTAGTGGTGACTCCTAGTTAAATACTTAAGTTGTAAAGAATTCTAAAACTGAAATCCTACCTCACGCGAGGTATGGGCTTGAGAGAGCCTGCACCTAAATTGACGGGCCATTTGGCATGCCTTTTGGGCATTACCCATAAACCTATTCCCTTCTTTGGTGTGTGTCAATGCATATACATAGGTTAGACTACGGTAATGCATAGACTTATTTGCTATGATTTGCTTACCGCCCATTCAATTTCCTTTTGAACTTAAACTCTTAGTTCTTGATGTGTTTAAGGGAGGACGGATGTGTCGAGGGAGATGGAGAAGCTGAAGGCCTTCGGCGAGGCGGATAGAGATGAAAAGAATAATGGGATGATGCAATTGATGCAACGACAGTCGGGGGAATACTTATAATATAGGGATTTTTGATAAGAATAGTTATCTTAGATATTTCTATTTGAAAGAGATTATGTGCGTGAGAGATTATGGATTGTGATGGGTGAGTGATAGTGAGGTCGTATAGAGATTAGAGACACATCATGTATATTTTCTCTTCTTGTCCTCAACCAAAAGTTTAATCTACTTTTGAATTACTAATCCCTCTCCATTTGATCGAGTCTACGTTCATATTTTATTAGTCGACTCGTGCCCACCACATTTATTAACCCATGCCACCCGCATCAGATTTTATTTCATCTAAATTTAGATTGTATATTCTCTCATCACATATCTAGAACTAACTAACTAGTCATCAAAATGATTAGTTAGTTCCAGATCTGTTTACTGAGAGAATTAGCTGAATCTTAAAATGTAGAGAATATAAAACCTGATATGGGTGGCAAGTCACATGGGTTAATAAATGTGGTAGGCACGGGCACGAGTTGGTAATAAAATATAAATGGGGACTCGGTCAAATGGAGCAGATTAGTAATTCAAATATAGATTAAACATTTAATCAAATGAGTAAGGATAAATAAAGGAGATATACATGATGGGTCTCCGATCTCTATACGAACTCACTATCACTCACCCATCACAATCTATAATCTCTCACGCATATAATTTCTTTCAAACAAAAATACCATAACAAAGACAACTATTTTTACCAAAAACCCCTATATTATAAGTATCCCCTCACTGTCATTGCCTCAATCGCGTCGCCCCATTGTTCTTGTCATCTCCATCTGCCTCACTGGAGACCTTCGCATCTCTATCTCCCTTGCTACATCCGTGTTCTCTTGAACACATCAAGAACTATGAGTTTAAGCTCAAAAAGAAATTGAATGGGCAGTAAGCAAATCATAGCTAATGAGTCTATGCATTGTAGGAGTCTAACCTAGCACACCGGAGAAGGGAATAGGTTTAGGGGTATTGCCCAAAAGGCGTGCCAAATGGCCGGTCGATTTAGTTGCGGGCTCTCCTCTACTTATCCTCACTCATACATGTTGGAGTTTGTTTTAGAATTCTTCACAACTTAAGTATTTAATTAGGAGTCGCACTAGCCATTTAGGGTCGGCTAAAAACCCAACGAGATGCAGGAGATTCGCATTGTTCTCTACGAAATCAAAGATTTTAAGTTCGGGGACTTAATCTCAATCTCAATAACCTTTGCAACTAACTCTTGCTTAGCAATTCACCATCTCTCTCATGTTCTAGGCCCTAGGGGATGCCTTGTGCAGCTTTAAACAAGGAGAGAATTTCAGAAAGTTGGTCTCTCAACCCTTTTCTATCTGTCCTTAGAAGTAGGTCGAGAGACAGTCAATATGATATTTGCATTGCTTTTTTCAACGAAATGAAGCCCTATTTTGTCTCTGTCATGCCTATCGCTTCCATCTCCGTTCTCCACCACCTCCCCCCGGCAGTGCCGCCACCGGGCACTGGAACCTTAGCAACGTCTCCAGGAAGCTCCAAAACCCTGGCAAGAACTGTCTCAAGGCGAAGCAGCGCACCATGAGGGAGTTCTCCTCCCTCTCGTTCGATGACTAGCCTCCGCTCTCTGATTCTCAGGTGATCGGCATGGTCACGGCGTCCCAGACCCACTTCATGGGCGTGATAGTGCAGTGTCTGCCTTCAATATTTTTGGTTAGTACGAAAAATGTCATAGGAGGATTATGGGAGCAATTTGTGTTGCGTGTAAGCTACTGGATCACTGTATATTTCACTTGCCCAGCTTGGTATGTAGAATTTAGATTGAGAATTCAGATATATACCTGAAAGCTGTCTAAGCTTAGGGCTTTCGTCTTCATTACACTGGCCTGTGACCAGTGAAGATGTCTCTGAAGTGGGAGAATATCACATAACCAGCATTTGCCTTGCGTATTCTATCAAATGTAGATTGAGACATAAATACATGATAAATAGCATTTCTTTTTACACCAGGGAAGGTCAAGTGACTGATGATTGTCGTTTTTGTTTAGATGGAGGGAATTCCGTGCTGTTAACATACGCAGGAATAGATTTAAAGTTTCAGTTTGTGATATCTGATGAGACTTAATATTCTGGGATAGGATCATTTTATTGCCGTTGCAACTACAGACGAGCAATAGGTGTCATG
Source organism: Rhodamnia rubescens (assembly GCA_021437795.1). NCBI lineage: Eukaryota > Viridiplantae > Streptophyta > Magnoliopsida > Myrtales > Myrtaceae > Rhodamnia > Rhodamnia rubescens. The sequence continues at coordinate 756,319 of JAILYA010000063.1, read as the reverse complement.
ACGTGATCTTACTTATCCAGATTCAAAAACCATAGTACCGTGTCGTTGTTGCCTAAGTCACCATCTATGAGCTTTTTCCTGGATTATGCTTCACCTGCGATGACGTGGGGGAAGGATTATACTAGGAAAACTTAATTCGCCTAGGATTCCGCCATTTCTTGAATGCTTTCTCTTTCCTCTCTTCACTGATGAATGGCTTCAATGAAGTTTGAAGACAGTGGTTGCCTGGAACTGGAAGTCTAGGTTACGCAGCTGGGGCCATAGGCCAATTTTCTGCAGCGTTGAGTCCAAAAAGGGACTTGACTCCCTCAGGTATACCTTGAGAGACCAAACAACTGTGACTGTGGGTCCAAGTGGAGTCGGAAAGTTTGGCCTGACCAATGCTTTGAGAAGCAACAATTATCCTTGATGCAGCAGCCGGTACCAATTGGGATGAAGTAAACTCAACAGTTTGACTCCTAGACATTCTCCCAACAGATTCTAGGCAGCAAATGGTATGAGGATCAGCGGGTTGGGGAAGTGTCTTCGAGAAGCGGAAGAGGAAAACATGCCCCACGCAATGTTTCTTTACTTCCATTATCAGGCGAAGGATATCTTGCTGATACTCCTGTGTTTAACCAGCCAAGTCTACTAAAAGTCACCAAGCAATCTCTTGTAGAAGCTTTTCTAGTAATCACTTCCTCATATTTCTTCTGGTGTTCTATCCGTCTTCGTGCTCATTTTGCTGTAACAATGGTATTGTAACTCACTTCAGATCAGGAACAAGCTCAAAACGAGTGAGCCAGCTAAGTGCTCATTCAGTAATTGCTTACATCTTGGTGAGCCGTGGTGCACACTGGAAGGAGAACATTTGGAGAGATATCCTTTTTACTTCCAACTCCTCGACGAGATAAGAGTCAGAGAAGAGTTTCAATTGAGGAAATTTGGGGACCAACAAAGAGAGTGCTGTTAGGTATTATCTGTGTGCTTTATGGTTTCTAAATATGTATGCTCAGTATGTTTCTGTCGATGACAAGTAGTTAAAGGCATATCATGCGAGATCTCATGCGGTATTGAGACTGTCCTGCATCTGCATTGAATTCGGTGATATCGTGCAGACTGGTTTTAAGCGAAGTGATGAAAATGAGGTGCTGTAAAATCGGCATATGGTGTAAATATGCGGGTGGGGCTGTTGAATATCAATTTTTCCTGCAGAAGAAACTTAGACACTCCTGTAACGTCCATCTATCATGAGGCGCATGCATGGAGGAGCTGTAGTTTGTTAGCCCGTCGCTTATTTGATTATTGCCCTTGGTTGATCTTATATAACATTCTTGTAATACAAGCAGTGAAAGGAAGAGTTAACTACCATGAAAAGAAACGGGGAAATCTGGGGACGATGACGAGTTTGTTCCCGACACAACCTCCCTCATCCTCATCAAATGAAAATCCACTTCATGAATTGACCGCTTGTGATGATATTGATGACAAGGAAGATGTTAAGGAGGGGGAGACTGAGAAACAGTTACCAAGAGGGAGCAGATGGACACGTGGTGGAGGTACAGAATAGCCGCCTTGTTGAGATCTGGGGGGGACTGCCCTTATCTCGATACAGTTAATCGCCAGGTAATCTAAACTGACTATTTCGAACTCAATCTATGATGTTATTTGTGGTGCTAGTTTGTGCTTTTCTGTGCCTATGTTTGCATGTATAGGCCATAGTAAATATGCTTTTCGTGTTGGTGAGTAGAAGTGTGCATGTGTGTGTGTGAGAGAGATAGAGAATCTGTTGGCAGTTCAGTGATTTGGTGGTGGTGATGGGTTCATTCACGGTGCAGTGGTTTTGAAGACGGTGGGCAATTTAGGATTGCATTGCCTCGTACCAATTTTCGGACTTGGAAAGGTTGTCATGTCAAACTTGGTCGATACGTTCAAAGTTGCCCAATAAGAAGCTAACATCAATTCGTATACGTGCCAGTTCCTATCGGTGCCTTTCCCCTCTCATCTCGGGCATCTTCATGATTCTACATTTTTTTTTGTGTGTACATATATCTGCAACTTCTAAGGGTAAATGAGTGGAGAAAATGTAAAATGAGAGAGAGAAACATTTGCAGAAACATGATTGTGTTGGTTAAATGTATGAAAGGGCCATGGTTGGGGGTCAAATTGCCATTGTTTATTCTGCTTCTTTTAGTGGTGGCATTCACCACTCCATTTGAACGGACAAAACCAAGGCGAGCATTTCGTTCAGCTCGGTTCAATTAGGTTCCCCCTCGTGGAACAAAAATTCCTTTGATTGCTTGCAAACATAATCATAACTTCTAACTCGAATTTTGCTTCTGGCTTAGGAAATCAAGTTGAGTCGAGAAAACAATACTTTCTGTAAGACCAGAACATAACCCAATACAAAAGCATAGTCTTTGCCCAATTCCGAGTCTGTTTTGTCTGTTTTGTCGAATTGAGCAGCCTGCTCACTAGAGTGAAGTCAATTCGATATCACTTCAAAAGATAAAGCCCAAGAAAAGAGCTTTCGGATTGATCTGATTTTGACCTCCACACGACGTCCGAATCACGTTGACCCTATTTTTTGCTTTCGTGTTTTTGGTTAAACCGTAAGTTAATTGGCTTAAACCGCCCAAAAATATCCCATCTGCAGATGATCATGCAGTTTTTCGCAGCTAGAACCAGCTAGATCATTGACAGAGACATATAAAAGTCACTCGTCTTGTCAAGCAAGAACATGCTGTGAGTGGATGTCGAAACAATCCAAATTCTCATATTTTCCATAATGGTCAATGTAAGTGGAAGTCATCATAAGGCTTTCTCCTTCAAGTCCCCAGTTGGAGTTTAAGCCAGAGAATAAGCTGCTTTGCAACATTTCAAATTCCTACGGATTCACAGCTTGATAACACAATACCAATCTAAATGAAGTGAGCTCCCATGGAACACAACCCTTGAAGATACAGAATAGCATGGGGAATATCACCAATGATAGGAAGGTATGAGATGAGTGATCATCGCATTTTGGACGAGCCAAGACCCTCGAATCCCATCATAGCTGCATTCTTGGGATCCATTTCGGGTTCCTCTTCGAGCGCCTTCTCCTTCTGATCCACAGAACAAATTAACGAGTGAATGACCAAGAAAACCAAAGCAAGCATCGTGGGATACGCGAAAAACCAGTAATAGTACAAACCTTCTGCCCTTTCTTCTTCTCTTTCTTTGGCGTTTTCGTTCCTCCTCTTCCTCCTGTTGTTTTAACATTCGCTTGTCAAGATCTGTAAAGTGGAGAAGACAAACTTTCCATCGGCCATCTGATTAAATGAAGCATCGATGAGCTCTACGTTACCTTGCTCTTTTCGTAAAGGCCCCAGGAGGCTTTCTTTTCTCAGATTGTTCAGACGCCCTTGGACCTGCAGGCCACAAAAAGATCTTCCGCAAACGAGCCTTCCATTCCTAATCTCTCAACCATGTCTTTCGGCAAAGCATAGATCACGCCCCAAGGAAACAATGTCATCTGCCCACAGAGCAACCGGCATAGAGAGTTTAATCACACTGCAAGACGAAAGACAAAAGAATCGCCTGTTCAAGAGTTCTCGTTCTACCTGCATAGACATGCCCAGCGCCCTTTGATCTGAGCGACAAAAAAAAAGAAATGAAACTAATTTGAGAAACTTGTAGAAAATTGACGAGAACGAAAGCATTGGTGAACGCATACGTTCCTTTCCATTTTACATGATCCAGGTAATTTGCCGCATCTTCCACCACGCACTCACAGATGGGCAGGGGAAATGTCAAATGAGTACCAACAAGAGATGTGATGATTACCACATACATGAACTCCAAGATCCAATTGAGTTTCCTTCGCACGCTTATACTTGACCCAGAAAAATCACCCACCCAAGTTTTTTTTTGTCGGGAATGGCCCACCCAAGTTCATTGCTGCCAATTCTGGGAACTGCACAAGCTTGAAATGACAAGACAACATCCTCAAAGAATCTAACTGTGGATCTTTGGCACCCAAAGCGAGAATCGAACTCGTTTTTCCCTATTTCAACAATACTCTCCATAAATAAATGTTCATACGATTAGAGGAATGAGTTATTCAAATTGATGGTGCGGTTTTTGCACTTTTAAGAGTAACAAATTCAGGACTATGTTTATAATAGCCATCCATAACGTGCCTTATTTAGTTTTCGAAACTTTGGGTCACAAGCTTTTTGCTGGTGTAAAAATAGAATCGATTGGAAATTGGATGGACAAAATTCTCGAAATTGGAGATCCTAACGCATTTTGAAAATTGAATCGGCATTATCAAAATTCGGATCATAAGCTTTTCGTTGATGTGAAAATCGAATCTAATTAGAATCGGATGGAGAAGTTATGATCGATTATAGCTCGATCGAATTCACATAAAAGTGGACACTATATATAAAGTATCATCTTTTAAATATTAATTTTGTTGTCATTTAACTTTCTTTCCAGAATCAACAAAGGACATTCACAACCTTTATCAATTCCGCCAAACTTCCAGCATTAGTGACGGTAACTGCAGGTAAACCTTAGCCTCGCGAGACAATAAATGGGGCCACGTACCAAAAATTGGACTTTGTACGAGGAAAAGCAATGCGAGGTGTGAACATATGATGGCTAATGCTTTGTTAAGGTTTGAACCTCCGAGACATGGAAGAAAGCCTCAACCGGAAAATCCAACTCGGGGAATTATCTGCAGTAGCGAATGGAAAGTATCGAATTGGCACGTGCCCGCGACTTGATTCATGAGACTCGTGACCAGTGCATGAAGCGTGGAATGGGCGGGTATGTTCCGAAGCCTTTCGAAGCAAGAACGACTTTACCGGGAAGTTTCACGAGTGTCCTAAGCACCGCCGGATCGGAAACCGTAGAGGGACTCCATTGCCGGTGGCTGAATACATAATAGATTGCCACTATGGCTTGGAAGTTCTTCACCAAAGTAAGCTTCTGCCTGTGTCATCTTTGTTCTTAAATGGCTTGAAGCGGCAGCCAAATTGCTTGTCGGCGTATTGCTAACTGCTGATTTTTCAACGAAAAGCTGGGAACCTCCCCGTAAGTTCTTGCTTTACGTGAAGACTTTTTCAGGCATTGCTTGAGGAAGAGACTGTAAATAGACGGACGCCTTGACAACTTCATCAGCAGTCGAGGAAATAGAAGTTCTTCACGGGTGATTCAGATTCCGGAACAAGAGGTCCCTGGGAAATCGTCCGAATCGGTTGTATCGTGGCAACAGCGACGACGTTGAGCTCATCACCATTCACAGTGTATCTTGCTGTTCTTACCTTAGGACCAAAGCCTTGAGTAAAAACAGTACTTAACGCGGTTACCTTCAACAAATGGGTACGTGCACCTGAAACCGACAACCAATTGTTTTCTTCATTGAATTTGCTTCATTAACATTCGACCAAAATCTAAATTAATTTCAACTTTTTTTCTCCACTAAAAATTAAATCAAGGTTTTAAACCAATGAAACTAAGTCCAAAGATTCCCGAGCAAGACCGCCCACACGTGGATGACTTTGGGTTTAGGCACAAAAGTGTTCTTGGCCTCGACTTCTCCAAGGATGCCTTCGGCATTGAGGGGTCGCGAATTGACCATAGATTATGAAGGAGTTTTTGATTAGGTGAGTTTATAGGTCATAATTATTATGGAGAACCCACATGGCTCAACTGGCAATTTTATTTTTCTTTTGAAAGGTTTAAAAAAATCCCTAGAATTTCGCAGAAATAGGAAAATTAAAATTATGCATCTTAAGGTTTAAAATTGAGGAATAATAATAATAATAATAATAATAATAAAAGAAGCTGAACACGTCGGCAACTACTGTAGAAACTTCAGTTGATCTTAATACGAATAAAATATCCTACCGAAAAATTTTCCTTAGGCGATAATTTCCAAAAAATAAGCAGAGAAAATTGAAGAGAGAGAGAGAGAGAGAGTCATAATTCGGGTGATGTAGCCAACTCTTTTGCCCTAGCGCTTGTCTCTCTTCATATCTCTCTCCTCTGTACCTTCTTGCTCGTTCGTGGCGTGGGTCTGAAGCACAGACTCGAAGGATCGACCGAGAGAGAGAGAGAGAGAGAATGGATCCAGACGCGGTAGCGAAGGCGTTCGTGGAGCACTACTACTCGACGTTCGACGCGAACCGGGCGGGCCTGGCCAACCTGTACCAGGAAGGCTCGATGCTCACCTTCGAGGGCCAGAAGATCCAGGGCTCCCAGAGCATCGTCGCCAAGCTCACCTCCCTCCCCTTCCAGCAGTGCCAGCACAGCATCACCACCGTCGATTGCCAGCCCTCCGGACCCGCCGGCGGCATGCTCGTCTTCGTCAGCGGCAACCTCCAGCTCGCCGGCGAGCAGCACGCCCTCAAGTTCAGCCAGGTCTCCTCTCTCTCTCTCTCTCTCTCTCTCTCTCTCTCTCTCTCTCTCTCTCGGTTGGTTTTTCCCGTGGATCTGATTCGATGCGCGATGTGTGTCGCTGTTATTGTGAGCGTTAGGTTTGATGTTGCCTTGTTTAGGTGATGCTAGCGTTTTGTTTTCTCCTCCGCTGGTTTTACGGCTTGATCGGCGTAGGATTTGGTGATTCGACCGATAATTGAATCCTCTCTTTCCTTGCTCTGATTAGCTCGTGTCGTGTTGGTGTGATATTTTTGCATGGACGTCAATCTTGCCTCTGCAGTGTGTCTGGGTTAAATTGGGTTAAGCTGCCATCTGATGTGATTTCTCTGTCAGTGTTATTAGCATCGATTTATTGCTTTGCTTGGGTTCTTTTTCCCGTTTCTTATCGCTGTCCCGCTCCTGCTTAATTGTAGACGAGCCGGTGATCTCTTGCATCCTCTGTGTGACTTGTGATTTCTTCTGTTTATTGATAGAGAGCCATTTGTATTTTCTTATATTGTTTTTGGAGTGTCCAAGGATGGTTTGGATGATGACCTTCAGTTGATTGAATATCGCCTAGGGTGATCTGTTTATGCATTGTTAATGGATTACGTATATAGTGAATGGAATTGTTGCTTTGATGAACTTTCTGAAGATGCTATCTATGCTATTTCTGTAGAGATCTTGGTAGGTTGCCACTTCTATTAATGTACTCGTATTTTGGTCTTTCCTCTAGCATGCCAACTGACTCCACTTAATTATGTTGCTCGGTTACTAGGATGAAAAGTTGTAACCGACGTGATGTGATACGATTTCTTACTTCCAATCTCTTGTTTGAAAAGTGGCTTTATGTAGGACTGCATATGGCTCTACTAGATCCAACCCTTTGTTTGACCTTTGTTGGCTTATTTTGACTTATGCTATTTAGGAAAGTGAGAGTTAAAATAACAAATATTAGAGGTTAAGAAGCTTGGCGCACCGGTTGGCAATTAGTGATAGCATGTTGGTAGAAAACACCAGCAGGTAGCTCATTGCCTCCGGAACTTTAAAGAACTGCAGATCTGCAGCATGCATATCTTGTCTTGGTTGCACGAGATTGGCAAAATCAGATGAGCTTGGTGGTGCTTCCTAGTTTGGGAATTAGACGTGGTCCAATCTCTAGTGTACTTGACTGGACAATGAGAATATGTTGGAAAGAAAGCTGGGAGGGAAAGAGTGACGATGAGGGCGCATCAGCAAGACAGAGGGCTCACAACGTCAACATGTCCTTCGATAAAAGCACCTCCACTGTAGCCCACAAAATTGAATAAGTTGATATTTGTCGTAGTATTTCCATTAACATCCGATTTCGGTGAAAAGACATTGCATCTCTCTCTCTCTCCAAATTTCTCATGTCATTTATCGGATATATTCTATGCCCACTATGTTACCTGTCCCCTGGAAGTTGCCATGCCCTCCCTGTGGACTTGCGACAAAGCTGGCCTTTACAGTTATACATTCTAGCATGAAAGGGGCATTCCATTGGTGTGCTTTTGGCTATCTGCCTTTTTTTAGGGTGATGGAGGGGGGAGTGGGCAGTATAGGTAATCTACTTTTAGTCTGTTGGTTGTGTGGAAAGTTGTGGTACATTGTTTCCCAAACACAGATGTGTGGCTGGCGACTGAGGAATTCTTCTTCTTCATATTCTTTTGAAGTGCTGAAATTTTCTTTTCTCTCTAAGCTATGTGAAGCATGAACGGTTGATGCTGTCACCATCTTTTCTGTTGCTGTCAGTTTTGATGGTCTTTCTGTGTTAACCGTAGGTTACGGCATTGCCAAGGAAAAGTACTTAAAAGAACTTGCAACAGTGACTGCATTTTTCCAAAAAGGATTCTCTTAAATATCATGCTACCTATATTGACAGTTTGGGAATCCATCCGGATTTGCTTTGCGTCCGTCTATAGTTTCTGTTATCTGGGGAGTTATTTCTGTAGTATCTGCTTAACTGGGTTGCATCCTTCTGTCATTCGGTTTTCCATTTTTACTTTAAATTGGGCCTCATAGTTGCTCTTAAAGTAGCACTCAGCAAGGACATTCATATGTCTACCATGCAGCGTTATGTGGGGAATTAGTTTGTCAAGAGATTGGATACATTTGTATATCCCAAAGGTTTGGTCATCTGGTCGGATGCTTTTGATGCAGGGTTCATATATTGTAAGATATGTTTTGCCTTGTTAGAAAGTATTGAATGAGAGTAGTAGGATTGACTTTTTTGCTCCCCTTTTTGGTACTCTAGGAGGTACTGAGTCACATTTTTCATATTGTTGCTTGATACTACACCACCAATAAAGGTGTTGTATTGTATTCTGATGATACAAGTTGTGTACTCGTGTACATCTAAAATTTGTGTAGTTATTTGTTTTACTTCTTTGTCCCCTTTTTATTTGCCTAACACTTTGCTGTGATGTTATCTGCCCTCAGATGTTCCATTTGATGCCAACACCACAAGGAAGCTTTTATGTATTCAATGACATTTTTCGGTTGAACTATGCATGAAGACAGGATTTACATGGTGGATTCAACAACTGTGTGGCCGTATTGTCTTGATCTTGAATGTCAAAGGACAGAAACCATTTGCCTTATTTCTGTAATTTCCCTAGGCTTTACAGAGGTTGGGATTTTCAGTCGGTGTTTTCGATGTTCTATTGCTGTGCTGTTTGAAAATGTCTTTGTTGAGATTGGTGCGATTTGAAAAGAGATTTCTATACTGTTCGATAAAATGGAACTGTGGAGGGTCTTAATTAGAATTCATGTTCGAATTGTGTTGCCTATGTCCGATTGCTACTTGTGATCTTTGTGCTCGATTTGAAGGGAGAAAAAAAAGAACTGTTGCAGACACCTGGTCTTTTCCTGTATGATGTTTCCAGGTGTAATAGGTTTGCAAGAATGTCTAATTGCAGTTCTCTAATTGCATTTTTTCTGGCCTTCTCGTGTTCCTCATGCACGAAACACCGCATTGGTGTTGATAGCCCGGTTTTGTTGACCACTTGTGTAAGCATTGATGGTACCATCAACTGATTTAGGATCTTTCCTAAAATTGGAGGCAACCCCTGCTTGCACAGGTTTACATTTCTCCTCTCTGGATTCGCTTGAATTGTACTGTCATAAGGGAGGAGGTAAATTTCAGATGAAAGATCTATGCTTTCTTTTCGACGAATACTAAACGTTTGTGAGAAACTCGTGTACTGTTACTACTGTTGATGCACCTCTGTTTGCAATTTGCATATGGTTTGCCAAGGTACCGGATCTCCTTGGACGATGATCTCTTAGTTGATTTGAGTATCCTTTTTGGTCGGTTCTGTTCATTTATTAGTACCACAGAACAGGGAAAATCTAGGGATTTGATTTATCATGGACTAAATGATCTGCACATGCTCCCTGCTTCATTCATTGATCAATAACTCATTGCACGGTTGATAGTCTCTGTCTTACTCTATGCAAGCTGCTCTTTTAGGGTGAACGCTCCATGTTCAGCATTCCTGAAATATGGACTGATATATCGGGGATCAGAATTATAGGGTTATTGCAACCGTAGCAAGTGGATTAGCAGAGATTAATCTTTAATTGGCAAAATTGTCCTATTGGACATAAATTTACTGTGCAGATGTCAATTTATTCCTTTAACTTTTTAATTTTGTCAATTTAATTATAAATCTTTATGTGAAATTCAATTAAAGTTTTTTCAGTCAATTTTTCCTGAAAATCTAACTTGACGGTGTGAACATAGTATGACTGACGGTTTTTAGATCACCACAATAGCTATTTCTTGAAAAAATGACAGAAAAATCTTATTGAAATTTTTGGACAAAAAAAATCATATTGAAATTTGGCAACAAGATTTGAGATTAAATTCATAAATTTAAAAATTTTATAATTGAATTGACATTCGGATCAAAGACTGATGGGATAATTTTTCCCTCTTAAAAGTAGGAGGAAAAAGACCCGGTTACTCTATTCTGTTCCATTGCCAGAGGCACTATCTCAGTGAGAAGAGAAATTAATGACCTCAAAATCCAAAAGGACTGAATGCAGCAAATTGAGATCCTCTAACAAGCAAGTAAATCTCAAGTTACCGAGTTAAGAGTTTTGCGTTGACAGTTCAACTACGAGCTTGTTTAAAACTGATGTCCAGGGAAATTTAAATATGAATCTTGCATCTAACCAAAAATCATTTCATCGAGAACCCTATCTCATACCCCCCAGAAAAGCAGATATTCTTTCAGTTCCTTGACCACGAGTTGATTGTCACAAAGATCAGGAGAGATTGAAAATACGTTTGATGTTCAGTTCTGCCAACCAGCAAAAAGGAAGACATTTTCACTACAAATTATCAGCCAACGCATGTTCACTAAGGAGTTCTTACGCACTTTACACGTTTTGAGCCTTCTAAGAAACACTACAAATATGACTGTACAATCAACCGGTATCCTCTCTAGCATCAGCTCAATCAGAATACTATATTGGACAAATATACACAATGCAGCATGAGTTAAACGTCTTAGAGGCTTCATGGGAACTGATGCATGAAGTCATCATTGTCCATATTGCTAAATTCCACAGAAGGTGATGGTGCTGCCTCCCTAGATGCGCCGCTGAGTTCAGCCTGCAATAATAGTTCAAACATGGAGAATCATTAAGCTTTCACGAGATTTTGGTGTGAGGAATACCCCTGGTTTGCATGCACGCAAGCACACGCACTCACGCATGCCTACCACGCACACACGCACACTTAATAAGAGAAGGAGTAGACATTATTCTCTCGATAGCAAAATAACTGACTTCCATCACCTAACTCCTAAAGAAAATAGTAGCAGCAAAGCGCTTCTCCATCATCATGTTTCATATGTACAATTTGTCTCATCTTCCCCATGGATGAGAGAGGGAGAAAGAGAGGAATAAAATTTTCTCTCAGTTTTATGTAGAGGTAACACCAACTGGGTCCCTGAAAAAATAATAGTAGATTGATAGGTTGATAGGTGGAAGTATTCCCATTCCCATAGGCTTGTTCAAGTCTAAGCAGTAATGCTCTTTTCTACTACTAATGGGGTAGACCCTGAAAGCAACCCCAGAGGCCTTTCATGTCCAAGCAGTCATCCTTGGAAGAATGAAAAGGTGAACTTTTATGCAGATTCATTCTACAATTAATATTGTAGACACTCCAAAAATATGACGAACTCATGCTTTTGAGAGCTCCAGGGTAAACCTATAGGATTTCTAATAGAGGGATTGCCACGGTCAAGTGAATTAAACTGTGTGAGCATTTGTTGACCGAAAAGGGATAACTTCTGTAGCAGCTGGAGAGGGAGAGTGCATAACAATACTGTTGGTTGCACAAGTGGAAGCCACGCATTGTATTTTATCGAGCAGATGTTTGATGGTGATAAAAATAATGCCAGTGACATAGAACACCTACTGCCTAATTGTCGAAATCGTTGTAAAGAAAAGTAGCCTTTCCTTGCAGGTATCCACTATAGAGAAACAAGCAATCCATTTATATAAAGAAAAAGAGAATTTTTTTTTTTAATCCAGAGGCTGGGTAAACGAATCCATTCTTTCAATTCCTTCATCATAAAATTTGACTTCAATTTGAAGATGCAAGTTCTTTTCCATTTCTTGACAGTCCAACCATAGAATTATATCAGATGTTCCACATGGGATCCTGAGAAGGTATTGTGAAGGAGAGGAATTACAACAACAGCATGCTGGGAGTACAAGTAAACTAATGGACACGTGTCTGTGTGTATTAATGACAATTTGAATAGACTATTTGCTCCTGGTCCTAACTATCAGGAAGATGGTGACACTGAGGAACCTCATATTTTATGATTAGATTAAGGATTTACAACTGACTAACCTTAGCTTGACGGTATTTTTCAAGCATGCGACGGTACTGCTGACGTGCATTTGGAGAATCAACCATGGATAAAACTCGTGAAACTGCCTCATCAACAGCTGCATCCACCTTTTGCTTACGAAAAACTTTGAGAATATCTTCATCATCACTATCTTCAAGAGATTCTGCCTCCTTTTGGAAACTTCGTAAACCAACCCCCTTCCTTCGCCATCGCAGTACAACCTTGTCTAAAATTCTAACAGCCCAACATAATACCTTGTAGTGTTTCCTAACCTGATAACCTCTCACGTGAGCCTGCAAGAACAATAGAAGATGACCACAAAATTCCGGGGATACTTTGAAGCATGCAATAAGTATTTGAGATGCAATATGCATACGCTCAATCCCTGCATCTACACTTGCTGTGAAAGTTCCAAAGTGGATACCTGTATTTTGACAACTTTCTGGCGAAACGTTAGGAAGTCTTTCCGACCTTTCCAGCCTCGATATTTCTTCTGAATAGATAATGCAGCTGAATTGTATTCACGAGCGTTGCGTGAGGAAAGCTTCAGCCTACCTGTGAATCGTTGAACATCACCTGAACTGACGCCATAATCAGCAATAGCAGCAGTGTGCATTTGCTGTCGCTTCCTGAATGAATGTGCACGGAATGCAGATTGTATACGTGCAGCAGCCTGAGCAGCATTACGAACTGCAGCCAAGGTATCCTTTAGAGAAAGTTGATCATCGTTGGTAGCTAGACTTTGATTTGTGATGCTATTTATAGTTCTCTCTGCTTCAAGCTCTGCAGAGCCTCTCGAAAGCTCACTCTCCTCAAGTGTAAGAGATGAAAGATGGCTGGTCAGGGCCACCTCCGAGAGATAGCCAGCTAGTCCTTTATGTCCACTGGAGGCAGCGATACTTGCAGGTGTTTTACCGGCAGGATCTTGACAGCTGGGGTCTGTGACTGCTCCAGCTGATGCGCCTGAAGCTACCAGTGCAGCGACCATTTTTTCCCTAATACAAAAGTAGTAGACAATCAAAATGTGACTAATTATGGATGCGAGTAAAGCCAGGTGTGCGATATGAGCATCAACAACAATGACAAGTCGCTAAGGCAAAAGGGGTGAATTGATGTAGATAGAAGGACTTCCAATACTTGGCGGTATATTATGTAAATCCCCTGGGTAGCATTGGGTGCTACAAGATACCAATGCAGATCAACAGGAGAAAGGAATTTCTAGTTTATCACCCGATCACGTGTAAAGTTTTCTGCAATGCTGATGAACTGCTTGAAAGGCAAGTAGCAATGAGTTTCCCTATTGGATTTCATGGAGATCTTTCGAAATTTATACCATTCAGGGCCACCAGACCCACCCTTTTATGTACACTGATATAGTAATTTGTTATTTTGACACCCTAAATCCCACGCTAGATGATAGAGGACTTGTAAACTGATTCATACGTAAAGATCAATCCCAAACAGCCACCATTTGAGTACTCCTTCGGGGGCTTAGCACACATGGATCGGGTTGGGTCATTAAAAAATGGTGTTAGGGCAGATTCGTACAGTTGAGGATGTAGATGATCCAAATAACCAGAACCCCACATTGAACAGGATGCAGTTGAGTGGTTACCCTCCAGACATTCAATGTTCCTCTTTGCCCCCTGACTTTTTTCCTCGTTACTTACATAGCTGTTTCCCGTATGCGTCTACTACATAGTGTATTACAGTATTATCCAAAAAGACAAAATCCAAAGAACAACAAATAACATAAATGGAAATTGTTAATATGAAGCAATGATGTCTCATACCAATTAGTTCATGTGCTTTAGTGGCAGCAGAAAATCTAAACACGAGTAGGATTGCAAATGGATGCAGAAAAACAGATGCTTCCATTTTTGTGCTTTTACTATGCCAAAGGAAAAAAACGTTCCAGTACCACTTACTGCTGACTACTGTATGACTTGGTAAAAGCCAGAATATAAGAACAGGAATGAGCGAGTGGATCATGCTCTATTAAAAATAAAGAAAAAGGAAAAATGGAATTTAACAGAAAACTGACATCATAAAAGTGTGGTAGTGGAATGTTTCTTCAAAATCCACATCATATCTAAGTACTAAGAAGCAGGAAGGCATTGCGGACTCTTTTCGAAAATGAACCACTGAAAAAATTAAACAGTTGCTTTAGCAGTTTGAAATATTTCAATTTCCATTTCCTAGGGGCATGTTACTGCTTGTGAGCTACTCAGGCGACTTCATGCTTAAAACCAGGAAAGCAATTTTCTTCGATAACCTAGATCTGACCAATGAAAAAAGAAAAGAAATTCACGAGATAAAGAAGTTTCTCTTTTTCTTTCTTTAGAACTGAGAGTTCAATAAAACACTACAAGTGTTTGATACTGAAGTTACCGAGTGCCTTCCTCGAGTCTACAACTATTCTTCTCTTTATGCTAAATTTTCCATATAAGCATCATTGTGGTTCACAGACCAAATAAATTAAAAAAGAAGCTCCTGCATACCTCCCAAAACGAGCAGCCCAATGGAGAGCGGTCCACCCATTAATATCACGGAAATTTACATTGACTCCACAGCCAAGAATTGAGTTCAGAGCCCATTCAAAACCCAAGCCGGCAATCATGTGAATAATGCCTTGCTCTCTCTTGGACAAAGAGCAGCCTCCCCGGTCATGTTCTTGACTGGATCTAAGTGCAATCCACTGGTGCAACTTATCCTTTAACAGCTCCTGAAGAAGCCAATTAGTTGTTTCAGATGAATTTTCACGGCCAACCAAGAGGCCCTCTATGATGTGACTCCAAGAATCATCCTCAGCTTTCAAATTTCCCGGAACATGAATTCCAGAAGTAACACCATCTTCTTTCTGCATTGCTGAATCACATAAAAGCATTTGCACAAATCTGACGAGTAGCAACAGCTCTTCTGTGTGCCTAGCAGCTTCTGTCTGTTCCAAGTTACAGAGAGAGCATAAATTGGATTTTACTCTATACTCAAATTCTCTGACCTCGGAGCAGGACTGCCGGTTGCTAGAAGTAATGGAAAGCGTGACCTTCCCAGGCAAGTGAGGAGGAGCTTCGCAGCGTAAGGCATCTTGTTGAATGATCTCTACAGGAACTTCAATATCACCAAACATACAACTCCATACAGATTCGAACGGATCACATAAAAAGATCCAACAATGACAATCTGCAAGAAGAAACTAATAGATTCTCAAATTTGAATTGTCATAGTTCATGTGATTGAAATGTAAATTGATGTTCTGCACAAATACATGCTCTTTTGTAAACTGCCTGCATCACAAGATATGATTCAATCTCATCTAATCAATCTGGAAACAAAAATTAACTCTCAATATGAGATTTTATTGATGATAATCAATTATAATATCAAGACAGAAATTAAATCGTGATAAAACAAAGGAAAAGGAATCCCCCCTCAAAAAAATAAATTGCTAGTCTCATTCCATTCCAACCTATTACTAGCTAAACAAATTACTCATATGAGCACAGCTTGAAATTACTATGATCGGATCAACGTTTAACAGGTTTGTTTATAAGGCATCAACAAAGGCCACTATAATCAAGTAATTCTAGTTCTTCAGCATGTAATGTATTTAACCACTTTGCCATGGATTTATGCAACTAGAGTTCTCCTATCAGCATCAAAGTTGATAAACTCAAAAACTTTGGTCAAAATTGGTCAAAAATATTCAAATGCACCATGTACTTACATTCAACTAGCACTATTGGTTAATCCAACATCTACTATTCGATAAAAAGCTTCCTGATTCAAAATTGTGATCTTGGATTACGAACCATCTATGGAATAGATAAACAAGCTAGAGAAAGTGCAATTATCTTAAAGCAAATCATTGCAATATAAACTGTTGCAAAAAGTTGGCACCACAAAGACACAGCATAAACATGGTAATAGGAGTACAAAAAGAATAAAAGAATAACCTATTATATTACCAGTTTGCTCCCCTTAAGATATAACATGGCAAGATTTAGAAAAAATCATGAGACATGCGGCCATAAAATAGGAACAAATCATTATATATAAATGTAAGGAGAATAACAAATTCACTTAGAATTCAGTCTGAACAATGTGACAGTTCATACCCACCTTTGTAGCTTCAGTGGTATAGCCCCATTCAGGAGATATTTCTCGAATTGTATATTTCTGAGTTTTTGCAACAGTCAAACATGAATTTCCCACAACTGACATGTCCGGTTGGCCTTGTCCAAACAAGATAGGATAGTATTCTGGATTTGCCCCATGAGCCACAGAAGGGTAAACAGATACTTGGAAATTGTCAAGTTCAGAAAGCAACAATGAGGCTGCTAAAGCAAGAGATTTATGACATTTGTTAGATAGGGAGATAGACCCAAATTAAGATATAATTAAGGTACGGTTCACTGATGAAATAGAAAAGGCACGGTTCCAAAAATTTCATAACATACTATACTGCGTATTAATTATGCAGGGTTCTAAAAAATCATACATGGATCCGTGTTCTTATTAGCATCTGACAGGAGATAGCCTTCTTGTCCTTCTGCTGGTCCCATCTCTGTGTAAGAGTGTAATTTTTCCTGTAGCACATTGACCAAAGAAGCGACAACACTCATTCAGGAAAGACAAATATAAGTTCAAATTGAAATTTTATAACATCAACACAAAAAAAAGAACAAAAAAAAAAACAAATTTTATAACATGAACTGTATTAATTTTTTGTAAGAACTTGTATGCCCATAACCACATGCTACCAGTACACAACCCAAGTACATGACTTAAAGATGTTCAACTGTCCCAAAAGAAAGATCTCATGCCCACTTCTATGAGTCCGATATCAGTTTCAAAAGAACTAGACTGGTAATGTATTGAAATAGTTGAGTTTTCCAGACGGGTGAGGGAAGGACTGGTGAGACTTCAACACAGGTTTAGTGAATGGAAAAGTGACATTTGCCAAATGGACAAATCCTCAGTTCCAATATAAAGGCACGTCTAGAACACTCCCAGTAAGAAATCTATAGAGAACGAGCTAATCCTCAGTTATATCAATATTTAGCTTTTTACACTTGTGTTATGTCTCACATTTTCATTTGGTATCTGAGCATTCTTCTGTAGGGATCCATCGGCTGATGAGCTCAAGTAGGACTCCACCATATCTGTCCAGGAAAAAGACTCTTCTTTAACCAGATGTCCCTGTTCTAATGCCTGAAGACGATGCTGGCCATCATCATCTGCAGAAAATGGCTGCATGAATCCTGCATTCTTTTACACCTATAATCTTCAATTGCATTTGCTATAAACACTACATTTCCTCTTCAGAAGAATAATGTTGCTGGTTAGATGGAAGTATAGTGTATTTCTTATACCGAAGATTACTAGCCTCTATTAGATTTACTTGAAAAAAATTAGCAACAAATAACACCAATAGATAATCTGAGTTTTTCTAGGACTGCTGTTTAACTGAAACTTTTGATAAGTGGAAAGTCAAAATTTTCTCTTTTTTCTCCTCCTTAAGACATAGGCAAAGAAGGAAGAGAACATCAGCCTCAATTATGATAGACTTGAGAACAAGACTCACCTTAGACTTGAGAATAAGACTCACCTTGTTGAGCATAAGATCTTGCACAAAAGTATGTACAATCTACTTTGTGATAAGAAATTGGGGTAGCTCTGTGGCATTGTTTTCATTTGGCACGTTTTTATGGTTGATTATGATTCGAGGAGGCTAATTTTGGTTGCCTTGCTTACTTTCGCAGTTATTTAGAAGCTTGATGTCACTATAGCTTCAACATGCAAAATTCTTTACGCAAACAATGAAAATCATGATCGTTTTGGTCTGTACGCTTGGCTTCTCAAACCAGCATTATCATCATGCAATACAGCCTTCAATTGTGCTAGAAAGAATTTCATGGGGCAGATGAGAGCGAGCACTAATGAGAAGTTTTAAGACAATGAATGGAGTTCAACATACTGAAGAGATATAAGTGGTGACAAATTCAACAATATAATCCTAATACTCCTCACACCTGCCAACCCCATAGCCATAGAAATATGACCCTATCACATGTAGTCTTAAGAACGAGTCAAGTTTGGGGTATGTTTCACAGAGTGATGAGATGTGACCGAATCTAGTAAATACTGTTCAACATGAAACCAAAAGGTTAACATAGCAGAGGGTTAACGTGATAGTTGCCCAATCAAGGTGAGTTTTCCACTATATGGGTCCAGACTATAGGCTACAAATAGTTACTAACATTAAAATGTCAAAGTGCCCCCCCATAATGTTACAGAATTCCTTCCCGTAAGATATGTAGCACTATGTCAACTAGTAGCCAACAGACTATTGCCACTCTCACAAAAGAGAGAGAGAGAGAGAGAGAGAGATGTGACACCTGTATCCTTATGTGGCATATAGTTGCTCAAAACATCTTGCACACCATTATTTTCATTAGGAAATTGATAATTTCCAGGGTCTGCAACGTGCAATAATGCTTCATGCTGATCTTTCTGAGAAATCTCGCTTTCACAGTCCAGAAATCCTATCGAATGGAGATATTCATCATCAACGAAGAGCGGATCAATTTCTTTAATTGTGTCATCATTCAAACTGAGCTGCTCCTCAATCCTCCTCAAAGCTTTACTAACATCAAGATCAGACGAAGTGCAAAGTGCTGCTCCTTCCACCCTGTCCAAGTTATCCGTCCCATGGTTGATGACAGCGTTGACAGAACTAACTTCTGCAGGACTTAGACTGGACTGAGTTTGACAAGAGTCAAGTGAGGCAGAACCATGATTCTGAATAGTGTAAGGGCTGGGACACGGACTAGGCATAAAAGTAGACGATGACCCTGGAGAAAACAGTGCTTTGGATCCAGAACTATGTTTCCCCTGCAACACAGGCAAAGAATGATGCTAAATCCAATACCATTGGATACACCCTACGCAGTCGGCCTAGTGGTCATGGGTGGGAGTTGAAACAGTATATTAGAAGGTCAACCTTAGTAAAGACAAAAAAAAATTCATTATTAGATAAATGTTCTTCCCTAAAACTTAAACTGTCAAAAAATAGGCCCATTATGTATATTAAGCATATTTCTCAATGCTCCCACTTAAGGTAAGCCAGACCTAACGCGTTGAACACGACATAACCGCATCAATGATCAAACAGATTAAAGGAGTAGGATCAGAATTAAAAAAAAATTGTCAAAATAACAATGACAACACAGAGTGTATTATGTTACATGCTCTTGACCTGTGCTATGTCCTCTATTGCTAACTGCTTTTTCCAAAAACTTAAGTTGTCAAAAATGTGCTCAAGATATACATTAACCACCTATACAAATAGTGTCGCACAGGGGGAGGGGGTTGTGGTTGCGCAATTTGGTAGACCGCATTGGAGCAATAAAACAAGCAAGGACCTAGGACCATTAACAAAAAGTAGATAATAAAATAATCATAAAATGATAAAATACTGACCAGACAAAATGTAAGCGGTACTCACCAATTTGAATAAAAATTGTCAACCTTACAACAAGATAACTAGTAGAGAAGAAGCTTAGATTATTGTCATGACGCCACTTAACCTTCCAAACAAAGGCTGACTATAGGGACTGGAGATATGTACACTCGACAACTTGATTAATCAGACTGATCAAATAAAATTTAAGCTGGATCCAGGAGTTATGAACTGACCTCAGTTATGTCCCGATAATGTACGAGGACTATGTGGTCACATGCCCTGCCCACCAAAAAAGTAAAAGCAAGGTGTTAGTGAATTTATATCCTTTTCTCCATGCTAGAGAAGAAAAATAGGAGGACTGGAGGCGGGTGTTGTACAAACCCTAAAAGGATGTCCAACTCTCTATCCTATTTTATGCTGTAATGTTGTGAATCGATGGATTTCGAGAATTCTGACTTTGAGGCTTAAAAAGGTGCCACCAGAGAGCATGAATCAGTCACCCTTTATAGAGGGTAGGCATATCGACAATAGTATCTTTCTTGCTTAAGAGCTTATCAAGAACTACAACAGAAGAACATATCTCCTACATCTTTTTTTAAGGCTGATTTTATAAAGGCGTTTGGATTTGATGGACTGGATGTTACGTTCAACATTCTTCATTCTTTAGCTTTCCATGACTGTTTACACTGTGGATAAGAAGCTGTGATACTACTCATCATTTCTCTGTCATATTGATTGGACGTATTGAAGATCTGTTAGAAAGCAGGCTCTTTCGGCTGTCATCCAAGATAAGAGGCTGCAATTTTAAAGGAAAACAAGGTGCGAGACAACGCAATGTGGTAAATTGATGCTATTATTAAGTTTTCTGGTAAACTAGCACAAATGAGTGTGAGTGGCCAAGGACATGATCAGTATTGATGGGACGCATTTTTACTGCTGCTAGCCACCTTGAGGGAGTTTGGCTCATAATACTGAATTGTGCTTTCGACTGAATATTGCTTGGAATATTCTATGTAGCAGGGCTTCTAAAGTTCCAACGCTGTTGTTTACTCCTAGCATAACAGAGCACTGTTTCGTCACTTGGTTAGCCATTACTGGATAAGTTGCCCATGAAGGCAAAATTGTCAAGGTGGCATTCATCTGCACAGTGTACTTGTTGGCTAGGTCAATTACATAATTAAACTAAAAGCCATTCATTCTTCGAGTGCTCTTTTTCGGATCCCATGCAGAAGCAGTTGCATCTTCTAAATCAAATGAGGAAATCCGAGGAAGTTAGACTGAAGAACTTGATCAGGTTGTTTAACACCTGAAGGTGAAGGAATTTCTCTAAGCTGCTGTTGAAGCTTACTTGATGTTGTAAGTCTGCTGTCGTAATCTTATACTTATTGTGGCCTGTAAAAAGGCCTTTTTTCTTGGATAAATGAAATTCTAGTTCTAGCTTATTCAAAAGAGGAAGAGAAAAATATATTAGGAGAGAGTGTGCAGTTGAGCCGGTTTACTTTATTAGGAAAAGTTTGGCTACCAACTACCCCATATTCTCGATGCCTTAAGTGCCCTAGTAGGACAGGATCACAAAATTGTAATGGCAAGAACTAATCACAAGAGAATATGATATGCTACCAATATTTACACTCACGGATCAAGCATCCAGTAGCTGCGCCTCTGAAAATTTGGGTTGTCCTCTCCATGTGCGTAATAACAATTTAACTTTTCAACATTTCCCACCTAAACATATGAATGAATTGGATCATCAGTTCTGGCACATTTAAAAACAGAAATTCCCAATTAGACACAGACAAGTTGACAACGGCTGCCGGAAGTGATAATAACCATGACTATCACATATTATGAGTTCCTTGCAACTTATTAATAAAGAAATAGTAGATATGTCCATTTACATAATTAGCAGACCTTGAGCCGTTCATGAGCTTCCCCAACAGTCCTCTGGTCCTTCTTTTTCCGCCAGTTATGCCCATCACGACGGAAGAATCGAAGAACTCTTTTATTGAAAAGGAACAACGATCCACCTGTTAAGAATTATCATATGCAGATTTCCATTCATTATAGACCTAACTAAGGATATCAAGAGCACTAGTTATTCAATGATGCAAAAAGGATATGAAGTTTACCGCTTGGACGTTGAGGTGGCTGCTGAGCAAGCTGGCAGTTTTCGTGGTTTTGCAAAATATAAAGCACTTCTGCAGGTTTGAGCCAACGATATTGAGCTTCCTGGTAGAGATCATTCATGCTGTATACTGAGAATTCAGAAAAGGAGTATTTGTAGTTTTTTCACGTAGTGCTTCTCTGCTTGAGGCAAAACAAATGAAAAGGCACAAAGACCAGAGGAAGCAGAAACACAAAAAGGACTACATAGAATGATAATGCAAATTTTTAGCATAACGATTTTCTTTACCAATAAAGAGCCACTACCTCTATAACCACCAAAGGGTTCAGATGCAGTGCAGCCTTAACAAAGAGAAATACCGTTCAGGCAAATGAATTCATGGCATCAGTAAGGTTGCCAATATTTCAGATTCAAGTCATAAATGATATAGTTTAAAGCAGCCATTAGCCCATAAGTATTGTTAAAGTCTTTCCCTTTGTACAACAATGTAACAACAATCAACCGTTTTCCTCTAAAGAGGTCGACAACAGGGATACTTAGGCCTTTGCACTTACCCAGTCTCATATCATCCTTGAAATCAAAGCGCCTAAGATCTTTCTTCAAAGTATCCCCTGCATCCTTTTTGACTTTCCCCCAACCCTTCCCCACATTTGGATCATTGCACCATCACATCTTTCTTCGATTAGACTAATATCCCCCTTGTAATATAAAATGTAAGTAAAGTACGCAAACCATGACACCAAGATCATGCATGTGGTGAATTCATCAGCATAAACGAGTCCCTTCTTACCTCTACAATCTCATGATAAGAGGGATCACCTAGGAAGTGGAGAGCCTTATGTCAGTAACCCACAATGCATGTTGAACAAAAGATAGCTCTGCTGGTTCCCCTCACGGTTGTCCCAAAAAAAAAAAAAAAAACCCAACAGATAGACTGCTCAAACGCAGCCAATGCCGTAAACTACGAGGTTCAATCGCTTTGAAATTAAAATATTCCTTTCCTCATCCATAAGATAGCAGCCAGTCCCTCTCCAGCCCATTCGATCCCTACGGTCACTACTCCAACTCATATTTTCCCCTTGGAAGAGAAATAATAAAAAAAAAACAACACTCGAGTTCAAACCCCTAATGCTCACCGGAACATCTTCTACTCTAGAGTAGCGAAAATCGAACCATCTCGAATGCCAAATCGAAGCACTCCAACTTATCAGCCGCAAGCGAATGAGAATGACGATTACCAGACGGCATCATGCTTCCGTATCAAAGGAGCGAGCTGAATTGAGGAGACACCGCCTCGCTTGCGATCATTCGAAGAAGAAACCGACAACGGCGTGTTTGGATTGAACAGAGCGACCCTCCGAGCAGCTCCGACACACTCCAGTACAAGGGATTGTGGGAAACTGACAGGACCGCACGGACTCGTTAAGAAGGAGCGACCGAGCGCGCGATGTTGACTCTGACAAGGGTCGCAGGTCGTTCGGTTTCGAGGTCTTCGGCCCTACCTTTCATTTCATACTGAGCGAGGAAAGCTGGCGGGCGTATGTAAGAAAGGGAAAGAAAATCCAGGTGAGAATCGAGTGCGAGGGGATGCACATAAAAGTTTTAAGATCTTTGTGACGTGGCACTGTGCCATTGGGCCTCCCTCTAATAGAAAAGCTCTCTGGTCTCACCTTTAATACTGTGTTAGGATAACGATACAAATCATCCATGAATTTTGATTGAATATGTAATGTGATCTTCGAATTGTTAATTTGATCAATTTAATCTCTAAACTTTTGAAATATATTCAACTTAGTCCTTAAATTATACAAAGATGTTAATGAAGTCATTCTATTAATTCAAATTTAATGATAACTTTGAACATTTTTTTATAATTCATGGAATAAACTGAACATGTTTCAAAAATTCGAAATCACATTGAATAAATTGAAAATGTAGGAATCATATTGCGCATTGAACTAAAATTCGGAGATCATATTTGACCACATTATATATTTGACCAAAGTTCACGGACCATTTATATCATTTTCTCAAACTTTCTTACCTTTTCTCACTAAATTGAAACGAA
This sequence comes from Rhodamnia rubescens, assembly GCA_021437795.1. Lineage (NCBI taxonomy): Eukaryota > Viridiplantae > Streptophyta > Magnoliopsida > Myrtales > Myrtaceae > Rhodamnia > Rhodamnia rubescens. The sequence continues at coordinate 732,374 of JAILYA010000063.1, read as the reverse complement.
TAGATGCTAAATAGGATAAAGTCGTAAATTTTCACGTTTTGATTGCTGTTTTTTTATTTATTGACTTACGAACCAGCAACAGAACTTCCTTCTACTGAAACAATGGATTATGATCCGCTCGGATCTTGATCGGCATTAATTTGACATGATTTTATCCGTTTTTGTTTCCCGAAAGAGCTTATATTTCCATTAGCTAAACCCTTTCTTACCATGCCCATGGGATCTCCGAGTCTGGACTGAGGAAAGCAAAGTGATGCTGGCTCATTTGAAATTTGTGAGCCTAAACCATTGTCCGAGAGGGGGCAAACAGGCTTGCGGATTGGGCTGCCAAGGTCCTGCGAAAAACGAACTTCTCCCCGACTGGGTATTTCGTCGTCTGAAACCTATGTTGGATATTTTAGTTTTTGATGTTAACACACTTCCATTCAGTTAATGAAATTTCAGTATTGCGGATGATGATTAAAATAAATAAATAAAAGAAAGAAAGATCCTTGGCATGGGATGATTTTAAGCGCTTTTATTTCCCCGGAAGAGTTTACATTTCCATTAGCTAAACCTTTTTGTTTACCTTGTCTTTTATCTCGTATCATGTGCGTCGGGAAAGATTGTTACGTGGGCTAGTTCCGATGTGATCCTCAACTTCTATCATTTACGGATTTTAAGATAGATAGTTGTCCTAATGAGCGTGCGTGGCGGGCTGGAACACTTCAACTTTTGTGGCTTGTCCGGAGACGACCGACGGAAGAAGAGAAAAGTCGTTTTGTTGTGGTGTGGTCTCCACTTATTTAGTGCAAAAATTGAAAGGCTTGGGCCCAAGGCGACGATCACTTGTTTATGACTTTTGAGTGCTCATCGCGATAGCTGTCCCTTCCCGTTTGCTTTTGGACAACGTTTGTCACGTTATGGAGGAAAAGAACTTTAGGACACTTTGATAAACGGGAGGTACGATGTGTCCCTCGGCCGTTTGTCGTATTCTCATGCGCCTCAACTGGTCCAACAAGCGTTTTGAATACTCTGCGTGCTTCAAAGTCAATCATAATCATCGCACTTCCGATGATTGGCCACTACGATAAAAAGGGATTGGAGATCGGAAAAGACGATTTATCTACAACAGTTACTCTAGAACCCAAATGGATCACGAGAACTTTTGTCGTGGTACAAATAAAATCCTAAACCTAATCGTTTGATTAAGATAATTTAGTCTTGAATATTTACATAATTTGTCATTTGTATATTTTCGATTAATTTTAGCTAAAAATAACTAACGTGAACCCTTCATAGTAGGGTAAGCAAATGGACCACTTAGACCCGAGTCGCTCCCGATTCCAGAGGGAGGCCATGTTCCCAAGTAGGGTCTCGACGACCGCTACAAATTTTTTTAAATAAAAAAATTATCCCTTTCTAAAAAATTCTACAAATAAAATTCTCTATTTTTATTCTTCTATTTATAAGTCTTTTAGTTACACTTATTTTATTTTTGAAAAAATCAATATAAATATTTTTTTTGCATGGTTAATAGAACGGACCGGACAATCGATTTCAAAAAATAAAACCACCGTCCGATTCTCGATTTTTAGGAACCGATGGATCGAAACCGACACCCCTACTCTTCATAGCAGGTGAGTAAGGACCACGACCCAAGCCTTCGCCAAATAAAATGAAAAAAAATAATTTTAAAAAGACAACAAAAACATATACATTTATAAAATATCTATAAGATCATTTAGACATTTCTTAAAAATGTTTACTTATTTACCATGTGAGATGTACGTATATATATATATATAAGTGATTTTAATAAAATTGATCTAAATGGACTCAATTAGCAAAATAAGAGAAAGTTTATTACTAAATTAAGCACGATTGAAAGATTTATGAATATATTAGCAAAATTGCAATATATTTACAGCTTTTTGATACTTTCTCCAAACTTTTTTTCCCGTTCTTTTGCAACAGAAACAAGAATTCTTGAAAAGCGCATGCGGGTCGCGGGCGGCATTATTTTCAATTGGGAAAAGCTTTTAGTCCGCGATGCATTGTATTTTTAGTAAGGGCTATTGATTTCGCTTTCGAGTTCCTTAAAACAGAAGGAAATCGATCCAACCATCCATGGAAATGGAAAACATCCTAGAACTAGTAATTCAGAGAAACCCGTTGAAACATGGCATACGGAAAATTAAACATAAAAAGAAAAAAAGGTGCGCCTTGTGCTCCGTGCAACTTTCAACCACTAAACTACGCCCCACTTTCCATCTCCTAATTCCATCCACAAGCTCTTGCCTGTCCTGTCTCGAAACTCTTTGCTTTCACTTATGAACCACTCCATCGACCGTCGCTCGACTAATTTATCACCAGATTCCCCAAAAAGCAAAAAAAAAACCTGAATCCGGAAACAGAAAGTGAGAGAGATTAAATCACGGAAGACATGTCAGATTGGGGCCCTGTTTTCGTCGCGGTCGTGCTGTTCGTGCTGCTGACGCCGGGCCTGCTGTTCCAGCTGCCGGGTCGCCGCCGGCTTGTCGAGTTCGGCAATTTCGAAACGAGCGGCGCCTCGGTCATGGTCCACTCGCTCCTCTACTTTTGCCTCGTCTCCGTCTTTGTTCTGGCCATCAAGGTTCACTTGTATCTTGGCTAAAACTCTTTGCTTCGGCTTCGAGAAGCTCGAAAGTGGCGTGTTATTCGTTTTTCACGGTTCTTTTCTTCTTCTTTTTCCACCATCTCCATTTACTTTTGACAGAATTGTGCTGCTCTTGCGGCAAGATTCGAGTATTGTAAGCGATTTCTTTCACATGGGTATAGTGAAATCGACAATCAAAGTCAACTTTGGCACTATCCCCTCTCTCCCTACCTGGTTTCCCAGATCCCGGAGACAGCGGCAAGCAACCTTTGAACAGGATTTGACGGAGTTTGCGCACGTTTAAATGGCAATGAGAGGGCTCTGGCTTTTTAGTAGGTGCAGAACTTAGAAGTCATCGAGACTGTAGCAATTCTAATTTATTGCAATTTATTATCGAATCAATTAGTTAGGTGCTTTCCATGATAAACGAGTCAAATGTGTGTTCATGTAAGATCAATGTGAGATTGTTAGGTTGCTTCTACATTCCATGAGATATTCAGCGTCACCTACTCCACAAGTTTTGACCTTTTGAGGAAAACTCTCTCGACATTTTTAGTACTATGTTTTGATAAAATACGTTGTGCAAAATGTCCTTGTCCATCTTTGTTATGACCAAGTGTATATGCACTTCCCATTGTACTCTGTTGTTGATACAATATCCAGCTCAGTTGGATAAACTCAAAGAATATCGAGTCGATACCGGGTCATCATTTGAGCGAACTCCAATCTAGCAACGAAAAGGGAGAATGGCTAGGGATGTGATGCCCAAATCAAATGTGCTATCCGATTCGGCGATGGATGTATATACATCGTGTTAGGTGCTTTTAAGCATGACAATCCCTTTAGCAAGTTAATGCCACCGTGTGTCGATTGTTATGATTCGAGAAAAAATGTCTTACTTTGAAAGTCAAGTACTTTTTTAGCACCATCCTCCTTTTCTATCCTGTTAGTCGATAGGTACTAGATGATGGACGTGACAATTGAGGAAACTGCGCTTATTAGTCCGGTCTAATTTGTTGTTTCACCACCCCCATGACCTATGATGTCCATTGAAATGTTTGGACCGGGTCAAGTCGAGCTGGGTCAAAATTGGGCGGGCCAGCATTTCTAATAAAAGGGTGCTGCCAAAGCCCACCAGTTTGTCCGTGGAATCTCTCAGGTCTAGGGACCATCTGGGCCGCTCTCCCTTTGATCAGGGTTCTCAGATTTTGAATGTCCTATCCAATCAATTTTTTGCCTAGGCTCCGTTCCCTTTTGAGAAAATGACATAAACGGTTCGTGAACTTTAACCAAATATATAATACGATTCATAAATTACAGCTCAATGTACAATCAATGTACAATGTAGTTCTTGAACTTTAAATTTGTTTGATATAGTCCATTGAATTTTGGAACATGTTCAATTTAGTCGCGAACGAAATGATAGCATTGAATATTTTCATATAGTTTAGGGATTAAGTTAAATATGTACTAAATTTTAGGGACCACATTAAACAGATTAAAAATGCACAGACCACATTAAACGAGTTAAGAGTTCATTGACCATATATCGTATTGGGCGAAAGTTCGGATGGCCACATCGCAGATTGGGTAATAGTGTAGGGACTATTTGTATCATTATCTCTTATATCTCTTATTATTTTGGTACTTGTACGTGCCTACCTAATCTGAGCACTCTGTGCCGGTTGTCGAACGATGATGGGCACTAGGATCTAATCTATGACAGAGTTCAATGACAACGTTGGTGCCTTAAATTACGGGTAGTTGTATTTGTTGGTAACCCCCTGTGTTTAGACCTTTCTTGTCCGTTTCAATATGCTTTTACGTAGCAACCTTCTTTTGTAGGTACCATAGTAAAACCACGGTCTTCGGTCTTCTTGCGAGAGAATCAAACAAACAACTTAATGATAAATGATGAAAAGAGACCACATAAATATAAAAACTATTCAAACTCCATAAATAAATATCATGCGATGCTTTGACACGTGTTCTCATTGATGAATTGCCTTCAACTCTGGAAGAGAGCTCCACATTTTTTTCGTCTTAGAAATGCCCTGTGTCTTGTTTTGATCGGAAAGCACGACGCCAAGGCACCGGTTCTTCTCTCAAATGTTCCCACAACTCTTGTTCTTGCCCGAATTTATTTCAACAATTCAAGCAAATTGAATTTCTGAATGTATTTCACAACAGATAAATTCCGATCGCCTTCGACCTATCCACCGCTTTATAAAAGACAGGTTCAAAGCGGAATATTTTCGCTTGTCCCCTTGATCTCTACACCGTTCTTTGATTTCGATTTTCACACCGATAACGATGCGCAACACCGTTTTGAATTAAGAAAAACAGGTTGAGAAGATGATGACCGGAACAAACAAGGATGACGCTAATAGAGAAGACACGGATTTCGATCGATTATTTAACAGTTAGCACCACATCTTCCTTCGTGAACACGAACGACAACACCAAGGACGGAGCACGTGATGCAGAGCCAAAAGCCCAAGGCTAAGCGCATCACCGACCGCTTTGCCAGAAAGCTTTTCTTCCCCGTCACTGATGCTCGGTCTCATTTATATATTCCTTTCTTCCTCCTCCGGTACTCGGCAAACTCGCACAAACTCTCCCTTTTCCCTTCTTTTCCTCCGTATAAAGAAGAGAAGTCACAGCAACTAAAACTAAGAGACCTCCAAAAGTTGCTAGAGACACCCAATAACACACGCAGAGAGCTAGGGAGAGATGGCGGATTGGGGGCCGGTGGTAATCGCGGTGGTGCTGTTCATCCTGCTGAGCCCGGGGCTGCTGTTTCAGCTGCCGGGGAAGGGGAAGGTGGTGGAGTTCGGGAACATGCAGACGAGCGGGCCCTCCATCCTCGTCCACACCATCATCTTCTTCTGTCTCATCACCATCTTCCTCATCGCCGTCGGCGTCCACATCTACACTGGATAGTCCGAAACCAGTCAGAGTCAACTCTTTCCTTATTCTTTTCTCCTGTGACGGTCGTTTTGATTAGCCTTATGCTGTGATTCTGTGCCGCTTCATTTTTTATTTTTTTTGTTGAGCTTGTCATCTTGATTTCAGTCAAGTGTACCCAAGTGAGGAAAGATGCTATGATCTATTTTCCTTCCATTTCTTCGAGACTTAACAAGCAAGGGCACTTAAAAAGCCAAGATCCGAGCGCGACGGGTCAAATCAGATAAGTCGATCACGGGGGATACACCTGAGAGTCAAACGGGTGTGATGCAGTCGTGATTGGTTTGTTTGGACTATCTAATATTCCACGAGAGTCAGATTCTGATTAGGTACTACCTCAAACTTAGAACTAACCACAAACTGAGACCGTTTTCATTCATTTGCTGGCATTTTCCCAGAAGAGTAGAAAACCAAATGACTCGAAATGATCCTGGGCTTTCGCTTATAATCTATAACTATGTTGTCAGTATCGCAAACTTTTACAATGAAAACGCTGTCAAAGTCGCAATGAAAATGATTCGTGCTTACGTCCAGTTTGGAAAAGTTCGCAGGCGCAAACAAACCAAGATGGAGGCTGGCGATCAGGATAAAACCGTTCGTCGTATTAAATTGTGGCAGCTTCCTATGACGCCAATCCTGTCATAAGTAAAAAAAACAAGAGCTGTCACTTGGAGATAAGCCGGTCGTTGTACCGAATCCAGACGCGTGAATTTAATGCCTTAGACAAGGCAGGGCAAAGGAAGACGATTCTTTATTTGAAGACATCTCAGACACGGATCAACATTGAACGTGTTCGTTCGTTCCAATCAAAACATTGAGAAACATTCTTTTGCTAAAAATTATCCAGCATTAGAACCACCAGTAAACGGGCATGTTCTAACCAAGGCTCAGTCCATGATGGAAGTCACCATGGAATCATGAGATTCGAACTGATCATCATCGAAGCAAATAATAAAATGGTGAAAGAGCGAGGTTACAGAGATAAGAGACAAGGATCAAAGTACTATAATTAAAAATGCCGACCTCCTGAAAATTACAAATACAGAAACACGGAGGCGTAGGAGTAAAAATTTGAAAATGCGAGATACAAAGGAACTGAGAACTAGCTCCCCCGCTATCATCCAGAGCGGGTATTGGACTGTTGTGTATTATCCTCAAAAAGAGCTGCAACAATACATCATTTCGAAATCTAACTACTTCAAAAGCCATCACGAAATATATCCGCAGAATCTACAAAGAGAAAGGTATCCACAATTCTGCATCAATACTTGAAATGCTCCGTAATCTCAATCTCCCTATATATGTTGCTTAAAAGCTGTAGCAATTGCAAGAACAACCGAGTTCTGTGCTCTCAATCCTCTGGGACATAATTCGTCCCTTCAGCACAACTCCCAATGGTCTTTCCATTCACAATAGCTTCCATGCTGATCAGCTCAAATTCACAAAAGGGGACATGTTAGAAAACCAACCATGGACTAGTGCTGCACTCTTCTAAATCACGCAGACACAGGAAACTGATGGAAATGCGAACAAGAAAAGGAAAAGAAAAGCTACTACCACCGGAACATGAAGCTGACCGACATGTCAAGCACTTTGTGTACCAGTTAAATAAAAATTCAAGTACATCAGAAATGTACAAGGAAAGAAAAGCAAGAAACAAAAGAAAACATCACAAGACTATGTGGAGTCATTACGAGATGTCCAAAGTCGAATAAAAGGGCACAACACAAATAGTGATAACTTGCCCCAGTGAAACTCGTTTTAGTCGACGGACTGTGTCTCATATGCTCAATATGCCCAAATGACCAATTGTGAGCGATTACATTTGGCTGGACCAATTAAATAAAACCTTTGGCTAAAGTCAATATTCCCAGTTCTCCTAGCCAGCCGAATTCTTGGCAAACAGAGTCAGAGGCAATGATCGCTGACCAGAGCACAAATTTCTGTGGACAGCTCAAACCAAATCTTTTGGCAATTCTATTAGATGAAGCAAGCCGATTTCAACTCAGAATTCTCTTCGAGGTTCCATCGTATGAAAGTGCATTTTCAATACTTCCAACAGCAGCCAACCATGACATTCTGAAAATTTTGGCTAGAAGCCTGACAGTTAGTTATTCCCCTTTCAAACTTTAATCAACTCCTACCTAGTTGAATTTGATGAAAAAAGAAAATCAAGGTACAATAACCCCGATGCATATAAGCAGGTTTGACTTCTGCCGGAAGTTGCTCGAAGAACCCTAATCCTAACACAACACAATACTGTTGTAGACTCCAAAGAACCACATATGTTTATCAATATATGACAAGAAATGTTTTGGAGTAATTCTTGTTTGAGTAAATGATTTATAGTTTTTTTTTTGGTAAGGAAGTAAATGATTTATAGTTTCTTGCTGTATGGGTCAAGAAGTTGCACCCATTACAAATTAAACAAAGAATTTACGGCGTCGCATCAGGAATCTACTTATCAAAATGCGCTAGCAGCAATTTCGCTGTCGGCACAAGAGCGATGGCAAAGTCAAATCAGTGAAAAAGTCCAGAAAAGCATATAGAAACCATTGTGCAGAAAGCATATCGAACTAAGATTACGTAATATCATTGATATATGAATCACGGCAGTAAGAACAGGTTTTGCTAAAAAATGTTCATCTTCCAAATTCCAAACCACTCCAAACTTGTATTTACAAGCCAATGCCAAATTCAGTTCTTATACCATGTAAATTGAACAGAGTGCATGTTAGAAGGAAGTCGAAAAGAGCAACCTATAACAGTGCCTAACTATATGGAAATTGAACATGTCAGAGGAGAGACAATATCACAAAAACATAGTTTTTTGCCGAATTTTCTCATTTCCGATCGAGCACAACACATTCAAGCAGCTGGAAATAGACAACCCAAGATTCGCATCAGTACAAGTTCTTCGCAGAAAGATCACACAGAGCACAAAAACAAAAGCAAAAAAAAAGTTAACGGCAGCGTTAGGAACCAAAAAATCCATTGACAAGTTATCTCAATTTCGTTGAAGAAACTACGTAAGGAGTTGTAAACTAGCTTCCTACTCATAAGTTGCTCCTCTGCTTTCCTTTTTGCTATGAATAACCTAAAAACTGACTTATTGATGAACAAGCCCTTGAACGCATATAAAGCTAACACTAACATCAAAACAAGCCACCACCAAATCAAATAGAACGATCAGGCAAAAAATCTATCAACAGCCATGTGAAATTTAAGAACCAGCGATAAATTCAACCCCAAAAGCGGTTCCCTGAAACAGGAACACAAAGTCAAACAGAACAGCTCAAGAAGGGACGGAGAAATTCCTTACACGGAATCTCCTTTCGCGGCGTTGGTGGACCAGTGGCGTAGTAAAGGATCGACCGTCCCAAGAGCGAGAGGCTCGAGACTATCCCGGCCACGTACAGGAACATCACCAACCCCAGCACCCACGGCATCAGCATGAAGCCGATGAAGAAAGTGACCGATCCACACAGCATCAGAGCCAGCGATATCCCCAGCATCAGCGAGGCGAATCCCGCCGGCGTGATCTGCGCCACCGGCGCCACCGACCTCCTGGACGACGACGACGACGACGACGAAGCTGCCGCCGCAGAGATCGCCGCCGGCGATTGATCGGAGAACGAGACCGGCGTCGGGGGCGATCGCAGCAGGTTCAGAACGAGAGCGGAGAGCTCGCAGAAGGCCCGAGACTGATGGTCCTGTTCCTGCCTTCTCATCATCTTCGGCTTTACCCTCTCCCTTCTCCCTTCGGTCCCCTTCCTCCAAGAAAATCTGATCGGAGAAAATATCCGCTGAACGTCCTAATCGGATAAAATCCTCCCGAATTTCGCCAAAAACGAGGCAACCGGATAAACTCAGACGCTTTATCTGCGCAGTTACGTTTGATTGGGGAGAAAGAAAGGAAGAAAGCTTCCTTTTACGTCAGTTAATAATTTTCTCGGCAAAATGGGCTGAGTCGTAATCCGCAGAGCTCTGTAATATTTTCTCGGGAAAATACAAAAAAAAAATCTGGAATTCTACGCGGATGGAAAGGGTCGCGGCGACGCAATCATTTCTGGTCGAAGAGGGATTTGGCAAAAGTCCGTAACATAATCCGTTGTTTATCTCTTTTTCTGAAATTTTATTATTGGATTTTATATATTCTTTTTTTTTTTGGTCAATTTATTATATTCATCAAGTGGATAGAAAATGAAAAAAAAAATTTGAACGATGGAGATCTTATGACGTGTGATTCCAGGGGATGCTTTATCCATAAGCAACCGTTGGTTAGGGCGGCTAACACGGTCATCGATCGGCGCGCGCGGGAGAGACACGCGCTTTGGATGGAGTTGAGGCGGGGTGGGGCCCAGATGACGTGGGACCTTATCCTCTGCGGGAGGTGGTGGTCGTTGTGGTATGGGCGCGTGGAGGGTGGCGACCGGTCGAGCTTTTCGGGGTTTGAAGCATTGTTTTGCCCCAATTTTCAGGATAAAGCTCTAATTTGCGAGGGCTGCTATTTTCGGGCGGCGCGTGGTGCTTTTGGGCCTTCATGTCTCTAATGAATTCTTCTTTCAGCCCGGACGGCCCAGATGGGCCCATGATTATGGGCCGTGTCAAAGCCCACCAGCTGAAAATCGCAAGCGTGTGGTATATATAAAAAGTTGGGGGTAATTATACAAATAATCCAAAAACTATGGCTCAATATGTAATATCGTCCTTTGAACTTTTAATTTATTTAATATAGTTCATGAACTTTTGGTATGTTCAATCTAATGACCAGATTGAACAAATTACATGTTTAGGGACGATATTCCATAATAGGTTAAAGTTCATGAATCATATTAAAAAAATTAAAAATTCATGAATAACATCACACATTCAATCAAAGTTCATGAACCATTTGTTATTTTCACTAAATAGTTCAAAATTAGGTTTGTAAAGAATAGACTTGTCAAAATAGGTCATAGGCAAATTTCTTAACCCATACTTAATGGTTGAGTTGTTATATGGGTCAATTATATTCAGATAAACTAGTCACAAATGTGTTTAGAATGTTAAAACCTAAAATATGTGGTTGTTAAACGGATTAGCGACTTATTTAGACCCAACTCATTTCTATGACTCTCTCTTCGCTCTCTCTTTCGCTCGCTCAATCCGCCATTTCACCTCAATTTGGGTACAAGTCTTTCTATATTGAGTTACATATATAAGTGATTTAGTAATATGAACGGGTCGGGTTTTCGTTGGGTATGAATTTGAGTAGAGTATGGGCCACAGATTTGTATTACATAAAAATTAGTCAAAGAGAATTGAATGATTCACTTTGGGTTGGATTAGTTTTTACTAACCCACCCCTTCGACCGAGAGTGGATTATATTGGGAAAAAGGTAGCAAAAGAGACAAAATAACGCAAATGGTCTATGGCGTCGTCATGTCCTATTTTGGTCTCTCTACCTTATTTTGTAAGAAAGTTCCGATCGATAAATTAACCTCCCGTGAATATTCTTCAACTGGAGAATTAATAAAAAATCTTAAATTTATTTATTTTTATCGTACTAAACCTATTACGATCGTGTCAATTTTCTTTTAATTTTTTTTTGTCGGTTGAATCCTAAATTTTTTACATTTATATCAATTCAACTTATTTGGCAAATTCTAGCCGTAAATAAATAATATGGACTTCGACCATCTTACACAATGTGCTTCAGATCGACATGAATAATTTTTTAATAATATTTTTTGCTATTTCTGTTTTTTTGTTCTTTTTCCTTTTTTTTGTTTTTTTTTTCGTTCCTTTTTTTTCAGCCGATCGCCGGGCCATGACCCTCGTCGGCGAGGTCAACCTTGCCAAAGACTAACGCATGCTTGGATTGGGAATAAGTTGTGGGAGGGAAAAAGAAAAAAACAATCGACATAAGCTATAAAGATGAGGTTTCGCGCACGTCAGCGAAACTCCCGAAGAGCGTTTCCGGAGAGCTGCTAATTGGTCATCAAATTTCTGCATCATCTACATAACACGCGGACGCCTCATGTCGATTTCCAGTACTGAGTATTTTTGGTTGGCACGGTGACGAAGATCCACGTGGCAACAAATCAGAACATACAATCTGACCAGGTAACAAAATAAGTTGGTGAACGCTAATTGATAATGACTTCTTTTTTTTTTTTATCTTCGAAAAATGATATCACTTGACGTAATTAAGTACGTCGAGCATATTCATTCTAGTGCCCGCAGAAATGCAGAAAGAGTTGCGGAGAAATTAATTTTTTGCACGATGATGGCTTCGACCGATCACACTTTAAAAGTAAATGTGCGCTTTGGAGTAGAAAGATTTTCCTTTTACATAGCTCAGGAACAAATATATAAGGAACAAAGAAGCCCCAAATTATTGAATTTGGCAAGGAAAGACTGCATTAATTTGAATTTGATATAATTTTTGGGTAGTGATGCCATTATTAAAGAAGGAGATGTTGTCAAGCGCACTAGATTTATCCCCTACGGGAAAGGCTATTTTGGGGCTATGTCGATCGATGTCTTGTTTTGAAAATTAGTTGAAATGCGTTAGTACGTATTAATTTTAAGAATTTATATTGTATCCAATATTGTAATTAGCACTATTATCGCATCAATTATAAATATTGTTTAGTGAATATTTTGGTTGGCACCCAACCTTGTCTCCTTTCTAGTTTCCCGCAAAAGAAGACGCCAGCTTTGCATGAATCAGCTGATGATGTGCCGACGAGCCGACTCTCCTACGGGGCTTTTTTCCAATTTAGTATTAAAAAAATATTTTTTTTACCAAAATAAGTTTTAAAAAAATTTATGATGTGTGGGTGCCCGTCAAGGCTTGCTCGGCACTCAAACTGCCGAGCAAGCAACCATATTATTTTTTTTAAAATTTTTTATTATTGTTTTAGTTGCTCGGCACTTTTGAGTGCCGAGCAACATTTTTTTAATTTTTTTAATTTTCTTTTAATCATATTTTAACTTCTTTTTCTTGTTTTCTTTTAATCTTTCTTTTTCTCGTCACTCCGCGGTCCCGTCGCCTCGCTTGTGCACCACAATGACGTGCTCGACCTCGAGCCTTGCTTGTTTGTTCGCCGCTCGTGCACCACAATGATGCACCTCGACTCCGCTGGCCCTCCACGCTCATTCGTTCGCTCGCTCGTGCTTCTTTTTCTTGTTTTCTTTTAATCATTTTTTAAATTTCTTTTTCTCGTTGCTCTGCGGTCCCGTCACCTCGCTCGTTCGTGTCTGATGCGCCTCCACCGTCCCTGTCGCCTCGCTTATTTGTTCGTTCGTTCGTTCGCTCGCTTGTTTTTCTTTTTCTTGTTCTCTTTTAATCATCTTTTTATTATCCAATTTGTTTTCTTTTAATCATTTTTTAATTCTTTTTGCTCATCGCTTCGTAGCTCTAGCCTCGTCGCCTCGCTCGTTCGTTTGCTCGTTCGCTTGTTTTTCTTTTTCTTCTTTTCTTTTAATCATTTTTTTAATTATTCAATTTGTTAATCATTTTTTAAAAGAAATTAAAAATGAGCTAGGCGATAAGGCTGTGGAGTGGAGGCACGTCATTGTGGTGCACGAGCGAGCGAACGAAAGAGCAAGGCTACGAGGCCGCCTAAAGACGAGAAAAAGAATTTAAAAAATGATTAAATGAAATAATAAAAAAGATTAAAAGAAAATAAGAAAAATAAATTTAAAAAATGATTAAAATAAAAATAATAAAAAATTTACAGACAAAAAGAATGTTGCTCGGCACTGCAGTTGCTCGGCACTCAAACTGCCGAGCAATACCCAAAATAGTAAATAAATTTTTTTAAAATGTATTTTGGTAAAAAAAAAATATACTAAATTGGAAAAAGCCCCTCTCCTATGACCCACTTTCCACCTCTAGAAGGAAATCTCTCGCTCTTTTCTCTCCTTTTGCTCCCTTGTTTGCCTCCTTAAAAAAATAATAAAAAACTCGTCGTTGGAAAGCTCGCGTCTCTTCTCTCTCGATGAAATCTTCTTCGGTGCCGACCGAGAGCCGTGGCACACCGAGTCCGTCAACTTCAGGATCTTCATCCTCATCCTCATCCTCCATTGCTGCGATCAGATGCTCGTGATCTCCGGCAGAGGCTGCGGAGTGAGCTTCTTGCGCTGAAGTGTGTCCATCTCTCTCTCGCGCGCCGGCGCGTTCGTCTTTCGTTTGTACTTTAGCAGTTTGGTATCTCTGCTTCATTTGAATTTTTGGAGAAAACTCTTTCTAGCTCCATCTCACCTCATGATTGAAGTTACGCTCGTTAGCATATGCGATCATTCATCCGTGAGGGAAATTTCTAGGACGATCCAAAGAAGATGAGCCGCTGTTCTGGTCTTTGGCAACAATTGTTTGATGCTCGCGTTTGATCAAGTTTGCAAGATAACTGGCACGGTGGCGGTCGGTGATCGCTCGATAGGTCAGTGTTTATAATGTGATTCTTTACGTTAGTTTTAGCTGAGATTTTAAAAATGAAAAACCCTTACAATGTGCCAGCGCTTTCGCTTCTCAATGTTATGTAGATGTTCTCTCTTTTCTCTCTCTCTCTCTCTCTCTCTTCTCTCTCTTTGATGTTTTCCATTGCCTTCGGATAGTTTGTATCGAGCGTGGATGGCCATTTCTGCACGCTAATAGTCCCATTCACTGATGCAGCATTCGACCCTTATTATCCTTCTGATCAAATTAATGCAGGTTCTTTACATTTGACAAAGAATGGCCGAACGCTTGGTGTGTCTCATCTGCTTTTGCATGAGGTCTGATGCGGTTCGATCCGATAAATCATTGGAGGTATAGCACTTTCCCATTGCTATGGTTTGGATTTCTCTCAGCAGCTAACATTATCCTCTCTTTTTATTCATTTTTCCATGAGTCTCATGATATAACTTGTAACCACTAGCATGTTCTTACATATGATACCATGTTATGCACCAAGGAATAGATCCACCGAAGAAAAATTCGTGCGTGTTCCCAGTACTTTGTAAAGCTTGACTAGCGTACTGCTAGATGAGATGCGCCCCCATGGTTTACTCATGCATGTAAGCCGAAGCATGCAACACTGGCTTTCCCATCTATGTACATATATTCTTTAGCTTCTGGTTGGTTTTGTTTTGATCATCTAGGCTTTCTATCTAGGGCTTGTCCTCTTGCCATCTGATAATAAATCGCAAGATGGATCATTGTAGATGGCAGCAGGTCAAGCTAGATTCTGTTAGAATATGGAGATAAGGCAATACCGGATTCAGCTTGGGGACAACTAGAATTGTAGATTCGACCAATGTATATTAACATGAGAGAGAGCTTAGCTTGTTGAGGAAATTATGTTCTAGTTGGGGGCAAATGAGGATAATCTATTTCATCCGATGGTAACATTAATGCACTGTTCGGGTGTCCTCTCATAGAAGCCAGCTTACCTTTGCCTCGGACTAGTCTGGGCTCTGTTTTCGCTCAAAGAAGGCATGTCGATTTATGTCTTACACGTACCCTCCTGTACTAAGGGGAATTCCATTCTCAATTCTGCTGACCGGCTGCTGACTCCTACAGTCCTGGTTGATATGAAGTTCAGTGAGAATCTCTTAGTAGTCCACAGTACCGTGTCGTTATGCCCACCATAGATTATAACTCAGAGTGTGTCAACTAGGTCATAAGGTCCATAAAGACGACATGGTTTGATCTTGCATGATAACTGTTCTACACATTCGACCACAAGTGGATGACAGCAGGTCAAGCTAGATTCTGTTAGTGAGTGCACAACCATTTTGCACCACTATCGGAGTAAGTGGAGAGTAGCCTGTCGAGGATGACGAAATGCAATGTTTATGTCAGTGATCCCCAGAGCAACCTCATTGACATTAGCATCATTGCTCACCAGGGAAGCAATCTGCAAGCCATGAACGGTATTAAGGTCATTGCATAGATACAGCAAAACTATATATATGATGCTCACTAGTTGTGAAGCAAGTCTACGAGAGTCATCTCACCTCCTTCTCCAGAAACTCGTGCTCCTCTCTCATCTTCTTTTCCTGTTCAGAAGATTAGATCAGAATATTCACAAATATTAGTCAGAGTTCATGTTTCTCGTGTTCCACGGGGGTTCCATGATGCAGAAACACATAAATCAGGTTTGTCAAGAGCCCTGCTTCAATTCTTATCCCTCCCTGAGTTACTAGTTTAACTCCACTTTAAAGCCAGTGGCACACCGTGTAAACTTTGATCAGGCTGCTTTCTCAAGTGACGGTAGATGAAACTTGCTCTCTCTTTCTATACCAGTCCTTCCTAACGCATCCTCTGTTCTTATTCTATTAGTTCAGTGTTACTTCCTTGTTCATTGTGTTTGAACTGGCCTATTTTCCTTCCTGCTGGACCATTAGCTTGAATATTTGAATCCGTCAGCAAATATTAAAATTAAACACCCAGAGTTGTTAAGATGAATTCTCAAACTCCTTTTCTCATCTACACACTCTTGAAAGCTGGTAATGACTATTTTTCTGAGCCCTAGGAAATCAAGGCCAACTAGCTGAACAAGCGGATCAACGAAAAATAATAGCAATGAAGAAGTTAGGTTAATTGAAGAATCACTTCGTTCAAGCTCTGAAAAAAACACAACAAAATGGCAATGAAGAAGCCAAAGTCACATTTCTCTAGAACTGCCAAAGCTGTTTTTAAAAGTGCGCATACACATTCTTCTGCTCCAGCTTTGTGGAACCAGGCCCCTGGAGATCTATATTATGATGGAAATTCCCGTCCAACTAAGGTAAAGAGGAACAATATTGCTGATTAATGAATTATTGACTGGTAATGTGCAGTGTCCTTACTGGTTTTATACCAGGTAGTGGACAACTGGAAATGTGAGAATTTATGTGAGACAGAACAGCTGCAGGAAAAAGATTGTATGGAGGAATATTGGTGCAAATGGGTATAAGTGTTGCTAGCACCCATTAGCGTGGATTATGGACAGGTTGGTAGATTTTACTATGATGTGTGGCTTTGGAACAAATTACGCAGTCCATTGTTGGCAAAGTATCATAATACTTCAGTACGGGTTATAGCATGGACACAGAAGGCTCTTCGATTAACTACAACTTATCGGGAGCATATAATGTAATTCAAATCCAAGAAATAAGAGACTATTTCGTACCTGTTCCTGCAAGGTAGTTTTGGACTCCAACATTAGCTTTGTCTGCAGGAAGTAATCAGTTTGAAATGTGCATGATGATTTCAGCAGGAGATTGCTGAAATAAAATGTACTTTGCATATGGGATGGAGTATACATGAACAAAATCATTTCAGACTTCACCAGTAATTGTGGTTTATGCAGAACCGGTGTAATATCAGTAGACTGAGTGACTAGTAACTTTTATCTCAACTAGGGAACTGCAGTGTTTTACTTGAACATGAATCAGTTCATCAGATGACAGAACTGAAATTCAAATCACCTTTTCATACCTACACATGATACTTTTGTAGCAAGCAATAACTTCTTGGTGGAGAAGCATGTGACTGCTATTGTCAAGTCTCTCAACACAGTTCAGAATTGGAAAAGAGTATCTAAAGTTTTAATCTTGCAATTTTCTTTTTCCCCTTTTTGATAAGAAAGATTGTTAGACTGAGCTCACAGAAGATCAGTAAATAAGTGAAAGTGGATGCAGAGCCCAACACGTCAAAAGGGAAAGCCTAGCTTCCACTTGAAATAATGGAATTAGATACTGCCTCACTTCTGCACTCCTATTCCGTGTAGAACCCACAAGTGTGCCTGCTTTCTTTTTTATAAGTAAGATCGTGCGGAGCTCACTGAAGATGAAGGAAGAAGGTGAAAGTAAATGCACAGTCCAGCATGCCAAAAGGGAAAAGTCTAAACAGCTTCCACTTTAGCAGGACCAGAGTTATATGCCACCTCACAACTCACTTGTGCAAACGCACCACATGGGCCTCGGCCACAACAATGCCTACTTTTGTGGAACCAGCTTTAATCTTTGAGTTACTCAAAAAAAGAAGACAAAATCAGTAACATGAGGGTGAGAACTATTCCAAGGAATATGACTAGGGACATCATAAGTTAATAAAGACAAACAAGCTTAGTCCATATAATCCACTGATCAGCATCCAACATAAAGTGATATAGCAAATTAATTGTGCCCATCTTCTTTGACTTTGGTTTCATTTAATCTTAAAGTTGAGGCTATCAGCAGTGGCTATTGGCACACAATACTTTCAGAAAGTTTTCAGCTGCAGGATCTGAGGACGCAAATGACAGCTACGGAAAGAAAAGCCAGTGAAATACAGAAAAAATTGAACTCCCCTTTGCAAATGAGACATGTAGAGAACACTTAATCATCCCCATATAATTGGTCAAATCCGATGATCACGCAGAATGCAAGAGGAGACGAATTGACATGAAAAAGGTGGTTCTATCTGTATGTTTCAACTTTTAGCCCGTGAAAAAAACCTGATCCAAATGAACTTCTAAATCTGAGTTTGACTTGTGATTTGACGTCCGGACTAGCAAATTGAAATATTTTCCACGTTAAAGTTGGATTCTTAGTTTGAGCAAGTTTGTTTTTTTTTTTGGTTGAAAAGTTTCCTAGTGTGAGTCGGCAAGTCACCTATGACCATGTGAAAAATATAATTCTGCTCGTTAATTGCAAACAATAGAAGTCTTGGGGTTTTCTCTCTGAGTTTTCAGAGTGAGTTCTCGGCGAGAAATTATGAGATAATGCTTATTGGTCTGTTTTTGTGTAATCTAAGGCAGGGAAACACCTGAGCGATTGGCCGACAGTGATTTTGTGATTCTTCAGATTTGTAGTGGAATTCTTTGTGAATGGCTCTCCCGTGGAATAGGTACCAATACTCAGATCGAATCACGTAAATCTCTAGTATTTTTATCGTGTCTCATCGATTTCTCTGGTAAGTTTTCTTCCCAGTTAGAATTGAACTCCAAAATATATTAGGTTCTGCATTATTTCACAACAATTGCTACCACAGCAAAAGTTAGTGTTGCCAGAGTTGATTTGGAGCTTTCACTATTTGATCATTGTTTAGAAATGGTATTTTTACAATTAAGTAGAAGCAAGAATTGAGAATAGGAGTGGACAACTATGGTTGTGCAGCATTAAGACGCATGCCCTATTCATAACCAAAGGTTTGGCGAAGACTTTGATTGTGAGGATAATATAGCTAGAAACGATGAAAGAGGCCAATAAAGTAGATTTGATGGAAGAAGCAAAAAGCATAATCGTTTTAAATCTATCGAATGAGATGTTGATTGAAGTGGCTGAAGAGATATGATGCTACGGACGTGGGTAAACTTTAGTCACTTTATCTAATAAAGGGTTTGACTAATCAGTTGTACATGCTTTAAAAGATGTTTCAATTTTGGGTGGTTGGACAAACAAATATCAAAACCCATTTAATGAGTTCAACAAACTCATTATGGGCATCAATAATGCCAATGATACCTTGCCTGATGAGACACAAGGTATGATATTGTTAGTGCACACTATATTTTTTTGAGCACTTTACCATTTCACTGTTGTAGAGCCACGCTACATTATCCCGGAATAGCTAAAGTCCGCCTTGGGAGTGGCAAAAGAAGTTACAAGAAAATAGCTTTGCGCAAAATATGACGCCAAGTTTACTTATCCAAGTTAGAGACGAACGTTCTGACCAAAAAAAAAAAAAAGGTAGAGATGAACGTAGAGAGGGGAGGTAGTAGATAGAAGAGCCATTCCATATAGAGGTAGAATGTCCAGCATGATGGGACTACAAGATAATTATTCGACGTACTAGGGCATAGGAGTTAAGATGAAGTTTGCAGTAAGGTTAATATTAGTCGCTATAACATAAAATAGTTCCAATGATGTCAATGATGTCTTAGCAGTCACCACAAATTCATAAGGTGATGATTGAGAGCTTGATTCTGAAAGTTCTTATCATGTGGCTTCTTACGGACATCGGTTTACTACCTCTTAGTGCATGAAGGTGCTAAGGTTCTTATGGAATCGGTATGGCTCATTGTTAGGAAATATGCGAGGGAGGGTGGAATGGTCATTTTATGTTTAGAGGGTCTAGTCTCATATATATTCTTGTAATCTTTTTGTTAAATACAAGAAATCATTATCTCCTCAAACATGGTATTGGAGCTAAATCCCTAGCCTGAGATTCTAGTTGCCCACTCATTGTTGCCAATTGCTCCATCCCATTATAGGCCCATGACTCCTCTACCGAGCCTTGATTCGGCTTCGTCCATAGTTGGCCATCCGATCGAGCCTCGAGTCGTTGCAATCGAGTTGACATTGCTATGCGACTTGCTGTCCTAGGATTTTGGAAGTTGCCAATGAAAATTGACCTTTGTCGAGTTGGATGTAATTAACTATCCATCTTGGTCTAAAGCTGTCAAAGTCTATCTTACTGCCACTATACAACGTGATTATATTACGTCACGGTCCCTTCGGATCGCAGTAAGGCACCTAATTGGCTTGTTGTAGATGTGACGATCCGTACTCTTTTTTGGAATAGTCTGGATCTTAAAATTAGTCATCACCGAATGAATTGTAACTCTGCTAAGGAGGTTTGGGAGAAGTGTGCATTACTCTATTTTGGGATAAAACAACATGACACGAGTGTGTTACCCATGGGAGGCACTATTTTATCTTCAACGTGGAGATCAACTTTTATTTGAGTATTATGCTCGTTTCTCAACACTTTGTAGGCAATTGGATATTTATCTTCTAGCTTCAAACGCCAACTATTTTAGTTAAATGCCAAGAGTACTTTTAACTCGATACCGTTTCTCAAGGCATTAGGGCCTAAATATTCCTTCCTTCGCCAGCAAATTACATCTCCAAGTTCCCTTCCCCGCAGTGGATGGGATTTTCTCCCGAGCTTTTCATTCGACGCCTGCTTAAAAGATAGCCACCATGGCTTTGGAGAAAAGTGATATGATTTCTCATGGCTCTAGTGGATGTGGAGCTTGTGATCGTGGTTACCGGGGTCGTGGACGTGGTTTTGCTCGGAGTGGAGGTCGTGGAGGCCGTGATGAAGGTATTAGTGCTCGGTGCTTCTATTTATGGGGGTAGTCGTGCTCCTCGTATTGTAATCATTGTCCAAGGGCTGGACATACACAGCCTTATTGCTACACTCTTCATCCCGAAGTTGTCTATGTAGAGGTGGAAGATTCTCAATCACTGGCTCCACCAGATTCTACTAGTGTGCGGAATACAGGTAATTCTGTACATTTGACACGTTTTGAGTATGATGCATGGGTTCGCTCCCAGCAGGTGACAGGCTCTTCAGCTCCTACTGCAACTCGGCACAAACCTCGAAAGATAGTTCATGCTGTTTACTTCAACATCCGACTCCTGGGTAGTAAACTGTGGAGCCACTCATCATATAACTGGTAACCTCTAAGTTGTTGTCTTTACTTCATTCCACATCTCCTAAGGTACCAAATTCTATTACATTAGCTATCGGCTCATAATCTCAAGTTATTGGTACTAGAGTTGCTCATTTGAGTTCTTCTCTTTCTTTGTCATCTGTCCTACATATCAAATCTCCATATAATTTGATTTCTGTTAGTTCGTTAACTAAAAAACTAAATTGTTAAGTGACCTTCTTCTCTTCTCATTGTGGCTTTCGGAATCTCGGGATTGGATAGATGATTGGTGGGAGACATGAATCAAATGATATGTATTACTGTCAAGTGCTAGCTGCTGCTACGTAAAGCATCCATCCTCTAGTGTGTATCGAAGCATTGTCGTGCTAGTTATCCGCCATCGAACACTCTTCGGCATTAATTCCTGAGTCCGAGTCCGAGTTCCTTTCAATGTGAAGCTTGTCAGTTTGGTAAACACCATAAAGCCTCTTTTCCTTTTCGCATCCAAAGTCGTGTATCTAGTCCATTTGAGCTAATTCACTTAGATGTATGTGGTGTCATGTTCGACATTTCTAGTTTCAAATATTTTGTTAACTTTGTGGATGATTCTCTCGAATGACTTAGTTATTCTTAATAGAAGAGATTTCTCATTGCTTTCACTTGTTCTATTTTGAAGTGTTCAATCAATTCATACTTATGTCAAAACTTTGTGATTAGACAAAGCCAAAGAGTATCTTGCCGTTACTTCGATTTTCAACCTTTTATTGACTATCATGGTATTGTTCTTCAGAATTTCTATTTAGACACTCCACGGAAAAATGGTGTAGCTGAGCACAAAAATCTTCATCGATGTTGCTCGTTGGCTCATATTTCACATGTATCTACCTAAAACTTTTTGGGGTCATGCTGTTCTTACAGCCTACTACTTAATTAATCGATTTCCAATACCTATTCTTCAAGGGAGATACCGTTATCTATTTTACATCTAAATCGTCCTCCTTTTCCATTACCTCTACGTATCTTTGGTTGTGTTTGTTTCGTACATTGTCTTATTCAAGATCTTGATAAGTTGGATTCTCGTGCTAAAAAATGTGTCTTTGTGGGATATTTTTGAACTGCTACAATGTTATAGTCCTACTCACAATTTCAATTTGCTAATCGCACCTATGATCGGCATGGTGCAATGCCCACTACGATAGTACAATCTTCACCAACGAATGATTCATCTATTTCCTCATCAATTGCTGCACCATCCTCGGATGTTGATTCGGCCAATGCTACTTAAAAGGTACTAGCTCTTGTGTTGGTTGCCCCGTAGATCGTTATGCTCCTTATTCCGGTCTTTCTAGTTGTCTTCTTACTTGTTATCCTATTTATAATTTCTTATCATATGATCGTTATCTCCTATCTTCCTACATTTGTTTCATCTTTCTCCTCTTGTTTCTATGCCCAAGAGTGTTGATGAAGCTCTTGCTCCTCCCGGATGGCGGTAGGCCATAGAGGATGAAATGACGGCAGTCATTGAGTACAATACTTGGCAGCTCACCCCGATAGCACTCTTGATCGATTGACGGCTCAACAATTGCAAAGGAATATAGTCGGACATATGGTGTTGATTATGATGACACTTTCGCACCCGTAGCCAAAATTCCATATATTCATGTTTTTATTTCCTTGGATGCATGCTTTAGTTGGCTTCTTCATCAATTAGATGTCAAAAATACTTTCCTACATGGTGATTTGGCTGAGGAAGTGCACACGAGCAACCACATTGGGTTTGTTGCTCGAGGGAGAATTTGGTATGTCATTTACATAAGGCTTTGCTTTGGACTCAAGTGATCTCCTCATGCTTGGTTTGGTAGGTTCGGTGATGTTGTTATCATGTTCGGATTAAAGCGGTGTCAAGTAGGTCATTCAATCTTTAGTTATGTTTTCTTAGCTGGATGTATCCTTCGATAGTATACGTGGATGATATCATCACTACTCGTAGTGATTTAAATAGTATTCAACAACTTAAGCAATTCATGCATAAAGAATTTAGTACTCGAACGTTTGCTAGGGTCCTCACACTTTTATGGACGAGTGTGGGGGCTAAGAGATGCCCAAAGGGTAAGGATTTGATTGGGGAGTTGGAACATAGGAACCTTAACGGGTAAGTTAAGGGAGTTAGCATATACTTTTGCTAGAATGAGAGTGAATATGCTTGCCTGCAAGAGACTAAATGAGTAGGATAAAAGACTAAGGAAGTGGAAGGCACATGATTCAAGCCGTGGTAGACAGGCACAAAAAAGAGTATAAATGGAGTAGGGATTTTGATCGATAAAAGTCTCAAAGAGAACATGCGATAGGATTATTTTGGTTAAGCTAGTAGTCGGAGACTTGATTTTGAATATCCTTAGTGTATACGCCCCCAAGTTGGACTGCAAGTATTCGATAAGAACAGATTTTGGAAAGATCCGGAGTAGATTTTAAGGGGATACCACGCGAGGAGAAGGCATTCATAGGAGGAGATCTAAATGGACATATTAGTCAAAGTAGTGGAGGTTTTGACGGAGTTCATGGAGGATTGGCTATGGGATTAGAAATGAGGCTGGCGAAGACATCTTGAGCGTTGCATTAGCTTATGATTTGATGTTGGCAAATACCTTCTTTAGGAAAAGAGAGTCACATCTAATCACTTTTTGCAACGGTCAAAATTGTAGCCGATTGATTTCTTTCTTGCTAGAAGAGATGATAGAGCCTCATATGTCGATTGCAAAGTCTACCCCGGAGAATGTGTAGCTACGCAACATAAGTTGGTGGTCTTAGAGGCTCGGTACAACAAAATACAGAAAATGCGGAGAAGTGCTCGAACTCCAAAATAATATGGTGGAAGTTAAAAGAGGAAAAACAAACAGATTTCAAAGAAAGAATGCTTCGGGAAGGACCGTGGCAACTAGAGGATGAAGTAAATATGATGTGGAACGAGATGTCTAACTGCATCCAAGGAGTGGCAAGAGGGGTGTTAGGGAAAAGTAGAGGGAACGGACATCAAACAAAGGAAACTTGGTGGAGGAATGAAGAGGTGCATAAGGCAATTAAACAGAAGAAGGAGTGTTTCAGATGTTTGCATAAATGTATAATGAAGAGAATTTACAAAAGTTTATATTGGCGAGAAAAAATGCCGAGAAAGCTATGTGAGAGGCTAGAGGCAAAGTTTTCTCCGATATGTACAAAACACTTGGGAGCAAAGAGGGAGAAAAAGGTATCTATAGGCTCACAAAGATAAGGGACAAGAAAAGTAAAGACTTGACACAAGTTAGATGCATCAATGATGAAAATCAAAAACTCTTAGCAAGAGATGCAGAAGTTAAGGAAAGGCGGACGAGCTATTTTAACAAGCTTTTTAATGAAGAACGCGATAGAAGTGAGGTGGATTTGGAGGACGTTTCGATGATCTAAATAGAAGGTTTGTGCGTAGAATTAGAGCGCATGAAGTTAAGGAGGCATTAAAAAAAGATGGACTAGTAAAGCCTTGGGACCCGATGGTGTCCCTATTGAAGTATGGAGATGCTTAGGGGATGTGACAATAAGTTCGTTGACTAACCTTTTTAACAAGATTCTCCAAACTAATAAGATGCCTAATGAATGGAGAAAAAGTATGCTTGTGCCTATCTACAAGAACAATGGGGATATCCAGAATTATTTCAATTATATGGGCGATCATCCAATGAAGTTGTCCAAACTAATAAGATGCCTAATGAATGGAGAAAGAGTATGCTTGTGTCTATCTACAAAAACAAGGGGGATATCCAGAATTATTCCAATTACATAGGCGATCATACAATGAAGTTGTGGGAGAGAGTTATTGAGCATCGTTTAAGAATAGGGACCAAGGTATCCGAAAATCAATTTGGATTTTATGTCGGGAAGATCTACCATGGAGGCTATCTTCTTGATACGACAATTGATGGAGAGATATCGAGAAAAGAAAAGGGACCTACATATAATGTTTATTGATCTCGAGAAGGCGTATGATAAGATTCCAAGAAAGATTTTGTGGTAGGTTTTTGAGAAGAAAAAAGTACTTTCAAAGTATGTAGAGGCAATCAAGGATATGTATAATGATGTTACTACATGTGTGAAGGCTTGTAATGACACATTAAGTTATTTTCCAATCACAAGAGGCTTACACCAAGGTTTTGCTTTGAGTCATTATCTTTTTGCCCAGATTATGGATGAGCTAACAAAAGATATCCAAGATGAGGTGTCGTCGTGTATGCTATTTGCAGATGATATTGTGCTTATTGATGAGACCGGGACTATCATTGGTGCTAAATTAGAATTATGGAGAAGCACGTTGGAGTCTAAAGGATTTACGTTAAGTCGAAGTAAGACCGAATACATAAAGTGTGAGTTCGACACGACAAGAGGAGGAGATCAAGAATCCGTGAATATGCTCGGATAGGAGATACCCAAAAAAGATGCTTTTAGATATCTAGGATCAATATTGCAAAATGAAGGAGAGATTGATAAGGATGTAAGCCATAAAATCAAAGCGACTTAGATGAAATGGCGCAGTGCATCGGGTTTTTGTGTGATCGCACTTTAGGCTAAAAGGAAAATTTTATAGAACAACCGTAAGGCCCGCAATGCTATACGAAGCTGAATATTGGCCAAGACAAATGCAACATGAGCATAAAATGGGGGTAGCGGAAATGAGGATGTTAAGGTGGATGTGTGGTTATATAGGGATGGAAAAGATAAGAAATGAAGATATTCGACGAAAAGTTGGAATAGCACCGGTGGTAGAAAAAACGAGAGAACATAGATTGAGATGATTTGGGCATATTCTTCGAAGATCTTGAGATGCTCCGGTAAGAACAAGTTTGTTACCGAGAGCACGACATGAAGAAAGGAAGAGATCAATCGAAACTTACTTGGGGGAAAGTAGTAAAACAAGATTTAAAGAAATGAGAAATAGATTAGTGTACTTGTTTATCTTAGGACAGAGTGAAGGAAAGCTATTAGTATTGTGAAGGGACAAATTCTTATGTTTCAGATCGTCCTTTTTAGTTTTTTTTTCCCTATTTATTTATTTATTTATTTTTTTATATAAATATTTTTTTCTTCAATCGGTCTTGTTTTTATTTATTTATTGTTGATTTCATCAACCGACCCCAACTAGTTTGGAATAAAGTTGATGTTGATGTTGATCCGGAACGTTTGCGATATTTCCTTGGTATTGAGTTTGCCTATTCACATGCATGTACCAATTTATCACAAATAAGACATGTACTTGACATTCTTGATGAGGTTGGGATTCTCGGAGCAAAGTCGGTTGATACTCCTATGGAACCCAATGTGAAACTTGATACGGAATATGGAGAATTATTACATGATCTAGTGAAGTATTGGAGATTAGTGAGTAAATTGAACTATCTTATTGTCACAAAACCCGATATATATTTCGCTGTCAATGTAGTGGTTCAATTCATGAGTTCTAGTACTACTCACTAGGATGTTGTGCTTCGGATTATGAAGTACTTGAAAGGAACATCGGGTAAAGGGCTACTTTTCAAGAATTATGATCATCCGAAACTACAAGTTCCTCCCGATGCAGATTGGGCTGAACGTCCTACTAATAGAAGATCTAGGTTAGGCTATCATGTGTTTCTTGGAGGTAATTTAATTGCCTGGAAGAGCAAGAAACAACATATGATTTCCCAATCAAGCATTGAAGTAAAATATAGAGCTATGGCGCATGTGACATGTGAATTGCTTTGGTTAAGGATGTCATTGTCAGAAATTGGCATGTCAAGGTCAGACCATCCGTATTTTATAGTGATCATCAATCGGCTATTCATATTGCAAACAATCTCGTCTTCCATGGCAAACCAAGCACATTGAGATTGATTGTGACTTGTGCGAAAAGAAAATTCAGAAATGGGAGATCCTATTTCAACACGCGATGATGGAAGATCAGCTTGCAGATATCTTTACTAAATCGCTGCGGGGGAGTAGAGTGAGTTTTATAGGTAACAATTTGGGATTATTTGATATTTACATCCCAACTTGATGGGGTGTGTTAGGAAATATGTTAGTTGGAGTAGAATGGTCATTTTACATTTAGATGGTTTGCTCTTGTAATCCCTTTATTCAATACTGGTAAGGATTGAAACAAGCCAGATTAATGCACAATATAGTGGTGAGAACATTGATTGACGTAAGGCATGTATCAAAGTTGAGAAAAGACCTTAATTCGCCAAATGAGTTCAGGTACGGATCTTTGCTAAAGGTGGAGTTTTGAAGCTCTCTCGAGATGTGCTTACAATGATGCAGTAATTGGCTCATCCATTCTCTGAGTTTTTAGGTTAGGACATGATACAGTTGTGGCACATGAGACTCGGACACATGAGAGAGAAATTATGGTTTTGAGTCAGAGGGGATACCTAGGAGGTCACTCACTGAATAGAATAGGATTTCTTCGTACCTTGGAAATTGTAGGCTACATACACTTAAGTGGATCCCCATTCTTGTGATGACTAGGTATGTGCTATTCTTTGTCGATGGCATTTCAAAGAAAGCTGCATACACGAGGTGTTTAATTGATTTAAGTCGTAACAGATGATCAAAATGCAGGTAGGACGAAAGATCATGTTTTTGACAATAGACAAAGAACTAAAATTCTATTTTAAGGAGCTTAGTCGGTTTCTCGTAGAGAAAGGTATGGTGAAACATTCCATGAGGTCAACACACACGGCTGAATGTAGTCGCAAAACAGATAAACGAAATAATTTTGGAGAGAGCTTGCTCTTACTGTCCAATGCAAGGCTTGGTAAAGATTGGTCAAAGCAGTGAGCTCTGCTTATTGGTTAATGTACAAATCACCATCACTAGCGATTTGATGGGAGAACTCCCAAGGAAATGTGATTAGGTAAGCCTACTCATTAATGGGCGAGTGTTTAATGTTGCCGTGCTTACGCTCATGTGTACAATGGCACGCTGAACCTGAGGGCAAGGAGGTGCATGTTCCTAAACTATGCAGATGGGATGAAGTGATATGTCTGTGGTGCACTGCGGATGATTTCACCCACTCTTAAGTTCAACAGAGAGGTTATCTTTAACGAATCTGCTCTATTTCATAAGAGTGAAGGATCGATATGGAGAAGTCTGTGGTGCTCAAAAACAAGTAAAGCTTCGGAGAGAGCCAAGAGATGTTCAAAGTGCAGTAGATGTGACAGTGTCAAGTCAGACAGACTCCATAGCAACTCACAGTTGTTCCAAGGAGTTGATGAAGTTTCTTGGTGGTCAACAGAGGTGGATAAGATAAGGTGACAACCATCTATAGATATCAAAATAAATAATCTGGGTGTTTGGGGATGTAAAGAGTGAAAACCATTGGAACGTTGCGAGTGACTAGAAAGAATTATAAGTACCCCACTTTCAGCCTATCATGAATTGTTTAGACCCTCACTATGTACTTGGATGGAGGTGGAATATATGTCTCATGCTTCACAAGATGGATGTCTGAGGCCATGAATACTACTAAGCTAGATCTTTCAAGTGCATTCAGGAGAATGTATGCAGCTACTCCAAGTGCGCATGGGGATGCAGTAAAGTGGATCCTCATTCTTGTGAACGACAAACGTTGCAGTATGTTGCGGAGGATGCGATTGATAGGTAGTGTGGTGATATCTTTTGTGGATCCGGTCACGCATGGAACCTGAAGGATGGTCGAAATACGATAGCTATTCCTTTGCTTCTCTCGGTTATGCTTTGACTTGAAACGCGTCATGGTGACGCATGATGACAATGAAAGGAGCTAGAGAGGCAGTGTGGTCTAATGACTCGATTAGTGATCTAGCTTAGGACATCGAGTTGATGTATTGTTCAGTGGAAACCAGAGATATCATTAGAGAAACGAGTTCATTGGTGACCAAAATTTCTACATCATATATAGCATGTCAAGAGAGTATGTGACCATAAAGAAGCTTCCTACAACAAAGAATCTTGCGGACATGTAGACCGAGTTAATTCCTCTATACAAGTTCGAGGTTAGCTTGTGCTTGATCGACGTCCGTAATGGTTGAGAATCGTTTGGGCTTTGCGAAAGCCAGTATGGATGATAAGCACTATGATTTGACTACAAGAGCTAAGATGGGAAACTATGACATAAGTCTCGAATTTGAGCTCATAAAAGAAACCTGATCCAACTCGAAATTCCAAATTCGAACAAGACTTGTGGTTTGATGTCAACAAAAAAAAATTATTGAAATGTTTTCTATACTAGAGTTGGATTTCTAATTTTGACAACGTTTTCTAATTAGTTAACAGGTGACATAAAATTTACTCGATTGCTACACACTAGAGCAAACAACATGAATATTAGAACTTTCTCTCTATGAGCCTTTTGAGTGAGTTCTCTTAAGAGATTGTGAGATAACACAACTAGGTTTTTTTATTTTATTTTATAAATGTAATCTAGGACTGGGAAACACATAAGTGATTGTAATTCAGCACTTCTTCGAATTCATAGTGGATTACTTTGCGAATAACTCTGTACATAACTCCATACTAGTAAGTATCAACACTAGAATCAAACCACACGATTCTTTGATATCCTTCCTCTTGGATTTCTCTAATAATTTGTTCCTCTCGCATTAGATTTGAGTAGCATTATTTGTTAGTTCCTACGCTATTTGACAACCATTTCCACTACTCATTAATAATCAAGTCAAGATATAGCTCATCTTGATCGATGAAGACCGGTCCCAGCACTGTCTGTGAGCATTCCATATACTTTAAGTCAATTTCTTTAATCAACTTCCCTAAAATTTTGCACCGTGTTATTGTTCACTGTAAACAAAAGGATAGATAGAGTAGCACCTTTCTAGATCTAGTTTGTCTCAGTGCAGAATCTAGTTGCTTCTCTAGTTGTGCTAAGTCGGTCACACTCATCTTCTCAATATCTGGTCCTCTCAAGCATCTGAAAAAGAAATATATCCATGTAAAAACAAATTGAATGCTTTTCATAGAGAAGCGAGCCCATAAATAGAAGTTCAACCTTTGAACTATCTGAAGAATCTCAGGATATGACCAGTAAACCGCATCTTCAAATCCATTTCCCTGTAAAGAGGTTTTTTAGGTATTATCACTAGTATAGTTCTGTAGGTAGTTTCTGAATTTTGCTACATGTTAGGATTTTGGATATGAGAAAAAGGCTAGGGGCATTGGAAAAAAACAAATAAAAATCTTGTAAATAAGTTCACAAATTTGCTGAGTTGAAGTAGCAAACTCTTTATTTTAATAGGCAAGGAGTCGATGACCACTTCTATTTGCTTAGAGCAAATCTTACATACCTCAACCGTTTTCGCATCTTTGGAGGTCTCTGCTTCTCCAAAATAGTTGTGATATTGCTCGAGGATGTCGGTAAAGCTACAACAATAGTAGGGTACTTTAGGTCAGAAATATCAGGAAATTTGATTAACATGTTAAGAAGTACAACATAATTGGCACAAGATTGGAAGAAGAATTTCATAGACTTCGCATCCTGCTTGCTAGAGAAGGATGACATAAACAAAATTTGGCTTTGTAATGTAGACGCCTTTTATGCCTTGTTCTATCTTTCTCAATTTATTTAAACTCGAGCGATTAAGATGATGAAAATGACTTGCAACTTGTACTTGAAAGTATCACAAGCTTAATTTAAGTATCACGCTTGATTTTGCGCCGTAGTTGTTAGAGATATATCTAGGAAATTATATATATTTTTCTTGATTGATCCTGATTGATTGTAATTGATAAGTTACAATTTTAGATAGTCACCCTGTGCTGTCTCATTTGATAATGTACAACATTTCGCTATCATCACAATTCTCAACTTAGTATAAGACCCATATTTATTTTATGAAGCGCCCATTGAGTCTATTCCGTAACATCGCCAACTGTATCGGCCACGTTTTTCCACGGTGGTTGTCTCGACGCCAGCCGCATTGGCCACGTTTCTCCAAGGTGGTAGTCACAACGCCAGCCACATCGGCCTCGTCTCTCTCGTTTCCCAAATCCGCAACTTCAGTTGCTGTTAAGACTCTTCTACTACTTGTTTCGGAAGAAACAACACCACCAAACTCGCCGCTGTTAGACAAGCTAAATCCTAAAATTTTGTTGCAAACAACCGACGAACGGTCTTCACCCGCCACCACACACTGCACCGCCCACCTCTCTAATCACGTTGCCTGGCCATTGATCGAAGTTGACTTCGGGCACTGATCGGTTCGGTCAAACCAAACTATTTTCGAGGCACTTTTCTGGCCGGTTAGTCAACTTTTTGTTCGGTTCCTGGCGATCTTAGACCGGTCCCCGGTATTACGGCGTGTAGAGGCCATTTTTCGCCTTATTTTCTCCATATCGGCTCTTCAAATACTAGTTTCTAGTTTCTTCACATTTCTTGTCCAATCTACTTTGTTGGAACTGGTAAAGTGCATACTATCGATAAATTAGAAGTTCTATATCCAATTCTCATTGACTACGACCTTAGCAACTTACAAGACGCCCAATTGACCCCGAAACCGCAGTTCACGTGCAAGTTCATCTACCACTGCTACTACCGTAAAGGCTTCTCCAAAGGGATTGTCTGTCGCTCTCTCATCATAGGATTTTCATCCCATTCTTCTAGCTCCTTCATTCCATCTGTGATGTTTGTCGCTTCAAGTACTTCTGATTCATGGTTTTGTTACTCCATTTGCTGCAATCATATGACTTCATATTCTAATTTATATCCGTCAAATTCATTCTTTACTCATGCTCCTTCTATTCACATAGCTAACAATACACCAATGAGAGTCAATCATACAGAAAACGTTCCAACATCCGTATTATTCTTTCCCGACACCTTTATGGTACTATATTGTCCCTAAATTTTATTTCAAAAGGTCAATTGTGTGAAATCCATAGACGGGACAGACTATTGGGATAGACCGTAGAGTGAGACGTCTATTTGAGCTTGTTTCCTTAAATATTCCCAAATCTTATGCTTGTGCTGCTAAAATTTTATATGGAACTTGACATTCTCAGCTATGTCATGATTCTTCCTCTAGATTAAGATCTTTGATTTCAAGTCTTCATTTAGGTTCTATCGATAATAAATATTTTGATCGTGCGCCTTGTCAATTGGAAAAACACCATGCCTTGCCATTTGATTATAGTGAATCTGTTTCTCATGCTCCCTTTTGTTCGCATTCACTTTGATATTTGGGGACCATCTCCAAACCCCATCAGGCGAGGCTCTTGCTACGTCATAATATTTGTGGATGACCATCCTCGTTATACATAGCTTTACCTTATGAAAAATCCATATGAATTCACTCTTACCTACCATAATTTTGTCATCAAGATAAAAACACAATTTTCTCAAGATCTCAATGTATTTTGTACAGATAATGCAATGAAAAATGAAGATATCAAATTTCTTAGGATTCTCTCCCAAAATGGTATCATTATTCATTGTTCTTATCTAGGAACTTCCCAAACAAAATGGTCGATGATCATATTTTAGTGGCTTGTCTTTCTTGCCGCTTAAATCTCGAGGTTCGTTATTGCAAGACTTCCATTCCTCCCTGGTTTGAAATGACAAGGAAGAGAATACAAACAAAAAGGAAGAGGAGCAGAAATGACAAGGAATTTCGCAAGTTCCCATGCCAAATAGTGTAAGCGACCAGGTCAGAGTTAAATAATCCACCCAGCCACAATTTAAGTAGCAGAATCGACTAAGTGAGAGAACAAATACGTACAGTCGACAAAAAGATAAGAAGCGAAAAAGACAAAATTCCTAAAAACGGATAAGCACCAAACCTCGGGAAATCGAGTTGTAAGCAAACAAAGACGGCTGGTTCTGCGTCGGCATTATCAACCGCCAGAATCACAGCAGTAACATGAAACCAAAAAGCTCGAAAATCACGGTCGCGGTGCGACGAGCGACACTGAGCGAGCGAGTTTAGCAATCGCGAGAGCGACAGAGACTGAGAGGAATTTGAAGGGAGTGGGAGGCGCACCTGCTGCGACTGCAGAATTCGAAGAGCTTGCCGCGGCTGGAGAAGACGACGAGGGCGACGTCGACGTCGCAGAGCACCGAGAGCTCGCGCGCCTTCTTCATCAATCCGCCCCGGCGCTTCGAGAAAGTCACCTGCCGGCTGCTCTTGTCGGCGATTCTCCGAATCTCCACCTTCCTCCGCCCCATTCGCGACGGCGATCGCGATGCTTCCCCTCGACACTCCGAATCGAAGGAGAAGAAGAGCTTCTCGAGAGAGAGAGAGAGAGAGAGAGAGAGAGAGAGAGGTGCGTGCGTGCGGGTGTCTGGAAAGGGGGAGAGGAGAACTGAAGGGACGCGCGCAGCTCTTTCGTAAAAATCTAATTTAATACCGAGTCGGTCAATTCTTGATTAAATAATCCCAGTAATTAGACAGGCCGACACGTGTCCTGCTCCTGAGTCCCTCCCAGATGCTACTCTTCTTTTCCTTTTCTCTTTCCTTTCTTTTTCGTACTCACGAAGGGAACTCGGTATTCCCTTCTTCTTTTTTTATATATTATATAACGTGTGTCCTAAGCATGTCTAGAGTAACAAGTAGATATTTCTGAAAATTTACAACCTAAGCAATAAAGTACTTTAGTTCGGAAAAAATCAAAAATAAAACGTCCCCTTGAACCATTTTTTTAAGGGTCGCGATTATATCTTGGATCGTGGAATTTTCCATTTTTAGCGTGACATTTTCTTAAAATATGTTATTCTTGAAAGGAAATAGAATATATAATAATTTTTTTGTGAATGCTTGGTCCAATTTTTCAACCTTTTCACAATTACTATTCGCTAGGCCTCGATCCTTTCCCTTTTGAAAAGAGCGAAGGCTTGTTAATTTATCCTTATCCAATCCACAGATGATATGCTAACAATCTAGTTTGAACTAGAGAAAACATATAATAAGTAATTAAAAATTATTATGGGGTCTATTCTTTTAAGAATTCAAGACTCACAAGATACTAATGATTCAATATCATTTTTAAGGATCTTATGGATCTTAATCAATGTCTTAACCGAGTTTTTTTTTTTTGTCCCGGTAATATTATATTTTAAAAGTCACTTCCTTCTTCACTCGTTTTAGACCGTCAAAAATGGGTTCAAAATCGATTTAATAACCCACAAGTATTTAAATAGGTTATAACAAACTTAGAAAACCAAAGCATAATGGGTCACAAAATAAAGAGGTCAAAATAAGTGAGTTATAAATGAGTCCATTATGAGCCAATGTACAACCCATTTAAAAGGTCTCTACCATTTCTTTTACTTTTCTTTTTCCTTTTTTTTTCTTTTTTTCTTTTACTTTTTTTCTTACGCACATCGGCCGACCTGTTGCCCGCAGCCGCCACCACCCGATTGTCGATCACCCGCCACCAATGCCCGCCTCGTCGCGACTTCGATTTATTGCATGGTCGCATTGGTCTATACGAGAAGCCGTGCTTTGCCAATAACAACCCCAAAGATGTGCTTGAACAAGCGCCATCACTCTGGGACCTGTTCCATCCGACAAATTACGCGACCCACAAAGTTGCCGTTACTTTTATCACCGGGGCTCGAGCTTTGTAGCGCCAATGAACTTCAACCGCTTGGCCCGAGCCAACGCTTGAGGTCGACCACACCGCGATGCTCTCTCATCTTCTCTCTTCGTCCAGACACAAATTAACTTTTTCATTCACTTGTTGTTTCGAGTGGCAATAATAAAACATCCTGTTCAACGGTTTACAAGGAATGAATAAATTCCCGGTTCACTCTTTCGAAATGATCTTTGATAATTTTAGTGACTAATCTCGCCGATCCTATGGCAAAAACCAGATCAAAAAACCTTTGATCTTGGATTAGATTGTTTCATGTTCATATCCACGAGGAAACGTGATAAAAAATATAAAAAATACAATTTTGTTTATATATTTTTGCCAGCCTTGCTAGTCTTAGAGGGAAAAAAATTAAATAAAATTCAGATAAATGAGAAAATTCAAATTTTTTAAATTATAAAAAATATGAATGTATAAAAAAATATAAAATTTGTCCACAATCATTTAGTAATATAATTTTTTAAAAAATTTATAAGAAGTAATTTTTCTTAGATTGGATTAAATATATAAGTATTTTACTAATATTGGTCGGGTCGGGTCGGGTCAAGATGAGTCAAGGAATTTACACTACACATAAATGGGTTATAAACGAGATAATGAGTCAATTTGAGTCAAATCATTCTCAACCCACCCCATTTGATAGATCTAGACGCGTTCTCACCCTAACTCCCCTTGTAATCCCCATCTCTTCCTTTTTAAATGAGAAGAGTGATTACTGAGGTAAATCTTCAATAATTATCGTAATTGAGTTAAGACACTGGTTAATGATGGCTTCGCGACTTTTAATACAAAATTATAGTACAGCCGCAGTGATATTTGCTCTTTGCCGAACTCGACCAACGGAACTTATTACAAACTTTCATTTTCGGCAACAAACAACAAATTTTTTGTTCGCCCAAACATGAGTCATAACGTGCTTTTCGTTAAAAAAACAATTGGACTGGGGGGATTAAGAGCGCCGACGGATGCACGGGCACGGTGATGGATTCCGACTCCACGTGTCGCCGTCCGAAGCAGCTGATGACGACGGTCTGGGGGTCAAGTGATTTCTGATCCGCAGGACAGGTAGAGCCGCGGAGGCAGAGGAATCGCTGTCTTACTTTATCGTTATGGATAATCCGGTTTTATCCGCTAATAAAACGTTTCAGTGGAGGACTTTCGAATGAAGACTGTGACCTTTTTTTTTTTTTTTTTTTTTTAAGGTGTGGGGTTTCATGGGTGCCATGCACTGCGTTGACCGAGGGAGAACGGCCAAGTAGCCAGCCGGCTGATGGCAACATACCAGGCGAGTGGGATGAGTTTTATTCATCTGTACAGTCAAAAAGACTAGCGCATGTCGAGCGCCCATCAGACTCTTTAGGGGTGGACAGTCAGGGAGAGTTTTCTGGACTTTCACACATTCAATTTGCTGAAAACGATTTTGTCAATGGAAAACTATTTACGGCCAAATTCCCTAAAAGACATCTTTTCGAAAAATGACTTCTAAAAAGCATTTTCCGTTATCACGACGGTACGTTTATTTCATGAAAAATGAATAATTTAAAAATTAATGTAAATAATTGATTATATTATTTACAAAAATGAATAAATGAAAAAAATTTCTTTATACACGAAAATGGTTTTACATAAATTACTGTCGATAATGAACGTAATTTTCATTGATTACTTATTTCAAGAAATATGAACGATTATTTTTAGTAAAATATTTTTCAAATCATTTATTTTTTGCGAAATATTTGCTTGGTGGCTAAGGGAAAGTGTTTTCTTTTGTGCCGATTTGGAAGTCATTTTCCCTCGATCTAAAATTTTTGTTTTTAGCCCCTGGTGAACATTTTACGTGGATCGATTAGCTTTCCCTCATCCAAACATCCAAGGGTCAAGAACTGATTTTTCGAAGATAGTTTTTCTTTGTACCAATGAACACTCAATCCAATTAAAAAGATAGGATATATAAATGAATGTCAAATAAAATAAAAACAAATATAACTTATATATTTTTCTTACCGCTACTTCCAGACCACTAGATAACCTAGCATTTCCTCCGCTAAGACCACTTGGCTTAGAGGACTGCCCATTTCTTCGCATAAGAGAATCACCCATCATTTTGAGACAGACACTATTCTTGTGTTCACTTCGAGGCTTTCCGTTCGTCCATTCGTTATTTTCTTGACCAGAAAAAAAAATGGCACTTCAACCCAATTCGATCTTTGACCCAAAAAAAAAAAAAAAACAAATTCCATCCAATAAGGCCCTCAAAAGATTGGTCGGATCAATTAATGAAGTGACCGTGACACTCTGAGAGCAGCCCAAGCAAAGATCTCCCTCTTGCTCCCCATTGACTCAAAAGCCAATTGAAAGTACCAATCCAATGCTTTAGCAAACAGACGACCAAAAGCATTTAGGGTTACACAGCTCCTAAGGTCCAACACAATTAAAGTTAATAGCAGCATTATCGATCTAGAATGTTTATGAGGCGACAGACAAAACGACATCGGTTCTTGTGGCCAGAATCGATACAAATGGTTCATTTGCCTCGCCGCCTTCAAGGCAACCATCCGGGCAGGAAGTTATTTGTACTCGGTCCTCCGGTTACAACAGACGACCCTGGGTCGGGCTGGTACCTGCAATCCATCGTTCCAAAGAAAAGACACCCAAGGTTAACGGATAGAGCAACAGTTAGAACTGAGGATTTTTGTCAGGCACCACCTAGGCAGGCAAAACTAATCTCCTCAAAAAACGCTAAAACGTGAGCTCAACTTTGGCACATGTAGCCGCACACGTTTTGCTTGTCATGACATGGATTGGGCTTCGGTAAAGCGCAACATGAGCTCCAAGCCCATCAAATCCATTCCAGTCCAATCCTTCAGCTAAATAAATTTCAAGATAAACCCAAACCCAATTTCTATCCAACACCACATATGAATGCAATTGTGGGTTGTGAATAGTAAAACATGAGATGGGCTCAAGCCCATCAAAACTTTCCAATTGTCTACCCAACACAAGTTACTTGGAACTCATCAGAACCAAAACGAGGAGTGATCAGTAGTAAAACATGATGATGGTTGGCTTGTCTAAGGATGACTTACCCCATTTGCAAAGTGGGTTCGCATTCCAAGGGATGAAAAAAGGCTTCACTGTGAGGCTGAGCAAGCGGCGGCGGCGGCAGCAGCAATGACCGTATCCTCCGACTTCCTCGGCATGTTGGTTTAACTGGAGCGCATTCACTTGGTATCCTTCCATCAACTGAAAAGCCCATCACCCAAAAGTCCGTAAATCATATTCTGTTAAGATGAGCCATAATCATGCAGAGGGACGAAATCATGATTTCGATTTACTCGAGATGAGAAGGTGATCCTTCAAACCTATGATCCGAGTCAAATATGATCATAATGTCAAATTTAGTCAAGGCGATGAGGTGATTCGTCGAATCATGATCCTTTTCAAACTTAAATTTTGCACACATGATGTGAACAGATCAAAGTTTTAATGGTTCATGCAAAATAGGAGTGATGAGTCCTACCCGGTCGTTCAAAGCCTTGTTAGCTTCGTGGAGCAACTGTTCCTGCGCGGGCAATTGCTGCTGTTAACAACTGACTGGCCATGAGATGAAATAAAGAGTTAAGAGAGAGAGAGTTGGGAAGAAGACACACCCGACGTTGAAGGTCCGTCAGCTGATCCAACATGTTCTGAGTCTGCAAAACCAAAGAAGAAAGTGAAGAAATCCGAATGCACGTAGAGTCGAACAAGTTCATTGCGTGAAATCCTCGAAAACTCTAATTTCTTCGAAGGTGGTTTGACCTATCAACAGAGATAGGAGATAGCTACACGACGTGGCTCCTGACGACAAGATAGATAACCTTAACATGGGATCAAATTTGCTAGCGAAAGTACGAATGATATAGCTTGTTGATTTTCGTGGTTAAATAGACAATTTAGCGGGGTATAAATTCGTAAAGTAGGATAAATTCTTTAAAGGGGGAGGTGCAAGATAATAGCTTTGGCCTCTTTTTGGATCATCAATGAAATCTTGAGGACAGGCACAATAGCAAACAAGTCTCAGCAGAACAAGCCACAAAGGAACATGTCTTGGCATATCGGTTCTCTTGAAACTAAGTCATCCAATTGACCTTTTCAAAGCAGTTTTTGCACTTCTCGCATAATCTGTCTTGACGAGTACAGTATTTTAGGAGTGCAACAGTCGAACGATGACTGATCCACCTATTTGTTTTACCTCGGTTTGCTACTAAGTTAGACAGATCGATGAACATTAACCACAGCGATTGACACGGTAACTTGGATTCATGATAATGATGACCTCAGGATGTGATTTGGATAAAATTCAGGAAAAAAATTTACGTACTCTTCGTGGATCTGATCTGCTTCAATGACGCATCTAACTGTCTCTCCAAGGCCTCGAGCTCTTTGCTGCTTAAGTGGCCGAGTTCTTCTCCCATAAGATTCCTAGTGCACCATGACACTGATAAACCCCAAACATATAGGAAAGTCCACGCCTTGCGAAGGGTGAAATTAAATTAAGAGGGCAATGGAAACTTCAATACCTTTGAGTTCGCTGTAGCTCTTCGTAATGAGCCTTAAGTCTCAAATATTCCTGCTGACAGCTTAACTCCTATGTGCGGACCAAAGGAAAGGCCAATAAGAGTTAGAAAACAGATAACATTCGCAAGTTTCAAGCAATAGTTTCATTCTTGGTAACAAATATGCTGTACATATCTACAGATTCCAGTTTTGGCGTAAGTACTGCATAGACATATAAGTTCACTGGACAGTCATGGTGCATATCCATGCGTACACATTGCAACAGTCAAATTTAGTGAAACATGCACCACAAGCGGAGATTTAGTTACTAGACACTGATATGCACTGTTCAGTCCAAGTTTTTAGGCAATTTCCATGCGGAAACTTCATAAGTAAAAGGCCTATTGGTCGTACAACAGCCAATGAGATTTAAACCCGGTTCAAGAAGATTGCAGACAATGCCGCATCATGAGTGAAGATTCCCCCTCTCTTTGATTAAACAAATAGACAAGTAGCAGATGCTGAATTGCTATTACTATGCTCAATGTCACAGTAACATTTCTTTCTCACATAAACCATTTGAGGAGCTCCTAAAGAAAAGGATTTTACTGAACTGTTGTTCACGGATCAATAATATCCAAAAAAGCTATATGGACCAAGCTATTGGAATGCTTAGACGACCATCCCTTGCCTACTGGCTTACTAGGGTTTATCATATGATAGAAAAATGCGGCTAATAATTCACATTTAGCCCTTCTTTTTTCTTGCAAGGGGTTGCCACTAAGACTGCAGCACAGACAAAAGGAAAAGCAACCGCAACAACTATTGAAATGCACTGATATACCGTAACCAGGCTATTTTGCTATCAAAGTACTCAATCTAAAATAACACTTTTGCACTAAAAGGTATTTCCTAATATCTTTAGGCCTTTTATTTCGTTCGTGCAAAAGAAACTCGCCGTAGGTAGATAAACTCTGGACTTGACTTTCATTGCAACTCTGACGATGTTTCCTTCCATGAAGTTACATCTTCTTACACTATAAACACAATCGACTGTCCAGGTACTGGGGCGTCTATGCTCGTGCCATAACCATCAATATTTTTTTTATGTCTCTTCTGCTTATCATTTGTCTAACCAACCCAAATATTCTTAAATTTACATTCGTTTTCACTTGTAAAGACCACATCCACTGAACCATAATCGTCACTCATTTTATTTATTTTTGTTGTAAGTTTGGCTAATCAGGTTCATGATCAGTTTACTTCATTACAAAAAGGCTATATATGTTGCTTTCTATTATGGTGCTAAAATATTAAATCACGTTTCCATCTAACAATTTAAGCTTTTGAAGCATTCGGCTATGATCCCACAAAATTTTTAGAAAACATGAACTCCCCGCAGCACAGATCCTTTCAACTGCTTCCGCTCAATACCTATCCATCCACAAGCATGCAAGACAAGTCAAGCTCAATCAAGGACTAATAGTTGTGCTGCGTTATGCATTTGCCACACCATATGACCTTATTTATCGAAACAATTATGGCTTGTATGTTCAGCATTGGCATGACATGTTTGTGCTACAGATGCATATGGTTTATTAACTAAAGCAAAACCTTGTTCGTGTGAATTCTGTCGAATAGAGACCGTGCACTTTCAGATAATGCGATGTAAACAGATGGAAGTTTATTTAACTTTGTTGGCAAACTATAAACCATTCATAATAGAAAGTGAACAGACGCGTATGAGTGTGTGCGCATAAGCTTCTCGGCATCCTACTTAATACGAGCCACAAATAGGCATTGAGAAGATCGGGACTGGCAATCATAGGAAGATTTAGCTGACATAGTATAGCTAAAGTATGTTCAGAGAGATATTACAACCGGGACAACCAGGCAGTACTGTCCATTACCAAGGATTCTCTTGCGGACACATTCGGCTCCAGGGCTCCATAGTTGCACTTCTGATATCTCTCTAGCGTCTCGAGGATGCTACAATATTACCGTCACAAAAAATACGAATTAGGAGTAGAGTAGACTAGAACATTTGATGGCTAAGTGGCAGTTCCGATTTTCATAGAGAAAGAAATGATCAATAAAAGCACGGGGTTATGCGGGCTATAACCTATATGTGGTGACAATTCTCAAATGCTTTTAAAGCACTCACTAGTCGCTGGAGAAGATAATAAGCTCCTTTGGGGATGTTGAAAATGAGTGAATCAAAGTTAAGAGCAATTTACACAAAGTACCAGAACCGCTTTGAAAGTGACCTAATCTGAATCAATGCTTTGAAGATATTAAGCTAAGGTAGCACAAAAGTACATGAACAGGAGCCATGGAGACTAAGACTTTGGAAAGATTAATGGAAGCCGTTGAAAATATCACATCGGCTATTGATGCTCCCATGTTTAACTTCCAAGGAAGCTATCGCTTGAAAATCCACTTATCGACGAAAAGAGAAGGGCAAGTAAATGAATTATGGATTCATTAAGTTGCGTAGATAAATGTAAGCTTTGTTTTATATTATCTCTTGTGTAAATCTCAAAGAAGAAGTACAATCAGACAGGTAATTGAATAGTTTCTGGCCAAGAAGGAAAAAGGCTAAAAGACAGGAAATTGAATAGTTCGGTCTCAAGGGCAATTTGCATGAGGAGATGAGCGATCCCGTGGATAATAACAAGAATCCTTTTAAAAGACGCATCTTGAAAACTCTCAGACACAAAATCACACGCAGATGGAGATCGCATTTGAGAAAATCCATACGGGAATCATTAAGAAACACTCAATCACACCCGCAAACCGAGACGAGAGAGAGAGAGAGAGGAAACCCTAGACTTCCATCAACTTCGGGGACATCAAACCCTAGGAAGAAAGTTGATGTCTGGATTTGATGTTCAATCGAATTGATTGCACAACATCTATGTAAGTAAAGTAGAGAAAGAGAGATGGCTTGAAAACACAGCGGTAAGAGAGGCAACAATAACACAGAATAGAACAGTTGCTTAAGATTTGAATCATCGATTTAACGAAACATCTCTTGGGAAAAAAGATGTCTTTTCTGTCTCTCAAAACTTTGCTGCCGAAGGAAAGAAAAACTGCAGTGAAGTTTGAACAAGTAAGGCTGATCTGCACCCAAAAAAAAAAAAAACAGAGGGAAGTTTGATATGAATGCCCAAACAAGATCTAAACCTCTTCCTCAAGCTAGAGACCCTTTTAAATCTAACAGATTCTGGAAATAAGGAAACGAATAATCAAATAGGTCGGTCGAAAGATGATTTCAGCTAAGATGAATCTTCATAATCTGCTGCAAAAATGCCAGCTTCCTTTTCTGTGGCCGCAGATTCAGAGAGGAAAAGGAGGAGTAGTTAGTCAGACACTCTCAACGATTTGAGTTTCACTTGAGGCCCTTTTGATGGGAGGAACGGAAATGGTGTTGAGAGTTGAGGAGCTTTACCGGATCAGAAGATCTTCGCAGCAGCATCCTCAAAGCTCTTCGTTTCATGATCCCGTCAAGGAACCAAGAAGATTGGATTACACTGAGGATATGACCAAGTCTCAAGATTGGGAATTGTTTTCAAGGCAGTGCATCGGATCGCACTTTGAACAGACTTGCCATAAAAATGTCTGGTTTTACATTAAATTGTGGACCAAAGAAGGAAAAGAGAGAAGGAAGGGGGAAAAAAACTAGCCCCCAAAAAAAAAGAGAGAAGAAAGAAGAACACAAAACAAGGAGCCACAGAAGACTCAGTAGCTTCTTTCCATGGTTTACCTCTTGCAGATCTAACATCAAAGCAACACTCAACCTTCTGAAAACGCCGAGACATTCATCAAAAAGGAAACAAAACCAAAACGTCCAAACCTAGACATCAAAGAGAGGTAAAAAGACCCAGCATCTTTATTTCCTTCAAATTTTCAATGAAGACTGAAAGAAGCAAGAACCACCCCAAAAGACACAACCTTGAAATAAATGAAAAGAAGCAGAAGAAAAGGTTCAAAACAACCAAAATATGGAGAATCTAAGATGACCCAATAGAGTTAGTGAGAGAGAGAGAGAGAGGGAAAAAAATGGTAGGTTTCCCTTTGGTTTCCCTCGCTTCTTCTTCTTCCTTTTTAAGCTTAGGAGGGAGGCTATACGAAATAATTTGCTCTTGTTTTGGTGATAATACCTCGAGCTGCTGCAGAACTCGTACAGCTTTCCCCTATTGGAGAAGATGATGAGAGCAACCTCCGCATCGCAAAGCACGGAAAGCTCGTAAGCTTTCTTCAAAAGACCATTCCTTCTCTTCGCAAAGGTCACCTGCCTGTTGATCTTGTTCTCGATCCTCTTCAGCTCCACTCTTCCTCTCCCCATCTTTTCCTCCCCTCGCCCCTCTTTTTCTTCCTTTCCTTTTGTTTTTGCTGTTTTCGTCACCAACCTACAGTCCCACAAATTTGTTCACTTCTTCAAAAGAGATCTCCTCTCAGTTCTGTAACCCTTCTCGTGTCTAGCCATACTTATGCATGGTCTCTCTCTCCCCTTCTCTCTCTCTCTCTCTCTTAGAGGAAGCCTCTACACCCTAAAGTCAACAAAAAAATATTTAGCCCTCTTTGTACTTTTTGTAATGAGGCGGTTCTTTGAGGGGAATTACAATGTTAAGAAACCAGAACCACCCGAATAAACCAGACCCAAAACATTCCCCTCCTTAATTAGTGGAATGGTTCGGGCATGTGGTAAAAGGTAAGAATTCGGAAACTTGCTAAGGATGACTTGCGATAAAATGTTACTTAGGCTTGTTCTATTAGATCGAATCAATCACATATCAAAACGTTTATTGGCAGAGCTCACAAGTCGAGTATGGCAGAAAAAAAAAAAAATTCTTTTGTCATTTATATAACACGATTAGTTCTATTTATCGTATCGTTGGAAATAAAAGTCCGAAAGGATGATGGAGGACTGAGGAAGACGAACAACATCTAACGAAGATCAGAAGAGAAAGACAACGGTGAGCTACGAGTAGAGAGGAACACATCAGAGAGGCTGGCCTGATCAATGCGAAAGGTCCCCGGTCAGTGCCACGTGTCAAGACGAGAAGTGGAGATCGTCCTACGATCCCCCTAAACATGACCCAAGGAGAAGAAATGACTATAAATTAACTGAGGTATTGTATTGTTTTTTAAAGAAACTTCCTCGGCATAATGTATATTTTTTTTTTTCTCATCTCTCTGACTTTTACTTTGCTAAAGCTAAAGTTGATCCCCGCACCCGTGATATTAGTATCTCCACCCATGCAATCCTTTTTACCAAGTAAGAATGCATACTTACTGGCTACTTTACAAGTACTATTTATCGAGAAAAGGTTTGGAAGGTGGTTGATATTATTACCAATGAAAAAATTAATATACACGTGCTCGTTTGACGTTGTGGGGCGTAACATAAGCAATGTGTCGTATGTAATATCGGCTAGCTTCCCGATAGCTTGAATTAATAAGGAAAAATAGTTCATCTAATATACTGAGCACAAGTTAAAAGTTGAAATCCTGACACTCCCTTTCATCTTCATGCCCATTCTTCTTGTTATTTTGTATATTTTACGTCTCCCGTCGTCTGTTCGATTTATTTACGTCCAAATCCCATATCGCGAGCGTAAGGACCAACTTTGCACGCAAGAGGAAGTGTTACATAGCGTGCGATGTTGACATTGTTTGACCATTTTCTATACCTTAGACTTTTGTGGAAAGCCATTTGCTAACACATTTCCAATTGACTACGGGATCCTGTATTGCTTTGCCAATATCACAAGACTTAGGCCCCATTTATTTTGTGAA
This sequence comes from Rhodamnia rubescens, assembly GCA_021437795.1. NCBI lineage: Eukaryota > Viridiplantae > Streptophyta > Magnoliopsida > Myrtales > Myrtaceae > Rhodamnia > Rhodamnia rubescens. The sequence goes on along the minus strand of JAILYA010000063.1, from coordinate 687,427 downwards.
GAAACGATTTGAAAGATTATTTTCCTAAAAGCGATCCTTTGTATGACTTAAAATAATTAGTAAATGAAAAACGTTTGCATAGCCGACAACAATTTATGTTTAAATATTTTTGTGGAAGATAAAAATGTTTAGTTTTTCATCCACTCATATTTGTAAGTAATATAAGTGATCATTTTTAGGAAAATATTTTTCAAATTATTCATTTTTGCAAAACAACGAAGCGAAAATGACTTTTCTTCCAACATTTACAACTATGAAAAGACATTATTTAACAAAATGTTTAACCAAGTCCTATCTATTAAGTTAATTTTTGGAGAAATTACTAAAAAAATCCTAAACCTATTGTAATTGTGCCAATTCAGTCTTTTTTTTTTAGCGAGATGGAATCCTCAACCTCTTGTAATTATCCAAACTCAGTCCACTTGGTGAGCCAATGATGATGTGGCACTATCGATCTTGGCGCGGTAAATTTTTAAACTTTTTTCAAATGTTAATTATTTTAAATAAATTTTCTATCATTTTTCTTTTTTTTTTTTTTGGGTTATGGGATGGAAGCCTCCCGTCGGCGAACCTTCGCCGGCCCTTGGGCGAGGGCCTGCAAGCCCTCACTAGTAAGGCTGCCACCCCAACCAATAAAAAAAGGTAGAAAAAATTATTAATAATTTAAAAAATATTAAAATTTATTAAAATTTTGCCATGTCAACACATGCCAACCAAATAGACTAAATTAACACAATTTAAAAAGGTTTAAGACTAAATTGATAAAAAAATATATATACGATTGAAGCGGCACAATTGCATTAGGTTTAGGACTTTTTTGGTAATTTTCCCTTCAATTTTCAAATGTAGTCTCATCTAATTTTGAGGTATTGCAACTATAAAATATATAACACTAAATATACAAGTTACAGTCTTTTTGCAACCCGATCATAGCAAGCAAACCCATGTGAAACAATTACAAGTATACCAAGTAGACATTTAGAGCGTGAACGAGCTCTATTTCTAATTTCTTGAACAAATTTCTAAGCAAAAAACATGCATTTGACAATAATATGAAATTTCTATTATCGAAACAGAAATTCGTTTAATAACAATATAAAATTTCTGCGGTTGGTCAACCAAGTGAACGACGGTTGACGATCGAGGTCGACATCCGGTGACCACCGGGATAAAGACCAATGCTTAGGGAACAAAGACGTGTGATCGGCGGCCACCGATAAAGACCAATGGTCGGTGAACGACGGATGTGTGACCGGCGGCCGTGAACGGCGGTTAGGATGCAAGAGAGGAGAATGGCGGAGGGTGGCGGACGACAAACGGTGGCCGGGACGTGAGAGAGGCATCTAGCGGAGGGCGGCGGCTAGCAACTAATGACCTACGAACGTCGATGGGAGGACGAACCGCGACTAGCAAATGGTGACCAGCGAATGGCCACCGACAATCGGCGGCAAGAACGCAAGAGAGAGAGTGAGTGAATAATGAGAAAAATTCTTATTTTTATTTCTGTTCCAAAAACAAAAAAAGAAAAAAATTTATATTTCTCATTTCTATTCAAAGAAAATTTCTACTTTTCATTTCTGTTCTAAATCTATTTCGGCCAATTTTTTTCCTTGAAAATGAAAAAATGAAATTTCCTTACCAAATGGATTTTTATTTAAAGCCTATTCTTCGGACAGAAAAATATGAAAATAGGGAAATGTATGAGCGCCCTTAGGCACCAAAAAGAGAAGAAAAGAAAAGGCATTTCATGTATCGGTTACGGTGACAATAACCAGGCAACAACTCTTTGTTATCTCTAGTGACATTCGACTCTCGTATCTTCAGCAACCCTGGCCGAGATTTATGACGGACCTCGCCATTCATCGCGAACAGAGTCGTGACCTTCGCCGAGATCTCTCTCTGCCAGTGTACTTGTTTAACACACAGTTTTCGAACCCAAACGAACTAGGAAAAATTCAAAGACCAGTCAGCTAGGCGGAGGCGGAGGTCGTCCCCGTTCATTACCCCTTCTCTCTCGCTATGTTTTATTTTTCTAATGTCGCAATTCCTGTAGAAACCTCGATTTCTCGTACATTGTATGGACTAAATCCACCACATCGTACTAATCGACACATCACTTCTAAATCGAGTTTTGGTTTATATTTTTCTGAGACGTATGGATGGAGGATGGGGTGGTGGTGGGGACCAGCAAAACAGCATCAATAGATAGGAGGGCCACATGGGCTTTGTTACGATGCGGTGTGGTCCAGACTTACAGAAATGAGCAGGTGTCGGCGTGGGTCCCGGGGATGACAACCCAAACTGGATCGCGGATGATGGCGACGGAGCCCTAGAGAGATCTCGAAGCCAAAACGTTTCGTGGGCTACGAAGAAAAGATCGAAGACGCATGGGTTCGCCCCTTTGTACTTTTGAGCCTTGCCTCTGAATTGATGATCTGAATTGATGATCGAACCTTCCTTCCTACCGTTTCGGCTGTTAGATCGACTGAGTTGCCCCTGCGTCTGAAGGTTCGACTTTTGCTAAGTAAACGAGCCCTGTCAGCAAGGCTTAACTTTTGCTGAGTAAGCGAGCCATGTTAGCAAAATCACAGGAGACAACAAATTATATAAGTGAGGACTCGCATTGAGTCAAATTTGAAAAAAGAGTCAAGGTATTTGATCGAACAGAAAAGAAACTTAGGTACTTGATTTTAAAACCGACAAAAACTTGGGTACTTACTATGTTATTACCTTTTCATAAAGACAATATGTCCGAAGAACCTTTATATAGGTATACGCAAATAGTATACATTAGGTCATACGTGCGGAAAAAAAGGGCATCAATCACTTTTGTGGAAAAACATAGGAATGGATTCTTCCAATTTTGAGGGGGAGGATTACATAGGAAATGGTAAATTGGATGGAGGATACAAATGAAGATGATAGTATAGACCGATTGACGGAAAGGAACCACACAAACGGAACTCTCCCTGTCTTTATCAAAAGTACTCGGTGTTGTCCCAACATGAAGTGGCAAAACGAGAGAGAACATGGTACAAGTTAAGCGAGAAAACGAAGACAGCACAGCGGTAGTACCACGAGTGGAGTAACTATGCTCGCTCGGTGGTTTCAATTCACCAACCCAGTTCAATGTTGCAACTCCTTTGGTCTATCCAATTGTTTAATCGCAACACCAAACCCAACCTCGCCTTTCATTTCTCCCCGAAATTATCAATCGTCACGAGAGAAAGCATCTTTGCGTCGCAAAAAAAAAAAAAAAAAACCAACTTTTGGCTATAATCGGCGAATGACAGGCCTAATGGATAAAAGCGAGTTTTGTGAACAAAGACAAGTCATCGATCAAAAGAGCAATCGACAACTTGAAGAGCATCGACAATTAGCCAAGAAAGTTATGGACACCAAACATCATTTATTGACGAAAACCCTCTATGGAGGGAATAAAGTCATCGATGTCCATATAACCCCCAGGTAGCGATATTCTCGGATATGTGACTTCCTTCTTTTAGATAACTTTTACTAGATAATATGTAACTATTGGGTGGTTATGCATATTGCCATTGATTTAGGATTTTGTTACTTATTGTAACCAGGCACAAGACTAGAGAGTTATTTGTTTTGAAAATAAGGTCGGGAAGTTATCTTTTCACGTTCCATAAGTATTTGTACTCTATAGTTTTTAAATAACTGCATCTGTAAAGCACTCCAATCAATCACGAAATTCAATGTTCTTTGCAAATTCATCTTGTCATTTACTTTTCTGTCCAAACTAAACAAAAGATTTTGCATAATCTTTGTTGATTCCCTCATCAAATCATAACTATCATAAAGGTATTTCGTCATCGACTTTTAATTTTGGTGGAATATCTTTTCAGGCATATTGAAAGACATTTCATCGGCACCTTTGGTAGGAAACGAACCTAAATACGAAACCTCGTAAAAACATAATTTGTATCGGGAGACACTATCATCCTCCTACGTAATCCTCTCTTTTTTCGTCAAACCGTAATCCTGCGTTTTAAGTTGACGATTTTGTCCCAAGCCCGAAAGTTGCGTAAAGTAAAAGCAAGCCGAGGATCCGACCAAAAAAAAAAAAAGGAGCAAGCCGAGGTGCGGGGACCATGGAGATTTTTTTGTTGCGGAAATCCGACGGCAGAGGATCGATGCTGGAGTGGGGCCCGCAGGCACTTTGAAAGCTGTCCGATTACTTGCCATTTTAAGGTAGGCATGATGGAGATCGACATTAAATGTCGAGCGGACTTCATACTAAGAATGGCAAAGGCTTCACTTCAAGGGAGTCACGTGTCCGTCGTGCTTTCAACCCAAAGTCGTGTCACCGCCCCCAGCTCCTCCTCCACTTTACCTTTTGACCTTTTTTGTCCTTTTTTCCTTTCATGAGACTTTTGAGGGGAGCTTTACAATTTATGCTACCATTGATCGCACTTCATATTCAAATCAATCCGCAATCTCCTCGGAAGGCTTACTATTTATTTCTTTAACAAAAACTAAATGACTTAAAAAAATGTTTTTTTACAAAAATAATTATTTATATTGCTTAGAAAAATAAATGAAAAAAAATATGTTTTCCATCGTCGCGAATGATTAAACATAAGTTTTTGTCAATAATGAAAGTATTTTTCATTGACTAATTTCTTCAAGAGGTACAAGCAATTATTTCTATAAAAATATTTTTCAAATTATTCATTTTTTGCTAATCAAATTGAGTCTAATTATGATGCGTGGTTCAATACTTTCCATCGACATAAAGGCACGAGGGCCACTCCAAAAAGGTCACAAGGGAGCAACGCCCCTCGAGATGCCAAGAAGGCTTTTATAGTTTGGTCTCATTTTTTATTAGTAGTTTGTGTTTCGGATTATGAATAACTATTGTTATGTTAATCTCTTTCTCTTGTAATCAAGAGTTGTGACAGGGATGTGAAAGGTGCTAATTATAGTGAAACCCTCTCGCAAGATGTAACACTAATTTAAGGGTGAACCGAGACAAATTTCGTGTCTCAATTTTTTTTTCTCACATTTACTCTCTATTTCGTTATATTTGTGCGCTTAATTCTAACATCTTAATGCCTTTTACATTTCCCGTTAATACAAGGATTTATCATTCGTTTCGGGACATAATCGATAAGGAATGATGGCATTCGGGACTCTTTCAATTGGTGCGATATAGCTTTCCCTGTACTTGGTTTTTGTGCGGTCGGTTATCGGGACTAATTTTAACGGTTCGGTTCCACATTCTGGACCGGAACCCCCGTAAGCATTCATCCTTTGAACCACCTACCCCATAAACCTATCAATTCTTTTATTTTATTTTTTTTTCATTTTAGTTAAGCAAAATAAGAGTGAACGCTACTAAATCTAAGAGAAAGTAGAGATGATGATTTTAGGTTCTGATTATATTTAGAATTGAAAGCAATCATTGGAACAAGTTTATCATTTTGAACAAAAAGATTTGTTGGCCATAACCCATGACACCATAGAACATTGCAAGATAAAAATATAACAAGAAAAATATAAAAATTTATTTAGGATCTAGTCCGGGTTCAGGTAGTGGAACCTGGAACACCCAAACCACATACATACCTTAAACCTGAACTAAGAAACCATCCACCCCACTAATTTTGCCTTTTACTCCAATTTCGATGTCGGGGAAAACACCTCGTTCCTATTTTCTCTTTAATTTGATTTCGAGGGACGGAAGGATTTGTCACTTAATTTGAGGCACAAAAGCGACGAAGAATTGCACAGATCGGTATAAGACCTTGTCAAGTTAGCTCGAGAGGAGGCCTTACGCACTAGGGTGAGCAAGACGGATCGATCAAATCGGGAACTGTCCCGACCGAACCAATTATTTTTTATTTTATTTTATTTCTTAAATGTAAACCTAATAGTTCATTGGTTATTTTTTTTTATTTCTTGAATGCAAACCTAATTGTAATTAATATATTAAAATTAAAGTTTGTGTTGCTCACCCTAACTAATAATTCATAGGTTCTATTGGACTGCTCGGGAATCGGATTGGACCGATTGTCCGGTCTCAAGACCATCCGGCCCGATTTTGGGTCCTAGAAACCGGGAACCGGTTCTTTTGGTCCGGTTTTCGATTTTTGAATGGGATTAGATGGGAACGAGAACCGATCACCCCTATTACACGCAACATTTTGATTGGCGATGGCAAGAAGACTTTCTTGTGGCAATATTCCTTTGCATCTCTGGTTGGTCCTCCATTGGACAAGTATCATCGTTGAGTCATCTCCAACTCAGGATTAGATTTCAAAGTCAAAGTTTGATTTGTCACCTTAGTGGTTCCTGGCATTAACTTCGTACCAGATACGATGATTTGTTTTCTATCCAAGTTATCTTGGATAGTTGGATAAGTATAAAGAGTGACCGGATTGAATTTCAACTTTACATTTTTCATCTTGTTGTATGCGAACTATGACTTTAAGTAGATAAATTCACGACCCTTAAAATACCCTATTAATCTCAATGATCTAGTTAAGACACGAGTCAAAATCCGGATAGATGGCCAGAGCGTAGAATTGTTTGCACTTTGCGACGCGAGAATGGAATGGTATTGCGCGTTTAACCCACGTAGAAAAGCTCGTTCCCCATCGCTACGTCAACCCATGAGGTCAGAGCCGTTCGTCAATCAATGGATGCGTCGGCTAGATCATGACCAACGAGACAATAAATTCGACAAGTTATCCTACGAACCTGTACAATTTCCCTTCTACATTTTCCTGGAAATTTCACCTATTTCAAGCCATGAGAAACTAAAAGCACGTCGGCCGCTACTGTCGATCGTGAAAGGGGAAATAAATAGTACTGGCTGCAAAAGGACGTGAAGTGGGTCCTGTTTGGTCACCGGGGAATAGAGGTACGCAATGGGATGGCAATCAGATCCTCGTTGTCTTCCAACATTGTTTGATAGGGTTGAGCAAGACGAATCGTTCGATTCCGAAAACTGCCTGGATCGGACCGAATTGGTTGATTCGATCCAATTCTCGATTCTATAAAATTAGAACCGTTGATTTTCGGTCCATTCTCGATTACGGGAGGAATCGAACTAGATCGATTATTTTTTATTTATTCAATATGAACCTATTAATCCACTTGTTATTTTTTTATTTTTTAAATGCAAACCTAATTTTAATTAATATATTTGAAGTTAAAGTCCATCTTGCTCACTTCTGCTAATAATCCACTAGTTCTGTTGGACCACTTGGGAATTGGATCGGATGGTTCGTTTTGATCGGTCCAGTCCCATGACCATCCGATCTAGTTCATGGTCCCTTGGTGGGAGAGGATTGGACCGGAAATTGATCATCCCCAATATTTGATGGCAAGAAATAGAGTCAAATGGATGTCAAAGCTCAAAGTGAATAGTGCGAATGAATGAGTAAAATTTACATATCGAATACACGTGGAGTTGTGTTAAAAAGCTCGCATTTGAGAATTGTTGTGGTGTGGAATAATTAATATATCTCAATTCGGCCCATAACTCTTTGGTTTAGATTTTCGAGTGGAGGTGGATTGATTTTTTGAAGGGTTTTTACCCCCCTTTTTTTTGACGATCTCCCTAGGCTAAGGTATTATATTTCCTCCGCATGCTCTCAACAATTAATATCAAAGTTGATGGTCAATGAATGCCTCCCTCTCGATGAGTTGCATTAGAAAAGTCTCACCATATGTATTGACGGGGCTCTCTCTTAGCGATCTCTTCGGGTGAATATATCGAATTTTGCTTCGTGGTCCCGCCAGTTTATGATAAGACTAATAGTTAAGTGTGGGCCTAATAAGCGGTGCGTAGCTGTATAAGCTTTGTTTATGCGACATACCAAGTCGCAAAGTTACCACCACCGTATCCGTGTTTGTTTGATGTTGATTTGTCGACGTAAATCCTCTCGAGGCAGACCAGTTGGAATGAAAGGCGATGGTCCTCTTGCTGGCGTCCATAGGCAACTGCAATTAGCAACAGCGAGAAGCAACTGCACCTTGTACCACCTTCGGCCCACCTTGGAACTTTAAATATTGTCGACTAGCACTCCTGTTTCAATTCCCATAATAGCATCTGCTCCTCATTTTTTGTGCATTTTCTCTTCTTCTTTTTTTTTTTTTCCTTTTTCCCCACGTGTTTTATTGAATCGCCTTCTTTTCGTTCGCTTTTAAGGCATCGTAGCTTCGTTGCAGCACGTTCCGGTGCCAGAATTCAAGCATTGTCGCTCTCCAGTTATGCTTGCGAAATTTCCTACGGTAAGCTCGTCAATTAATGCATATTCATGCGAACGAAGGTTGTCTGGTCAACGGAATGCGTGCTTGTTTAGTCCTAATTGTGAACAAAAGCCAGGGCCCGTGTCAGGACCAACAGTAGGATGTGGCCACATAGAGAATAGAGTGAATGGTAGGTTTTTAGAATGGAGCCAATGCGGCTAAGCCGGAAAGGACATTTATGGTGTGTGAAAATTGGACCGAATGCTACCTAACCATGACAATAAAATAGTATTGAACCGAAGTTATACAAGCATTTGTAGATGATTAAATAGAAACATCTCTCAGCATTTGAGAAGGTACTAGCGCCACTCAACCTCAATGGAAAAGTTAAAAAAAAAGACTATCTAGGGTGGATTCTACTTCTAAGTAATTTTCGAAAATTGGAAAGAATGTCATTAGTAGAAATTGTCACAATCCCGCAACACTGAGAACCCACGCTTAATCAAACCCAAAATGTTCGAGTTCACTTAACTCCTAAAGATTATAGCTATGAGAATCGGTTGAATACCGATGCGTATCGCACGATGTAATTCGATTCGAGATCTAAGCGATATGTAACCCAATTCGGAGAATTGCTAATCTCCTTAATCGCAACTCAGTTTCCAATTTGATACATATCCATCAATTCTAGTGATTCAAACTGTTTGTATATTTACCAGCAAAACAATGCAACTTTGTCGTATATTTCATGACGCATGTTGAATTTTGGTAATTATAAAATCATTGAAATTGAATTTAATCAAAATGACACATAAAGAGTTGCAATCGCTGTGTTATTAAAACAATGGGAAATTATATCCCCTTACGAATAGATCGTCACCAACGAGATATATAAATCCCTGCAACATAAATTACTGATTTTAGGTATTTCACCGAATCTTACGATTCCAATCAATCCACGATACGTAATTCGTGTGTCTAAAATTTTAGATTCACGGCATGCGTCTGGAAATACAGCTATGCTAAAGATACAGAAACGGACTATGACATCTGATTGTGCTGAATCTAATTGGACGGATAAAGCACGATTCAACTTGACCATTTCAGCCACTATCGACCTCCTAATTCCACGCGAATGTATGATCAACCCCCAGACTCGACCCTCAAGAGGAAGTAGTTGCAGATTATGGCACAGCATGATGTTCTTCGAATGGAGAATGAATGACACAACACGTAAAAAGCAGTAATGGGCAAAGGGTATTAGGTAAACATCGTTCTCCCACGCGAATTGACGCAACCTTATAACCGTCGACCCTAGAGTAGTAGATGATTGCCCACTTAAGGACATGTCTTATGTTGTTCATTGTTGGCTAAGAGGATCACCCCGCAACAAAGTCTGGTCCTACGCGTGTCGTGTTACGGTTGCGCCTACATCCCTGGTGTGTAGCCGAAGAAAGAAAAGAAAAGAAAAGAGCTGGTTGGTATTAAGTATCCAACCGATTACTTCTCCACAAGAAGAAAAGTTCCCCTTCGATTATTTAGGGAAAAAAAAAAAGGGAAATAAAGCAGAGGAATTGAATGTCAGTCCGTCTAAATTTAAGCTAGTATTTTGGCTTTAAGAATAGACCATGAAGATTATAGTAATTTTTTATGCAATATGCACGGTTTACAGATTTTTGATTTTTCAACACAAGTCACCTTTCTCACCGTTAATTTAGATAGTAAGTGAATTCCTAAAAATATAGTCACCTAAGACCTTCGGGAAAAAGTACCCAAAAATTCCTAAAATCATTACATTGATACAAAATTAGTCTTAAACCTTTGAATTGGATCAATTCGATTCTAAACATATTGCATTAGTACCAATTGAGTCCATCCGGCCAATTTTGACCGGATATCACCGATGTGGGCGTCTACCATCCTACGTGATATGGCCAACGTTGACGTAGACATTTTTAATAATGCTTTAATAATGATTGGTATTTTAATTTTAATTTTAATTTTTTGGGTTTTTCTTTTTCCATCTCTTTGTTGTTCTCGCACGTAGTGCCCCCGCCTAGCCATATCCCGGTGAGGGCATGGCGGACCTCGCCAGGGCTTTCATCGCCACAACTAGGGTGTTGCGTCCCTTGCCGGGACCGGGCGATGGCCCACGTTAGAGCCGGCCCTCAGCAAAAGAAGAAGAAGTAAAATAACAAAAAAGCAGGAAAAAAAAGCCAAAACAAATGTAAAAATAAATATTATGAAAATAATTAAAAAAAGCTAATGTCAATCGTGTCAATTGGCCAAATGGACTCCAATGCCAAAAAGTTTAGGACTAAATTAGTCCAATTAAAAGGTTTACGACTAAATTTATATCAATGTAATAGATTTATGACTTTTTTGGTACTTTTCCAAAGCACCACCTGTTACAATATCATGAAGATTTTTGTGCGCTCACTACCAGTATACGAATAGTGTGGTCGATTATCGTATATGACCAATTTATTTTCCTAGAATGCCGGAATTGAGAAAAGCAGAGACGCAGCATACGCCATGCAAACCTATCGCATGGAAGCCCATTAGCAATGCGTTTACTTTGGCTACCTCAACTAACCCACCAAGAAACCTATTTTCCACCTCGAACAACAAATGGGAGGCTGTTTTCCACCGAGAGTGTAATTTACTACTTAGGGTTACATTAGGTGGGTTTAAGGGCAACTAGACTCCTGAAGCTAATTTGACAATCCAAACGTCTAGTGTCATTTATCTTCCCAACAGAAAAAGGGAAATCAACAGTCCCTTCTGATTCTTGTCACATATTGTTTGAGAAGGTATGAATGAATGCACGGCTTGCCATTCATCTCTTCTCATCAATAATTGCGGAAGAAAGGAGGCATATAACCAGCCTTTCTTTTCTCCTACCTTTCAATTTTCTTTTGACCTCATTATTTGTTCCCCCCACCCCCCCCAAAAAAAAAAAAAAGAATTAATCAATGAATCAACGTATCAGACAGCCCAAGTGCAATTCCACAGGAGAAAGCTACTTTCCGAGAGGGAATGATTAGGCCCAGTTGCATATTGCCCTTCAAGCCCAACTCGGAAAATCCTCCGGCTCTTTCATCATCCTTCATATTATAGCCTCATCCTCCCCTTTATTTTCTTTTATCCCGAGCAATTCATCTCTTCACAACTCACTAAGGTCTAGGCCAAGCTGATCAATGATGGAGAGTGCGCTGTGGTGTAACGCCACTTAGGATAGCACCGTGAGAACGGTCACAAACCAACAGAGGCATCATTGTGTGAGCCTTAGAATAGAAACCCACGACTCTTATTCTGTTAGCAGACCATACTTTAGATATTGAGAAGGAAGCCACCAAATGAAAAATGCAGTAATACATCTAGACGAGGTTAGCTATTCCTGCAGGAGGAGCTTGGATATTTGAAATTCTGAAATGCGGAACCTTAAATAAATCTAGATTTGGCAGACAATTCATATTTAAGACGAAAGAGCAGATAAGTTCCCACACACTTTTTAACTTACCCAGAATTTTCACTGGCTTTACTATATGATGGGCAATAACTGTATTGAAGACTAACCTGACTGCATATGCAAATACACCAGATCCTACATGTAATAATTGGGTTTTAGCAGGAGAGATCAACATTGAGAATTTACAACAAAATGCTGTCCTTGGAATCACGAACACCTCAATGATTGAGACCTCCAGGAAGCTGGGTGTTACACACTGAAAGGAAATGGGACAGATTTCAACTAACAGTTTGGCAACAAATTTCATTCATGAGAATCTTCTTTATTGTGATCAACATAACAGAACTTGGAAAAGTTGTACAGCTTATAGTTAAAACAAATGAAATATGATGGTTAAAACAAAACACAGTAATATCGGTGAACTAAATCCAAACCTTAATCTACAGTTCCACAAACCAATCGTACTTTCCTCATGCCCATCATCTTATTTCCATCTCTTATAAAGTTTTAAATAAATAAATTATTACAGGAAAAATTAATAGGAAACTATCAAAATAAGGATATGCACTCTTCCTAGATTCTCTAGTAGAATCCATGGCTACCAGCATATACAGCTCATCGATCATCAAGGGGAAAATCTCCACATCCTTTTTGAGTTCTAACCGAAAATCAATTTAGTCTAACATCATGGAGAAACAGGACTCTAATCACTCATTTTGGTATTTACAAGTACAGTCCATGCTCATCCAACTCAAGCCAACTAACTCAATACAAAATTTTCTAAATGCTTTTGATCCCAACGTCTAACCATCCATTTGCTAGATACAAAAGTCCATGACATAAACCCACCCAACAAGGCTGCAGGGGACAAATTGTATGGTTAAGAAAGTGTTCCTTCATATATCTGCAATTGTCAAGAAGGCTTTTCAAGACAGATTCTCTTGAATCCAGATTCGCTATTAGACACCATTAGCAGCTTCCCAGATCTCACAAGCACACAGAAAAGTAAATGTCCAATTAACGATACAATTTTACTGTGACTGGTAATTCCAACTGATGGATTAATACGCAATAAGAAAGCACAGTGTTTTCAAAATAATATCCTGGTCGACGCAAAATTGACAGATGAAGAATCTCCCACAGCAGCGGTAGTAGATATAAAGCAGATTCAGCCCCTTGACTGAATGCACCGAGACATTTACAAACATCTCTTAATCAGAGAGGAAGAACCTAAAGAAGCTACTAATCCCACTAAGAAAATTTTAAAAAAAAAATGGCAAAACTATGTTCATGTAATGAACAAGAAATATTCAAACCTCGGAATGCGGCAACATGATCAGATCATAGCGACTTTCAGAAATTCTTCTGCTTTACATGGTGGGCTGGTTCAATACATTACAAAAAAGGGTAAGTCATCTCAATTCAGTTGGCAAGTGTAATTAGTAAAAAAAAAAAAAAAAAAGAAAATAGCCAGTTTCTTTAACTAATGCAAAGTAAGCAAGGAAATCATACAGGCCGAGATATATGACCAAAGTAAACTTGGACAGCCAAGTTGCATTAATGCATAGAACAAGGTTTACACCTGAGGCTTAAGGGACCATCTCATTTATCGATCATTCATACTACTGGTCTATTGAAACACATTCTTTAAAATTGACAAGCCAAGCCCCAGACCGATGGTTAAGGGTTCTAGAACTACCAGCCTACATCACAGGCAATAGTACAGTGGATTGCTAAAGGAGAGGAAAGGGCAGAGAAACCGACCCTTAAGAACTCCTGAGGCATCGAACTCCTGTGCACCATTGATGGCAGAGGCACAAGCAGCACAATGTCACCAATGGTCTTTGAAAGTGGTTGTTTAACATTCAATAAAAAAACTAGCAGACAAAAACTCTACTCCACCGTGGGAGGTTGTCACTGATATCTATGACCTTCAAAGCTTACCACAATTTGATATGTTTGCAAGCAAGATAATTGTCTCTTCAGCATCCTTGATGGACATGTATTCTAAGAGCTGCTCATGAGCAATCACAAGAAGTCAATTAGTGGGACTAACTTAGTGACCTCTAACCTTTTTGATGTCCAGGATATACTATTTTCTCATGGAGGCTTCACTAAGTGTACTAATATGATTCAGGAACGACAGACCCTTTTTCTTCAAAAAGACCACTTGTATTGTGGAAGGCTTGCGTTGACCAAATTTGAGTGGTGAAATGGTGTTAAGATCATTGACCCCTAAGTGCAAATCATGAGGACTACAGATGCAATATGCACCTTGGCTTTGGAGTGCGATTGCCATTAGCATGGCAGCCCATTAGTTCTGGAACCCACACAACCTAGGATGTAAATGCGACATTGATTGGTAAACCGAAGGCCACAACTGTGCTGGGGGTTAGTGAGAACTCAAGTCTGACGTGGAGTTGGATGATTTGTTATTTGACATATAAGTTCAGACTTCACCCTCATTCCCAACTTTCAACAATAGTCTTCCTAATGACAAGTAATCTACATGGACATAAACCTGATAGTTGCATTAGGCTTCAACTGAGCCACAATTCTACCCTGGCAAATGGTCTCAATTTATCTACAGCCCAAAAAATGGGACTAGCAATTTAGTATTTAAGTCATTTATACTTGGACCAACATATTATGTGCCCTAAAACTATTAGGACAAAATGAATAGGCTTCGATTGAGGTGCCTCAAATTAGGAACCCACGTATTATGTAAATATCGACCCGATATAACATGCCGTCTAATGCAAGTGCATGTGCTCCACTGGAGTCGACAAAGTGCTAAAAACATATTGAGATTTGAATACTATATGGCCAAATCTGGCCTTCAAATCTCATGGCTTCATTTGTTTATCACTTCCAAGTTTAGGGAACTTAGGCGTTACTTAAGTGCTTTATTTTTTACCCAAACAACATTGGGTAGTTTATCAAGAGGACTCACCTTAGACTGCAGAATCTTTTGGCTGTCAATAAAGTACTGATTGGGATGATTGATGCCAGCATCACATGTTGATCCATGAACAGCTTCAAATGTTAATGTACATGCAACCTGCATTCATGGGAAAAGAACATTCATGAGCAACACTTCAGCATTAAAGTGAAATAACATGCACTAGCAAGCAAGTTATGGTCAGACCTGATAATGTCTGTTTCGCACTTTGTCAATTATGTCGTCCATTCCTCGATTACCTACTCCCATTCTACCAAGAGCAGCCCTTAGATTTTCTTCACTGTCACATACAATTGATGAACCAAGATCAACATGTATGGCTCAGTATAAATACTGTCTTTATTATGTTTCAGAAGCAGTATAATGTTGCAATATGGAGTCAGATGTTGCACTATAGACATCACCATAAAGATGGATGCAATAGTGTTGGCTTAAAAAGCATAGATAAGTAATCTATGAGGTTAACTACAGATTAAAATCCATACAAGCATGTAAAACTTCAATTAAGGAGCCAAGACAGATACGCAAGTCACAGAAATAAGAACTGTGTATGTGATCTTGTAGCCAGAGCAAGTCTTGGCTGCACCTAGGGCAGGTGAGCCAAACTCATGCAACTTTAAAGCTGCTGGGTCTCACGCGGGGCCACCTCATACAACGGGTAATATGAGTTGGAGTCACAGAAATAAGAACTGTGTATGTGATCTTGTAGCCAGAGCAAGTCTTGGCCGCACCTAGGGCAGGTGAGCCAAACTCATGCAACTTTAAAGCTGTTGGGTCTCACGCGGGGCCACCTCATACAACGTGTAATATGAGTTGGACTCACAGCTGGAGCAGCCAAGAATGTTCCTTGTTAGTACACGCATCTGTTCATCTAACTCAAAATTGGTTCAAGCAAGTAGATATTAATACAGCAATTAAATTGACAAGCGAGTAATTCTTATCCATTATTAGAGCATCTACACAAACAAAAATGTGGAGCTCCAGTATGACAGCTTTCTATATGCCTCTACAGCTTAGAATCATTGGAGATGATCCAGTTAGGCAGTTACACATGTTTGTTCAACTGATGTAAATGTCACTATCACATGACATGGTTATCATTATGTAGTGCGCTCCTAGGCGTAAGAAGATTTAATACCAGTAGTCAAGATCAATTGTACAAAAGCTTTACTGTGATTTTGAAGGAATCACAAGGGGCTTAGGTTATGAACCCTGTCCGGAAACATCCAGGCCTTCTCCCATTATCAAACAATAGTTAAAAGTAAGCAGATGATCATAGTGATCCACCTGGGATTTATATTGAACTTACTGTCAAACTGGAACTTCATGTCATCATTGATGACATAACAGTCATTGCGTTAGACGTGAAACAATGAGACTGGAATCCTAATCCTGGTGGTCAGGAACATGTAACATGCCCAGTCAACACCCTCTCCTCGCAAGAGTTGAGGAGGAAAAGAATGACTTGCATCATGAGCAAGGCCAAAAATATTTAGTTATCGCCTTGTTGTTACCTAAACAAAAGACATCTGGACTTTTCTTCCATGGAATACATGATATTTACGACATAGGTGCTTTACAAACTATTGCCACATTTCAGCAAGGGTTTCAAGTTATGTAGGATTTGCTATCCAACATTCAGAAAAAAAAAAGCAGGTTCCCAAGCATTGTCAAATGAGAGACCAAAAATGCCTTTACTACATCCTTCTGGCCACATCCATGTTTCACAACATGAAAAGTAGGCGAGTTCTTTTAAAACTATGATGCTGTTTCAATTTATAAAACAGCGAAAACCTACATGACAGCTAGAACTAGAGTGCAGCACAAGGATGGTATTTGGCAAGCTTTAATATGGTGATTTAGGACTATGAGGTGAATATGCTAATGGCCTAAAATGATGTGACTGCAGAAAAATCAGCGTTGCCTTCTCCTTGGTCCTTGGCCTTGTTCGTAATTTGATGTACATAACCTTACAAGTAGAGGTTGGCAGTCAAAATGTTTTGCCTTCACAAATGCTTTATGAAACATCATTAGCACTTGAAGCGAACCTGAAATGTCGGAAAGGACACCCATGATGATCCCCAACACCAGGAGTTGATGAAATGACCTTTTGACAAGAAAAAGGTGTGTAATCCTGCAATACCAATAAGAAACAAGATGATGACAGATTTAAATTCACAGAAGCTATGGCACATGCAAAGAGAATATTTGGTTTCACAATGCAAGTTTTCACGTTGTCATGTAAATTGCAATCAAATAGGCTACTCCAATTTTTACAAGGAAGGTGAGGGAGAAATAAAGAATGCGTACTGTTCTTTTTCCTTCTCTTCCATAATTGTGTCTTATGTTATAAGCATACTCTTTGTCAAACCTTTCAGCACCAACCTACAAGAAAATAATTCATCATGAACTCAATGATGCAGTATTTGAGTTGCCTACAACAAATGCATGAATACTAAGAACAATACAATACACCACAGAAAACACAATGCCAATTCTCTACTCAATTCCAAAATAATGCTTAATTACGAACCCCAGTGCTCCCTTCAAAAGGCTTCTTTGAGTTGGTTTTCTCAATTAAAATAATTCGGATTAAAATTGGAATTAATGCCTAATTAGTCAGAAACACCTGCAATACCTTTCACTCATTAACAAAAGCTTACGGTGTCCAATAAGTTGCAAGATCTCCCTATGTATAGCAACACCTCTATGACCATCAGTTAAAAAGATGGATAATAAGAACGAAAATTTCTCAACATGAAATTTGATTGCATGGCATGTCCATGAAGGAGAGTATTGTATTGAAATCAGTAGTTACGAACTTTGAGGCTTGAAGTAGGACATGTTTCTTTGACAAAAAAAAAAAAGTAGGATATGTTTCGAATTCAAGTATCGTTAAGGAGTGCGGCAATTCTAAGAGCAAGCTATATGACAACCCTATAATGTTGGCTTATTAAAGCGTGGATGTCCATGTGGAATACACACACAAACAGGTTTCATTACCCATGCCACCAATTGCAAGCAATATTGATTTTGGCCACCCACTTAGGCTTTGGCTAGTGTCTTACGGTCCATGAGTTATTGGGGATTCCATGGGCTTACAATACTGTGTAGATGTGCTTCTTCATCATCATCATCATCACAGAGAGAGAGAGATTTACAGCAATCATGACTCTCCTTTAATCCTCATTTCCTCTAGAACCAAGAAAACAAATTCATGAAGATCAAAGCATTAAAACTACACTAACAGTGACAAGCAACAATTAATCCTAGTCAACTTTCCAACAAAATGGCAGCTTCTCTTCATTAACTAGAATCCAAAAAATATTGCATGTCATGCTAGTCATCATACCTTCTCCAAGTACATCCGAACAGTAGCATCATATGCTCATAACATGCGTATGACCAACACATAGTGCACACACACACATCGCACATACATATGCATGCTGGCGAAGAGAGACAGGAACTTAACATGTGCGGAGGACCCACACACCCCAACCTATGTATTCAAAGTAATGCTACGGGTGTTTATCAACCTCTAAATTGTGCTCTACAACTTAAATTAACACCACAAAGTTAACATGGTTCATGTTGGTGAACAACAAAGGAATTCCAAAATTGGTTATTTACCGGTAACAAATCTGCTCTTGAATATAGATATATCCATTTTCCACTTGCCATAAACAATGGCTACAGTAAACCACTTAAACGCTACCTCTTAGACCATTCTTTTTCTCTGCTTCAAATTAAATGAAAACTAGTGTGCACATGCGCTCAAATGTCCGCTTGCATAGTGAAGTACCTTGCAGTACACCAGTGCACCTTTAACTAGTTATTAGCATGGATCGAATCTCATAATAAGGTATGATCCACTATTAGGAGCATGTATATCAGTTTCTCATGCTGATAACTACATTTGCCCATGAAGAGAAGTGGCATTGGCTTGACAGATGACATTATCTTTTCATCCTTAGCCTTTTCTTCTGAAAGGCGGAAAGCAGGAGAAAAATGACACTGCATATAACTTTCTGAACATGAGTATTAAAGGAAAAAGATCTCAGATGACCAGAACACTTGAGAAGCTAAGGTCTGATGCATAAATAATACATCAACTTACCTTTTGGGAGAATTCAGCTCTCCAGAATGCAAGTGCATCATCCAGATTCAAGCCAACTCCCTGTATACAGAGACAAACTTGAGAGAGAAAAAAGGACCGATGACTAATTGGCTTCAAAAACATGTCAATCATTTACAAATAGATGTTTGAGAATCATGATCGTAATTTCATTAACTTTAGCAGATATTTGGTATCTCCCAGTGCTTTTTTTTTCCCTACATGTACCAAAATTGTAGAATTTTCGCTACATTTAACTGTTAATAGCATCGACTGTGGAATGCTTTCATCGTCCCTCACTATTCGGCAAAATACTCCATGGAGACCATTGAATAGACATGTCAAATTATGCGATTAGAACCATATTTTCCATTGTAACAAAGGAAAAGTTGTTGTGAGAAACATATGATCGAACAATATAATAAACATAAGAAAGGAAATAAATTGAACACTGGAGGCGGTTTGGTCAATGGGACTTATTCCACGAGGGGAGATGAGCACAAGATTCGACTCTAGATTAAGCGATATAACAGAGATTACAACCATACTCGAATTGCTCACACACTTTCCCAAACCCAATTAGATAACTCACAGTGTGTAGCCATATAATTCTTTACGTGGCAAATTGGCAATCTCCTAATCTCACAAAAGAATTTACAAATCTTATCACAAGATTTATTGGACACTGGATTTGCACGGTTCTGTCGGTGGGACTTATTCCACGAGGAGAGCAGAACAAGATTCCACTATATATTAAGCAATACAACGGAGATTACAACCATACTCGAGTCACTCAAATACTCTTAATGTTTCTCGAGCCATATTACATCACTCGAAGTGTTTAGCCTATAATTCCTTATGAGACAATCTCTCAATCTCACAAAGTTATGCACAAATAGTACCACAAGATTTATTGGCTTGAACACTCAGTCCCTTAGATGCTATTTACGAAAAATACCCACTTCCCATATATATAGTATTTTGATTCATAATAGGAAACCCTTTTTAGATAATCAACTCAAATTAATAAACCTACTTGTATCACATTTCCATTAAGAACTCAAACTCGAGACATAATTAAATATAAGTATTCATAAAATGTCAAGACATGACAAATAACATGTCAACTGGCAACTTTAATTCTTAAAGCAAAGTTAAAGTGATTTTCATGCATCGCAGCTACTGTCCATATTTCTACGTATTAAGATGTGATGAGACATAGAGCTTCAAATAACCATAAAATGCCAAAGTATAATTAACCTTGAGAAAGAGACCTAATTGCATTCTCCCTCCATGCTTTAAATGATGGTCTTCTTTCAACTGCAATTTAGACCAAAAACAGGAATTAAGGGAGATGAAGAAGAGGGAAAAAGGTTGTGACGCAGCAGCAGAGTAGAGAGCTTTGCTTTAGAACTGTAACACGCACCTTTCCATAGAGGTGACGCATACAGAGAGGGAATGAACTCTTAGCCAAGTGATCTATATCTTTTAGTGATATTTCAGCAGGTTCTCTTGGCTGAATATGCACTTCGTCAAAGTCAGCATGTAAGAAATTCTAAAATAAGATTTAAAAAGGCGATTCAAATAAAGGTAGCATGAATACCTGTGAATAATCAGGACCCAAGTAGCTCGTTGACAACTCTTCAACAATCTAAATGTTGTTATGCAAAAAAAAAAAAAAAAAGTGAAAAGGTCTGAGTCCATGCATAAAATAGATAGACATAGCATCGTTACTTCTGGGCAACACTTACAGGGGTCAAGCGATCTTTCTCTTGTTCTTTGATAGACGAGGTCCATTTCCTGCAAGCGAAAGTACAATTTGACAGAGTCAGCAATTTCACCATGTCTCCTTACGAAGTATCAAGCCAGCAGCAGCATCTAACATGATACAGAAACTGTCATTCACCAAATATCAGAAAGAATTAGATTCTCTTAAAACACACCATGTAATCTCCGTCATTTTCATTTCTTATTTTAGTTGAAAATGCACTCTCTTGAATTCAGATAGCATCTATCTTTATTGACTTTTTGTTAGTGTTGTTCCCTGCTAGGACCTTTTTATATTGCCTTCAAAATTAGGCCAAGATAATTATTTTATAGGGAGAGCGATGGTGTTGAAATGTTATATCAACAGAACCTCATTTTTGGGTAAAACCACATGCGAAGCCTTTGCAGCCAATTTGTTGCATCTGAAAAATGCCCTAGCTGCATGCAACCTGTTTCTTTGTTTTCTTTCAATCTTAATGCAAAGGGCAAAGTAAAAAAAAGAAAAAAAAAAAATATCATTTGTCAAAAAGCATCAGCTACCCATAATGTTATCTTTGAGACGAATGATTGGCTAAAAAGCAAGTACAAAAATATGGCAAGCTTAACCATGACAGATAAAAATCACCTGTTTGTCAGGATGAGTGCCTTTGACAGAAAACTCCGGAACTGTGTAACAACAAGTGAAACCACCTGAGGAAAAAAAAAAAATATCATAGAGCCATCAGACAACCGAACCAAGTTGATAGTGATATGGCATATCAAAAGTTGAAGAACATTATGTGTCACCTGATTCATAGCAACATATGCATTTCCTTGATGAATATACACCCTGCGGCTAGCTACAAGTTCTGGAACTTCTTCAAAAGGTACCTTCATCAGGTTGAGACAAAGGAAAGTAAAGCAGCCAATCACAGCCAGCCAATATAGTCTCACAGACCAAACTCGAGATGCTCAGTAAAGACGCTCATCCTTTCATAGACGTGTGCCACTTGACTCAATGAATAATTTGTAGCACATTCAATTGAAGTTCTTCAAAACAAGTATCTAGCTGAGCTAATATACTGTAGTAATATCAAACTGAGTAAAACACAAGTAATCAGAACTTCATTAGACAAAGTGAAGTCAGATTAACCTCACCTTGTAAAATATAGCATCCGCTGGAACAGAGAAAGGTCAAACAAATTTGG
The DNA here is from genome assembly GCA_021437795.1 of Rhodamnia rubescens. NCBI lineage: Eukaryota > Viridiplantae > Streptophyta > Magnoliopsida > Myrtales > Myrtaceae > Rhodamnia > Rhodamnia rubescens. Next base: position 665,696 of record JAILYA010000063.1, on the reverse strand, counting down.
TTAGAGTTTCAACAAGTAAGAGAATCAATTATACATGATTAACAGCTATTGATCAATGACTTGGGCTGTAACTTATTGAGTTATGGAAGATGAGATGGAATATCCTCAAATTCACCCAAGCTTTTGTCTTGGAATTTGGCCATCGCTCAATTTACTGGAGAATGAACAGATATGTTACAGGGACATCCTGAGGCAAGCCTTTAGGGTATAGCAAAATCTAAAACCTTTCTACAGGGACATTCTTTTCTGAAGGCATTGCTGCATTATGACTGAAACATGATTTTAAAATGAGTATTTAACTCAAGGAAAAATGTTAACAAACAGAAATTTATCGAAATTATTGCACCTGTTGGCAGGGGCTGACCAATGGAACGTGCAGCCTGGCTCAATTTATCCTTCACATTCTGTAAGATAACAGACCAGTAAAATTTTAACAGCCTTTCAGGAAGGTTCAAGCAAGTAAACAAATTGTGGCAAATAAGGGCTTGTTCAAATTCTATGTTTCTTATCAAACAATACGAGCACGAAAGCTGGAGCATCTAAACTTGCGATCCATTAAATCACTATCTTGTCGTAATCCAACCATGTAAAGGATATCTACTTACCTCAAATTCTGCAGTATTAACTGCCTTGTAGGGGAGGTCAAGATCCGCCATAAGTGCTCTCTGAAAGAAATTAGCAAGGGATGCAATTAGTCAGTCCCCCTACTTCAGCACTAGAAGCATGGTGATGCACAAAAAGATTAGGGTCTACCTGAGCTTCTGGACTTTTACGCTTGAAACGGTATCGGAAGAGTGTCGTCTCCATTGAGAGAAACCACTTCCGTAAATCCTCACTAGGGGAAAAACCAATGAATAGAAGTTAAATACAACCTAATAAGTTAGGTGAATTAGGCAACTAGCGCAGCACAGTGGAATCATACGTTCTACAGTACACGAGACGCAGGACGAAATGAGAGATGACATCCTTGTTGACAGCCTCCGATGGCTTAGGATGCGTCATGTGCGTTTTCCACAGTTCATCAACCTACAGAACTTCAAACTGATAAGCAATTGTAGCTACAAGAACAAGCTTAATTACACAATACCATGGAAAACGAACTAGTCTATACAATTTTTTCCCCGCCTTACCAGCTTTTCCATCTCCTCGGGCTTCTTTCCTCGGGATAATCCATCGGAGATCGCCTTAAGAACTGCGTATAGACCGATTTATGCAAATTCGTGTGAATATGCTCGAGAAAGAAAAAGCCATCGATACGAATGAAATCAACCAGTTCTACTTCCTAAACAGTCAGTGGCGTCTAATGGCAATTCCTGGAGAAACAAGATAAAGAAAATTTGACCGAGAGATATGTACCTCGGAGGCGATCCACGGCGAAAGCCTCGAAGTCCTCGAGCCTGACCTCGAGTGGCGGAGCTGAGCGATAAAGAGGAAGCGTGGAGACGGCGTCGTTCTGGTGGTAAACCCTCCGCGTTCGAAGGCTCTGCATCTCTATCTCTCTCTCTCTCTCTCTCTCTCTCTCCCCCTCCTTCCTGGACCTCTTCTCTTCTCTGCTCGCTCTAGATTAGCGCGCGCGAAGCAGTACCAAATGCGGAAAATGGCGGGAGATGACGTCATCGGCGCTCTACGCCGAGCCACTTGCTCTGGGGCCGAGGGCTCGGCTCGGGGATCGAGTGGGTCTTGCTTGGAGTACAACCGGCATCGCAGCCCATCGGCTATCATGGACCGTCGTCACGTCCATGGGCTTGAACAACACAATTTGTAGGCCAGGCCTACCGGACGGACCGGTCCGGTTCAAACTTTAAATGTTTTGGTTGACGTCCGACGGCCCTAAACTTTGCCTAATGTATAACGTGGTCAGAACTTTAAATTTGTTGAATATGATTATGAAATTTTAGAAGATATTTAATTTAGACCAAAAAAAAAAAAATAGTCCATGGACTGGATTAGATTGAATCCGGGGATATAACAATTTCGAGACTAAATTGAATATTTATCAAAAGTTCGGGAATCACATTGAATAAATCAAGCGTTAATGATCATATTGTATATTGAGGCAAAGTTCGATGAGTATTTGTATGGTTATCCCTAAAGAAAAAGTGAGTCTGGATGAGGTTTTTAGGCTAATGAGTACGGAACTCGCCCCGGTTAGATTAATAATGTTGATATCACTAACCCATGCAAAATAATTGATTCATCTCGTAACGTGAAAAAATGTAACTTGGCATTTAAATAGATGGATCATATTCATATTCGACTATCCAAAAGGACTTTTTGTCACATCAATTAAACCAGCTTTATAAAACAATTTATATTTAGGGTAACACTTCGGGACGCATGTGTTGAGATGCACACGTGGATTGTGTTGGAGAAACCTCGCATCAAAGAATTGATGTAGTTTTGAGCATGTAATATATTATAGTTGACCCATAACTTATTAACTTAAGTTTTCGAATAAAGACGAGTTCAACTAGATTTATTGATGGACTTGGACTCGAGCTCTCTTTTGGTGAGTCCTCTCTTTTGGGGATTACCCCGATAAATATATTAGACTTTTGATGTACGCTCTTAACAGCGCAAACCCCCACACGATTCATCCTCAGTGCATTGGGCTTCTAGGTCTCAAGAATCAAGAGAACGAGCAAATGAGAATTTGGAACTAGCACATGGATAATACCAATTTCCAGGCATTCATAAGCACACCCACACAAACGATCGTCATTTTGCATTCTATATAGTAAGTGCATAGAAATAAGAAGCAGGTTTCGAGGGGGGGGGGAGGGGAACCCCTCTTTCTTTATTTTTGACAGTTCCAACTCAAGAGCTCTTCGTAGATCGCTCGCACACTATCGACAATAGTAAGTGCATAAAAAAGACGCTACAAGCTCGGAAATGAGCCACGTGTCGGCGACGTCTCCGCCCTCGGATCGGATCCCCCCGACGGCTTTCTGTCTTCTTTCAGAGCTCTAGCACCAGATCTGCATTTAAAAACCACATTATCAAGCGGAAGAGCTTTAGTTAGTTCTCTTTCGGGAGTGGGAAAGAGTCCGGAGAAAGTCTCTGTATGCCAACGAGTTTTGATGCTCTAGGGGGTCGAATGCGAAGGGAAGCGTCGAGACCAGGTCGAGCAGGGAGCATCTGCAGGTGTAGTTGGGTCTTATACATTTGAGACTCGGGACTCGACTGACCCCAGGATGCTATGCTATAAAAATTGTTGGTAAAATAAATTGCTGATGACCAGCTTCCCGATGATTTATTAGTTATCAATGCTTTTACAAAACTACCAGAACTTATTGACAGTTCACGGATTACGTAATTATTTTATCTTTTGCTAAATTTTACCCGTCTTTCTTACCAACATCTTAAATTTACTAATTTCTATATGAACTTATCAACTTTTATTTGAGTAACTCACCGAGTTATTCGGATTAAGTAACTAACTAATTATGCTACCAACTGTATATTGGTTTTTTTTTGGGAAGGTTTTTTTTTTTGGGAGGGGGGGGGAAGGGACCGCTAGTTATATAAGTTTGGGGTTTGACTCTAGCGCTCTACAAAGAGATAAAGTAAAAGTCTAAGAGAAAGATGAGAGGAGTTAGACATAGAGCAAACATTAAAAAAGTCAATTTTAATGTATCAAATGTTGGTGTCTTTCACTAATTTTTGTATGTCACTCTTGCAGACATTAACCTTAACCTTATACTTATACGGATTTACCAACATTTGTTTATACAACTCATCAGTTTTTTCATGGTTACTAACTAGTTTTGGTTCACCAAGGCTCATATAAGTTGTTTACTAGTTTTTTCTATCGAGTTACCAACTTTTCATTGTCTTGCTTACTAGCTCATCAAATTTACCGAGTCCTCTTAGAAATTGACTAACTTAACAGCTTTTCCTCACTTAAGTCACCAACTTGCGTTACCAACTTTTATTTGAACTAGTTACCAATCCTCATTCGTTACTTTTAAGCTTACCAATTTTTTTTATTGAGTTATCACTTTTATTTACCTTGCTAACCATTTGAATTCACCACCCCTTTTTTAGAAATTGCTAACTACAATTAGATTAAATACCAACTGTTCTAGGATTATGTTGACTATTTTATAAAATCACCAACATCTATTTGAGTTAGCAACTTTTATTTGATTAAGTTACCAACTTACTCTGAGTTACTAACTTTATTTGAGTTGCTTATCAATTCTTATTAGTTACTTTCAAGCTTACCAATATTGATATTATCACTTATATTATCGACATCAAGTTGACTAACTTAGCAACTTTTCTTCAATCAAGTTATTAACTTATTTTGGTTACCAACTTTTATTTGAGTTGCTTACCAATTATTATTTGTTCTTTTTAAGCTTACCTAATTTCCAATTGAATGATCATTTTTATTTGCCTTGCTGACTTTTTACAATACACATTCTTTACAATTGCTCTGCCAGTTTTGGTAATCTCTAAGACTTCTGGTCAATTGTTTGTGAAGTTACATGTACATAGCGATATATTGTTTTTTGAATTTATAGAAAATATTTTGGCAATTTTGAGTTTTTTTTAAGGTGTTTGAAAAAAATGAGTAAGATACTCATGATATTGTGAAAGAGGAATAATATTATATAACTATTGTGTAAAGTGGTGGATAAATGATTTATTTTTATTTACAGCAGAAAGAGAAAGTATTCATATCCAATAAGATTGACGACTAAAGATAGAGAGAAGAAAAAGAAAATATTACTTGATCGGTTTCAAACCTATTGTATTGATGTCAATTCGATCCTAAATTTTTCAATTTCACTAATTTGATCATAAACATTTGTTCGAAGTTTCAATGCATTCCGTCAATTTTTGTTGAAAATTGCTCACATGAAGATCCAATCATCGCCGACTGCTCTACATGGCAATCGCCACGTCGAGACTTTCGATAAAAATTAACAAGAAGGATTGCATCGGAAAATCGTGTAAAATTTTATGATCGAATCGGCATTCGCATAATATGTTTAGGATTGATTGGAAATTTCGCCAAGGAAAAAGAGTACCTTTTAAAGGATGTGAGTCTAATTATTTCTTTACAACTCAATCAATTAGTTCGAATTTGAATAACTCCATTCATGGTGGAATACCGAATCCTTCTAATCTACTAATTCTATATTATTTATCAACCTCTTTTTTTGTTCAACTTATCAAATTGTCTCTCATTAAATTGTCATCTATGATTTAATTACTTATTGAATTTTGGTTGATCTCTTAATTTGCCAGCTGTCCTATTTATTGAGTTACGACTTTTATTTGCCTTGTTTATCAACTTCTTTACGATTAAATTGCGAACTAGCTTTGAACTCCTTTTGAGTTAACTACCGAAGTTCATTTGGTTGTTTTTTTTTTTTCATTGATCAATTTCTCTTATATCTGGAAAAATAATTATATTATCTCTTACTAAATTTTATTGCGTCCCTATCAACGTCTTAAATTACTACCTATCATGCGTAATTATTAACATGTATTTGGTTGACTTAGATTTAAGTACGCCAATGGAAAAAGTTGGTAAATAATAGAAACCCAAAATAAAAATGTTGGCAACTAATTCAAATAAAAGTTGGAAATTCAAAATTAGTTGATAACTTAATTAGAAAAAAAGTTGATAAATAACTTAAGTTAAATTTAGTAATTGCACATAAGAGTTGGTAAATTTTAAGTTTATTGAGATTTACCAATATAGAAAAATTAGCAGTTACAGAATGAATGATAGGACGAGCAAGGCACAGCAACTTACAGTCCGCATCGGTCTTGATCCAACACTCCCTGTTCCCATTGGATTCGTCCCCAGCGAGCACAATCCGGGCGCGATTCGACTGGCTCTTGAGGCGCCGGATCTTTTCCTTCAGGAGGATCTTATCAGGAACCATCACGATGTCCTCTTCAGGAAGGACCTGGTCGCCAATGTCGTGCCCGTTTCTCTTTGCCGCTTTCTTCTTCACTTCGATCTTCTGCTGCTTGCCAGACTTCTTAGCCGCAGCCGAGTTTTCAGGGTGGACTTTCTTGTGGAACATTTGCAGGATCTACACAGTATATGGAAGGTGTGGCTACCTGAATCAAGCTTCTCTAGAATGCAGCAATTTTGTGCGCCTTGAAGGACCACCATGATGTATTCCTTTGCTTGACAAGCAGGACAGTTTCTAATGCTATTTTGGAATCTATTCCTATGTCTGTTCACATTCATGCGAGAACCGACAAGTGTACTTTAGAGAATGAGTGTATGCGCTGTGAATACCTAATGTGACGGCTCGATACTAGAAACGCGTACCTTATGCAGCTTAGTCTCCGCCGAACCGGAATCGGAACTTGTCCCTGCATCGAAAGCCGAGCTCCGGGCTGCAGGATTAGCTTGATGTGCCTTCTTTTTAAGCTTCTTCTTCACGAAATGCACCATGGAACCGTCCCAATCCTTTTTCCGTACCCGTAGTCCTCATCGGTCATCTTGGTCTTCTGGAACAGCTCTCCGAGCGATGTCCTGTGCTCCTTCTTATCCGCTTTAGGCGCTTCCATCACTTCAACCGCCGAGCCAAACAAGTAGCCCTGAAGGGGGCACACGGCACTCCCATTGCTGGAATTGGTCTCTTGCGCTTCCACCTTCCCGCCGAGTGTGATGGTGCTCCCGTGGCTGCTCCTCCCCATGCTGACGTGGCTGTTCCTCCCGGACGACTGGTTGCCCCACTCATCCTTGTTCGCCTCAGCCGCGAGCACCTTCTCCAGCTCTTCATTGATCAGCTTCAGATCGTTCTCGGTCACCTCAGTTTCTTTCTCGGTTATGTTCTCGAGAGAGTAGGAGAAAGCCGGAGTTGAGGGATCAGGGACGAAAGCGGGCTCGGAACCAAGGGTACCGATCGCTAGGAAACCGTGGAAAAGGTCGGTTATCTCAGCAGCTGATTGCTCTTCTTTGTAGTGTTCTTCATCCTGCGAAATGGCCGATTCCAGGTCGGCAAAGGACTTTCGAAGGAGTTCACGCTGAGACTGTTTGAGGTGCTCGGCGCCGCAGCTTCGCCTCTGAGAGAACTTCTGATCATCTAGAGATGGCTGTCCTGAAAGACGATTAGACGGATAAGCCCGCGTGATACGCCAGAAAGAACTAGGATCTACCAGTGAGAGTTTCTAAGCAGGAAAGGCACATTTATGTTGATCGGGCTATGGTTTTTACGAGATCGAGAGAAAACTCTCTAATAGAGAATAAATCTTTTAACCCATGATCTCGGCCTTTCGAATACCCGTTAATTACTGTGGCATTGCCATAAGAGGTCGTGCATCACATCGACGATATCATCCTTGTCGGAGCCTTCCTTAGAGTATGGTTGCTGGACGCCCTATTCTAGTCAATTCATGCGATGTTCTTATGTTAGTGAGATCAGCACTTGATAACTCCGTCGAAATTCGACCCGGCTAGACTCATCGTGATCGAATCCGCACCTACATAGAGCAATCTGCTGATGAGCCCACTTCAGGGAAACAAGAGCTTACGCGCCTGGACTTACCTAGGGTGGCGCCAAAATCCTTGAGTGGCTCATGGCCGTTGTGCCGTAACTTGCGGTGCATCCAACCGAGTAACTGCAGATACCGAAACAGAACACTTAGTCCATTGATCGCTCGGGACCTAACAAGCATTACTATCGGAACCGGACTGTACCTTCATCTCCGATCGTGCAGCAAAAGCTCTCCACTCTCGGATCGCTCCAGTAATGCAGGAATAGTACTCGGAACGAACTTTGTTTTCAGATGATAATGTTTAATAGCTGTCTGCCGATGGTCCAAGAAAGAGATGGATGGAATGAAACACGCAGAAAGTAAGAAATTTCGGGCTGGTTGCAATTCAATTTGTCAGCGGAAAAAGAACAAATCATGTGGCAAAATGGAGGGGGTGGGGGTCCTGAAGGTCCCAAGTGGAATGATTCAACACGACCCAAAGCCACCTTGCGTATGTCCATTTCTTTGACGTTGTTTTGCGAATTCACTTTGGCCATTTCCTGCTTTTGTTGGTTTCGTTTGGTGTTAATCAAGTCGCGCTCGCGCAGACCATCAGTCAGTAGCGGTACTATGGCTCGGCATGATGTTCGGTTCATAGCGTGAGAAAACAAGGTATACTTCGCAGCGCAGTGACCTTATGTGCGCCTCAGGTATTGTGGGGCTCAGTACGAGAATAGCATAAGCTGAAATAGAGGGACAGTTATCCAAAAAGTCATAAATCTACTGTAATTATGTTAATTCGGTTCTAAATATTTTTTTTGCCCAATTGAATCTTAAACCTTTTGCAGTTGTGCCAATTCAATTCATCCGGCCAATTTTGATATGAAATCGCCGACATAGATGCATGCCTTCTTACGTGACGTAGTCGGTGGTGACGTGGATAATTTTTAATGATATTTTAATATTTATTCGATTTTTTTATTTTTCTTTTCTTTCTCTTTCTTTTTTTTTTTTCCTTTCCCATCCTTCTTTTTCCCGTCGGTTGCCGAACCTTGGCGACGGACTAAAGGCAAGGGCTTGCGAGGTCGACCTCGCTGGCCTCTCACAAAGCTCATCCCTATCGACTTTTGGCGAACCTTGACCTCACCCAACGACGGTGAGGTCGAACCTCGCCCGGGGCGAATGGCAAGGTCGAGCCTCGCCTAGCTATGGCGAGGCCGACCTAGCCCAACGGCAAAGAGGGTGAGACTCTCCAGAGGGTGGATGAGGTAGGGGCGAGCTTCGCCAAAAGAGGTCTTGCCTATGGCTATTGTTGAGGTCCGACGACCAACTTGTTAGGAAGCACACGTGAATTGTTTTAGAGAAGTCTCACGTTGGAGAATTGGAATGGTATTGAGCGGTTAATATATCCAAGTTGGTTTATAACTTATTGGCTTAAGTTTTTGAGTTAAGATGGGTCCAACCTGGATATGTTGACGGGCTCGGATTTGAATTTCTTTTTGGCGATCTTCTCGAGGTGAAGGATCGGACTATTGTTGCGCTCTCCCCAACAAATGGTATCATAGTCGATAATTGATTGGTGGCCCACTCTCAATATATATCGGTGTTTGGTGAATATTTCGATGGAGAAATTTGGTGACCAACAAGGTTTTCGGCAGGTTGTTGTTGTGGTGTAGCAATGCGGGCCCAAGTTGAGACATGTTGGTGCGAAGGATACATAAATTAAGAGGGAGCAAACTTAACACCGAGATTGCACGTGAGGAGGAGATTATTAGGATGCACGTGTAAGTTGTGTTAAAGAAGTCCTACAATGGAGAATTGGCGTGGTGTTGGGTAATTAATATATTCAAGTTGGCTCATAACTTATTGGGTTAAGCATTTGAGTTAAGGTGGATCCAACTGGATATATTGACGAACTTGGACTTGAGCTCTCTCTTGGCGATCTTCCCGGTGAAGATATTGGGCTTCCATTGCGCAAGAGAAAGAAACGAAAAATTATATATAAATAAATAATCTAAAAAATATGATAATATTATTAAAAGTTGTCCCTATTAATGCCGGCATGCCACATAGGACAAACGATATCTATGTCGGCGATTTTTGGCAAAAAATGATCGGATGGATTGAATTGGCACAAATGCAAAATATTTAAGACTCAATTGACAATAAAAAAAATAGTTTAGGACTGAATTAACATAATCGAATAGATTTAAGACTTTTTTTTTAAATTTTCCCCTCAAAATAGATGAAGCGACCCGCATTATGCTCAACCTAGGGACCAAGTCTTTTCGCGAGTTTGAAATGTCCCGTGATCTCTCGTAGCTCGCCCTTGAGCTATTGCACCGATCGATGAATCTCAATCAACTTCAAACTGGAACAACGCGTTTTAAAGTGGTCCAGGGGTGAATAGCTCGTGAGTCTAGGGGTGTCAGGGGAGTTCGGTTCGGTTTTTTTAATAACCGAACCGAACCAAACTATTATGGTAAATGGATGAATCGAACCGGATCACCACCCGAATCAAATACGTACCGAACCGAACCGAATTTTCGGTTTGGTACGGTTTTTCAGGTTTTCCCGATTGTTTTTTCCCCCCCCTTTTTAAAAAAGAATTTACCTTTTAAAATAAGAAAATAACTTTGTTTCATTTAATTGTTGCATCAATGGACCTTATTCTTCTCCCAAAAATGATGATAAACAAAAGAGAATCAATTCTAACTTTACTTGGAAATCAATTAAGGATCCAAAGCTCTACCAAAAAATAATAATAATAAGGATCCAAACTGCTAATTGTAATTCAAATCTCCATCTCGTACTAATATTTCCCAAAAAATATAATAATAAAGAGGCTTGAGTCGTTCCCATAGCATTGAGGTATGCGAGGCAAAAATAATTTAACTAGGCATTAGAGTCTTGATAATTTTTTTCCTTTCGCACCTTAGCCTTCTCATTCAACAAAAATTTGTTCCGAGGACATTATTGAAAAATTGAAAGTGATGAATATCTCATAGGATTGGTCGGTTCTCGGGTGAGTATGTTCTCGATCGATCCAAAATTGGAAATCGAATGTGTGACTCTCAACTTTGTCGGTTCCGGGTCCGATTCTACTTGGGAACCGGCCAAAGCACAATTTGGAGCCCCATTTCCTCCTTACCATTCTCACCTTCCTCCACCACCGTATCCCCCACGATCTCCTTCTTCTCAACCGTAAACAACGTTATCTTTCCTAAAAAAATACAATCTTTTTTGGATTCCGCTCGTGCCCTTTTGCTGATAAGCTCTCACTTCATATAAGTCTTCCAGCTCACACCCCAATCAGACAATGGCAAAAGATTCGAAACAAAAAAAATGAGAAGTAGGTCGAGGGATCGAGGATTCAATTCTTTTTAGCAGAAACAAATCAACAACAGGAAAGGAAGGAGGGGGAGAGGTGGATGACTGACTCGCAAAGGGGTCAAGGCATTGAGGATTCAACTCAGGCTTGAGGTGCTCGACATTGATGATGGTGAGGTCGAGCTTGAGGGGCTTCAACAATGAGATGCTAGAGGAGAGGTTGATTAGAGTTTCACGGAAGCTTTTTTTAGAGGGGTGAAAAAGGAGAGAGAGAGGCATTGTAAAACGTTAAGTAGATGGGCCTTTTTTCAGTTCGGTTAACCGCGTCCCGAACCAAATCAGTCATAAGTTTCCCGAACCAAAAAAGAAATGATTTTTTGTTTCATTATATAAACCGAAAACCGTACCGAACCGAAATGCATGAAATTTTCGGTTCGGTTCTGTTTGGTTAACGGTTCGGTTCGGTTTTTTGGTTTTATTTTGACACCCCTATGTGAGCCCATGACCGGAGCGAACAACATTGTACTGGTGGTAGAAGGCTGCCTATGGGGGTATCAAAGCCAAAGATGGGACTGTTCGGCATGTCCTTGACCTTGCGTCGCATAAGCATAGGTTGTCGCACGGGCAAATGAGTCCGGCGTAGCCTCAAACTAGTACAACTCGTTTTAGCTTCAAAATCAACCAAACGATTCCATAGAATCCCACGCATACATTCGAAATACACAATATACACTATGGCCATGCATGATATAATTGAAGATGATTACCAAGTAATCAATGCATCTCTTACATATTAAATTTGAACTCAATATAACCGTCGAGTATTCCATCAATCAACAATCTTCCTTTTACGAAAATTCAAATAATCTTAACAAATGAATCAAAATCATTACATGTGACTAAAGATGTTCTTATTCCCTTTTTTCCTTTGAGATAAGGCCACTTCTGAAGCTGAGAAGCATCAATATCTCGATAAGGCAAGGAGTAGCCAAACTGAAAGAATAGCATCGTCTGCAAAATCGGACAAGCTCGCATGGTTTGCATGAACAACCTTGATCTTTCCAGTGATGCACTTGGGCGTATATGGCATAGGCAGTGGCCCTTTAATTGTGCACACGTGTCGATTTATTAATACTAACTTTTCGAAAAAAAGGAGTAATCGATCGATTATGCAAATCCTGATTACAAATTATTTTTGAGCAGCGTCATTGCTAATCTCTCGTTTGACGATTCAACTTGCTTCCACACGGAATGACTTGCGCGCGCACAGAAAAGATCATTTGTAGGCCCGGCGCATAGACTTCAAGTGCGTCCAAATGGTTAATTTTAGTGATTTAATGAGATCCATCAAATTCAATGGTTCATGAATATAAAACGAGCCGATCCGTTGTCCCGGGCTCTTTGACGTATCCAGAGCGGGATCACTGATAAGATAGAATAAAAACGATGCATACATCAATTCGCAGGACTTTCAAATCATTCACGTTCCGGAGCACAGGTTCCCACTACAAAATGCACTGCTCCACGGACCCAACGAAATGGCCTTGTTTGTCACTACCCCCATTAACTTATAATGAACTTCTGATTCTGAACTCTCTTGAGGAAGAGGGGGGCGGGCGTACTTTTACGTATCCTATCGTTTGGAAAGACTTGCAAGTTGAACATTGAACTGCCCACGACCAAATCTGAGTAGACGTGGCCAGCGGTTCTTATGGGGTATCGTGACTCGTGACAACAAAATAGTAGCCAGACGGTTTATTCGGGGGTATGAGCGTTGAGGGCAGACTAGTTAGAAGCCGTTGAAATATTGCGGGAAAATTATAAAGCAAAAAGCATTAAATATATTGTAATTATGTCAATTCAGTCATAAATAGTAAATACTTATTTTTATGTCGTTTGAAGTCCTAAAATTTTTGCATTTATGTCGATTAAGTGCATTCGGCCAACTTTGATTGTTGGCCTGACTTAGATCATTTTAGTAATATTTTATTTATTTTCTTTGTTTTTCTACTCCTTCTTCCTCCAGGATTGCCAAATCGGCAAGGCGAGGGCCGGCAAGGTCGGACTCAACCGGATCCGGCAAGGTTCCACCTCACCGTCGTCAATGGGCAAGGCGAGCTCGCCTAGAGACAAGTGAGGTCGAGCCTCGCCGGATTTGGGCGAGCTCGGCCTCACCGGCCCTCGACGACCGGCTATAAGAAGGATAAGAAAAAGAAAGAAATAAAAGAATAAAAAGTAAAAATTTTGAAAATAAATTGTTAAAATATTTAAAAAATTGTCACGTCGGCCAAGCGGGTCGCCGAATTCCACGTCAACGTCGGCAGGCCAAAATTTTTCGGATGGACTGAATCGGTACAAAGACAAAATATTAGGACTCAACTAGCAAAAAAAAAAAATATATTAATGACTGAATTGCATAATTACAATAAATTTAGGACTTTTTGTAATTTTTCCAAACATTGCTACAAATCCGTGAACCAGTCTCCGAGTAATTTGCATGGAAGTTGTGGGATTTGAAGAGGTTGCCTTAGGTTCATAAATTGGATATCCATGAAGAGTATCTAACTTTGGGTAGCTTCCTAGTTTGACTAGATTTCACAAAATGTGATTTCTTGTTTTGGATCCGACACTTATCTCTATATATGAAATGTGTTTTTTTTTTCATGGAGAGTATTTAACAGGCAACTTTTCCGAAATTACGCCATGAAGCAATTTTAGAGTGTTGAAAGAATAGATCTTTTTGTAAGATTGGTGAATTTCTTTGCAAAACTGTGATTTTATTTCATGAGAATTTGTGGATCCAAACGTTGTGTTTGTTATTGGGTATAAATGGGGGTCGAGAAATGCTAATGGTTTTAAGTGACTTTTCTGTTGTATCACTTGATATGTAGGGAATCCCATGCTCCTCTCCCTTGAAGCGTAGGTTGCACCAATTGGACCATGTAAATTTGGTGTTTGATTTATTATCATGTTCAGTTTACTTTATTGTTTGATCACTTGTCTTCACAACATATTATTTGCTTTTAGGCTAAAGGGTTTTCACGAATTCAAATAATGTTGGTGAACACTATTTGCGTAGGAACTCCGGTTCAAAGGAAAACAAAAACAAAAATTGCAAGTGACACAACTCATGCGAAGCTGGAAGGTCCGGCGACAATCATTGCAAAGGTCGCGCAACCACAGGCATGTTGCATTTGACGAGATTGACGAATTGCAGGTCTCAAACTCGGCCATGCTCGACTAGGGCTTGCTCGATTTCGTCGAGTAGGGCTCGAAATTGAGCATGAACATCGTGCAGCCCTCGGTTGGCATCGCGCGAGCCTCAACGACCATTGGCAACCATCAGCGAACCCCGGTGACCGTCGATTCTCCAGATCTCGCATGGACCCTTCAAATTTCGCCTGTCCTCGGCTGTTGTCGACCGTCAATTTTGGACCCTTGACGACATTCGACCCTCCATGACCATCCCTTCGCGACCAATTGGCACAGTGCCCTTGGCTCAAGAGAGAACCGATGAGCAACTATATGGGAGTACAATTGGAATACGAGAAATTGGTGAGGGGAAAATTGGAATGAAAAGCGTAATAAATTATGGGCTCCAGCATTTCGAAAATGTTGAATGCTCAGTGCTTGAGAGCAATGGCCTTGAGATAAAGGTTTTTGGGAGGCTTTGGAAAAATTAGCATTTGCCAAATGGACTCAAAAAATTCATTACCAAACACTTCAGCAATTGCCCAAGTGCCTTTATCTGTCCAAAAGACTTTCGCAAATGTGTTCCCCCAAGCGCAGCATGGCCTCAAAGCGCGATCCATAATTCTGCCTTTAAAGTCGAACATATGCCATCAACACTTCCAAACCAGCCCAACGCCACTTTTCATTCTTGTAAGATCGCTGGCCGAAATAAAAATCGACCCTAATAGAGCTTAGAAGCACATCCTTTATCGTGATAAACAATATAGGATAAATGGTTTCTTGTTAGCTGTTACTGACATAGACGAGGAAGTGATCTGGTCCGGAACGCCCCACTAAAGACAGATGGGCTCAAGAAGGAAACTATTTGTCTGTAAGTCCGTGGGGAAGAGCACGCCATATGTCCTAAATGTTCTCCGATCCTCACTGGTCATTTGAATTTTAAATATTTATTTTTGGTCAACGGAAAAAAAAGGGAAAAGAGAAAAAAAAATCAAAATAGATTAAAATAACATTAAAAATTATCCATGTCGTCGCCGGCAGGTGCGACGGCGTTAGTGATTTTCGGTGAATAGGACTGAATTGGCAAAATGCGAAAAGGTTTAGAATAGAATCGAATCAAAGAAACTTAACAAGGTTTTATGACGTGAATTGGCAAAAGTACAAATGTTTGTGGCTTTTTTGACAATTTTCCTGACAAATGTTAGAAGGACTTGATTATCCATTTTGAAAGACATTTAGAAATCAACCAATCCAATTCAAACGTTTGAACCTCAAATGATCAAGGTATGAAACATTTAGGACTTTTGCCATACCCATACCATCCGTCTATTTGGGCGAAGGGCAGACGCAGGGAGGTCGAAGTGCCGCGGCGCCATCTTCAGCTTCGGTTCGAAGGCACAAGTCAGGACAAAAGAACTCTCCAAACCCAAACTTGTGCAAGTGGCAATGCAGTTTGACTAGATCGACTCAAGAGGGATCAAAATAAGCGACACTAGTAAATCAACCAAACGACTACTTTGCAGGTGATTGAATTGATAACGAGAACGAAACATATCTTAACATTTCATATGAGACGTGGAGAACGAAAGCGATTCTTTCGGTTCGCACTAGTAAATGTACGAGCCAACTGAATCAACCCGAACAATCCAGCTTGCTTTAATTGTTAAGATCTTGTTTATTAAATCCAGGATTTGTGGGTTGTAATAAGCAAACTGATAGCACCAGATAGAATCATGCACCGCCCAATTTGACCAGATCCTGCTTAGCATTTAGAACTCAATGAAAATTTCCTTTTAGCGATTTAGCAATTTTTTTTTTTTTTTGGGTCGTGGAGATGCATATATTAAACTGAAACAGATCCAGGTGTACAGGTCAGATGGGCCTCAGAACAGAAGAGAGCCCCAAGTACAAATGGTAGGAAAGTGAGTCAATCTGAAGCGAGGATGTTCCTGCGATGGGTTTGACACAATCAATCCGCAGGCATGTTAGTCTCTCTAAAATAAAAACTAAAAAAGAAAAGGTATCTAGCCAGACCCATTAAACGATAACATTCTAGCAAAACGGGGAAAGAACTCCATGAGGACGTCTTCTGCAGGGTCGAAGGTGGGTGTACAGAAGGGTTCCATGCTAACCACTCCTGTAAGCAAGTGAGATCTTCAATAACGTTTCTGCAATCAGACTCAATGGCAATAGTAGACATTGTACTGAGTTCAGTATCTTTTTGTGTGTCAAATTATGTCCGTTTTCCCAATCAACGAAAGACAGGTCATCCACCTCGAGAATCGGAATTCGCAAAAAAATCACTTCATCGTGGTTTGACCTGAAATTGTTGGAAATCAGACATAGTCTCACGCATTTGAAGGTGGAAGATTCCATTTGTCTTGGTGCTCAGTCAATCTGATTCATGTGGACATTCTCAAGGGCCACTTTCCGTCCAGAAATATGGGCATGATCGAGACCAATGACAGGTTAATCAAAATTTTCTCATGGGCAAACGGCATCGCATTACTTTGGCGGAGAACTCAAATCCTTTCAATGTCAAATCATACTTTTATTTAATTGTTTGAACTTTAGAAAAATTAGCAACGATTCCACAAAATTATATTCTCTCTCGCGTAATTTTTACGATAGCCCCAGAGCAAAAGGTCCTTTTTAATTCAAATCTTTTCGAACCTCTTAATTTTCGATTAAATTCTAACTAGCACATAAAGAGGAGTAATTTTCGCATTAAATCACATATTTACTTAACACCTTAAATATTCAGAATAAATGACTGTGGTCTCATCAAATTTCATATTGAGATCCAACAATGCTTATTAAATATATAAAGAAAGTTTGACTCTTGGATTATAAACTCTCTCGACAGTGAATTGATCCCCAGATCTCGCTAGAGACTTTGGAGCACATTGTAGAGAAAATGGAGGCCACCCTCTGGACTCCATTGCTATGTCTCCTCTCACTCATGGCGATCTTCACCAGCACTCGCGGCGGTGGCGATCCCCTTGACCTTAACGGCAACATCACCTTACGGTGGGATGTCATGTCGTGGACGCCGGATGGTTACGTGGTGAGTTGATTTCTGTCCCCTGCATTTCAGCCTCGGATTTAGACTCACTGGACGGTGCTGATGCGGTTCACCACAGGCATTAGTCAACATCGCAAACTACCAGCAATATCGGACGGTGATGGAGCCCGGTTGGAGACTCCAGTGGACGTGGGCGCGGAAGGAGGTCATATGGAGCACGGTCGGGGCACGCCCGCTGCACCGAGGAGATTGCTCTTCGTTCAAGGGTAACATACCCGCATCCTGCATGCGCAGCCCGACCGTCGTCGATCTGGCTGCTGATGTGCCCTTGACGGACCAGATCGCGGGCTGTTGCAGGGGGGAGTCCTGTTGACCCAGCTCCAGGATGCTCGGAAGTCAACGGCGGAGTTCCAGATCGCAGTGGGGAATGCGGGGACGACAAACAAGACGGTGCAGATGCCCAAGAACTACACTCTGACCGTGCCAGGGCGGTGGGTACTCTTGCTCGGTGCGAAGATCGTGCGGCCCACCAGATTCTTGGCCCCAGATCGGAGGAGGGTCACTCAAGCCTTGAGTAAGTTCATGGTAAAAAGAAAGAAAAAAATCTACGCCAAGTGAATATCTGCTGCTATCGGTCAAAGAAGTGATTGACCTGGAGACAATTAGACATTGATATGCGTAGTTACATAATGACATGATAGATTTTAATAGGTTATTTAAATACAATCCACTTACGCTGATACCTAATTAAATCAAGCATAATAACATACATCCGCACGTATGATTCATAATCGCCAATGTTGGCACTTCAGTGACTTGGCAGGTGGTGTGCCGCCACGCCCGCTGCGAGGGTACAAGCCGCCGTGCTGTGTGTCTTTGTCCTCCGATCGTGGGCTGAAGATCCCGTGCGGTACGTGCGCATGCAATTGCAAGCCCCCCAACGCTAAGTCGTGCGCTCTGTAAGTCTTTTTTCCAATTGTCTACTTCTTTTCTTTCCTCGTTCATAATGCTTCACATTTGGTAGAA
Organism: Rhodamnia rubescens; assembly: GCA_021437795.1. Lineage (NCBI taxonomy): Eukaryota > Viridiplantae > Streptophyta > Magnoliopsida > Myrtales > Myrtaceae > Rhodamnia > Rhodamnia rubescens. The sequence continues at coordinate 647,668 of JAILYA010000063.1, read as the reverse complement.
TCTGACTTAATACTTTGCATATCAGTCCGCATCCTGAGGCCTAGATCTACCTGAGTACTTTGTGCGACGGGCTTTATTGAGTCAATACACGAGTTGTTCCGATTTGATCCATGGAACGCAGGTTGGCCTGTCCATAAAGGATCGAAGAGCGCATAGTTGATCGTACACTATATTCACAACCCTGGATTGGCCTCATAACTCAAAAAGCTGGACAGGCTTCCGTTGTTTAGATGTATCGGCGCCGAGTGCCAATAATTTCGTAAATAAGTAGTCCGGCTGCTTGATATTCGACTCACGTCTTACTCGATGTTGTGAGATTGATAGGACATTTACATAGACTCGGCGTGTGGAATTTCATGTCTTGAAAGGGTGAGGAAAGGCACTAATGTCCGAGTGAGATGACCAATATTCCCTAGCTTGCAGGAGTTCCTGCAAGTTCCGACATCGGAAATGTTGGTAGTTTGTCACTAAGTGCGCACGTGGACTAGATTTGGTACTAATCAATGATTATTATTGTTTATTTATTAAAATTCGAACGATCAATTATGAAATAACTATTGTGTCCTATTGAAATAATATTACTGCTCACCAATGAGTTACGGTTATTTTTTATTGTTATTTAATTTCGGATTTTTATTTTTTGCCTAATGGATATTAGCCGCTCTTACAACCTTTGAAAGGTTGTGTCCGTTCGGACATAACTTCTTAATCTTTTGAAAGTTGTGTCTGTTTGAAAATAATTTCTTAACCTTTGAATATGTTTCACTAGTATATATACAGCGCTTTCTGTTAAGACGTAAGTTTCGCATTAGCGCTTCAATAATATAGCTTCAATTCTTCTTCTTTTTCTCTCTCGAAATACAACAATTATTCTCCAATTGTTTTCCTTTGAAGTTCTTAGAGAAATATCAGAATTACTATATGATATTCTCATTGGAGACTTTGTTGTATCTTGAAAATTTTTTGCTAGTAACCATTAGTGAAATTGTGAGGCAAATAATTTTTTAAAGAGGTTATCACGTCACGAAATCTGGCTCATTTTTTTCTGCCCATTCCAAAAAAAATTTCCCAACAGGAAATCGCCGGTCTAATGCACCAACCACATGTGCCCGGTCAGCATAAATTGGCACTTGCTGTCCAGAAGCAAAGGAAGCGTTCGGTGGTTCGAGGTGTCGATATCGAACCTGAATCGCCGCGCAAATTACACGGATTGGATCCTCATGATTCAGCATCCGGTGGCACAAGAGTTTGCTAGTGCCAACACAAACTACTGGTCGCTGCCGCCCAAGCTTGGTGAGTATGGAGTTGCCCTGCTTTCAATCTTCTTTCTAACTTTACTTATCGATGAGTAATTTTTTTTTTCCCGAGTTGCTAGGTTAAGGTTCGTTATTACCTGGACTCTTTCTAGTAAATGCAAAAAAAAATCCAGGGTAATTCTCGAATGATATGCTACGTGTGATTCGTGTCGGTCTAAGAACATCAAAAGCGTGACAGAGTAATTTCTTGTTCGTTCCACGTTAATTGCAGGGAGCATGGAAGTGGTGTGGGGGATCAAACACTACAGTCAAGGGCTAGGGCTGCTCAGAAGCGGTCGTTCCACGGCGAAGTTCGTAATAAGCTACAGAGGAAGTCCTGGGAAATGGAACTTCTCAAGCAATGTTTTCTTCAACGGCGATCGATGCGCCAGTCCTCCTCTACCTCTATAAGGCTCAATCCTCGACGTGAACGCATCTCGTTTTTCCTAATCCGAGGACGATGCTTTTTTCTTTTAACTCTGTCGCGACCTAGAAAAAAAATAAACAAGTTATCATTTTCGGGCTAATGGATTATCAGGTTAATTAATTAACTAACCTAACTCGGACTCTCCCAAGTCCATACCAAATCGCAACTTAAGGTTCGAATGATTAACATGCAATGTGATTTGAATTTGGAGTCGCCACTAATCATTTTCGGTAGGTCGATTAGAAACCTAAATAAAATAGCGGGAGAAAACTATCTTATTTCTGCGAACCGGAGATTAAGAGTCCGGGGACTTGGTTACATTAATTACAACTAATGCCCTTTCGGTACCTTAAAATTCATGAAAAAATAATGGATTTGACAAATTTAATGAATTCTACTTGAAGATCAAAGAATCAATTTTTTTGGATTTTTCTTCCCATGACATTTTTTGAATTTTTGAGTATTTTTAAAATAAAGAAATTACATGAAATAAGTTCAAGATTACTCCCCAATTTGAACTCGTGCACCAAACTTGTGCTTCGGGCTTGTTTTAACCATTGGACCGATTTGGTGACTCGTTAGACCGAGAAATCTCTTGGTCCTATCTTTCTTTCACGCTTCTTTCTCAACTCGCTAGAATTTCATGAGACCGCAATCCGGGCGTTGATATTTTTCCCTTTTGCTCTCCTTCTATTCTCGTACCATTGATGTCTCATCGTTGATATGCAATTGTTATTTAACATAAAAACATAGAGAAAATCGATGTAGAAAATCCGAGCTAATTTGTATTCGAAATTAAAGGAAATTAGGGAATCACTTAGCTTTCTTTTCTTGCGGCGAGCTTGAACGATGGGGATGGATCGGTAGCTTGTGTTGATCGGTGCAAAAATTGGCAATAGTAGTATCGGGCTTCAAAACTCTCGTACCCTCTCAAAACTCTTTTCAAATTTTTTTCTCAAGAATTCTCTCCATTCTCCTCCTCCAAAAAACTCTTTCAATTCTCTTCCATTCCAAAAACTCTCTCCATTCTTTTCTACTCCACCCCCCAAAAAAAACTCTTCTTCTTTTATAAGCAAAATTCTTCATCCTTCATTCTTCATCTTCATTTCCTCACCTTCCATTTTCATCTTCCTTTCTTCATCTTCATCTTCTTTTCTTCATCTTCATTTCCCCACCTTCCATTTTCATCTTCTTTTCTCCATCTTCATCTTCTCTTCTTCATCTTCATCTTCTTTTCACCATCTTCCTTTCCCCATCTTCTTTTGGTATTTGCAATCCAGTCCACGAAGTTTCAAGTATTTGCAATACGATCCCCGAAGTTCCGAGTATTTGCAATACAGTCCCCGAGAAAATATTTCTTTCAAGCCCAAATCTTCTTGGTGCATTTTTCCACCGCATGCCTAGTCCAGGACCCTGTTAAATTAAGCTCAAATTATATGCCAATGCTAAATGAATATGTGAGATGATTTTTGTTTAGAACTAAAATTAGTTCTAATTTTTATGCAAAATATATATTAGTCAAAATTTAGGCGTCAACAAACTCCCATTTTGTTGCCTATATCCGAGGCCAATGAAACGAGAGAAGGCGTCATTGTCTCGATCTTTGAGCTTGTTTGATTATACTTGAAAAACAAATACTACCGACGTGAGTAATGGAATTTCAAGTGGTTTTCTTCAAGTATTGAAAATATAGGCCAAAAGTTGTTTGCTAATTAGACGATCATAAACACAGTTCTTAACGCATATATGATAGACATGATTGCTATACAGATTAATTATATTCAACAAATAGGTCGTAAATCGATTTAAACATAATATGAATATTGAATGAATCGTAAATGAGTTTACAACTTACTTAGACTTCTTTCTTTATTCTCTTTCGCTCTCACTCGATCTTCCGTTCACTCACTCATTAATTTTATATATGGAATTGTTTTATGAATATGGGTTAGGTTGGGTTGGGTCGGGTCGGATATGAGTCACTAGATTTACATGATATGAAAATGAATCTATTCAGGTCGAATCATTTTCGACCGATCCACTCATTTGACGAGTCTATTGATAATAAACTTAAATCTAATAATAACCCAGTTCTTGTTTTCATCACCTCGTGCTAATCTCACGCCCCCAGATTCTCTGCTTCACCGTGGCTAGAAAGACATTGCCCACCAAAATTCATTAATCGACCCAGGCCCCCCATGTGTGTTTCTGAATCTCAAAGTAGCATTAATGGGTGTCAAGGGAGTGACAGACGAAACCTGATCGAACGAGACAATTGTAGATTTCAGATCCTTCCGTTTTGCATATTCTTTTTGCATAGTATCCCAGGGGTGCGCATGGTAACACTTCTATTTCGTAAATCAACTTCGGTGAGAAGTTGATTTTTCTACTTCTTCAAGAAGTTGATTTCGATAAGAGAAAATCGTTTAGTAACGGTTGAAAATTTCTACTTCGAAACATTATTAATACAAAATCTTTTATGAAAAATTATTGTCAATGGCCGAAAAATTTCTACTTCATTTAAACTTTTTAGGGTAAGTGCTTGACGATGATGAATTTGGCCTTTTTTGTTTGATGATTTTCACTTTTAGACTTCATTATGGACCGGTGCAGAGTGACGGTAACGGTTGAGGTGGCTTAACCGGATTTGAATTGATGTAGCCATTATTCCCCACTTTTTTTTTTGTCGAAAGAAAAATCTCCATTTCATATAAAAAAGACATACATTATTTCAGAATAAGAATGAAAATCCCACAAAGCGAATACATTTGAAATGTAAATCAACTCGGTTGTGCTTGGATGCAATGTCGGATCCGTCCTTAAAAAATGAACGAGTTTCTACAAGTTGGACCGAGTTGATTATTCCCCACTTGAGAGGGGTAGGTAGCAATGCGAAATTGACTTTCTTGTCCAATGGATCCGATCTATAGTTAGGGGGCAAAATAATTTTATTATTAAAACATATTGTTTACTTTTTAAAAATAAAAAATTTTTATTTTTATTTTTTTTACTTTGGTGTTAGGTGGAGGTCGGCGGTAGGCTGCGGTGGCGGGCGGTGCGGTGCTCGATAGTTGGTGTCGGGAGGCGGTGATCGGTGGTTGGCGACAGCGGGAGGTCGATGGTCGGCAGTGTTTGGTGGCGACGGTCGCAAGCGACGATGGGCGGAGGTCGGCGGTGGGCGATGGTTGACGGTTGGCGATGGTCGCAGGCGGCGATGGGTGGCGGCCGGCATCAAGGGGCGGTGGGTGGCGGTGTTTGAGAGCATCCGTGGTAGTGTTCTCGCGGTGGGCGGCAACGGAGGCGGCGTGGTCGAAAAGAGGGTGAGGCGAGAAGTGCTTTTCGAGTTTTTTTCTTTTTTCTTTTAATCCAAGAGTACTTCTTAAGTTGAGAAGTAATTTTTTTTTTTACTTCTCAAATTAGGAGAAAAATAACTTCAAGAGTGAAATTTCATACTAAATGGATTTTTGCTTCAAAAATTATATTATTAAACGGATTTCTATTTCATAAGTTAAGTTACGAAACGATTTTTTCTTTTCGTCAATTCCCATAAGGATCGAAATCACCTGCTTCCCAGGGACGACCGTGAAGGAAAAGCTGTCATCAGAAACTATTGGAAGAAAATAAACGCTTGACGTTATAGAAGGCATTGAATCTCCTCCTCTTAATATCTAGGCCGCCCCCAAACTCCCCATTCATTCTCGAACCTCTCTGCTCTGTCGCGAAGGTATCTGAGGATACCTCGGCGATAATGGAGGCGAGACGGCGAACCAACGGCCAGAGAATATCTTGAACTTACTGTCGCGAAGGTATCTGAAGTTACTTAGCCCAGACTATTCTGTATGCGTACTAATTTGCTTCCATACTCGAACTTACTGTATGTGGTCCTCGAGGTTCAAAGTACATGGCCATGAAAAACATCCTGCAGACCATTTTTAAGCAATTGGTGATTAACAAGTGTTGAGCAAATGTCCAAAAAAGGGAGACGGAACCTTTTCTTTTTGTGCAATCTCGCATTTTTTTATTTTTATTTTCATACTTGACTTAGGTTTTACATCCCTTTTCACACTTTTCTAATACGAAGCATTTTTTAGCTTGAATCAGAAACTTCTTTTCATAAAAGAAAAGTAAAAAAGAAAATTCGAAAGGGACATGAAAAGGAAAAATAAAAAAAGAGGGTAATCCGCTTTGTGCAAACTCACATCGTTTTTATAATTCGTACCGACCTTGGTTTTACATTCCTAGTTCACACTTTTCTAATGCGAAGCCCTTTTTTAGTGTAGAATCGGAAACTTTTTTTTTTATATAAAAGAAAATTAAAAAAATTGCGGAAAGGGAGAAAAAAAATTGGAAGAACCAAACAATCTTTGCGTTTGCGATTCCACCGAATTAGTTTCTTTTGTTGTTATTTTGCAATGAGGTTGACCGATGTCCATTCCAAGTGTAGTTCGCTATATACTCGACCATGTTGCGTGTCCGATTATTCGAATTTGCATTTCATTTAGATTGATCCGCGTGCTTACTTTTTCGTTAATGAATAGTCAATTTTTTTGCTTTCGTTTACTTAGCGTTCGGCATCTCGCTAAAATTGGTGATTAACAAGTGTTGAACAAATGTCCAAAAGAGAGAGAGACGAAACATTTTCTTTTTGTGCAATCTCGCATTTTTTTATTTTTATTTTCATACTTGACTTTGGTTTTACATCCCTTTTAGCACTTTTCTAATACGAAGCCTTTTTTAGCGTAGAATCGGAAACTTTTTTTCATAAAGGAAAAGTAAAAAAAAAATTCGAAAGGGGACATGAAAAAGAAAAGTAAAAAAGAGAGGGTAATCCGCTTTGTGCAAACTCACGTCATTTTTATAATTCGTACTTAGACCCTGGTTTTACATTCTTGTTTCACACTTTTCTAATGCGAAGCCCTTTTTTATTGTAGAATCGGAAACTTCTTTTTTATATAAAAGAAAAGTAACTTTTTTTTTGGAAAGGGATAAAAAAAATGGGAAGAACCAAACAATCTTTGCTTTTGCGTTTCCGCTGAATTAGTTTCTTTTATCGTTATTTTGCAATGAGGTTGACCGATGTCCATTCCAGTCTAGTTCGCTATATACCCGACCATGTTGCGTGTCCGATTATTCGAATTTGCATTTCATTTAGATTGATCCGCGTGTTTACTTTTTCGTTAATGAATAGTCAATTTTTTTTCTTTCTTTTGCTTAACGTTCGGCATCTCGCTAAAATTGGTGATTAACAAGTGTTGAGCAAATGTCCAAAAAAGGGAGAGACGGCACCTTTTCTTTTTTGTGCAATCTCGCGTTTTTTCATTTTTATTATCATACCCGACTTAGGTTTTACATGCCTTTGCGCACTTTTCTAATACGAAGCCTTTTTTAGCGTAGAATTCGAAAAAATTTTTCATAAAAGAAAAGTAAAAAAAAATTGAAAGGGGACATGAAAAAGAAAAGTAAAAAAAAAAGGGTAATCCGCTTTGTGCAAACTCACGTCGTTTTTATAATTCGTACTTGACCTTGGTTTTACATTCCCGTTTCACACTTTTCTAATGCGAAGCCCTTGTTTAGTGTAGAATCGGAAACTTCTTTTTATATAAAAGAAAAGTAAATTTTTTTTTGGAAAGGGATAAAAAAAATTTGGAAGAACCAAACAATCTTTGTTTTTGCGTTCCTACCGAATTAGTTTCTTTTGTCGTTATTTTGCAATGAGGTTGACCGATGTCCATTCTAGTCTAGTTCGCCATATACCCGACCATGTTGCATGTCCGATTATTCGAATTTGCATTTCATTTAGATTGATCTGCGTGTTTACTTTTTCGTTAATGAATAGTCATTTTTTTCCTTTCTTTTACTTAACGTTCGGCATCTTGCTAAAATTACATTGAGGTTTCCTTTCTGTCAAAGCTCATTCTTATGAATGTTAGCCTGGGAACTAAATAGATAATTACATGAAAATAAAAAAAAAGAGGTCGTTATTACACAAACCAATAAGGAAATGCATCAACCCTTGTTATTCATGATGCACCTTCATATTTCACTTTGTAACAAAAAAAATGAAAAAAAAGTCCCGGTCCCGAATTTAGCATCTAATTGAATGTGGATTACATATGAGGGAACACATATTGTGAATTCTAACATCTACTTGCTAATTGATAGTTCAAACAAAGAACAAAATACATGCAAAAGTAATGAGATGCAAGAACCATAATAAAACACAGCATCTATCATTTCCCCGCAATACTTTCATTGGTGGTCATTGAACTTTAGTAGATGTTACATTGATGTCACTCTGGTTGCACTAACTTTGAATCCATGCGGTCGCAAGTCTTGTAAAAATGAAAGTGTCACTGCAAGTCTTGAATCCATCCAGCCGCAAGCCACAACGTAGCAAGAAAGAAGAAAGCCAATAGCTCAAAGCAATAACAATTGGAAAGAAAAAACCAATAAACTAATGCCGAAAGAAATAACTGATTTCACTTCTACTAGGAAATAAGAATATAGAACACTCACAGAGAAAAAATGCAGATGCATCATCTTCTTCGTCACCATTGGTGAGGTATAGGGCATGCCTTAAGAGTAAAAGAGCCATCAACTACCATCAAACATGAAATAGAAGCCATCGATATGATCAAATCGACCTGGAACAACCAAGCTTCTTCACAAACTTCATGATAAAATATCACTAGACGGACACACACACAATGCATAAAGGTGTTACCAGTCAGTTCTCGTTCTCCATAAATCATCACAACAAGCTAAAATGAAGCTAACTAGCTAATTGTGCAAGCATATTAAAGTAAACTCTTGCCTTATGTCAATTGTAGCATCTCCTAAGTTCGGGGGAGCTGGTGGGGCTGTATAGCCAGGCTCATAAGCCTAAATATCCACAATGAAATGTCCCGAGTATCAAGAAATATGAAAAGCTTTGCCCCTCGGAAAGTGAAAACCATTAATCCAGGCAACGGTAATGTCAAATAAGCCTCTACTAACTAAGCGGAATAGAAAAACAATAAGCGATAAACAAATCCACAACTTCATACTTGCCGTTTCTCCTTGCCATCCTGGAGTTGAAAAAAACAAATTTAAAAATCCCAAAAGAAGCACTAGACTGAACAAAGTTAGAACAACCGGTCATTGACATTGCCAGGTAAGATCTCTACAACGAGAACTTAGGCATTTCAAGAGCACGATAAAATTATAGTCACAAAACAGATACCCGGATAACAATGAGACTCAAGTGGACTCCAACCGAGATCTTTTCCAATTCACGTAAGTGTATCGGAATATCTTTTACAACATCCCGATTGTCAAATAGAAGAAATAGAAAAAGTTAATTTAATCAGAAATTAGCATGCATGATAAAATGTACATAATAAAATGAACATAACTAAGTGCAAATAGAATAGTGCATTACCCGTCACAAGCGATGCTATCATGGAAGACATATTCAAGTCTTGTGTTGCCTCAAACCTACTTGAGTAGACTACTATAAAAACTCGAAGGCTTTTTATAACTTTCAAGAACTTGAGGCGCAGAAGAAGCTTGCGAAGAAGCTTGAGGTGCGTTTCCTTGCTTCTTTCTTTTTGTTTTATTCTTCTCTAGATAGCTCTTATGTTGCTTTCCTCCTTTGCATCCATCTTTCTTCTTGAGGCCCGTACATTTTGCAAGGAGACTCGTATCTTCACTTAAGGCTGCTAAATTTCCCCGAGACTCACTTCCAAGTGGCATTTGATGGAGAGATTTGTTACGGTCAAGATCATCTTCTTGATAAATTCGTATCTCCGAATAGTTTGTGAGCCCTTGACTACTATCTTAATAAACTCGGGACACACCTCTCTATATCTATCAGTTGCATCCATGTCACCATTCCCCCGAACGAATATATAGAATTTATTAGAAGTTACCAATAAATTAGAACACTAAATTGAGTGAAAAATAGTATAATGACAATATATACCCGAGTATCTAAACCATGCTTCCTAGTATTCCATCTCTCGTGTCCATCTCTTTAAAATATAAGCACTAGGAATTAACTTTATGTCCAAGTTATCAAGCACCTTCAAAGCATGGCAACATAAAATTCCAACGGTCTCAAAATGATTACAAGCACAATTCACCACTTCATTGCCCGGGCCACCGTGACCTTGTACTCTAGTTCATTTGTACCAAATGAACCAACAACATATTCACGCAAGAGACCCATCTCATTACGTTTCTTGATAACTAGAGAAAAAAAATTTATCCATTCTACTTGAAAATTTTCAAACACCGAAGGTGTATAGACCTTACTTGCTTGCTACAACATAGGTGATGTCGACACAAAATTGTAGGCAATTTCTCTCTAGCATTAAACTCAGCATGTAACTCTTTGTACCGCTTATCATTCACCACCTTATCAAATCTCTTGAAAAATCTATTTAGATTTATATTACATGTAAGATAATCCTTCATATCTCCATTCAAACTCTCACTCAACCGTGTACTACGTATCCCCAAGGTCACCGTAGATTTCATATAACATCCGGCCCACTTCTCTTTCAACCTATACAGATTTTGGAGCTAAGAATTGTCACCGGCTTCATATGTTGAAAGTAATGAGTCTCAAGCCTCTTCAAATTTTCTCACTTCTACATATTCGTACACAAGCTTCTTCAAATCAAGAAAAAATTAGATCCACTCTTCATTAAATGACCAACATTTTTTTATGGCATTTTGCATTAGATGCCATGTACACAATCTATGTCTTGTCTTGGGAATCACGTCTTCTAATGCCTTTGACATTGTTGCATCTTGATCAGTAAAAATTGTTGCAGGCCTCCTATATTTGTGTGCCCCCAAGAATATTTCAAAGAGCCATTTGAAGGAATCTGCGGTTTCATCATATAAAAGTGTAGCCCCAAAAATCACTAGCTCTCTATGGTGATTGAATCCAATAAATATACCGAGTGGCCTATACTCTTTGTTGGTGGAAAATGTGGTGTCAAAGGTCACAACATCACCGAAAAGGGCATAATCAATGACCATCCTAGAATCCGCCCAAAATATGTTTGTTATTTTCTCATTACTATCAAGTTGAACAATATAGAAGAAAGATGTGTCTAAGATCTATTGTTTCTTGAAGTACCTCAATAAACATCCTGCGTCTCCAAACTCCATGTCTCTCCCTCGTTTAGTGCGAAGATAGTTTTTTAGATTAACCCTCATGTAACCAACATTTTCTCTTCCCCCAACCCGTAGACTAGACAAGTCATGCTGCTGTCTCTATGTGAAGCCTGCATTGTCGCCCAACACAATTTGCTGAGTTTGGACATCGCTTATTTGCCTATGTGACCGTATCAAGTTAGTACACTCGCAAAGTAGAGTGGATGGGAATGTTTTGGCTCAAAATCATACACACAATATTTACCGCTCCCTCGAACTAATTTGATTCTCATTCGGGCATGGCAATCCATCCTCGTTTCAGGCCTAGGCTTTTTTACTAATTCCAACCATTTATCTTTTCGCCGACATCCCTCTTTTGCACAACAATAGCGTGTAGAAGTTATGAAACCATCCTTACTTTTGTTAGTAACTCTCCTACGTACACCGAAACCAATTTTCAATGTATACATCTTCCACAACTCCCACGCCTCATCTACATCATTAAATTCCATACCCACTCGTGGAGTCCAATCATTACTACTGATAAAACCACACAAAAAATAGTGGACAAAGTGGCATCATTAGAAGATAAACTTGAACAACAAACAATAAAACAGAAGAAAAACTAACATACTTTCATGAAGACATTAATTACCTTATGCCATCATCATCCATTTGAGATGTAGTCTCCATTTGAGGGATAATTTGATTGCTAGTACTAAGCATGGCAACTGAGAGGCAAAGTCCTCGCCTAACTCTCCAAATATTTCCGAAAGTGTGCAACTACTACCATTTTCACACTTTTCCGAATTTGATAAAGGCATATCTATGAGTGTCAAGGATTACTTATAGGAAACAATTGCTAATGAAGCAATTGCTTGACAGATTGCAAATAATATGCAATATCGCTATCCGCATTTGTAGCCGATCTAAGTTAGAATCTCAAAGTTTATAATTGCATGCTCAATAGATAAATTGAAGGAAATTGACTGACAAAGAGTTCGGACTTGGTCGGTCTCTTTCTTGTTTGTCAAATCATCCACGAGTACACATTACAAAGAAACCATAAGTCTAAAGATTGAAAGTAATACAACTTTTGTGGAACTTTTTAAAGGAAAGAAAGGATGCTTGCAATGCTTCACCTTTGTCGGCCTCTTGCTTGCGGGGATCTCATCGACAAAGTGTCTACGCCATCGGCCTCTAGCTTCTAATATTCCTCTTGCCTTGAGTGTCATCAGCTACCTAATTAAACGGAACATCCATATTGTAAAAAACCAACATGCTTGTTCTATAAAGCCAACTTCCATAAAAGCCAAAAGATGGGATACTAAGAAAAGTCAAAAACCAGCAAAAAGAAACATTGTACCTTTGAAAAAAATCCTTGGCTCTTAAACCCAAACAAGCAAGCACAAGTCGAGCATTTCCCGCATTTCCACCTCCTTGAACTTGGAAGACCGACAAACTAGATCACAACATCGATACCAATATTTTGAGAGTAGTACACATAAAACGCTCTGCATCAATATGTCATGCCATTAATGAGACCACTCATTCGTTACAAAAAAAAAAAAAAAAACGGGTTACACTTGAATTCGATGAAAATAGTCGAGAGCAATAACAAGTAGGCAACTAAAGTGAACAATCACCTAGAAAGGTTAGTCAATCGAAAGTAGTTTGGCGAAACCTTATCATTCTCACACCTTTTAATCCCGATTGTTCGCAAAGATATTCACCAAAAAACTTTAGACGATACTCAAATACTCATTATTCCTTCTAGTCACCATCACTATTCACACTCAAAAGACAAAACCAGAATCCAAAACAGCCCAAGAATAGCGAGCAACTACTCACGGGTCCTCAACTCATATGAATTGGGACAAATTAACAAAGATCATTCCCATATCTTCTCAATTTCAGGTGTACATTCTCTCTATCAAACCATTGCATTTATCAAGTCAAATGCGAGGCAACGCGGCAATGGGTTCTATATTAAGATTTCGAATTCCACTCTAATTCTAAAAGCTCTTGGAATCGGTTTTTTCCAACCATCAAGCACCCTACGAATGTGATACGTCCAACCAAAGGGATCGACGAAATGGAACTCTCACAAGGGGCATTAGCATTCAATTTACAAAGCATTCACTTTACCATGTATATACACCAGAAATACTAATGCGACATACTTATTACAGCTACTTCTATACTTCTTTTTGCCTTTGAAGGGATTAAGCAAACAGAGGAATATACACCGAAAAGTTACCGCATTCAATCTACGAGACTCAGCTGTCAACACTTACAATTTTCTACACTAAATTGACCCGAATTACACTCCTCGACCACTCGGCGGTTTACGGCAATCGAAAGGCCAATTGACATCATCCAAAAGCCCCGCTAGACATATATGAAATCATTGTTATCATCCAATCATCCACAAAGCCACAAGGAGGCCAACTTGTAAATATTACTTCCCTTACCCAGGGTTCCAAGCCACTTAAAACTCCATAAAGTGGATGTCGGTGCGATCCTTATGCCATCAAAATAAGTTAAGCTCGGACCACCACCGATTTCCTCAACATTTCAATCGAAATCCCCAAACATTCACCAAAAAACTTTAGACAATACTCAAATACTCATTATTCCTTCTAATCACCATCACTATTCACACTCAAAAGACAAAACCAGATTCCAAAGCAACCCAAGAATAGTCGGCAACTACTCACAAGTCCTCGGCTCATGAGAATTGGGACAAATTAACAAAGATCATTCCCATCTCTTCTCAATTTTAGGTGTACATCCTCTCTATCAAACCATTGCATTTATCAAGTCAAATGCGAGGCAAAGCGGCAATGGGTTCTATGACAAGATTTCGAATTCTACTCTAATTCTAAAAGCTCTCGAAATCGGTCTTTTCCAACCATTAGGCAACCTACAAATGTGAAATGTCCAACCGAAGGGATCGATGAAATGGAACTCTCACAACAAGATGCAACAAAGATAGATCGCAATCGATCATAAGGCGGAGAATATGGACAAAACCCTAGAAAAGGCGGGGAGAGAATTAGGGACGACGAACGGTTACTTGACGGGAGACCTTTTTGAGCAACCTTTGTAGTCGTTGTGAAGAATGCAAAGGCCAATGAAGGATGCCGTCGCAGCTCCGACAAAGAATCGAGGAGAGAGAGGCCGATAGTCGCGATGAGGCGACCCGAGCGCGAAGGTGAGAGTAGAGAGAATTTAAGAGAGGAATCGAGGAGTCGAAGAGGAATTGAGGAAAGACCAAAGGAAATCCGGGCAGAGGAGGAAACGGATATGAGGAGGCGATGAAGGACGCCGTCATAGCTCCGGCGAAGAATCGAGGAGAGAGAGGCCGACGGTCTCCATTTTAGGCGACCCCGGAGCGCAAAGGTGAGAGCATCAAGAATTTCGAAGAGGAATCGAGGAGAGAGGAAGCGACGGATACGAGGAGACAGAGAGAATCAGGTTTCAAAATGTGCTGCCCATTTTTTGCCTCCCCTTCAAATGACGTGGCGGATTCTTGAGCGTCGGATGAGAATGGACGGTGGGATTTAACTTTATGTTGCCTCTAACATTGACTTTCAATGTCAGTGAATCCGTTTCCCTTGTGAATCTTTACATCATCGAAAGAAGCCCCGAGGCCCAAGGAGTACGTAATACCACTGATCTCATAATTCATAGAGCACGGGACGCGAGCTCCATAGCACTTGATCCCCATTGCGGATGGCTTTGATTTCGGGCCAAACGTACGTTCGACCACCTCCCCGCAAATTTGATATATATAGGACAAAGGAGATTCAATTGAAGGAATGGTCCACTGGACATTTCCGTCAGCATAGCCCCCCAACTTGGATAAGGAACGCTATTATTACATTCGTCGAATGTGATGCCCCACCGTCCAAATTGCACCCCCACATGCGTCCGGAAACGGTGTGGATATGATCAATGTTGGGACACAATAAATTCCTTTTACGAAATTGACTCGCTAGATAGTTTAAGAATTTAAATAAATAAGCCATGCTATCGAATAAAATGTTACTGACGACATAAAGTCTACCTTCCCCATAATCATCCCCAAAATTAAAAGAAAATATTTTTCTTCCCTTTATTTTAGGAAATATCCCCGAATTTTACGTCCCAAATTCGGATAAAGCGGTTTAAGAATTTTATTCAGATCCAAATTCACTACATAATTTAAGAATTTAAATAAATGGGCCATGCTACCGAATAAATGTTACTTTTTATCCCCCCTGCTGTCAATTTGTTAGACATAGCCCAAAAAATCAAATCCATTGGATGAATAGAAGCATATTTACATTAAAAGAAAAGGCTGCTAAAAAAAATTCAGAGTACCGTACAGTTGGTGCCCATACGCGATCAATGTTCCCCTAAAGGACATAGATAAACCTTAGGGAAAAAGTCCTTTTTTCCCCCCAATAAGTCCAGCCAAAAGGAACATCGCTAACAAAAAGAAAGAAACAATAGCCAGATTACGTTAAACATAGAGACATGGTCAATTAATGTTCAATTTGTCATAGTACAGACACGTGCATTATTTCACTGTTAGATCACATAAATTCTTCATATAAGCACACATTTACTATGGTCGCGCCGATTAATCAGAAGTCCAGACGGACCCACAACAAATTGATTATGAAGAGTCCAGCTACTCATCTCCCCTTTGGTTTCGCCATGAACATCAACTTCACAGTCCAACCAAGCTTCAAGCTCTCTCTCTCTCTCTCTCTCCACCAAAATGGAAATACCACCAGATCCCTACGCTCTTTGAAGTTTAAACTGTCTTAACGTATCAATCCCACCAACCTTGACATGAAATCGAAGCTCGACACCCCATCTTCCATGGCCATTAGAGGGCCACAAAAAAAAAAAAAGACAGAGTAAGAAGGTAACACATCAAAGGACGTTCGATTGAAAACAGAGCCATATCCATTTTTTTTTTTTTTGGTCGAATGAGCCGTATCCAGTTAGGCGGACGAAAGAGACAATGTTAGGGCATGAAATTACCCAGTTAGGCGGACGAAAGAGACCATGTTAGGACTGAAATTACCAGCCAAACCAGATGGGTGCTCGTACTACACAATGCCCCCAAGAAAGGAATCAAAAGGAAGAAAGCAAACGACTCTCGCGCAACCCTTTTTGACATTCTTGAACAAAAAGAAGAAGAGAATATGGTAAAGAAGTGACCCAGAATCATGGAGCATTCTGGTATAAAATTAACGTTGCCACTAACTAAAGAGAGATTGTTTCACTGCTCAATAGCATTGACCCCACCTCGCAAAAGAACAAACTTGATACCTGTGCCCACCTAATTTGATCACCCACTAAACTTAGTCCCTAAGCAAGAAGAAGACCGATAAAACAGGGGATACCCAAAATCGAATCCTACTCAGAAAAGGCAAGACAATATTTCCCAGGAAACATGTTTAAAAATTTAGGATATTGGAAATGAGTAAAGATACGAGACAATCTTATGTGAAATAAATATCGTTATGATATGACCTAGCATTGTACCGTCCCGCGCCCAGAAAAAGATGAGTCTCTTGCCCCTTTCCCTTTCTTCTCTTGGCTCGAGGAACACAAAAATCAACAAGAAAGAAAGAAAAAGGACGAGATGGATTTGATTGATTGATTAATTAATGAAAAAACATAGGACTTTTCATGATGGTTTTGACTACATATTCGGACTCCAAAGGCTCCACAAACGGGAGTTCAGTATGCCCAACACGTCCGGCAACACCTTCCTCGCCAAACCCTTGTGGCTACTCACCGCCGCCGGAGCCCTCCTCGCCGCCTCGTCGCCAACCGCCTGAGCCGCCGCCGGAAGCTGGCAGCTCAGCTCCGCCTCCTCAGGAAGCTTCTCCGTTCTAGCCCTCTCCGGAGAGGTAACCGGCGTAGGTGAAAACACCACTTCATTCTCCAGCGGAACGAGGACTCTGTCCTCTGACTCGGACGGCGGGGCAGTCTCAATCACGGGCATCTGGGGTTCGGGTTCGGGCTGGCCTGACGCTGCCCGACGGGCCATTCTGCTGTCTCGCTCGCGTCGCTTGGCCTTGCCTCGGCCGCCGCCGTTTTTGTTCATGCTGAGCTCGCCGCGGGCGAGATGGTCCTCGAAGGCCTCGATGGCCTGGTGGATGAGCTCCCTGTTGGCCGACGAGTCCCACCTGTGCCAGTAGCTCCGGTAGCAGTCGAAGCAGTCGCAGTCGAAGCTGGGCGACGACGCCGCCCCCCTCTTCGACGGCTGCTGCTGCTGCTTCTTCCTGCCGGAGCCGTCGCTGGCGTCGGGGGTCGTGGTGTCGAGGGACCTGGTGATCATGTAGGCGAGGACCTCGCGGTCCTCGAGGGAGAGGACGGAGACGAGGGCGAGGATGGCCGCCGGCAAGAGCCTCGTGACGGAGAGGACGTCTCTGCCGGCGCCGCAAGAAGAGTGGGAAGCCGAAGAGGAGGGAGATGGATGGACTTTGCCTTTGTTCTTTATCTTCATCTCTTCTCTGGCGAGTCTGGTCTCGTTCTCTGAGTCTAGAGAGAGAAAGAGAGATTTTTTCGGTTGGTGAAGATGATGAAAAGAGAGGGTAGGGTGCTTTTTGGGGAGTGTTGTTATTAGCTTGGTACAGACGGCAGACACTGAAGAGAGAGAGAGAGAGAGAGGCGGTCTCTTCGTTTTCAGGTTATAATAGAGGGGGACCCGCCCGCCGAGGCGCTCTGGTGTCTCGTCTCCCATCCACGCCCACGCTCGTCTCTGAGCGCGTGTTCGCCACTTGTCGCGCTCTCATTAGCGGCTCTCACCAGTCTCTCTCACGGTCTCCCATGTGTCGGAGACTAGAGAATCTCGCCATTTTCACAGCGCCCCGCTTCGTTTCGATTAATCCCCATCCCAATGCCTAATTTTTGAAAGAGCTAACTCATGAGCCCGTTGGCCCGTTGAGTTTAATCATGTGCTCATATTTGGCCCGTAGGGTTGAGGCATAAATGTGATGCATGGGAAAATTTCAAATAAAGATTCGAAATCCTTTTTTTTTTTTTTAAAATAAGAGTCTAAGTATATATTATCTTAAATAAAGATTTGAAGTAACTAAAATTATCTCAAATAATAGCTGAAGCGATCGTGATTATTTCAAATAAGTTGACCTCGACGGTCGATCGGCCGATTAAATATTCCTGGCGATCAAGGGTATTTTTATCGAGAGCATTTTTAATCTAATTTTTAGTTAAATTAAGATAAAAATTTTAAAAAAGGAAAATACAAGCAAGAGAACATAGGGCACTTGCCATCTCTCGTTAGTATTTCCTTTCTTCTAAATTTCAATAAAAAGAAAAAAGCAAACAAACAAGAAAAAAATAAAAAAAAAATGACTAAAATGCCCTTGTTAGCTAGCGAGAAGGCCCTTTTTTTAAATTGATATTCTACTTTAAGCTCTTATTTGAAATAATATCAACTTCATGCCTATCATTTTCTCAAATGAGTGCATTTCAATGTCTTTATTTGAAATAATATTTATTTTATGTCTTTATTTATGAAAATGAAGGCACTTCGTATCCTTATTTAAAATAAGGTTCACTTCAAGTCCTTATTTGAGAAAATGATGACACTTTAGATTATTTATTTGGAATTTTCCTTATAAACAAAATTATTTGCTTATGAGGCTTGATTAGTTCTAGTCTTCAAGAAATTTAAAATGTCTTTCGAATCATTTATGAGTTTGGGCAAAAATTCTTAGGCCTAACTCGATTGTGTTGGCCTAATGCTCACCGTCTATCAAATCTAATTATGACTTGTCTAAATATGTGTTGAATATGTTTAGTACAATCTGATCAACGATTTGTCGGATTTGTCGGATGGGGCATCAAGTTTGGTCACCACAGACCATTGATAAGCTTTGGCGGACACGAGAAAAGGCCCATCCACATAGCTTATCATATCATTGCATATTAGAATAGGTTCAACCAAGATTACCACAAATGACAATTGTCGGCATCGAATTTGATGGAGACGACACTTGTGATTTTGGGAAAGACAATAGACAGTGAGGTTGATTACACAACCATAATTTGAATAGCAATAGAGAAGAGGCAAGAAGAGGTGAAAGTGGGCCAAATCCTGCTGAGAGATGATAGGAAATTGGAATTAACAGAATGAGAAGATGATGGGTAAAGAGATGGTAGAGAATGAGA
Source organism: Rhodamnia rubescens (assembly GCA_021437795.1). Taxonomy (NCBI): domain Eukaryota; kingdom Viridiplantae; phylum Streptophyta; class Magnoliopsida; order Myrtales; family Myrtaceae; genus Rhodamnia; species Rhodamnia rubescens. The sequence continues at coordinate 628,594 of JAILYA010000063.1, read as the reverse complement.
AAAAATTTGAAAATGCATTGGAGCAAAGGAAGTGTTGATTTGGAATAAAGGTGTTGAATAATTTGATGTGTTTGCATGCTACGATACTATTTTAATGTTTAGAGTGACAAAGAAAATAACAACAAAATGTTTATGATGGCTCAACCTTATGGTGCATACTTATAGAAGTGACTAGTTATAGTAAGGGTATGGTTAGAAACATAATTACATAAATACCACATAATACATATAAATTAGACATTAATATGTGTCACCCGCAACTCCTGTTCAGATCTTATTGCAACGACCCAAGGTGCAAGGGTTATTTGACTTAGATATCTCCTTGAAGTAATAACATAACATTCGTAAATGCCTCTTCTTCGTTAACTTACTTTTTTGAGAGGAGCAAGGGTTTACAACATACACGATCAATTAACTATAGGTTCGTTGGCTTTTGAGCGGGTCGGTCTTCGGTTATTAGATTCAACTTTCAAGCTCATGGGGTTCGAACCATTAAGAATTGTCATAAGATGAGTAGCCACGGTCTTAGACCGGATCTCCTGAATTTGACAAGTTCAATCAATTTTTCAAAGAAGTTTCTGAAAATTTGGGGTTGTATCCCTAGAATCGACTCTAGTTTGGCTAGCTTTGCTAATAAATCAAGTGTGGCCTAGACTTAGAGAAGGTTGCAAGGATCTTATTTCGTTTTGAACATGTAAATTCTCGCGTTTAACTTCAGCAATATTCAATCATGGCGGCCCGAAAGGATTACTTTTCAACAGAGGAAATACGCTTAGGAGTTAGGACGCTTGCTAAGCTGCAACAAGTGTATATTTGAAATATATCTAAAAAGGAAATTTGCACTTACTTACTCCTTTTATTATGCACGACGCCACGCTTCATATTCTATATTTCGATTTCTTAAAATTATTCGACCAAAAAAATGTATTGCAAACGTACTACTTACAGTATTACTCGGTGATGCCATTGGAAGCCATCAACAAAAATCATCTCTTTGACAAAATTTTTGAACAGCGTTGATACATACAAATAATAAAAATAAACCCTCGCTTGTTTTTCAACCTAAATTCTTCGAGTAAGAATACAAGATTTAAGACAAATATGAATCGGCTTTCGCTTCTCACATCTTTTTTTTACTTAATCTAAACCTTGTACCTCACGCACTTTGCCTTTTTTTAACTCTACTCCGAGAAACTTTCAAAACAGTCGAGTATTTGATATGTGTATTTACATATAATAATCTCTAAAATTTGAATAAAGGTAGAAAAGAAAAAAATTACTTTTGGTTTGTTTTTTTTAGGTTAAACAACTAGGCTTTTAATTAAAAAAATTTCGGATATATTCACTAGAAATTCTAAAACGTGTGCAATTGAGTCCTAAAACTTTTAAAGAGTGCAATCAAATTTTCAAGTATGTCAAATTGGTGTAATTGAGTCTTTTCATTAACTCCATCTAATTGGAGATAATGCAAAAATGCTGACCTTACGTTTTTTTTTTTCTATTAGTTTCTTCTCCTACTTGGCATTGACTTGGCTGAAGCCAAAAAGAGAAGCGAAACTAGCAAGGGTCAATAGTGGCCCTCGCTGCCGCACCACCACACCATCGCCGGAAGGGCCGACGATGGTGATGCGAGAGTTGGTCGGGCTCCGGTGACCCTCGCGCAAATTGGGCTAATTAGAAAACATCATTTGACATTATATCCCTTTTGGAAGGGACTTTAGTTTGGCGAGGATGGCTAAAGGCTAAAGTGTATCAAGAGAAAAGATTTTATCTTGATTCACCTTTATACTAAATCTACATCAATAAGAGAATTTTATTATAATTAACACCTCGCGCTTCTTTCTTACATCCCTCGATTACAAGAGAAAGAGTCGCCGATCCTCTCCTAGACTGGGCCGCACAGAAAACATAATTTGATAGCTATATCCCTTTGGGAAGGGACGTGAGTTTGACAAGGATGACTAAAGGCTAAAGTATATCGAGAGACAAAATTTTATCATAGTTCACCCTTAAACTATAACTATATCCAAAAGAGAATTTCACTATAATTAGCACATGGCACCCTCTGTTACATCCCTCCATTACAAGAAAAAGAAATAATATATAGCGATAATTATTCATAGGACTAAAACTCAAACTACAAATAAAAATACGGACTTAAACTATAAAAGCCTATTAGTGTCTAGGGGACATTGCCCCCTTGAGACCCTCATCACCAACAAAAGATGTACAAAAACGAAATTGGCGAGAGATAAAGAAAATACGAAATTAGGTGAGACATTGTGATAATCTTTTCGATAGAAATAGGCCTCATTATTTTAAAGTGACAATTAACCTCTTTTCCATAGTACAAAAGAAGAGTTTTGTTTTTTTCCCCCCTTAAGGGTAAAAGACATTCATTTTCTATTTTCCATTACTGGCTCCGGTGGTTTTACAAAATATAAATAATTTAGGAAATATATATCTCAAAATAATCATCCCTTGAAACTTCGCATCCTCATGAGTGAAAGTGCAAAACCATGGATAATCTTGTTCAACGTAGGCAAAATGCTGAGATAAACTCTAAGAGCAGAGGGACGAGTTCCACTTCCGACACAGCACCAAAGCGAAAGAATGTCGCTATAGGGAGTTTTGCAATAAACACTAGAAGACGCGCGGGGACTCCACGCACGCACGAGAGAGAAACTTCATACGCGACCCTCATAACAATAAACTTCAAAACGCTGCATAGAAAGCATATCCATGGATTTAATAGGCATTCATACAGGATCCCTCACATCAATAAACTTCAAAACACTACATAGAAGGCATATCCATACAATAGGCATTAGACAATAACCAGAATTGTTTTGGACATGCATGTTCAAACGTTCACTCCTCATTAGACAAAAACCAGAACTCTTCTCAAAACGCATTTCCACCATATAGAGCCGTGATCAACTGAAGAGTGTTATCCGATAAAAAGGTTTCTCCTATGAAGTTAACAGTCATGCCCAATCAGAAGCAATGTTTGGCATGGTGTAGGAATAGAAAATGATGCTTAATATTTGTGTTAAATAACTTTTAGCAACTAAACTTGCTGTAATTCTGTTTCTCCCAATGACCTCGCAAAGTCACATGACATGTTACAGAGAATCAAACACCTCCAAAAGATTTGAGGAGAGCTAGAGGTGAACACACTAGATAGATTTGACATGACATTTAATTCCATTTGCCTTTGATTTTGTGAAACGCTTCTGAAATCGAGGATTTCATCCCTTAGGACTCAGATTTAAGTTAAGCTCACGTTGCTTGGGAAATTGATTTACTTTTTGTCCCCGAGGACTAAATTTAGTCTATGATTAATCACAAAGTCTGCCCTAAGGACTAAATTTAGTCTATGATTAATCACAAAGTCTGCCCTAAGTTGCAAAACACGAGTCCCTATCCTTCGGAATTCTACAAATTCATCTTCGAAAGATAGTAACAATGAAAGACCACATAAGACAAAGGAAGCCAGAAACATCAAAGATATAATAGAGTTGGGCTTTTATGCACAATTGAAAGGAAAAAGAGAATCATCAATTCGTCACAGCCGTGGTTTATCTCTTTCCATCACAATATCATAACAGGATAACTTTTCTAACACTAGAATGATACAAGGATCTAATGCACCCCATGAACTGAAAATTCTCCCTAAAAACACAATTACTTTTTAGAATGGCACAATCTGGCTCAGGAAACACACTTAAATGGGATCACTTGATGTCACTCAGTATAGGAAAAGAACCCACGTGGAAACATTCTCACCCTTTTAGCTGGGAGAACAAGACCACGCAATAACAGTTGAGCATAGCGGCGCCCTTAGATATGAATAAGCAAGACAAGACAGATTGTGGGGTTATTCGAGAGACGGCAAATGAAAGCATTACTATGAGCTACAAGAAAAGCTTGAAAAATGTGGCACAACCTGTGCTTTGCATTAGCATTCAGCCCTGTGATGTGGACAGCTCTTCACCAAAGAGCGAACTTTCAAAGGAAGTATCTCTTGAAAGGCTTGGAAGCGGATCTGTTTCAGCTCAGGTCAATGATGTGGATGTTGAGATCTCCTTGTTCACTGATGATTCGGCTCAGGTCAATGATGAGGATGTTGAGATCTCGTTTTCACTGATGATGATTTATATGAACATTGAAAAGCCACCTTTCCTCACCATCTACGTACTTACTTGATAGCTACCTGGAAGCTATCCACTTATTGCAAATATCGATGCTCATTTACGGGTCTCATATACGTGAGAGAGTTGCATAGCAAGGAAAACACAAGTTTGCCTTTGCCGGAACCAATAACTAATAAGTTCCACGAGAGAATTCCTGATAAAAGAGATGGATTAGAGAGGCCTCTCAAGCAGAAAGTGAAGGTGATGTTATTGGAATCTTTTCCAATGGTTCAGCGTCTAGTGCTCCAAATTCGAAGGGAATCTTGACATAGAGCTTGTAAGAAGCACCATCCCTCGCGATCACCATAACAGTTGGAAAATGAAAATGGCCTGTCTCCACCCCTACATATGCTGTTAGGTTCTTTGATAGTAAAAGATGAGAATGAAAAGCAAAGAAAATGGCCTAGTGGAATGCACATTAAAGAAAAAGCAACATTTTCGCGATGTGGCTTCAGGTTTTCTAAAGCGTGACACCAAAAAATAGGTGCCTTCTTGAGAGAGGCTGCAGATGAGATGGGTGATTTTGTTGATAGCAGTGAACTAAAACATGAAAAAGATGTGAACCTGTTATCTAACCCATCTGATAATGTTGAACTACGCAGTTGCAAAAGAGGCGAAATGGATTCACCCACGCGGAGACGATGACAAAAATGCTGCTCTTTCTGCCATAAATGACAAAAAGAAATTAGCAAACTTTTTCTGCCGACGAGGCCGAGTTGGAAAACAGAATTGCTATGCTTGAGGAAGAGTTGAGGGAAGCTGCTGCTATTGAGGCTAGCCTTCACTCAATTGTTGCTGAGCATGGAAGCTTCTCAAACAAGGTCCATTCTCCAGCTTGGCGACTTTCTAGATTTTACTTCCACGCTTGTGTCATGGGCCGGAAGATTGCGATCGACCCATGCAGCGACTCGGGCTCGGGCTTCCTTTGGATCGCTGGAGCGCCCGAAAGCTTTCCTATATTCGAATAGCGTAGAGAGAAGAGATGATCGAGAGGGAGAGGCTCCGGGGATGGATGCTTTGTATTTCTCTAATGGTATCAAATGAGAAGGAGGACTCCCCTTTATATAGGAGGAGGCCTCAAATTACAACCGTAGATCTAACTCTCATCTAACGGTTAAGATTTTATCTACCGACTCCCGAACCATCGGCATTAAATAAGAAGGTTCCAGAACCTTGCCAAATTACCGACTCGCTCGTCCCCGGAAACCTTCTAGAATATTATGGAAGATAGTAGAAAACCCTAGGGGACCAAGACACAGCACGTATGGGATCATATCGGCCATCGGCACGACTAGTTAGGGCACGAAAATCTTGGCTCATGTCACTTGCAAATCAAATTCTTCATGTAAGAGAGGGAGTGCAGCCAGAGTTGTGGCTTCCTTGCTGTGCAACTCTCTATGAATGGAGAGAAGCAAGTGGAGGAGAAAAAGAAATCATCTTAGTGAATGCTGCATAAATAGCTTGCTTGCCTTTTCCTCTCAAATCGATGCCACAAAAAGTGAAGCCTTAAAGCTTAAGAGAAAGGGGAATTTACATTCTATTTTATGCTTTCATGTTTATTATTGATACATACTTTTACGGGCTCAAAACATATTGAAATACTTACGTATTTAATTAACAAATGTCGAAAACCTAGATTTCATGTTTTTTCTTGAGATAAACCTACGTGATGGACTACTTTACCAAAAAAACCTACGTGATGAACTCGCTCCACTTTAAATAAAAAACACGGTTGATTTGATATTTACATTTATTAGAAATTTATTCATATCATTATATTTCTCTCTAGGAAATTCAAGTCGACAACAACATTTGAAATAAAATAACAAATATAGCTTTAGATATGTGCGACGCATGGTTATCTTGTTAGTGCAAAATAAAGGGCAGAGCTTTATCATGAACCAACTAAAGATAGTTGCATATTAACAAATAAAACAATTAGTAAGTAATGGCTACCATGTGAATCAGGGATTGAGCATGAAACTTAATGATGTTGAAGATGTTAGAATTCGACACACAACACAATGAAAAAGAGTGTTTTAAAAAAAGGGTTTGAGAGCCAAGGATATATCCCGATTCACGGACTAGATTCGAAAAGCATTTCATTGTAATTAGCACATCGCATCTCTTCATTACATCCATTGGTTACAAGAGCAAAAGATAATAAACAACGATCGATATTCATGGACCCAAGCCAAAACTATTAATAAACTACGAATTTAAATTATAAAAGATCTTTGGTGTCTAGAGGCGCTGCCTCCTTGAGACCCTTGCCCCCAACAATGAAATTGGCAAGAGATAAAGAAAATACAAAATTAGGCAAGACATGATGCTAATATTTTCGATAGAAATAGGCCTCGGTATTTTAAAGTGAAAATTAACCTCATCTATAGTACAGAAGATACATTTTTTTTCATCCATAGAGGGATAAAAGACATTTATTTTCCATTTTCCATTTCTAGCTCAGTTTGTTTCACAAAAATAAATAATTTAAAATATATATATTTAAAAAATAATCATCCCCCAAGAATTCGCATCCGCATGAGGGACAGTGGAAAACCATGATAATCTTGTTCAACCTAAGCACAATGATGAGATAAAACTCCAAGAGCAGAGCAACGAGTCCCACTTCCAACACAGCACGGATGTGAAAGAATGTCACGATAGAAAGTCTTGCAATCTCAGCTTCGAAGAGGTCTTCTGGGAGTTCTCTCCAAATTTCTTAAGCTGCTCATGGTAACTATTCGATTCGGAAAACTCATTCGATTACAATGCCTTTTTTTTATTCTATTCCCGAATGAGTTTTAGAGAATCGGAACGTGTTTGATAAATGCATAAAATTTCTGTTTCAAAAAACTGCTTCTTTTCCCATTTTTTTCATTTAAGTCAAATAACTATGTAGTTAATTTGTAAAATTTCATCATAAATTGAAGACTAATTTCTAATGCGCACTAAAATAATTTAAAATACATTATTTTTTAGCATGTCATAAATGAAACAAAAATTTTAATATATGATGTTTGAAGTTCCATGAAGTATGGGTCAGGGTTCCCATATTAAGGACTCATTTTTTCTTTAAAAGTTGCGTTGTCTAAATATATAGAAACATCTTGTGATGCACGACTACGAATATGCGTGTTGGATGCCCTCATTTTCTGCAATATTTTTTGTAGGAGAGTGAAATTCATGAAATCTATGAAATTTAGGCCCAAATTTATGAAAATAAGGTCAAACTAGCCTAATCTAAGCTTCTTCTATTTTTTGAATTTTTTTAAATTTTTTGTTATTTTTAAAAAAAATTCCTATTTTTTGATTTTTTTTATTTGATTTGATTTGATTTTTATTAGTTAGAGGGAAAAGTGACGAGAAAATTAAAAAGAAAATGTGAGAAATGTGAGACTTCATTCTGTTTTGTTATTTTCAAAAGTGGTTCTTTTTCGAACTAACTTTTTTTGTGTTACGGATTTTGCTCTAAAAATGATTATGATTCTCTAAAACGATTACGGGAACAAAATCGAATCGAAATTATTTACGTTAGCAAACATCATTCTCATCTTTTATTGTTCTTGGAATGAGAATCGGAGAATCGAAATTATTTACGTTAGCAAACATCATTCTAATCTTTTATTGTTCTTGGAATGAGAATCAAAGAATTAAAATGGTTACCATGCAAACCTTATTGTTCCCTAACCTCAGGTGATTTGTCTTGCAATAAACATTAGAAGACGTGCGGGAACTCTATGCACACACAATACATAGGCATATCCATGAATTCAATAGACACTAGATAGTAACCAGAATTGTTCTGGAAAGGCATGTTCAAACATTCACTCGTCATTAGACAAAAACCAGCTCTTCTCAAAATGCAGTTCCACCATATACAACGGTGATAAACTGAAGAGTATTATCCAATAAAAAGGCTGCTCCTATGAAGTTAATAGACATGCACAATCAGAAGCAACGTTCGACGTGCCGTAAAAATAGAAGATGATGCTTAATACTTGTGTTAAATAACTTTTAGCAGCTAAACTTGCCGTAATTCTGTTTCTCCCAGTGACCGCACAAAGTCACATGGCATGTTGTAGAGAATCAAATACCTCCAAAAGATTTGAGGAGAACTAAAGGTGAACATACTAGATAGATTCCACATGACATTTAATTCCATTTGCATTTGAAACCGAGGATTTCATCTCTTAGGACTCAGATTTATTTTAAGCTCACGTTGCTTAGACAATTGATTTACCTTTTATAACTGTGGACTAAATGTAGACTATGATTAATCATAAAGTCTGCCCAAAGTTGCAAAACATGAGTCCCTGTCCTTCAGAATTCTACAAATTCATCTTCGAAAGATAGTAACAATGAAAGACCGCACAAGACAAAGGAATCCAGAAATATCAAAGACATAGTAGAGGTGGATTTTATGCGGAATTGAAAAGAAAAAGGGAATCATCAATTCATCACAATCTTGCTTTATAATATCATAATAGGATAACTTTATGTAACACTAGAAAGATACAGGGATCTAATGCATGCTATGAATTGAAAATTCTCCCTGAAAACACAATTATCTTTTAGAATGGCACAATCTGACTCAGGAAACACACTTAAATAGGACTACTTGATATCACTCAGTATCCTCGGGGAAAAGAACCGAACGCAGGAAGCGAGGAAACGTTTTCACCCTTGCAGCTGGAAGAACAAGACTATGCAATAACAGTTCAGCACAGTGCCCTTGGATATGAATAAGCAAGACAAGGCATCAATTTCTTCCCACGCGACAGCCAAAGTACCCAGCTACAATGGATTTTCGCAAAATAAAATTCAAGCAATACACCTAAAAATCAGAGTTCAAATTATGTAGTATGCATCTACCATATATAAAGTGAACTCAAATAGGATATTCCAAAAGTCCATTCATACCGGTAATCTTGGAGACAATATATGTCTGCAGGCGAATCAATTCGAACATAAACTCCACTTAGACTTGCACGGTTCTATCTATCAAACTACATAGATTATCTATTTCAAATCCAATAAATACCGACAGAGTCAGCCTCCTTCAACAAAGAATAAAACTCCCGGCCTAGGGCTCGTCTGGGACACTCCCGAAGACGAAGGGGGTCACACGGTTGTTGAGTTCAGGATGTCCCTCATGTCCCCAATCAGAGTTCATCCGGAAACAGTCGGACCGCACATAAAAGCTTCCCTGTGGCGTTGGCATCAAGTGGAACGTCTGAGGGCAGAATCACAGCAGAGCATTGCTAGCCTAAAAGTTAGCTCTTCTATGAAAATTCATCGGAGCGACAATTGGGTTCGCTATAAATCTTGTAAATAAATAAGGAAGGGATCACGAAGGTCATATTCAATCAACTAAATACCGTCTCATCCAAACCATCCTTCCACACTCGAAAAGAATTGAATAAAATAACAATGAATCCTTCGACCGAGAGAGAGAGAAAGAGAGAGGGGCAGGCCTGGGTGAAAAAGAGGGCGTCTTCCTTGCCGTCTAGCCGGATGTCGCCGTTGACGACGACGAACGCGCCGCCGTTGACGCCAGAGTTCAGGCTGACGATGGTGTCGATGTGGTGCTGGCACTGCTGGAAGGGAAGGGAGGTGAGTTTGGCGAGTATAGCCTCCTTGCCCTTGATCTTCCGGCCGTCGAAGATCAGCACTGAGTCATCCTGGTACAGGTTCACCAAGTCCGCCCGGTTGGCATCGAACGTCCTGTAGTAGTTCTCCTCCACGAACCGCTTGGCCGCCGCTTCTAGATCCATCTTTTCTCGATCGATCGTCGTCATCTCTCCTTCTGGATCTGCTTCGATGCTTCAGACCCACGCCATGCAGAGACGGGTACCACAAGAGGGAAAGCCCTAGGGCAAAACGAATCTATCTTTGAGGGTGGAGAGTTTGGGGTTTGTTTTGTTTTCCTCCCGACTGACCCGCAACAGGTCGGTATAAGGACGAAAAAACCGGGTTTTTCTTTTCTCTTTTTATCCATTTATGTGTTGCCTTTTGCCTGTGTCTGGTCTATTGCAAGTACTCACAAAGGGCAACCCTCCTCGTTGAAGAACGTGGGCCATCGTAAATAATAATCCATACGAGATCAAGCGCGATGTGCCCCCCACACTCTTAATTATTCTGTTTTTGTTCATTTTTGTGAATGCTTTAGTATTATTATTTTTTAGGCTAATTATCCGCAACCATGGGGTTTTTTTTTCAATTTGATTTTTTTAAAAAAATATTTACGAATTTATTTTTTTTAAAAAAATATTTACGGATTTGGTGCCTTTCGGCACTTGTAGTGCCGAGCGAGGGGTGGGTCCCCCGGTCGCTCGGCAATTGAACTGCGAGCGAAAGAAGGGCCCTCTCCCTCCCTCGCTCGGCCCTGCCGCCTCGGGGAGGACAGGGTGGGAGCCCCTACCCTCGCTCGACAGTTCTATTGTCGAGCGAGGGCACTTCTTGCTTCGTCGAACGTCTCTTACATACACTTTTGTCTTTTCATTCACTTCTCTGTTTCATTTTTAAGAGAGCGAAGAGCAGCGCCACAACAATTTTCCCAGTTCCTACACGAGCAAGTTCTTTCTCTATATTTAAACTTCTTCTTGCCTTTCTCTCTTTCGCTTTCGATCTTTGATTTGTTTCTCATTTTCGATTCGGTCGTTTTCTCTCTCTTTTTCCTTCGGACGGATGTTATACATTGAGAAAAGCTTGATCCGAGTATTGTGCATAGACAAGTGTAGAGTCCGGTGGGGCCTCTCTCCATGCTTGATTAAATTCGCGGTGATTGTCTCACAATACTCCGACCTATGCTACCTTATTAATGTGTATCCTCTCAATATCGAAAACGCTATCCCCAAAATGGCTTTTGCTGCCATTCAAACGCTTTTCTTTATAATTAAGTATGAATTATTTTATATGTTGTTATTACTACGTTTTTATGTTAATGTGTTCGTAATATTGAAATTAATTCGATACTTTCTCTTGACGATTTCAGCTCCTCATTCGGTCTCGCACGCTTTCTCGATAATTTAAGGTAAATTTCGTTGTAACTATTTTTTACAATTTCGTAAATGTAGATTTATTTATGTGGTTATTATTTATACCTGAATCATGTATATTACTTATAGGTTGTTAGTAATTTATGTTAATTTTTTGCGAATGCTTTAATAATAGTTATAATGTTTACGAATTTAGATATTATTTAAAAATATGTACTGCTTTATCTCATTTTCTTGTCGGATCTACTCTAGATCTTTCTATTTTTTGAGTTTTTATGCACGAGATCTACGGATCTTTTCTTGTAATCTTTACATTTTATGAATAAAATTGTGAAGTTTCATCTTATATAAGTTGAATATCCACGGATCGCGGAAGCCCCCCTCCTACTCTGTGGCGTCTAAGGCTTTGTCTTCTACATTATGCATTTTATTTATGTACTCCATATTGCATATCTTTTAAAGAATATTCAAAACATAGTCGGATCTCGAGTATTGTGCATAGACAAGTGTAGAGATCCGTGGGCCCTCTCCACTGCTTGATTAATTTCACAAGTGATTGTCTTTGTCACACAATAATCGTGATTTTAACTTACTTTGTATATCTTTTAAAAGAATTATAAATCCCAGATGGCCTCCTACGTGATCTCGATATAATGTTTACGAATTTAGATATTGTTTAAAAATATTTACTGCTTTAGGATTTTAAAATAAATTTTTGGGAAAATAACAAAAAAAAGATTATCAAATGGCATGGCACGAGAAGCACGGGCTAAATTTGACATGATTAAAAAAATTTAATGAGATTAGGGCGAATTTTTTTATTTGCCCTATCTCCTAGTATAATATTGTGTTCTCCTTCATGGCTTTCTCTAGCGGCTCTATTAAAAAAAAAAAAGATTAGCAAATGGAGCCGCTAGAAAAAGCCATGAAGGAGAACACGATAACGTACTTGGAGATAGGATAAATAAAAAATTTGCCATAATCTCTTTAATTTTGTTTTTATTCATTTTTGCAATTATGTCCGTATTAATTTCTAGGTAATCGGATGGCCCGAGAATCACGAACAAATTTGACCTGGTCTAAAAAATATTATTTTAAAATAATTTCAAAATTCAAATAATAAAAAATCAAAAAAATAGAAAATTCATTAAAAAAATATTTTAAAATTATATAAAATTAGAAAAAATCGAAAAAAATAGTAAATGGCCACAATCAACCGGCCATGGACTATTGTGGGTAAATGGTCCCCGAATTTTTTTAAAAACAAAATTGCCCTTCCGCAAAATCTCTTCCAAAAAATTTCAAAAATTTCGAAATATAGGAAAGAACCACAATCAATCGGCCAAATCTTAATTTGGGTAATTTCACTTTTTGTGCTTTCGAAAATGATGATTTTTCCCCTTCGACAAATTAGCTTCAAAATGTTTTCCGATTTGCCCATGCACTTTAATTATACATTCTCTAAGCCCTTAGGCTATACCATACATTTTTCATGATATATTGATTTTTATAATATTAATTTGTTAATAAACAGATAATGTTTACTTAATAATTTGTAATTTCTTTATTTAGCGAATGTCATCTACATTGTTTGCGGTTGTATAAGGGGGGAGGGTAGAATAGTGCAAAAAGAATATGGACATGATTATGAAGGCGAACAATATATCATGTTCGAATTTGCAAACATATTGACATTTGATGAATTACGTGGTACAATAGAGTGCGCGTTGAATATAGCACCAAACCAATATATTGATAAGCTGATATATAGATTTTCGATTTTAACACCGGATTGTGTCATGTGTGACATTACGGAGGTGCATGATGATGGTACCGTTAGGATGATTAAGCAATTTGCACTTCGGACCGGTGCTACGAGATTTTTACGATTTTATGCAACCATAGTGAACACCAAGTGATAGATGATTTAGGCGGGGAAGGTTCTAATATTGGTGAAGATAACGTTGATGTGTATAATCAGCACGTGGATCCCTATCATAATGATGATCATGATGGAGATGATAGCGATGAAGAAGACGATAATTGGATAAACACCGATGACAAAGTGATGATGAAGATGTCAAAGGTGATAATATGGAGGCTTATTACAACACCCATTGCAGCAATCCCATCTTGCTATTGGTACATCCGCCGCCTTATTCGAGAGATTAACTTTGATGTGATGCAAGTCGATACAAGAGTCAAGCCGGGGCGTATGTTATTTGATCCATCAAAAGAATTTGATGTTGGCATGTTATTTTCATCGCGGGACGCATTCTCTGGCTGCAAAAAAGAGTATTCTCTAATAAGAAATCGTCACTTTCGCAGCGATGTCACAAATAAGTCACAATATGTGATAAAGTGTGGTAATCGGAATGGACCCTTGTGATTGGAGGCTCCGCACGTCTAATAAAACGGGTACCCTATTTTGGAAAATAATTAAGTACAATGGGCCATATACATGTAGTAATCCTTAAATATCACGGGATCATCGACAACTTGATCGAGATATATATATAGCCAAATAAAAGCAATGGTGACTTGCCCAACTAGATATCGAAATTAAGGCATTGATGGCGAGAGATTCAAGACCACTGCACTTCGAACCTACTTACCGTAAAACACTGGGCGGCTAAACAAATGGCCATTGCCGAAGCTTTTGGAGGATGGGATGAGTCGTACGGTATGTTGAGAAAGTTCATGAACGAAATGACGGTAAAGAATCCAGGTTCTCATTTTGTGATCGATGATCACATGAATGTAGATCAAAACTGCACCGTTTTCAACCGGATGTTTTGGACTTTCAAGCGACGATTGAAGGCTTCGCAAATTGTCGACTGTGATATTTGTTGATGGTACCCATTTGTGCGGAAACACCGATGAACGCTCCTTGTAGCGGCTTCACTTGATGACGACAATCATTTATTCCCGTTGGCATTTCTTTGTGATCGATCGGGAAGATATTGATAATTGGACTTGGTTTGTGACTCATTGCGGAAATATGTCACTAGCAGGGGACAATATTTGCGTAATATCGAGCCGGCATATTGGGATTAAAAGAGTAATGGAGACAGCGGGGTGGCGTCCTCCATATGGCCACCATAGATATTGCGTTTGGCATCTTGTAAGTAACTACAATTAAACATTTCAAAAATGCCGAAGGCAAAGACCTTATTGAGGCGGCGGGTAAATTTTGAAATTTTAAAAATTGAAAAAAATACATGTTCATAAATTTGATAACAAAGTACTAATTATTTTTGTAATGTACATCTTACGCTAATCAACAACGAAAGTTTGATCGCATTATGAAAGAAATTAGGGGTATGGATGCACGCACAGATTGCATGGTGTGACGAGATTCCAAGGGATAAATGGACGAAGGCCTATGATGGAGGGAGGAGATAAGATCGATGACAACAAATTTAGTTGAATCGATCAATGGCATGTTGAAGGGTTACCGTGGTCCGCATAAACGGCTATGGTGGAGAAAATATTATATCGGTTGGTCCACTATTTTGACACAAGAAAAATGATGTACATGATGCAAAAGAAACAAGGACATGCATTTACACATTTTGCGGGTTAGGCGCTCGGGAGAAATAATCAACGTGCGCATAGGCACGAAGTGATGTGTTTCGACTCGATAGAGGGATATTCGAGGTTAAAACCGGACACAACGGATCCGGAGGATCGGGGGGCCAAAAACGAGATAGGCGCTAGACCTGCGAACGTGCACATGTGGAAAATTCGATGGGATTAAAATACCATGTTCCCACGTAATTGCGGCATGTCAAGCATATGGAATTGATTACGAGCCGTATGTAGATGAGTGGTATACGGCTGGATAAAATCCTTCAATGCTATCAATATATGTTTTATCCGTTGGGACATATTGGTAATCTTGAACCCGACGCGCTGCCATTAGTGCCAAATTCGAGCCGCATTAGGACGAAAGGAAGGCCCCGTGCATCACGGATAAGTAATTAGATGGACCGGAGGACACCGGGCAATAGCACTTCTCGTATCCAACATAAATTAGGGCAAGAGCACTTCTCGTATTCAAAATGCATACATTCTTAACAAATATGTCCCGTTAGCTTCTATCCAATACAATTGGGATGATTGATGTGTGATTTGGATTCGACGTAAAAATCCAACATAAATGGGTGCACTAGCTAACTAATGTCGTTTGCTTAAAAAACAAATGGCAATGGGGGGTAATATGCATCTTCCATTGATGGGGATGGAGTAGCTAATGTTCCCGGTGGTCCTAGTCCTAAGGGAACACATCACATTGGTGAACCTCCCTCCTCGTCCCGAGAGGATCCATGTTATATTAGGGGGTGTAAAAAAAGCCCGCGCCAGGCGGGCTGCCCGGCCTAACCCGACCCGGCCTGAAAATTCACTTAATTTTCAGGCCGGGTATGTACTCGGGCCTAGTCGGGCCGGCCCGCCCGCCGCCCGACTTTTTTAACACCCATATTTTCTTTTTAGTTTAATTTATTTTTCTTTTTTCTTTTTATATTCTTTCATTTGATGGGTTTGTTAATTGATTTTAATTCCAAAAAAAAAAAAAAAAAAGAATTAGGCCAAAATCCTGCGGCCCGACCCGCCCGCCGGGCCCTGGTCAAGCTTGGTACTATTCCGTTTTGGGCCGGCTCGGGTCGGGCCGAGACTCGGCCTGTTGACCACCCTATGTTGTATGACTATGAGCTTTCCCTTCAGGACATTTTCTATCTAGTTAAAAAAAAAAAAAGCAAATTTCTATCCCCCAAAAAAAAAAAAAAGCAAATAAAAGAGAACATCTCTATTTTTTATTTTTTGGTTGGGAATGGGAAACTCATTTTTAACCACACCCATTTCACGTCTTGCCTGGGTTAGTTGCTATTATTGTCGTACATCTTTAATTTTACAATTCAAACGACATTAAATCAAGTCAAATTTTGATGAGAATCTTAACTTATTTTTTACCCGATTTATTAGAATATCTCATTTTAATTGTCGACTAGGAAAAGAATAAAAAAATGTTACGAAATTTGTATTAACCACATTAAGGATAAGTTCAAGACACATACGGCTCCTAACCCTATTTTGACTCGTGATCAATCTATAGATACTAATAATTAGGGAAGCAATGTCACCAAATCACCTGTCATAACAGGAAAACCGTATCTAATATTAGAAAGATACAAGGATCTAATGCACGCTATGAATTGAAATTCTCCCCGAAAACACAATTACCTCTTAGAATGGCAAAATCTAGGAGACACACTTAAATAGGACCGCTTGATATCACTTAGTATCCTCGGGGAAAAGAACCGACATGCAATCATTCTCGCTGCCCTTTTAGCTGTGAGAACAAGACTATGCAACAACGGTTGGAACACAGGCGCCTTGGACATGAATACGCAAGACAAGGCATCAATTTCTTCCCACGTGACGACCAACGGACCAAGCTACAATGGGCTTTCCAAAATGAAAATCTGAACAATACACATATAAATCGAGTTCAAGCTATGCAATCTTGGAGATGCATCTACCATGTATAAAGCCAACTGAAACAGGAAATTCTTTCAACCAAAAAACAAAAAAGGAAATTCTAAATAGAAAACTTTAAAGCCCATTGTCGCGACCTAAAAAGAAAATAAACAAGTTTATCATTTTTGGGCTAATGGATTATCGAAGTTAATTAATTAACTAACCTAACTCGGACTCTCCCAAGTCCATACCAAATCGCAACTTAAGGTTTGAATGATTAACATGCAATGTGATTTGAATTTGGAGTCGCCACTAATCATTTTCGGTAGGTCGATTAGAAACCTAAATAAAATAGCGGGAGAAAACTATCTTATTTCTGCGAACCAGAGATTAAGAGTCCGGGGACTTGATTACATTATAACTAATGCCCTTTCGGTACCTTAAAATTCATGAAAAAATAATGGATTTGACAAATTTGATGAATTCTACTTGAAGATCAAAGAATCAATTTTTTTGGGTTTTTCTTCCCTTGACATTTTTTGAAATAAAGAAATCACATGAAATTAGGATGAAATAGGTTCAAGATTACTCCCCAATTTGAACTCGTGCACCAAACTTATGCTCCGGGCTTGTCTTGATCATTGAACCGATTTGGTGACTCGTTAGACCGAGAAATCTCTTGGTCCTATCTCTCCTTGACGCTTCTTTCTCATCTCGCTAGAATTCCATTAGGCGCAATCTGGGCATTGATATTTTTTCCCTTTTGCTCTCCTTCTATTCTTGACATCGTTGATATGCATTGTTATTTAACATAAAAACGTAGAGAGAAAAATCGGTGTAGAAAATCTGAGCTAATTTGTATTCGAAATTAAAGAAAGTTAGGGAATCACTTAACTTTTTTTGTTGCGAAGCTTGAACGATGGTGATGAACTTGTGGCTTGTGTTGATGGGTGCGAGAATTGGCAATGGTAGCACCGAGCTTCAAAACACTCAAGCCCTCTCAAAATTCTCTCCAAATTTTTTCTCAAGAATTCTCTTTTTCCTCTCTAAAGAATTCCTCTCAAAAAACTCTCTCAATTCCCTTCCACTCCAAAAACCTCTCTCAATTCTCTTTCACTCCCAAAAACTCTCTCAATTTTATAGGCAAAATTCTTCATCCTTCATTCTTCATCTTCATTTCCTCACCTTCCACTTTCATCTTCCTTTCTTCATCTTCATCTTCTTTTCTTCGTCTTCATTTCCCCACCTTCCATTTTCATCTTCTTTTCTCCATCCTCATCTTCTCTTCTTCATCTTCATCTTCTCTTCTCCACCTTCATTTCTCCATCTTCCATTTTTATCTTCTCTTCTTCATCTTCATCTTCCTTTCTTCATCTTCTCTTCTTCATCTTCATCTTCCTTTCTTCATCTTCCATTTTCATCTTCTCTTCTTCATCTTCCTTTCACCATCTTCCTTTCCCCATCTTCTTTTGGTATTTGCAATGCGATCCCTGAAGTTTCAAGTATTTGCAATACTGTCCCCTGAAGTTTTGAGTATTTGCAATACAATCCCCGACGTTCGAGTATTTGCAATACGGTCCCCGAGAAAATATTTCTTTCAAGCCCGAATCTTCTCGGTGCATTTTTTCATCCCATGCCTAGTCTAGACCCTTGTTAAATTAAGCTCAAATTATATGCCAATGCTAAATGAATATGTGAGATGATTTTTGTTTAGAACTAAAATTAGTTCTAATTTTTATGCAAAAAATATATTAGTCAAAATTTAGGCGTCAAGTGCCCCTCTTTGAGTGGAGGCTCGTAGAGGTTCCGCTCAAAGACAGTGAATCCTGAATTTTGACGGTGCAAATTATGGATGAACTTTTTTTTTGCGGGAGTTTTAATCCCATTTTTTGTAATGAAGTGATGCGTGATATGCAAGATCGTAAATAACATGTGTCATAATTTCTCTTTTCCATGTTAGAGAAACTCCGCACATGGATCGCATACGAGAATACCTGTTTTACCAAATACCTCATAAGTGGTGATTCCCTTAATTTCCAAGTTTCTTGCAAACACGAGGACCTTAAGGTATTTGGCCTATCCGTTATCGAGACTTTTCCCTAATGCGAGACAGCGCAAGATATGTGTATCCTTCCGGATCACAAGAGCTACGTCGTTGTGAGTCGAAAGAAGTAGAATCAAGTTCACAAGAGCTACGTCGTTGTGAGTTGATTAAATGTCGAAATCGCCGGTGCATATGTCTTCACGATTCGACAAAGGGGAACCAAAATCTTAAGAGCTACGTCGTTATGATTTGGTTCGGATCAAAATCACGGGTGCTTATGTCTTCGTGATTTGATAAAGGAGCCGAGAATCATAAGAGTTATGTCATTATGACCGACTAAAGGTCAAGATCACCGAGCATATGTCTTCGTGATCCGAGAAAGGGGAACCAAAATCTTAAGAGCTACGTCGTTATGATTTGGTTTGGATCAAAATCACGGGTGCTTATGTCTTCGTGATTTGATAAAGGAGCCGAGAATCATAAGAGCTATGTCATTATGAGCCGACTAAAGGTTAAGATCACCGGTGCATATGTCTTCGTGATTTGAGAAAGGGGAACCAAAATCTTAAGAGCTACGTCGTTATGATTTGGTTTGGATCAAAATCACGGGCGCTTATGTCTTCGTGATTTGATAAAGGAGCCGAGAATCATAAGAGCTATGTCATTATGAGCGACTAAAGATCAAGATCACCGGTGCATATGTCTTCGTGATTTGAGAAAGGGGAACCAAAATCTTAAGAGCTACGTCGTTATGATTTGGTTTGGATCAAAATCACGGGTGCTTATGTCTTCGTGATTTGATAAAGGAGCCGAGAATCATAAGAGCTATGTCATTATGAGCCGACTAAAGGTCAAGATCACCGAGTGCATATGTCTTCGTGATCCGAGAAAGGGGAACCAAAATATTAAGAGCTACGTCGTTATGATTTGGTTTGGATCAAAATCACGGGTGCTTATGTCTTCGTGATTTGATAAAGGAGCCGAGAATCATAAGAGCTATGTCATTATGAGCCGACTAAAGGTCAAGATCACCGGTGCATATGTCTTCGTGATCGAGAAAGGGGAACCAAAATCTTAAGAGCTACGTCGTTATGATTTGGTTTGGATCAAAATCACGGGCGCTTATGTCTTCGTGATTTGATAAAGGAGCCGAGAATCATAAGAGCTATGTCATTATGAGCCGACTAAAGATCAAGATCGCCGGTGCATATGTCTTCGTGATTCGAGAAAGGGAACCAAAATCTTAAGAGCTACGTCGTTATGATTTGGTTTGGATCAAAATCACGGGTGCTTATGTCTTCGTGATTTGATAAAGGAGCCGAGAATCATAAGAGCTATGTCATTATGAGCCGACCAAAGGTCAAGATCACCGGTGCATATGTCTTCGTGATGCGAGACCGAAATCATAAGAGCTACGTCGTCATGATTTGATAAGATGTCAAAATCGCCGGTGCATATGTCTACACGACGACGGGAGAGGCATATTGCACGAATTGAGTCTAACAACTATCATCGGAGGAGTTGTTAATTTGAAAATGGGTTCAGAAAACTTACCTGGGTTCTCCGAACGATTAATCAAAGAACGAAACAGATCGCTCGTATCGTACATGGTAGGCATTTGCCAGGGAGAACTTGCTCATTCAATAATCCTTGCATGAATTTCGAGACCTTGGGAGGGACATCGAACATCGGGAATGTATTACCCATCATAGAATGTCGAGGTAACATGCGCAAACATATTCAACATGTGCATAATGCAATCACTCACACTATGGTTTATGCATAACCATTCTATCAAGTTTGCATTATCAATCCTGTCCAGGGATGTTCTCACATTATGAATACCTCGAATGTGAGCCGAATGGGGGGGACTTCGATCCGAAATGGTTTTCTCTCACTCTCAAGAAAAGTTATTTATCCCGTCTCGCAGGATTCAAAAGAAATCACTCAATCTTTCCATCATCGCATTCGATAAGGATCCGAGTAATCTCGCAATTGATACGACCGAGCCGATCTCGGAGGTCTTGATTAGGACCGTAATGAGGGCTAGGTCAAAGGTTTACAAAGGGGACTCTAGTTGAGTCAAGGCTCTTTGAAATGAATTCCTTCGTCATCTCTCCGGGTTTACAAGTCAAGAACCCCGCAAAAATGAGAGAGAAGTAATCTTGCTCGAACTTCTTCGAGTGATGCTTAAAATCATTGAACTCCACATTAATTCAAGTGCCCTAACCAGAAAAGGCTTTTAAAGGGTTGTAATGGAAGTAATGATTTGGGGGACCGAGAAACGAAAGGGTTCGTTTTGGCTTAGAAGATGTTTGAGAAGGAGCTTGATGTTGGTGATCATTACAATCTTGTCACCGATCGTGGCCTTCTAGGATACCATCATTGCTCGAGGATGGTATGAACTCAAGATTGCATTTGCAATTTGACACTTCATGGAGATTTTTCTCTCAACCCTTTTAGGATATACAGGAAAATTGTGCATTCAAGTTCGAAAATATTCTACAAATGAACAATGAATTGAAAGGGCATTGGCCTTGCTTTTGGTAGGCACTTTGCTTTTTAAATGCCCAGGAGTTTTTTGTGGAATCAACTTTTCCTCTTTCTTCTCCCTTTTTTTTTTTTTACTCCCAACTCTCTTTTACTATTGCATCTTGATGAGTTCATTGGGAGATTTCCTATCGATCCAGCTTTTCGGGTCCTTCTACTCAAAGATAGACCATATTTGCTTTGGGACAACAATGATCACCAATGAGGGCTTTTAGAAATGAATTTGCGAGGCTCAAATGGATTGTGCAAATGGATATAGATATGTGGGATAGAAAAAGAAATGCTCTTCGTCACCCTAAGGCACTTGAATTAAAGCGCAAGTACAATGCAAAGAACCACCCGAAGATTGATGTTAGTCCAAGCAAGAAGATTTCTAACCATTTGTCTCGTGATGCTGATGGAATTACCTCTGTTTTGCCCCAATGTGGGGTGGTTCTTGACAGGGGTTGTGGAAGTGAAATCTCCGCTCAAATGGGTTGATCAACGGATAACTTGCAGTGTTTAGGGTAGAGAAATGAACGCCTCCATCACTTCGATTATCGTACCTTTCGCGAGAAAACTCTTTACCTCGGGGAATGCGGAATTTTGCCACCGTTCATCTCGCCTGAAAAAATTGGACGTGTTTGGGAAAGTATTGCCTTTCATCATCCCGTCATGCCCCTTTCCGTACATTCGATGTATCTTATATAGTTCATGTTCCTTATTCGAGTTGGTAAATTAAACATGAGGAACAATCATGTGCAAACTATGCAGTGTATGAGTGTTTTCGAAGCATATAAAATGCAGTAACTTTTTATCTTGGCGGACAAAGTTCGCAAGTACATAAAAAATTTCTTAGGGGCGTGGATCGTAAGTTGCCCCTGCTCATGCAAATGCGTTGCAAAACTTCATTGTCTCGCTTCGAGACATGAGATTGTCAAAGGCTCCAGGAATTTCTCATTTCATTAATTTTTCGGGGAGATGGGATACTTCTCTATTTGAATGACGACCCCCTGTAAAAATCAAAAGGGAAAGCATCAATGTACGTCCTCATGTTCTAAAAGAGTTGAAACGATACCACTTTACTCATGTACGTATTCCTTGCGAACTTTGAATTGAAAAGATCGATTCATCTGGATCGGATCGTATGTCCGGGACGTTATCTCTCCCGGTTCTATAACCGTGCGGTGAGCTTCGATCCGCAAAGCAAAAAGTTTTTATTAATCTTTGTACATTGATGCCAAATCCCGGGATCGACCACTGGGCGCCTCGGACCACCGTCATTCCCCCAACTACTATGCTTGCGGTGTTGTTGGCGTCCACGGGTGGTTCGCTTTTGTTATATTGTTCTCAAAGCGGTTAGCAATCTCCCGTGGAAAATAAAATAAGCTTAACTTAGAGTTTGAAACGACTGAGAGCCAATTGGGACGATACGGAGTTACCGATCTTTGAGCCCGCTTGGTGTTTTACTTGCATTCTCCCAAGTAAGGCTATTCGAATCTCTCTTTACGGGCGTCCGGGGCGTCGTCCACAAATTGATTTGCTACAGGCCTAGCTTAATAAGGAACTTACGCATTTGATAAGAGAGGAGAAAAATTCGCCCTTTAACTCTAGGCAAATTCTAGACAACTAGAAAGTAAAAAGTATCCCACACAGGGGAACTATACATGGAATTAAAGGAGTATTCATACGAGATTGGTTCCACCTCTTTGCTTGGCTATTCCAATGATTGGCTGATTTTGTCTTGGATCATACACCAACGATCGTTGTTTGAGGATCCATAATCACTTACTTCGGATCACAACTCGGAGGTCTTTCGACTCCGAACCGGGCGACCAAGGCGGTGAGCTCATCATCAAAGTAACCTTTTGATTTTTCGGGCAATTGATACTCGATTTGGGCATTGTTACTTGCTAACACCGGCGACGATTTTCCACTTTGTTTTTGCCGTGAGCGGTCCGACTCCTTGAGCTTGAGCCTCCGCCGTCGCTCGGGAACTCGTAGGGATGATCAACCGGTCCGCTTGCTAGAACCACCAATGGAAGGTCGGTATGGCCGGTATTCTTGATTGGGAAGTGGTCGGGTACTTTTTGCTCTGTAAGTTTTCCTGGGATTGATCTTCCAATCAACTTTGCTCTGGTCGCCTTGGTTCCAAGCTACATCATGCTTCTTCACTTATCTCTAAATCATGTGAAGGTGATTTGTGACACTTCGTAGGGTGAGTCCGTCTCATATTCATCATTTTGAGTACAGCCATTGGTCGTGCTGAATTGATTCCTAACTGTCGAACTGCCTCGATGAATATAGAATGAAGCTCGGCGGACCAAAGGGGCCTTTTCTTTCCGACAAAATCGTCGTAGTAAGTTTGGCCATAGTTCTTTTGTTCGAGTAATTGCTTCCTTACAACAGCTTTGCCAAATGTTTTGGAGCACTCGAACGTTGAGACCGGCTTCTTTAGGATGCCCTGAGCACCATGCAATATGGCCCTCGTTATGAATCACTGATCATCACTTGCGATGTGACGATGACCGGTATATTCAACTCGGAATCAATGATCTTTAAGAGACCGAGACCGTCCATATCGATCCCTACCATGGCTGTGACGACGATGTCAAAATCATATTTATCGTGTCTCGGCTCCTCTAAGGCTTCCGTTGCTTTCACATAAGCTGAAATCCTATACATGCACTTTCTCGGCATGGCAACGAGGATCGAGAGGGAAACGGGGTTACCATCAATGGCCATGACTCGCGATCCTCGGGATAGGAGGCTTCCCATACTTCCGCCCTGGAATGTACGCATACTTATTTTCCTTTCAAAACCTTCCATATGTAGACCGAAAAATGGGTGTTTCGACTAGAGACTGGGCTTTAGATGTTCTTTGGACTTGCAAAGACAAAAGCGACGATGGTCTTTCGTGACGAGTTCGGAGGTGCATGGGGACTTCAAGTTCTTTATAAACTTTTTCGATCCATTAGTCTCGCAGACAGCCTTTTCTCTCCTTTTCGGTCCTAGTGCATTGAATCCATTTCGTAATAACTCTTACCTCCCGCTCAATCCGTCGTTCTTTTTTTACTTTTCCGATATGGAGGAGCCCTCAAATCTTTTCACTTTCCCTACGAACGAGGCGCTTATTTCCTTCTTCAAATCTTTTCGCTTCCTCCTACGAACGAGGCGATTATTTCCTTCCTCAAATCTTTTTGCTTCCTCCTACGAACGAGGCGGTTATTTTCCCTCCTCAAATCTTTTCGCTTTCTCCTACGAACGAGGCGATTATTTGCCCTCCTCAAATCTTTTCGCTTTCTCCACTAACGAGGCGGTTATTTCCCTCCTCAAATCTTTTCGCATTTACTTACGTGAAGGTTTTCAATGCTTAGTCAAATCCGGCGAGGAATTCACGCATTTAAACATGATGATGTTCGTGGATAGTACTTGTTCTTTGCCCCTGGATTAAAAGAAGAATGTCTCACATGGGGATTTTGTAACAAACAGTACATTCATTCATACATGTCACTACTTCTCTTGAGGATTCGTAAGGGCTGGCTAGTAATGCTCGAAAAAGCGATATTTTGAGAGCCCATAATAAAAAACTAAAGCTTCATGTAGGCTACACATTCGGAGTTCCATCGGCGTTGAATTGGCTGGTGTGACATCAAGGAAACTCCAATTGTAGTGATGCATGTCTCTTCCCTCGAAGGGCATCGGTTACGCCTCTGCAAGAACGACTTTCTCGGGATGTATCTCCAATGAAATTGGATTGTACGAGAGCTTGCTCAGGGTGATGAGAATCGTGAATGAGCATTTTCAATGCTCGAGATGTGGTTCATCGAGGAACACGTCACCAAAGGAGATGGGGCCGCTACGCACATGGCAAACCGCGGTGTTGATAGCATCCCTATACCTCTTGTTCTGCTCGCCAAGCTTTTCACTTTCTTCCCTCGAAACGTAAGTTCATGACTTTCATTTTTAACCTTCAATCGGGTCCGCTTGTTTTGAAACCAAAACTTGACCTTCAAGGGCTCCATTCCTATCATCCGGCTCAATTCATTTTTGCGTCTCCTATTCACGTAAGAGCACTCCTTGAAGGCAGCTTCGAGCACTTTGATTTGATATTTTCTTTTACAGGGTTATCATATTGCCCGCTGCCATTGTTGTTCTTTGTCGAGATCTTGAATTTCACTGCCAAGAGAGTTGGGTTTTACGGCTTCGGCGTTGGATCGATCTCGAAATCCAAGGTTCGCTTTCGGGGGATGTCTAGGTTGGTTGCCTCCGGTAAGTGCTTGATGGCCTCTAAACATGTTGGATTGAAATACCTCTTACCGCCTTTTGTTCACTCTATTCTCCGATGTATGCTTACTCTCTCCAAATTCTTTCGAGTAATCGGGTATGTTCCAAAGCCTCCCTTTAAACGCGGATGAAAATCACTAAGCCGACGTTTTTCCCAAGATTTCGTGTTTCCCGCCTTGTCTTATTTTTTCAACGTGATGGGACCCCGAATCCACTCGCACCGATTTTCTTTTCTTGATAACCATGCTTGTCTCCCATTCAGTTTTCAATCATGGTAGGACTTCAACTCTTTTCGTAACTTTTCGGATTTGTGAGGCTCGAGATCACGGATTGACGATAGATCCAGGATCCAATGAACGAAGCGCCCGTAGTTTTACCCGAGTAACTAACATGGCTCCGCAAGAATTGTTGTTTCTTCTCTCGGAAAGTATGCTTGTCTCCCACTTGGTTTTCAATCATGGTGGGACTTCAACTCTTTTCGTATCTTTTCAGATTTGTGAGGCTCGAGATCACGGATTGACGATAGATCCAGGATCCAATGAACGAAACGCCCTGTAGTTTTACCCGAGTAACTAACGTGGCTCCGCAAGAATTGCTGTTTCTTCTCTCGGAAAGTATGCTTGTCTCCCACTCGGTTTTCAATCATGGTGGGACTTCAACTCTTTTCGTAACTTTTCGGATTTGTGAGGCTCGAGATCACGGATTGACGATAGATCCAGGATCTAATGAACAAAACGCCCTGTAGTTTTACCCGAGTAACTAACGTGGCTCCGCAAGAATTGCTATTTCTTCTCTCGGAAAGTATGCTCGTCTCCCACTCGCTTTTCAACATAGTGGGGTCCTCAAATCTTTTCGTAACTTTTTCGGATTTGTGAGGCTCGAGATGGTAGATCCAGTGATTCACGGACGAAAGCGTCCGTAGTTTTGCCCGAGATAATTAACTCGGCCTCCACAACAATTATTGCTAGGACTTTTCCCGCCCTTTTAAATTGGGATTTAACGCCGAGACAATTATCACTTTCATATCTTCATCTCCAACCTTCTAAGCACTCTTTTGCATCCACTCTTTTTTAGCCACTTCAACAACAATGGCTTCCCTTTCTCGCATACGCCTTCTCGCTGAAGTTTTGGCCAAATGGGAGAAACTTTATAATCTCCTAGGCCAGGGCTACTCTTATATAGCCAACCATCCGGAAGCCGAGCGAGATTCGTCTTATGTTTAGGGATATGGACACCGCTTCCATTGAAGGTACCAAGTTAGAGGAGGAATACGAGGATCTTCCCCCACCATCTTCACTAACTTCCCGGAGGCTTACCATGTTGCTCATCAACATGTTACTTTGGCCCACCTTGTGAAGACACGCTATCGGGATCGGTCGACAGCTTGGTGTTGGCCATTCTTGTAGCCGACAATTATAAGAAGGCCCTTGACTATGGTAATGAACAAGTCTCCCCGCCGATTCGTGAGAGGGGAAACTTGGTGGGATGTTTGGCCATGTCCCGGGACCATCTTCGAGCGCGATCCGCTCAATATTGTTTTAAAATTTCAATGCACATGGATGGAAGAAAGGCTGGACGATCCGACCCTGGACATAGCCCGCGGGAGAATGCTGATCCATGACCTCGGAATTTGCTGCCTTGAGCATCACGAGGACAAGGTAGCCAACCTCAAAGAGAAATGTGAGCTCCTCCTCTTTAAGTTGGCGGATCTCGATTCTCGGAGGCGATCGGTGTAGGCGGAGCATCAACTGTATGGAGAGTCGGTTAAACTCCTTTGTGATGCTCATTAGGGCTCGGTTTGGCTTTACATTCCCACCCCGTTGATCTATTTGTAAGGCTTTCCGATGAATGAAATGAATGCAAGTTTTTACTCATTTCATCTTGGTCGTCATATTTGTTTCGCAAGATAACCCCTTTTACTCTGCGAATATGTAAATCTCACGCTCCCGATGGTCAATTTAATTGGGCCGAGAGGCTCCCCCATTCGAAACAATCTCTCAACAAAGATTAGTAGCGAGGAAACAAACGAATGCTCAAGGAATTTCCACTTCATTTGAAAATATCGAGGCCGAACTTTTTTGTTGAATGATTTAGCAACTCTCTGGCGATAACACCGGCCATGACATACAGCCTCTTTTTTTTTCGTCGATCGATTCAATTGGCTTGCTCTCTGCTGGATCCATTCAGCTTCCGTCGCCTAGCTTGAGACAAGTATACGTAAGGAAGGAATTTCCACTTCAACCGGTAGAACAGCCTTCATTCCATATACAAGAGAATACGGGGTTGCCCCAGTAGATGTCCGGATTGAGGTCGATATGCCATAAGTGCAAATGGCAACCTCTCATGCCAATCGCGATAATTTTCAGCCGTCTTCGCTAAAATTTTCTTAATGTTCTTATTGGCAGCTTCTCTTGCTCCATTCATCCGAGGACGATATGGGGAAGAGTTCGGATGCTTGATCTTGAATTCCTTGAACAATTCGTCCATTAGTTTGTTGTTTAAGTTCGAGCCATTGTCGGTGATTATGGCTTCAGTGAACCGTATCGAGCAATGATATCTCGGCGGATAAATTTCGCGATATTTCGTGCCGTAACCGCTAAATAGGATGCGGCCTCGATCCATTTGGAGAAATAGTCAATCGCCACCAAGATGAATCGATGCCCATTGGATGCTTTAGGGTTGATCGGACCAATCACATCAATGCCCCACATAGAAAATGGCCATTGTTCCGACAAATGATGCAATTCATTTGGAGGAACATCGATCTTGTCTCCATGAATCTGGCATTTGTGACGGTTTCGAACATCTTGAATACAATCGCTTTCCAACGAGAGCCGGTAATAACCTAACCTCGTGATTTTCTTAGCTAACATGTGACCGTTCATGTGTGGACCACGATCCCTTCATGTACTTCCATCATCGACGAATCGCTTGGTTGAGTCAACGCACCTTAGTAAGAATCGAATGACCAGCTTGTACAAATTCTCTCCATTCAAGAAGAACTTGAGGCCATCTTCCTTATGTACTTTTGGTCGAATACGGTACTTTTTCGGGAACTCCTACTTCGAATATAAGTCTTGATGTCATGATACCATGGCTTACATCGGGTTCATTGATCACGGTCATACAATATGCCGGCTTTTTTAGTACCTCGATGTTCAGTGGGTCAACCTCGAGTTTATTGGCGACTTGTAACATTGAGGACAAGGTAGCCAATGCATCGGCGAATCGATTATGAGTCCCGGACGAGATACTCAAATGAGATATCTTCAAATTCCTCCACCAATTCATCTAGATACTCATGGTAGGGTAGCAATTTAGCATCTCTCGTCTTCCACTTTCCAACGATCGAAGGATAATCAAAGCGGAATCTCCGAACACCTTGAGTCGGGCTATCCTCATTTCAATCGCAGCCTGCGACCGAGGATGCATGCCTCATATTCTACTACGTTATTTATGCAAGGGAATACCAATTTTGCTGCCACAGGATAATCTTGACCACCTGGAGATATCGTAACCGCGCCCGACTCGATAAATTGACGGCTCCGTCAAAATACATAGTCCGGATGTAATCCTCCACCGACATGATTCGATTTTTAGAATGGTAGGCATCATCATCTCGCCCGAATTTTCAGCTAGGACATCTCGCTATAGTTCGTCCCTTGATTGACCTTTGGGACAAATATTGAACATCAAACTCGGAGATGAGGATTTGTCATTTGGCAAGTTTACCAATCAAGGCGGGTTGATTAAGCAAGTATTTGACGGGATCGCACTCTGTCACTAGAAGCACCTAGTAATGCAAGGTATATTGCCGAAGCTTGTGCAGTACCCAGACTAACGCCGCACATGTTTTCTCTACTTCGAAGTACTTCATTTCCGAAGTTGTGAATTTATTGCTCGAGATAATAAATGGCTTGTTCTTTTCCATCCTCCCTGCTTCTCTTGGGCTAACATAGCACCCAATGATTCACTAAGGATTGTGAGGTAGAGGATTAAAGGTTGCCCGCGTTGGAGGAACAAGCACGGG
Source organism: Rhodamnia rubescens (assembly GCA_021437795.1). Classification (NCBI taxonomy): domain Eukaryota; kingdom Viridiplantae; phylum Streptophyta; class Magnoliopsida; order Myrtales; family Myrtaceae; genus Rhodamnia; species Rhodamnia rubescens. The sequence continues at coordinate 599,029 of JAILYA010000063.1, read as the reverse complement.
TGGATTCATGAGATCTTTGCTTGATTTCCCAAAAGCTTCTTCACATTCGCTATCCCATTGGACTAGCGCATTCTTCTTTAATAGCTTGAGGAATGGCTTAGCGGTTTTCGATAAGCTGGGAGATGAATCGAGCAATATAGTTTAGCCTACCCATCAAACTTCGAACTTCTTTAACCGTCGTCGGCGGCTTAAGCTCACGAATAGCCTTGACTTTCGAAGGGTTGACTTCAATGCCCTTACTACTTATCACGAATCGAGTAGCTTGCCCGAGCTGGTCCCAAAGACACACTTGGCGGGGTTAAGGCGTAACTTGTACTTTCGGAGTCTGTCGAACAATTTCTTCAGCGTTTCGACGTGATCTTCTCCATGCCTTGTTTTTGCTATCATGTCATCGACGTAAACCTCATCATAGTCGTGGAAAAGGGCAACCATGGCTCGTTGGTAAGTGGCTTCAGCTTTTACGAGACCGAACGGCATTACCCGGTAATGGAACATTCCCCATGGTGTGGTGAAAGTGGTTTTCAACTTGTCATTGACATTCATCGGGATCGATTGTACCGAGAAATCATCCATGAATGAAAACAAATCAAACCTGCGATCTTGTCAACAAGTACGTCGATATGCCGGGAGGGGAAAATCATCTTTAGGGATCGGCCTTGTTCAAGTCTCGATAATCGACACAAACCCGAATGTGGCCGTCTTTCTTCATGACAAGGACTATGTTAGCGACCCAATCGGAATATTCGTAGTCTCAATGAATCCTACATCGAGAAGCTTCATGACCTCCTCTTTGATCTTACGCACTAATTCCGGTCTAGCCCTCCTTAACTTTTTGCACCACTGGCTTAGCCGAAGGATCGATCGGCAAACAATGCTCGACAATGGAACGGTCAAGACCGGGCATATTCGCATAGGACCAGGCGAAAACGTCACCGGTAATCTTTCAAGAGTCGATCAAGCGCTCGACATTTCGAGGAAAAGTTTTCCCCGATCTTAACTTCTTTAGGGTTTTCCGCATCGCCTAGGCCGACCGAGATAATTTGTTCACCGGTCAAGGGCTTGATCTCTTCATGTCGTTCGAAATCTTGACGAACTTCCTCATAATCTGGACTGAACTCATCTTGGTCGTATACTTACGAATCCACTAGGTTTCCCTCCTCATGTATCCCCCATGATGACAAATTTGTTGGTCGTTGGTTATCGTCGTCGGGTTGGTTTGGGGAGCTGGAATCGAGGGTGGTATGCTCGAACCCGGGCTCATTATAATAATATCTTCCAGCGGTGTAGCCGATAGGGAACACCTTCCGGGGCCTTCTTTGGAATTGCTGCCGAGGAAATTAGAGTGGCGCACAACGGCGGAGGGCTTGAGTGGACGCAGTGAGCTTGGCTATGAAGTTATCCATCATCTTGTGAGACATCATCCCTTCAAATCGCTCGGTTAGAGCACCGAATGTTCATTCAAAATCTCATGGACAACGGCGTTAATGTCGGCCATTGTCTTCACCACCAATCGAGTAATATGCGGAGGATCCGAGATAAATTTCTGAAAAGCGACAAGTCAAGAGTAAGTACAACGAGCGATGATAGAGAGCCGGTCCATGACTTCCTTCTAGACTCAATGAACGAGACTAGACATGACCAAAAGATCGCATCGGGCAATTTTTCAGTTTACGATCGATTTTTACGAAAAAATACGTATTAATTCGCACGTTGGTCAAAATACGTCCAAATTTTACGAGCTTATAGTTGAGAAGATGATGAACAACTTTTAAGTTGGCCAATCGGACTAGAAATGAGCGGATCAAATCAGTTTAATGTGTCTTTTCGAAAAATCGCATTCAAAAAACTGTTATAACCGCAAGTAGTTGAAAAAACGAAAAGCCATCTTAAACTATGAATTTAATTCTGAAATTTTGTAGGATATTAGTTGAAACATAGATCTACAACCTTCATGTTTGGCACTTACTCAAAAATCGATCATAGAATTTAGTAAAAATCGTACAACAGGAACAAGCCAAATCGGAATTGAGGACAGGTGATGAAATTGTAAAGACTACGGAAGCAAAGTGTGAAATTGGAAACAAAACATGAGATTCATAAACAAACAACCTAAACCATGGACCAGCCCAAAATAAAAATGAGATAACGGGCGTAAGAGACAAGAAATTACCGCTCATATGAAGAAAATGTCAATCACAAAGACATACGCATGAAACGTGGATTCAGATTTTAGTTCTTTTAGCAAAAATGAAATGAAAGACGAGAACGACATGTCGCGACCTCGCGCACGTTCATCATGACTAGTTGCCGCCTCGCATACATAGTCATGACTAGTCGGGTCCAATCATCTCGGCTTGGTTCGGTCGACAAGGGCAACTCTCATGCATCATAGCCTCACGCGCATGAGAACAACCCTTGAGCCATTTTTTGAAGAACTTCGGGATCCAAGTGGGATAACCTTTAGCGAAGCCTTACCGCCAAGGTTAAAGAACCACATAAATACCATCCCGAAACTATCGGGTGACCGGGTTCGGTCACAAGTCAAGGTGGTGTAGTGCAATTATATTAGAGGCATGCACGACATTTTAAAGGCAATCGCACTCCAATAGTTCAAAAATTAAAATTCTCATCATCAAGCTCGCAAAGCAGAGGTTAGCCACAAACTCCTCCCCTTATAACTCCCTTTCCCGCAAAACCATTTAACACATAGGGATTAAAAATTCAACCAAGATTGCCAAATCAAGTAATTTTCCTTTTCATGAACTTATCGGCTTAAGTCTTCTTTGGGTCCCCGGTGGAGTCGCCAGTCAGTCATCGACCTAAAAAGAAAATAAACAAGTTTATCATTTTTGGGCTAATGGATTATCGGGTTAATTAATTAACTAACCTAACTCGGACTCTCCCAAGTCCATACCAAATCGCAACTTAAGGTTTGAATGATTAACATGCAATGTGATTTGAATTTGGAGTCGCCACTAATCATTTTCGGTAGGTCGATTAGAAACCTAAATAAAATAGCGGGAGAAAACTATCTTATTTCTGCGAACCAGGAGATTAAGAGTCCGGGGACTTGATTACATTATAACTAATGCCCTTTCGGTACCTTAAAATTCATGAAAAAATAATGGATTTGACAAATTTGATGAATTCTACTTGAAGATCAAAGAATCAATTTTTTTGGGTTTTTCTTCCCTTGACATTTTTGAAATAAAGAAATCACATGAAATTAGGATGAAATAGGTTCAAGATTACTCCCCAATTTGAACTCGTGCACCAAACTTATGCTCCGGGCTTGTCTTGATCATTGAACCGATTTGGTGACTCGTTAGACCGAGAAATCTCTTGGTCCTATCTCTCCTCGACGCTTCTTTCTCATCTCGCTAGAATTCCATTAACCGCAATCAGGCATTGATATTTTTTCCCTTTTGCTCTCCTTCTATTCTTGACATCGTTGATATGCAATTTGTTATTTAACATAAAAACGTAGAGAGAAAAATCGAGTGTAGAAAATCGAGCTAATTTGTATTCGAAATTAAAGAAAGTTAGGGAATCACTTAACTTTTTTTTTTGCAGCGAGCTTGAACGATGGTGATGAACTTGTGGCTTGTGTTGATGGGTGCGAGAATTGGCAATGGTAGCACCGAGCTTCAAAACACTCAAGCCCTCTCAAAATTCTCTCCAAATTTTTCTCAAGAATTCTCTTTTTCCTCTCTAAAGAATTCCTCTCAAAAACTCTCTCAATTCCCTTCCACTCCAAAAAACCTCTCTCAATTCTCTTTCACTCCCAAAAACTCTCTCAATTTTATAGGCAAAATTCTTCATCCTTCATTCTTCATCTTCATTTCCTCACCTTCCACTTTCATCTTCCTTTCTTCATCTTCATCTTCTTTTCTTCGTCTTCATTTCCCACCTTCCATTTTCATCTTCTTTTCTCCATCCTCATCTTCTCTTCTGCATCTTCATCTTCTCTTCTCCACCTTCATTTCTCCATCTTCCATTTTTATCTTCTCTTCTTCATCTTCATCTTCCTTTCTTCATCTTCTCTTCTTCATCTTCATCTTCCTTTCTTCATCTTCCATTTTCATCTTCTCTTCTTCATCTTCCTTTCACCATCTTCCTTTCCCCATCTTCTTTTGGTATTTGCAATGCAGCCCCGAAGTTTCAAGTATTTGCAATCTGATCCCTGGATTTGAGTATTTGCAATACAATCCCCGACGTTAGAGTATTTGCAATACAGCCCCCGAGAAAAATATTTCTTTCAAGCCCGAATCTTCTCAGTGCATTTTTTCATCCCATGCCTAGTCTAGACCCCTTGTTAAATTAAGCTCAAATTATATGCCAACGCTAAATGAATATGTGAGATGATTTTTGTTTAGAACTAAAATTAGTTCTAATTTTTATGCAAAAAATATATTAGTCAAAATTTAGGCGTCAACACCCATTCATATAAGTAATCTTGGAGACATATCTACCAATATATGTTTGAAGGCGACTCAATTCGAACGTGAACTCCACTTAGACCTGTGCGGTTCTATCTTATCAAACCACACGGATTACCTGATTCAAATCCGATGAGTCCTGACAGGGACACCCTCTTTCCAAAGACTAAAACTTTGAAATCAAGATGAAGACAAGAGGGTCACACGGTCACTTGAATCCAAGATGTCCCTGCTGCTCCTATCCCCAATCAGAGTTCATCCGGAAAATGTCGAGCCACACATAAAAGCTTCCTTGTGGCGTTGGGACAAGTGGAAAATCTGACGGCAGAATCAATCAGAGTGTCAGGCCCAAAGTTAGCTTTTCTCTGAAAATTCATCGGAGCGACAATTGGGTACGTTATAAATCTTGTAAATAGATACTCTGCTAACAATCAAGGAAGGGATCACCCAAGGTCATATTCAATCAACTAAATGCCCTCTCATCCAATCCATCCTTCCACACTCTGAATTAAATAGAAAAACAACGAATCCTTTAGCCGAGAGAGAGTCAGGCCTGGGTGAAAAAGAGGGCGTCCTGCCTGCCGTCTAGCCGGTGGGCATGCAGTCGAGGTTGGTGACGTGGTGTTGGCACTGCTGGAAGGGAAGGGAGATGAGTTTGGCCAGGATAGCCTCCTTGCCCTGGGTCTTCTGGCCGTCGAAGATCAGCACCGAGTCTTCCTGGTACAGGTTCACCAAGTCTGCCCTGTTCCCGTCGAACGTTGTGTAGTAATTCTCCATGAACCGCTTGGCCACCGCTTTTAGATCCATGTTTTCTCGATCGATCATCGTCATCTCTCCTTCTGGATTTGCTTCGATGCTTCAGACCCACGTATGCAGAGACGGCATCACAAGAGAGAAAGCCTTAGGACAAAAATCTATCTTTGAGGGGGTGAGAATTTGTGGTTCATGCCCATGGTAAAAGTTATTATACACAATATTTAAATCTTTTGCTCAAGCCTGCCCATGGTAAAGTTATTATACACCAGACTTGCGGGTTGGGCTTGGCTGGGGCTCAATCAGGCCGGATTTTCTTGTTAAATGCCCTTGCCGAATTCTGTCCATACCCGGTCGGACCTACTTATTAGCCAAAGCCCACCCATCTTAAAACTTTGGGCTGGGTTTCGATCAGGCTCGGGCTCAATTGGGCCAGGTTTTCTTATCAAACACCTTGTCAAAACCCCGCCAAAAGCAGCTGATGTCGCTGCTCGATTTGTTAAAAAGCTTTGAGAAGTTTGCCCCGTTGCAAATGGTTTGTTAAGTTTTTCCATCACTATAGTAATCGGTCTCTATTTCGCTCATCTTAAAAAGACGCTTGATACGAGCAGGGACGAAGTTTGTCGTTGCGCTGACTACTATCACCACTACTCGACATCTCTCCGTTGCAAATGGTTTGTTAAGTTTTCCATCACTATAGTAATCGGTCTCTATTTCGCTCATCTTAAAAAGACGCTGATACGAGCAGGGACGAAGTTTGTCGTTGCGCTGACTACTATCACCACTACTCGACATCTCTCTCTCTCTCTCTCTCTCTCTCTCTCTCTCTCTCTCTCTCTCTCTCTCTCTCTCTCTCTCTCTCTCTCTCTCTCTCTCTCTCTCTCTCTCTCTCTCTCTCTCTCTCTCTCTCTCTCTCTCGTCGGTGGGCTAATAGATGGTCACCCATAATGATATTGCTGAGAAGAGCGGATTCATCGCCGATAATACTCGCAGACAAGACAAGGTCGATCTCTCTTCATCTTCATCTTCAGCTTCAACTTCATTACATTGCTCAAAATTCTATAGTACTCTTCCGTTTTTCGGTATATCATCGGGAAAGCTCTAACTCACTCGGAACTCTAGGTTCCCAATGAATGATATAATATACCAATTAAGTTCGATTATGTAGAAATTTTAAGTGACTTGGTAAATGACGCAAACGTAGTCCTAGACTTTTCGTATATATTTAATTTAGTCCATGACTATATGCAAATGTTTAATATTGTTCTTTTAGGGATTACATTGAACAAATTGAAAGTTCATGGACCACATTGAATAATTTTTAAAGTTTATGGATTACATTATACATTGGGCCAAATTTCAAAGGCCATTTTTGTCATTGTTCTTACCTCGGATTTAATTTTGCAAAGCGACCTCAGCACGCCCAACATCGTAAATGGTGCTATAACCATGAAAGTATTGGCTCCCAAATTTTTGTGTAATTATAGGTTACTCAATATCACTCGGACAAAGACAAGTGCCTTCCCCAAGTTTTCTATTTTTCAAATGAGATAACATATTCTTTTAAGTAAAAGGCTCACTCCTTTTGTCACTAAATCACAAAAGTAATACTTACTAAGTGAATGATTATTTAGCTCTACGTTAATCCTAACTATCTAAGACAAAGCTTAATTTATATCGTGTTGTGTAAATATTTGATGATAGTATAATTCAAACTTTTTTTAACCAATTTAATAAATTCACGGCATCAAGCTTGGACCCCCGACTTTTCATGTCCTGGAGTCATTATTGTTCGTGTGAATTCAGTGCAGTCCTTAAGAGTCATTCGAGCCCCACAGGGAATGCAAAAAATCAGGGTCAACAATGCATGGAGCTTACATGTATTCAGTGACTCTTATAATATTTATTTATATGTTTCAACTTTTTTCCTAAACTGAAGTTTTTTGCTTTCTTTTTAGTATTCTTTTTTATCAACGGTTGCCTTTTAGTAGAAATCATGCAAATTATTACCCTAAAAAAGATTATGAAAAGATTCTACACGGTTGCAAATGATTAAAAGTCCCATCTAATGCACCCTGCTCTCATTATCCCTCTCTCGTTAGTCGTTAGACTTAAAAACTTCTACTTAATCGAACTTAATTGGCATATGATATCATCTACTAGGAATTGCTAGTTTCGAGTGAGTCGAAACTTTCTCGACTATTAAACCGAAAAACGGAAGAGTGGGACTTTCGATTTTTGAGCAATGTAATGAAGCTGAAGCCGAAGAGGAAGAGAGATCGACCTTGTCTTGTTGCGAGTATTATCAGCGTTGAATCGGCTCTTCTTAGCAATATCATCGGGGGTGACAATCTAGTAGCTCACCAGAGAGAAGAGAGAGAGAGAGAGAGAGTTGTGAGTACAAGTGTCTAGTAGTGGCTATGGTAGTCAACACAATGATAAATTTCTTCGCTGCTCGTATTGAGCATTTTTTAAGACTAGCAAAACGGGGCCGATCACCATAGTGATGGAAAAACTTAACAAACGATTCGCAACAGGGCAAAATCCTCAAGGCTTTTAACAAATCGAGCAGCAACAACAGCATCTTTTGGCAGGGTTTGGACAGGGTGTTTTATGAGAAAACCCGACCCAGGAATTAAGTCCGAGCTCTCTCTCTACATTTAGCTTGGGCACTCCAACGATCCAAGGATGCCTAAGCCGCTGCATGAATCGACCCTCAATCTGTCAACACATGAAATTTGCTTGTTTGATTTTCTGCATGGTATGATTTTATTGGATCAAATCAATCCGAGGATAGAATTGGAGCGAAAGGATTTATCCTTTTCCATGTAATGTGGGAAACTTTCTGCCTTAAAAAATTTGGGAAGTTCAATCTGTTCTCCAGTACGATACAAAAGAGAGTCTGTTCTCCAGTACAATACAAAAGAGAGTCCCTAATAACTTCCTAGAACAACTACCATCCAATAGGCATATGGCATGACCCAGATAAAGAAGATTTAAGAAAAAGGAAGTAAATAAGAAAAATCATATGCTTACATGCTAAGCACTACATATGGCATCACGCAGAGGTTTTAATATATGCTAGTGCTAAGCTGGTTCCAGACCCAACTCACAGCAAGCACTATGAAAATATGCACATCTGGCCCCTGGAAAACTTCAGTTTCTATTGCATGGTCATGAAATTGAAAATGTAAGCTCTAAATAATGTTACCAACTAGGTCATTGGCCTTGTAAAGAATAGAAGCAAAATGCAAGAACGCCAAGAGACCCAAAATCTTATCTGCTCCTGTAGACTGCAATTCATTCCACTATTCTTAGGAGCATGAAAGGCATCATAGTATATGTCAACCAACCGACAAAGACTTATCTCCATGCGATGTTTTTCATCAACTTCATCACAACCGACTGTTAGAAAACGATCCGTCGGTGCCTGTCAAGTGCCAACTATCAGTAGCGGCACTCACTGTGTAACTGAAAACAGCATTGAAAATGTCAATTTTTCCCAGAGAAAAGCCGTACATGCAGCACAATCAAGCACTAAAGTAGATCACATTATCTTCATAATCATCAAGCAATGGATCATGTTACTCATCAACACAATATAAAAACTAAATTATGCCTCTACTTACTGGAACATGCTTCTGAGGAAGATGTTAATTAAGTCTAGGAAAAGATAAATAGAACATAAAGCAGATGAAAAATACTTGGAAGAAAAATTGTAATTGCATCCCATATGAATAATGTTCATTGACAGCAACGTCAGCGTGGTGATGCACCAGCAAACGTTGGGCTACTTAACCTATTTGATAGATTAAGTGGAAGTTTTAAAAGCTGAAATGACCAACCTCCATTATAAAATGAAAAAGTCGTTAAAACCAGAGAAAGCTGAAATCCAAGGGTTCAAAGTAAAAGTAATTCATAAAAAATCTTTTTACTGACGTTTAGTAATTCCAAATCTAAAAGAAGAGAAGCAAACAAAAGTACATTCAAGGCAAAAGAAAAAAGTAACTACAATTAAATTTTTGGTGACGGAAAATACAAGTGTTAGTAAGGGAAGATGAGGGCTCCAAAAAGGCAAACTTGTAAGAAAGGGAAGCTATACACTCCTACTAAAAGGAGACGCCGTTGAACACAAAGGAAGCATAGTCCTTTTTCACTATTATACTCATCTATGTTACTCAACTTCAATCAACAAATTCATATCTGTCTTCTTAGTCTCGGTACTTTGCTCCGTTCGTGTGTGCGTGCGATACACGGGCGAGGTGCTTTTTGGAAGCAATGGTTAAAAATGAAAATGAGCATCAGCCATTCTGAAGTAGATTTGGCTAGAACAACGAACAAATTATTTGCAAGTCTATGCAGCTAGGTTTGACTGTTTTTTTTTTTTTCCAGGCATAACAAGGGCAACACATGATCATAATTATGCTCTTGCAGAGGCAGGAAGGAATTATCATATGAAGATACCATAAATCTTTTGCCGATCACTCTTAAAATTGCAGCAAAGGTGGGAAAATCCATATTTCTGTAAGGTATTTTACGTGCGAATCATTCGTCAGAGCTTTCTTTTTTTCCCCCAAGTTCTTAGAACATTCTCCTCAATCACAAATAGTTCCAGCATACGGAGTCTCAGATTACAGCACTGACCTAAAAATAAGTGTATATTACAGCTCCTACGTTGGGTTAAATCTGTTGTTCAACAATAAATCAATTGACTCATCTTCCAACTACTCAAAGACATGTCGCTTGGCCTCTTGCAGTTCACGACTCCTGCTGCAGAAGCTGATACCCATGGCTTGCTCCGCGTAAAATACTTCAACAGCTGACACATTAATTGCATGCTCAATCAATGGTTGTTGGAAAGAGTTTAATACACATCAATCAGCAATTTTGAATCAGCAACTTTTGTAGATAGTTCACTGATCACTACCAAACAATTACCTAGACAACCACAACAAGGTAGGCCTCGTAAAATGACCAAACAAGAACAGTACACGATGCACCCACAAGTTCATTATTAGGAACATAGCCATTGAATCACAATTCACCATTGATGCAAATAAAAAAAATGACATGCTTCCAGGTATCTACAACTGCAAGATAGAAGAACAAAGATATTCTCAAAACAGTCTTGTTAACGAGTGCCCTCAGGCACTGGTTAATTGTACTTCCAATGCACTGATCACATGTAACATGAGAGAGACCGTGCATTTGACATCAAATAACAAACTTTCTTTTATTGGCTGTTTGATAAGTGCTCCAATCTTTCTTAAGATGCTTGGCTCAAACTGCTAGCATGTGAATTGGCCATATCCTTGCCAACTTAGGTTTGTTGTGCTACACAACATTCAACTGACTAACGACCAGCTGGCTAACTACAGAAGTGGAAGACTGCGCTTGGCCGAACCAATATTACGCGAGATATTCCAGAAAACGCAACAGCAGAAACATCTTAAATGTAGAAATCATAGACATTAATGATGGCAATCCTCTTCCAGTGAATGGCCCCATGTGGTTTTCCACTCTTCTTAAATTCACTTTCGCTAGGCATGTAAACCAAAGGAGAGACAAAAGAAGAACACGCACCAAGAGTGGCTGGAAAAGGCATACATTGCTTAAACCAGTGAAAGCAAACATGAGCACGAACGATTTTCCTAGTCATTCAGGAATTAAGTCCGGGCTCATCTTCTAATGGTCTGCATTTTAGTGAATAACACATGAATTTCAGACAACTTTCTGCTACACTTCAATAACTCGAGTCATAAACCGTATTCATCCTTTTCCATTGTCCAGGTAAGGCTCCATAACAACTGCTTAGCCAAGTTGAAACCCAGTTAGTTGATGACATACAACTATTCTAGGTATGAGTCAGAAGACCAGTGTGAGAAGCAAGGGAGACTTTGGCCCACAGGAAAATATCAAACTCTGCAATAATGAGGTACCCCACATAATATCAATGCCATGCTGCATGGCATATTTACCGGAAGAGAATGATTGAAACTGCAAAAAATTGTCTAATGAGAAAAAAGGATGGTGAAAAACACCATGCAAGGAAAATCATGAAAGGAAGATGGAATCGCAGAAAGGAATAAAAAAACAAGTGTTTCGGTTGCAGGGAAGAAGCAGGGGATGCGGGGTTGTGTCATCATAAGCTGGCAAAGGACATCAACCAAATGTAATACAAGACATCTAACAAGAATAGTGAATCTCATGTAAACGCCAACCGGAGAATTCAATAAAACCCAATACACATCCCATCCAAATCCCCACAAGCCATTTCATTGGTCAACGAACGTGTCCACTAGTAGGCAAAAATATGGCATACTTGCAATTTCCCACTTTTGTTTCGATATCTTCCACCCATGTAACAGTCAAAACATGAATATCTCCGAAATGCAGACCAGGATTCTGGTATACTTATACCTTCCCTGAAATTTGTCCACTGTCACTGCATTGATGCTTCAAGGCAAACATTTAAATAGTGGAGAACCTGAAGCAGCATTATAACATGAGAGCCCAATGTGTAATCACACCTTTTCCCAGAAGTAGTAAGTATCAAACTCAAACATGGGTTCACGAGAACCAGAGGTGGGATGTCACAAAATCAATACAGCTCGATTGATGTTTAAATCCAATGGAGGCATGTAACTAAAACAAACATCTAAGCCCCAGACAAGCATAGCTACAGATATTAATTGGCAAACTGATGAAATGTATAAGCAAAGGCACTTACAAATGGCATTAGAAGGGTAGGGTAGGATGACGATTATGTTCACAACAAAAATGAAAACCTGTGCCCATCAAATAATCGTGAAGATTGACTTTATCTTCCCTCTATAGTAGCAACCATAGAACATAATTTTGCTTCGAAATGTGAACAATAAAAGATCTTTCAATCAGTTGGCTTTTTAGACTGAACAGTATTTTTGATCACCCTACAAAACAGAATAATGTAATGGATGGTAATGAAGCCAACAATCAATGTGGAAGTAGATCCTGCCAGAAATAAAGGATTTCTAGCTTGGACATGCTCCTGGGAGAGGGTTAAACCAATTGTTTGATGTCAACTGCCAGCCAACACTATAACTTATATAGTTCTAGTACATCTATCTAAAATATCAAGGATCACCAACAAAGCTTTGCCAAAAGGGATCCATTTCCCAAATAAAGAATACATCTCTTTTATGATCGTTGAAAAGGAGAAATCACTTGTAAGGGGTCCTCACAGAATTCATACTATTCTTATGAAATTCTGTGAAGTTGGATAAATGTAAAACGTTATCTCAGTCAAATAAGCCCAATCATATGCAAACCTAAATTTTGGTTTAGTCATTTCCCCTATGGAACGGTTAGAAGGTATTCCATATCCAAATCAAGCCGCTACAAAACCAAGGGATCCACTCTAAAATTGAAATTACTAAAGTAACTGTCTCTCTTTAAGTTTTCTTTAGCAGAATCATGCTAAATAATAAATCGAAAGCTGAGATCCAAGTACATACTAGATGATACAAACTTCATCACTTTTAAGCATTCCTGTGGGATCGGCTGTCCCCATTAGATAGTAAGAATCTGAAATAGGAATCCTTTCAAGCTCTCCTTTTCCATCTTCATCAGTATGGACAGATGATGCTGTAGGTATGATTCGTCTGAGTGAATCCCAATAAGATCACTCTAGCTGTGCATTGAAACCATCCATATCACCATCATTCACCAAAACTGCACATACAGTACAATAACAAAAGGCAAAATGTTTAAAAATCAAATAGCAATTAAATGAAATATGCAACCAAAGGAAGTAAAAGGAGCAAAGATAAACAAAGATGTGCTTTTATGCTTTTGCATATTTGAATTCCAGCAAAACAAAAGAAGCAAAATCAAGCAAAAGAAAAGAGAAAAATATTGGAGAAAATCTCTTTTGCCTCAAGAATAGAGAATATATCAACAGTCCAATGTTCAGAAGAATACTACCTTTAAAGCTGCTCGTTTTCCGGAGAAGATGCCATTTGCATCTCCCAGAGCACTCTGCAACATGCCCAAAAAAAAGATCATTCGGGACATCTGCCAGATTGTTCCACGCATTTCTTTTGATATAATCTTGTCAAGAAGTCACAGCATCAGCATTACGGGGTAGGCCACAATTCTCTCCCTCTCTCTCCCCTCTCTCTCTTGGAAGGACATGGCTCCTTTCCCAAGTTGTCACTTCTAAGGAATTGCTAATATAATTTTACTTTAAAACGCACTAGGGCAAATACACAAGTTACATAATCTGTTAAACTAGTTCACACGCAAAACGTCTCATGTTCGAATTGAATTACTGAAAGAACAGGAAAGCTGCAGACTTTTCAGTCAGTTTTTATCGGGCTATTTTAACGAGCTAACCGCAAAGGAAAATCTTAACACAATCATCAACGACTCAAGAGCATAGCAGGGAAACAAACCCACAGATAACACATCGATGACAGTACTAAGGTCGCAGGTGCCATATGAACCTCAGAAAGTTTATAAAACCAATGATAGCATACCGGCAGAATATGTTGGTTGTACCTTGTTGCTACTATTTCCAGTGAATCAACTGTCCTGATGAGGGGGAAGCTACAGATCAGAATATGCCCAAAATGATTACATGAACTATCAGAATTAAGTTGCTCTATAGAGAATTACTACAGTTTTAAGAGCTAATAACTACACTCATCTTCAAGCTCAAAGCTGAAGTGATCCTAAATATTGCAATGTTGATTTTCCTATGCAACCAAAACACTCTAACAACGTCAATTATTCAGCCTAGAATCTCAACAATTTTCTGCAGATAACATGGCCTGCTTGATAAGCAGTTTTTCTTTCCTACTTCCTCTTGTTAGCAATGATGGATGGGGGAAATTCCACCAGGTCACATACTGTTGCACTCTCATACTGATACATTATACCTATAAGCAGCAGAAATGCACTTGGAGAGCAAATTTCATTCATATCAGCCGCCAAAAGGAAAATTGATTCAGGCTCGTGAAACCAGTCTGAAGCATAATTTAATAGAATGAAAAGCCTACTAAATATCACATAATATCATATTAAAATATCTATATTATTTTGCTAATATATTCGCAGGACCAACTAAAATGTGTCAAAAAATTGAAAAGGGAACATGAAAAAATCAATTTCACTTCCACCAATATGTACCACGTTGCTCTTAAGTAAGTAGGACATAGAAAGAGAAAATTCTAGTATCCAACATATTAAATGAATTGAAAGCAGAAGTACATGACAGGACATGAACACTCCAATATTCAGATACAGAAAATAGCATGATACCACTAAATATTTACTTGTTTGTTAAGAAGAAGAGTACCCTTGACGGCTCTACCATCATTCAATAGACGGAACTGAATCAGCAAAGGCTGCAATAGTGAAAGAGCAAAAGTTCAACCTGTACGTCTTGTATAATAATCAAGCACCAGCCCAAAAAAGAAAATCTCCATCAACTACTGGTTCACATATGCGCTCCCTACGTTTTTGCTCATTGTCACTGTAGCCAGCAAATCTCTAGGATAACAACAACAAAAAAAATGACCAATTCATAGGCAAATAGTTAATAAAACAGCTATAAATACAAACTTCTAGGAGTTTAACTTAAACTAGAGAAATAAGAGACAACAATTATTCAGTCTTATGCCTTCTTAACAATTTTTTCCTACAATGTTCACAATAGAAGGAAGAAGAAAGCAACGCATTCTTGTGGCCCTTGTGGCAAAGAAAATATCTCTAAGAGATAGATCCCCAGAAGGGGATGGCTTTAGTTTTATTCTACTCTTCCACTTGTGACTACTTTTTGGAACATGTCCATTTGAATTAGGGAAACGAAAGGCCTAAAGTAAGATACGAAAAGCATAATATTAAAACACAGGCAATAAACCCATAACTCCATCCCTACAGTAATTTGAGAACCTTCGTCACTACTGATATAAAAACAGGCAAGAAACTCAAAGACGACTGTTCAAGGCTTAGGAAAAAATATCTTCACTATTACATGTATAAAAGAAAATGATCACAAGAAGGATCGCCTAACAATGCTTTATTGCAGTACAAACAACACGCCGAACTGTGTCCTGCAACACCTAAGCTGCAGATTCACATTGCATACTGCTTAGATCCTCATTTGTTCCAATTTACCACATGGTTTGCATCCCTTAGCCCTTTTGTACGATTACTACTTCTACTAGACGGTCAGTAATTTGTCGTACCCAGGCAGCATCATCCTATTAACAAACGTAACATAGCCATTACAGTGTCATCATGACTATGTCTTCTAACGACCCAACCCACGACCAACCATAAATGACGTCACTACGCACTACCAGTTTTCCCTTTTTCATTGCTATTATTATGTTTTGCAGGACAGACTCTCTTGCACATCAAGAGGAAGATACCATTAAGATGATACACCATATCCCAGGTCACAACCTCAAAAGCAGGAATAATCACGCCGCTTCCCTTAAATATATTTCCAGGACACTTGAAAGCTATGTCCTTAGATACAAATCCAGTCCCATCGGTTTGTATAAGTGGCTTTCCTTTCTTATCATAGATGGAATTTTCATCTTTATCCTGCAATTAGATAGAAAAATGACCATACTACGCGTAGGGAGCGAACAAAAAGAATATGTTTAGATGACATCGGATTTTCATTCATGGTAAAGTCAAGAGATAACACCTTGCACTCCTCATTCTTAATTGTCTCGATCATCACATGATCCCAGTCATCTTCCAAGCTTTCAGTTTTGGCCAAGATGAGAGACAACCTGTTGATTAGCAGACACGCATCATAAGGACAGATTATAGTTCACGCAAAGTTGAGATGAAAACTTCTACAGCAACGAACCGTATCGTATAGCGGGATATGCTGGACACTGTATGTGCATGCATGAAGAAGCATCTTGCTTCATGAACTGTCTTCTTTCCCCAAGTGCCTCGCACTCCATGCAAACAAAGTAACACTTTACAGAGGATGTAGTAGGGCCTCTTTTTTTCTCTTCTTTGCCTCCATCCTTAAACACTGATTAATTACCATTTCACAAAAGGTGAACAGCTTATTGGCAGTTGACACGTGCATTTAAGCCCTCATTGCAGCAATCAGGCTCCAAAAATTAAGGTGAAATAGAAACCGAAATAACAAACCAAAGGAAAAAGGGGAAAATACTTTGTGAAATAGAAATCGAAACTAACTAACATACCAGCACTAATATGTGCTGATGCAATTATCATGACTGTGCATCTAATTCTAGAGGCAATTCGAGCGCCAAATATGTCCGGTAAAGGTATGCAGACCAAAACTATCCCCAGGGACGTGAGGAGAGAGTATTGCGTATTTCATAATGTCGAGATAAAAGCTCGCACAGGCATGGAATCCCCACTACACTAATGAGTAAAATCATTGTCCCATGGAAATCGAGAAAAATGATTACAACCAAGATCCATCTAGTTAGGATACAACCTCTGCCAACAAATTTAAGGGAATACAGAGATTTTGGAAAAACTAAGTAAAAATTGTAATGGCTATGCATGCCGGTATACATGCCAACATTCATATATCTGAAAGGTTTCAAGTATTTCGCACAAAATAAAATCAAATTGTGAGATCGACAAGACTTTTTACAAAAGTAAGAGTTAATAGTAAACATCATTCCAAACAAAATTCTACATTTCCTAGCAAAAGTAAAGGCAAAGGGAGTGCAGAACAAAAGAACATACGACTATAAGAATACCGCAAACTCATGCTTGTATGAAGCTATATTTTCCCTCTCAATAGTAAATTATATAGGAAAGAGCTGTCCAAGAAAACAAATTACCTAGATACAAGCCAAAATAGAATGTCATGACTGATTCTTCCGATCACTATTATAATGGTTGTCTTATTTGATGATACAAGTTGCCCATGAATTCACATGTTCTGATAAACACATATGATAAAAGTATAAGAATAAAAAAATGCACAGAAAGAGCACAAGCAATGAGACTTACCGAACAACTTTTATCGACGGAAACCGACAGGAACCCTTCCTTTGCAATCTTTTTATATATACTAAAAGTATCAGCAGAACCAATCAGTCTACTCTCTTTTGCCAACTTGACAAGGAGAACATTCTCGTCTCTTGTAACAGTGTTTTTGTCTTACTAAGGTAAGGACCCTGAATGCACAGTCTCAAGCATCATATTGAGAACCTAAAATCAGTACCGATTTTTGTTCAAAAGGGTCCTTAAGGAACTTTCTTAACAGCCAAAAAGGAAACTTGTAATTCCCAAATGAATTGCTTTACATGTAATATGTGCAGTATGCTTAACAAATGCTCTTGGGCAATTGACAATGGATCAAAAAGTTCTATCAAAACAAAGGGCAAAAACCAGTCTACTAACAAAATCAACCAGGACCAACAGCATTCAAACCTATGTTGCACCGACACGACACGAGACACGACACGCCACGCCGACACGTGATTTCCAAAAAAATAGAAAATTCCGACACGCTGAGACACGTTGTATATTAAATGTATATTTTTACATATACATGATAAATCATCATTTTTATGATTTCACAGATAAATAAACAACAAAAAGAGTCCTAGAATGAATTTACATAATAATTCATTTAAAAATTGAGTTCTGCTTATACGTGGATTGCATGACTTTATTGCTGCATGACAAATTAAATTTTAAGAAGCCTAGCTCGTGTTAGCTGCATTCCTCTGCATACAGGTCTAATAGCCAATAGGAATTGACATTTTAAGTTGCCTGTTTCTGCAATACTTCCTTATGTATCAGGGCTAACGCTTGCATCAACCTCTGCCCCTTCTTGCACTAAGCCATCACTAGCAGCAACTTCATACCCCTGGTTAGATGCATCAGTGTCGCCTCTCATACTAGTGGACTGTTCTCCCTGTGACTCGTTAAAAGCAACACATGTATCCTTAACAGCTTGGGCAAAGTACTTGACTCCTGTGACTCGTTAAAAGCAGCACATGTATCCTTAACAGCTTGGGCAAAGTACTTGACTGTTTTACCTTGACCTCAAAACGATTGTTTCCCCCTTGCTTCTGTCCTAATGTTGGTGACAACGATTGTTTCCCCCTTGCTTCTGTCCTAATGTTGGTGACTTTGTGGAAATCGTGTTGTTAGAGACCAACACAATTGTTGTCTGAAGATGCCGATGATGATTTGTTGTCTCTGTCCTTCTCCTTCTTGGGCAGTTGAGGCAAGACAGGTCCACCTTCTTCTTCGTCTTCTGCTGCAGCACCTCTGGAAGCTCCAATGGGTCCAACATCTTCCCTCTCACCGTCCGCCTCACACTCCACCCTCCCCTTCTCCAGTCCTTCACACACCCACCACAAACACGGGTTGGAATCAAGATTTCTCAGCTTACTCATCCTCAAAATCTCGGAATCTGTGAGCGCTATAAAAAAAAAAAAAAAAAAAAACAGAGCGAAAAACGGTCGAAGCAGAATGCAGAGGAAAAAAAAAACAGAGCACGGAGCCATTTTTGGCATCGGGGATGTGGAAAAAGTCGTAATAGGTGAAGAATGAAGCGAGACCCATTATTCAGAGCACCTATTCAGACACCTAAAACAGAACTAAAGAATGGCGAAAAGTCAGAAGGGGGAAGAAATACAAATCAAAGAAGAGGACTTTGAAATCGCAAATGAAAAACAGAGTCTCGTCGCGCGCCTTTACACCAAATCATCTGGGTCAGAGAGAGAGCGAGAACGTAGGCGATGTTCAATAGTTACCGTCAATGCTCTTGGCGAGTTTGACGATCTTGTGGGCGCAATCGGCGCAACCCTCGCAGTGCATGACCTGGAGCACCGTGACGCCATTCTCGCCATCCTTCTTCATGTTCTCGCCTCGCCCTCTCCTATGCTCTTCTTTCTCCTTATTCGTTTATTCTATATCCCACATCGGCAAACAAATAGAGAAAGAGAGGGAGAGCTCCTTATAAAACGGGGCCTCAGTGGCAGGAATAATTTACCGAACTGGGCGGGCCAATGAGCCAGCAGCAACGCTTATTCTATTCCCGGAGAAGGTTGTAGTTATTTGTTCTATTCCCATAGATTGATCTATTCCATGGGCACAACCCCAACCCATGGGGCACAACGTCCCAACGAGAACCTAAAATCAGTACCGATTTTTGTGAACCTAAAATCAGTACAAGGACCCTGAATGCACAATCTCAAGCATCATATTGAGAACCTAAAATCAGTACCGAAGCATCATATTGAGAACCTAAAATCAGTACCGATTTTTGTTCAAAAGGGTCCTTAAGGAACTTTCTTAACAGCCAAAAAGGAAACTTGTAATTCCCAAATGAATTGCTTTACATGTAATATGTGCAGTGTGCTTAACAAATGCTCTTGGCACTTGACAATGGATCAAAAAGTTCTATCAAAACAAAGGGCAAAAATCAGTCTACTAACAAAATCAACCAGGACCAACAAAGCATTCAAACCTATGTTGCACCGACACGACACGTCACGCCGACACGTGATTTCCAAAAAAATAGAAAATTCCGACACGCTGAGATACGTTGTATATTAAATGTATATTTTTACATATATATGATAAATCATCATTTTTATGATTTCACGAGATAAATAAACAACAAAAAGAGTCTTAAAATAAATTTACATAATAATTCATTTAAAAATTGAGTTACGCTTATACGTGGATTGCATGACTTTATTGCTTTGCATTGCTTTGCATGACAAGTTAAATTTTAAGAAGCCTAGCTCGTGTTAGCTGCATTCCTCTGCATACAGGTCTAATAGCCAATAGGAATTGACATTTTAAGTTGCCTGTTTTCGCAATACTTCCTTATGTATCGAGGCTAACGCTTGCATCAACCTCTGCCCCTTCTTGCTCTAAGCCATCACTAGCAACAACTTCATACCCCTGGTTTAGATGCATCCGTGTCGCCCCTCATACTAGTGGACTTGTTCTCCCTGTGACTCGTTAAAAGCAAAGATGTATCCTTAACGACTTGGGCAAAGCACTTGATTGTTTTACCTTGACCTCAAAACGATTGTTTCCCCCTTGCTTCGTCCTAATGTTGGTGACTTTGTGGAAATCGTGTTGTCGAGACCAACACAATTGTTGTCTGAAGATGCCAATGATGATTTGTTGTCTCTGTCCTTCTCCTTCTTGGGCAGGTGAGGCAAGACCAGGTCCACCTTCTTCTTCGTCTTCTGCTGCAGCACCTCTCGAAGCTCCAATGGGTCCAACATCTTCCCCTCTCACCGTCCGCCTCCCACTCCACCTTCCCCTTCCAGTCCTTCACACACCCACCACAAACACGGGTTGGAATCAAGATTTCTCGGCTTTCTCATCCTCAAAATCTCGAAATCCGTGAGCAAGATATGGAAAAAAAAAACAAAAAATAGAGCAAACAACAGTTGACATGACCTTACAATGTCACATCAATACCCATTGCCCTAGCTTGGCAATCAAGCGATAAAAATTCAAAATGCTCCTTGGCCGGACTCTCCAAAGGTATAAAAATTCAAAATGCTCCGTGGCCGGACTCTCCAAGAAGGTTGTAGTTATCTATTCTATTCTATGGGCATAACGCTCTTGGAGAAACACACGGGAGTTCTCCCGGAAAAAACGAAGGACACTAGGTCTATTACGGTCAAACAGAGTGAAGAACCGGGCGGAGATAATGTAAAAGGCATGAGAATGAGAGAAAAAAGACGCTAAAATTTCATTTGGGTTCCGCATAAAATATTTATATAGAGGTTGTCAATGGTCGGGTCAATTCCCAAATTGAACTATATCGATTCGACTCAGTTGGTCAGCAACAATAAAGTGACTTTAAAAGTCAAAAGCATAAGTTGCTCCACCAGCTTTGATGAAAAATGGAAAAATTGTTCTCTAAATAGTGAAAGGTAAAGTTATATTTTTCTTTCCTCTATCATGAGTTGAAGCCGAAACAAAAAAGTAAAACTAGGACAATAATTACCATCGATTAAATGGATCCTCCGTAATATTCCACCTTGAATCTCAAATACACTTATTTAGAGAACTTCCTTTTCTCAACCTAAACTCGGTAAAAGTCATAGCTGCAAACAAAAGTCAAAAGTTACGGCTAAAGCCAAAGAATTACAAGCAAAAACTAGAATATCATATATTTGAAAATTCATTTTCCCCGTGAATTTTACTTCTCCTCTCTCCCGTGGTTTTCCACGTAAACTTTTATATTCTTTTCTTCTTCTCGATTTTAATTTCGTTATTATTACTGCATTAATCATAACAATTTGGTATAAGAGCCTTAAGGCTTTAAGTTCAACAACCAATTTTGATATTGAGAAGTTCAATGGGGGTGACGGTTTTCTATAACAATCCGAATTTCCGCTTGAACGATTTATGAAGCGGATTAGTCTCTGTCGGGCTGGAATATCCGAGATTATGATTTTGGGAAAACGTAATTACTTGAGCGGTAGATAAATTGAGACGAGAACTATAGTTAGGCGTGGTGCTAAGAAACCGATCGCTTGTGGACAAATAATGGGTGCAAGATTAAATCTGTCCGAGGCGAAATTGGTTCTCGCTTTGAGCGCAACGCCCCTCTAGTGGGCTCACTCACCCACTCCACTATATAAACCCCACTCACTCTCTCTCTCCTCTTATTTTTCTCTCGCTCACCTGGTCGGTACCCCCTCACCTCTCTCTATCACATACCTCCTCCGCTCAAGCTAGCTTCGGCGACACCACGAGATCGACATTGGTGAGCCTTGTACTTCACCCCAGCTCCACCTCGGCCCCCGCCGTCGACGTCGTTGCCTTTCGTTGCTGGGTTGTTGCTCCCGATGCCCGCGTGACCCGCAAGAAAGGATGAGGAGCCCGAGTTTATTTCCTTGGCAAATTGAGCCCCGTCTTCTTCGAGCTAAATCCTAAGCAAGTGGCCATCTAACCTTACTACTAGATTCTTCGATAGTCATTGGTTTTAGCACGAAAAGCCGATTGCGGAAATGAGTATACCGAATGGAGTTTCAATTTGCATTAAGGCGAAAATGTTAATGCATGTCGGTTTTGATGGATAGGTTATGTTCATGGGACTATGGGTACTTAGGATTCAAGGGTTGATGGTATGGAATATCATCGAATTGAAGCAAAATGAAGTTTGAGGTGCTATGAAGAGTGACCGAGAGCTAGCAAGGGTAACCGAGGAGGAAATTAATCTGGTTTGTCTAAATGGCGGTTTGAATCATGTCATGAGTACCATGAATATATATCCGGTTCATTTTGTCGTTGAGCTATTGTGAAATGGATTTGGACTCGTTAAAAGTGTTCAGCCGTGTGCCTAGAAGGGGTTATTTTTGTCCAATCTTGTAATACATATTAACTCTATCTCGTTGGAGCGCTCTCTCTCTCCACACCTCCTACGCTCGAGCTAGCTTCGGCGACACCACGCACCGACACCGGTGAGCCTTGTACTTCACCCTAGCGCCACCTCAGCCCCGTCGTGGATGCCATCGCCTTTCGTTGCTCGTTGTTGCTCCCGACGCTGCGAGGCTTGCAAGAAAGGAGGAGGTGCCCGATTTTGTTTCCTTGGCAAATTGAGCCCCGTCTTCTTCGAGCTAAATCCTAAGCACGTGGCCATCTTACCTTACTACTAGATTGTTTGATAGTAGTTCGTTTTAGCACGAACAACCGATTGCATAAATGGGTATATCGAATGGAGTTTCGATTTGCATGGAGGGAAAAACGTTAATGTCTGTTGATTTTGATGGATGGGTTATGTTCATGGGATTATAGGTAATTGGGATTCAAGGGTTGATCGTATGGAATATCACCGAGTTGAAGCAAAATGAAGTTTGGGGTGTTATGATGTGCGATTGGGAGCTAGCAAGGGTAACCGAAGAGGAAATTGATCTGGTTTGTCTAAATTGTGGTTTGAATCATGTCGTGAGTACCATGAGTATATATTCGGTTCATTTTGTCGATGAGCTGTTGTGAAATGGATTTGGACTCGTTAAGAGTGTTCGGCCGTGTGCCTAGAAGGGGTTATTTTTGTCCAATCTTGTGATACATGTTAACTCCATATGTTGGATTGTTTTCCGTGACACTAGACAATCCGAGTTTGTGATTTGATATGCTTGGTTGTTGTCACTAGGATGAGAGCTATGGATTAAACCAACAAGGACATCGGTTTGGAGCTATTTTGGATGACTAATTGCGATGTCGAGTAATCCACTCATTGGTTTTACCTAATCGATAGATTTATTAGATGATTTACTCGTTTGATTAGATATCTTAGTGGCTGAGCTTTAGCTCACTGCTGTTGGTTGACATTCACCTCTTGTCTCGTCCGGTCTACCACTATTTTGGTGCGCCGATGCACGCATGCGCGCACTTGGGAGGTGCGCACCAAGTCTCATCCCCATTTATGCATTACGGGAGGCTTCATACCATGGTGATAGTCGATGTAGGACCTTCGGATGAGCGTATCGAGTATTACTTCATCACCGTCTATGTACGGGGTTTAGGACAGTGGTTGAGGCTGTTCCCGCCTCCTCTTGCGAGGTAATAGTAGTGATGAAAGTAGCAACGATGGTACCAGTATGTAACGGGATATGATGTAGACATGAGCGGACGTACGGGTAGGCTTTTGAAGTTAGTTTTCCACGGCATTCCCTTCTTGATGATAGCTGTGTAGTGGTAGATGATGTTGTCGATGGAGAACGTCGATGGTGGATCATGAGACGGGAGCATATACTTTTTGATGATATCTCCCAATTGTTGTCGTTTTCTTTTGATAAATGAAAAATATGAGAAATTGGTTATGAATATATAAAAGTATGTATTTTCCTGGTTGTTTGAATGATATTACTAATTGCGTGTGATAGGTTAGTGAACCTATTGAGGCCCTACTCTTTAGGCATTGTGCCTGCGATCTTCTTGTATGCACATGTATGATGGCTTGTGTTTGTTCGAGTCTTCCACATGCGCCATATTATAATGTAATATCATATTAAAGCGAATGCGTTATTTAGATCGGTAGCGTGCATGGGATGCTATGAGCTCGCAAGTGGAGATAATGAGGATGTTACGCTTTCAACCTATGGCATGTTCATATGTTAGTTAAACTTACATCGGGGTTTGAAGAAAATTTTGTTTAGTAAAGGGAAGAAATCGAAAATCGCGTAAGATGAATGTTGGAAGAATTGGATGAAAAATCTTTGTCCACTATTCGGTTTTGCCTCACGAATGAAATTTTGTAGGAGATACTAGATCAAAAAATAGCCGCAGGTTTATGGATGAAATTGGAGAGCATTTTTTGACAAAGTCTCTTACCAATCGATTGAGGCTCAAGTAACGACTCTTCACTTTTTGTATGGCCGAAAGTACTCTTAAATGTCATTATTCGTGTTCGGTGCTCTTATCTCTTGATTAAGAAGCATTGATGTTAAAATTGAAAATGAGGATCAAGCTCTTTTATTGTTAGTTTCATTGCCTCCCTCTTATAAAAATTTTAAAGAGACCATGATTGTTAGTAGAGAAACGGTAAAAGGAGACTTTTGGTGCCAAAAATTGTGTACGAAGATTATTTTGGTGCCAACATTTCAATTGGATCACTTTAGTACCAACTCGGAGAGAAAATGATCACTTTGGTGCCTTCGGCAAGAATTTCCAAGAAAAATCAATGTGGCTTTTCGAATTAAAATTATTGGATGAGCTGGCAAATGTGATCTTGAGAAAATGACGCCTTTTCATCCGACGTGGCACCACAAAAATGGCATCATTTTCTTCATCGATCAAATAACGAAAAACGAAGTCCTTGGTCGCGACATCGTCTTCTCCATCATGACAGGTCAAACTTCGTTGGCCACCATCGTGACCTCCCGAGGCTGGTTGGCCATCGCTTGCTATCGCACTCTGTAACGTCCCAGGCCCGTCACATTTATATATCGTACCTTTTCATGTGATAATTTATTGAATAACGCCAGCTAATCAAGCGAAGATTTTTAACACACCACGACAAAACATCGAAAAATCAGCACTTTTATTTACTAAGGACTGACTAAGATCATATCGGTTTTATACGTACCAGGGAGATAACATTAGGAGGGTCTCAAAAAGTACCTACTTGCCTCTACTCGGTACATCTAGAATATCTACATACATAAAAAACTCCCACAATTAAAGTCAGTCAATCTATACATCAAAAGTGTTTGTCGGTGCTATACACCATCTACACTAAACCCAAAAATAGCCCGAGGTCCCCACTAAGCTGAACCGCCCCCGCCATGAAGTCGAACAAGAAAGGGTTGATGAGCCCTAGGCCTCCCTCCAATTGGCCGTAGACGGCCATGAAGTGGTGGGGGGATTGCCCCACATAGAGTCCCCCATGCACCCACAACGTGCACTCCACTTGAACAAACTCCAAACCCGAGTAACCCTAGTATGGTGAATGAAGTGAGGTCCCAAGATAAACGAATAGGCACGCCATAGGACGCAATGGGTATACTCGGCCATATCTTCCATACCTAAAAAAAAATGTCAACGAAACAGTGAGATAAACTTAGCAAGTAAATTTTTCTAAATCATCGACTAATTCATCCCATGCAAGATACGGTTTCCGAGGTCAGCCCAAAAGCTTTATGCAACTACCAAATTAGTGTCTCGCCTACCAATGTATTACTAATAATAATAACCAAGAAGTTATGGGAGTCCTTCACGATTACATGCATATAAACAAGTCAAGTATGTAATATAGTATTCCGACCATCACCATTCCATTCGCACTCAATGTTGTCTTGTATCGCCTCAAAGACCGATCCACCCATTTGATCTACTTATTATGAGCCGTGAACTTTCGCCCTCAATACAAATAAAGGATTCAGACATCAATTCCCGATTCATGCATAATAACTACTTAAACGATGAGCACCACTTTAGCTAAGTACCCTAAATACCATCCTTATCCACATGAACGTCGCCCACACTACTAAAAACAATCAATTAGACTCTCCTATTTCTATCGCAGGCTAACTAATTCACCGAGCCTTTGAATACCTCTAGGCCCCGGTGAATCCACACCCGAACTTGCGATTTACCTAGCTTCAACCTCACATAATAGCCTCCTACCCCTATATAGCAGCCGGATAAACCATTTTCTCCCTCTCTTTTCACTAACGCGAGCACGCTACTTCCTGGTTATCAATTGTCGATCGGTTGGTACTACCTACTCCCCAGATTTCACAGCCCGGCGCCAATCAAGCTTTACCACACAGACCCCAAAAATTCCTAGTATCTTCGGGCCTCTTCACTCGCGCCTCCAACTCGGCTTGCCCTACCCAAGACCCATCCAGTCATTTCCTGCTATATTTTCACCCCGGCCTAGCTCTACCGACGCTCTAGAATTTCGTTCTACCATATGCCAAGACATGCAACAAGATTTCACCGCTAACCATCACTTGGACTTCCAGATTAACCCTCGGTTACACCAACCCGGATTTCGCGTTCCAATACTCCATTCACGACACCCATGGACTTGCCTTGACATGCGCGAAGAATTTACAATCGACTAACACTACCGGCTCTAGACCACCATCCACCGTGGCTCAGCCATCGCTAAACTCCCCTACTTCCCGACCCGCATTAACGAAGACTTAGTAAATGAGTTAGAAAATGAACTTGCCTTAACCTTTACCGCGCCCGAACAAAATGAGTCAGTCGATTGCAACATGTCGCCTAGCTTCGGTCGAGTGAGAAGAGTTGCACTCGAGAGGGAGCCTTAACAAGCCATTCTATCGAGGAAAAAAAAAAAACACCGAGAGGCATTATTTTGGGTCTTGCTCTTTTGTTCGGGGTATGACGATGGGCCACGGTTTTCTACACGGCTTGGGCCCGAGTGAATGGGCTTTGTCCATTGCGGGCCGGACACGGTCATTTGGAAATGCAAAGCCCACCAATCATCCGGGCTGGGTTGAATTCTTGCGTTTGGGTCATCTTCATAATGGGTTGGTGTTCTCACCATGAGAAGGGCGCGGCTTCACCCTTGATGGTCGAGGTTGGGCCAGCTCGGCACACGCCACTTGGGCTGAGTTAAATTATGTGGCCCGGGCCCTCACCGCACTCATTGTCACATGTACGATTGAGCCGAAAGTCCATAATGGGCCCCTCATTCGACCGAGCACAATTGACCGAGATTCTCTTAATGGGGCCGGGCCCAAACTATGGCCACTCAACCGCCGTTCGTTCATCAACCCGTATATTATCTCGATAGTTAATTCGAATCGCCTAGTACTTCATCCCGCATAAGTCGGTTTTCTAATCCATTTCGTCTATTCATTGTTAATTTAGAATTATTTAAAGGGGTGCTACAAACTCTTCTCCTCTTAGATAATTTCGTTCTCGAAATTATCTGTCTCATTACATTACTCAAACAGAAATTGATATTGCTTGTCTCATTGTGGTCTCGATTTCCCAAGTTGCCTCTTCCCGACCATGATGTTGCCACAATATCTTTACCAATTGAATCACTTTGGTTCGCAATATCTTCTCCTTTCGGAGTATTCTGCTTAGTATAACTCTCTATTGGCCTTTTTCGTGGTCCAATACGTGAGACGAGTCTACTTGATATTTTCTCAACATTGAGACATGGAAAGCATTGTGTATGTTGGAAATCTTTGGTGGAAGCGTCAATTGATACGCTCACTCGCCAATCCTTTCTAGTATTTCAAAGGGTCTAACGTATCTCGGACTCAACTTTCCTTTCTTCCCAAATCGAGATATTACTTTCATTGGTGAAACCTACAAAAATACATGATCGCTTACTTGAAATTGTAACGGACGCATTCGGTTATCCGCATAACTTTTCTCGTTTACTCTGCGCCGTTTACGGACGTTTGCGAATTACAACCATTGCGTTTGAAGTAATGCTGCCGGTTTAGGTCCTGTCAATTTCTTTTTGCCCACTTCGGACCAATACATAGGTTATGTCAATTTCTTTTAGCCGGTCACGGTGTTCACCCACTTGCACCAATACTAGTTCGGGTCCTGTTGCACATGGCGGGTCCTCATGTGGTGGCGGCTGCCATGATGACGTTAGTCGATAAGCCGGTTCGCTCGAGCCGGGCGTAGCGGTGCGTGGCGCGACACGCCATCACCGCAGCGGCGAGGCCGCTAGGGGGAGTGTGCGGCGTCCCCCGGTGGTCAACGACCACTCGTTCGATTCGTCTTGATGAGTAAAACCCAGAAATGCAATAAAATTCAAGTTTCATCGACAAAAATTTTAAAAATAGGCCTAAATTGTTGGTTCTAGCTTCGAACTACGGCGGCTCACGATACCAACTATTGGCCGTCCAAGACGGCCGCTCGTCATCGTAAATGACTCCCAAGGATCGCCGTAATTGAAAACCCGAAAATAGAACAATGGAGGAAAAGGATTTGTGCACACGATTTTGAATTCATCATACTTTAGGTGGAATTCTAACGATCCGAAGCTTGACCGCTTCCCCTAGGGTTGACGGGACAGCCTCTCGCTCTCTTTTCTAACCTTATGAAAAGACGGAATAACGTATGAAGCTATCGGGGTTAGAGGGGGTGCTTTAGCCCTATTTATAGAGTTTTAGCTGGGCCCCCTCATCACGAGCCGAGCCGAACTCGGCCTACATTAGCGACCCATATTCAGCCCATTAAGAATCCTTATATTCATCTTTTATTAGACCAACCCCATAAAACGGTAATTACAATTTCAATTAATGTAGCCCACATCAGGAAAACTCTTACAAGACCAACAGCATTCAAACACCTAGTCGTCTACAGAGGCGACAGATCCTTCGTTGTCATCCTCCTCTTGTCCTTCTTCTCCTTTGTCTGTCATACTCCTCATTCTCTTCTTGCCCTTCCGCACCTTGCGATTTTGCTACCACTACCGGTGCCACCGTCGCTTTAGGTTGTGGCACTTCCGGTTGTGCTTCCGCCACCGCTTCCAATTGTGGCGGTGCTGGTGGTGCCAAAACAAATTTGATGAAAGCTTGGGTGCCTTCCGCTAATCGTGGTCTTCTCGAGATAAGAAAATCTCCCCACATAATAGATGTTTGATAATGGCTCTAATTCGAAACCCAACATCTAAAAAGAAGAAAAGAAACGTGTCAAACAAAGTGCTAAAGAGCAAAAAGAAACGCCTCAATCAAAGAAAGTGCTAAAGAAGAAAAGAAACGACTCGCATTGATCAACTTACCACCGTGAATCTAAAGTGATGTGCCATGCCCAGGTTGATGTGACCTTCCAACATCACATTGATACCCATTGCCGTGGCCTGGCAATCCTGCGATAAAAGCTCGAAATGCTCCATGGCCGGACTCTCCAAGAAAGTTGCGAGTTATCTGTTCTATTCCGTGGGCAAAGCGCCCTTGGAGAAACACATGAGAATTCTCCCGGAAAAAATGGAGGATTCTGGTTCTACTATAGTCAAACAAAGTGAAGAACAGGCGGAGATGAGCGTAAAAGCTCTCTCGGTGGTCGCCATGAGAATGAGAGAAAAAGATGCTGAAATTTCGTTTGGGTTCCGCACAAAATATTTATATAGAGGTTGTGGGTCGGTCCCAAACTAAATCAGAACAATTCGACTAAGCTTTCCAAAGCAACAATAGGCGACTTTAAAAGCCAAAAGCATAAATTGCTCCGCCAGCTTTGATGAAAAATGGAAAAATTGTTCTCTACATAGTGAAAGGTAAAGTTATATTTTTCTTTCCTCTATCATGAGTTGAAGCCGTAACAAAAAAGTAAAACTAGGACAATAATTACCATCGATTAAATGGATCCTCCATAATATTCCACCTTGACCCTCGGATATACTTATTTAGAGAACTTCCTTTTCTCAACCTAGACTCAATAAAAGTCATAGCTACAAACAAAAGTCAAAAGTTATGGCTAAAGCCAAAGAATTACAAGCAAAAATTAGAATATCATATACTTGAAAATTCATTTCTGCCGTGGATTTCGCTTCTCTCCCCCGTGGTTTTCCACGTAAATCTTTGTGTTCTTTTCTTCTTCTTAGTTTTGATTTCGTTATTATTACCGCATTAGTCATAACAATCTGGTATTAATGCCTTAGGGCTTCAAGTTCAACAACCAAATTTAATATTGAGAAGTTCGATGGGAGTGATAGTTTCAACCTATGGCACGTTCGTATGTTAGCTGTTCTTACGCAGCACGTAAGATGAAATGTTAGAAGAATTGGATAAAAAAGCTTTCTTCACTATTCAGTTTTGCCTCATGAATGAAGTTTTAGAGGATGTACTAGGTCAAAAAAATAGCTGCAAGTTTGTGGACGAAATTGGAGAGTATTTTTCTGATAAAGTCTCTCACCAATTGATTGAGGCTCAAGCAACAACTCTTCACTTTTCGTATGGCCGAAGGTACTTTTCTTAAAACTCATATTTCTTAGTTCAATGCTCTGATCTCTTTATAAAGAAGCATTGATGTAAAGATTGAAGATGAGGATCAAGCTCTTTTATTGTTAGTTTGACTACATCCCTTTAGGTCAACATTTATCTATGTATGCTCACAAAGCACAAAGGTAATTGATTAGATTCATGGACGTTCTTACGAGGAAACACTTATGATACTCGAACTTAAGCCTTATCGAGCATGTTGTCTTTTTTGTAGTTGAATGTGAAAGACATCTATTGGTCAAACAATTCCATTTTTTCTTTTTTTCGCGGCTTGATGGCTGAAGGCGAGGAGCATGCAATGAGTTACTATAAAAGGTAATGAATCGGGGTTTTGAGCATAAAAATTCTGAATGACCTATAAAAAGTGGTCCTAACCCTTTGGGATGCGATAGTACATCCAAAAAAATATTCCACCGAACGTATTCCCCCTAGGTGGGGGTTTCCAAGGAATACAAATAACAACTTTTTTTTTTCCAAATTTGGAGAGCATTTGGAAGAACTAGTGAATTACAACTCTATTGTACAGTATTGGTGAGTGTGGTTCATTCAATAACGAAAACTTTTACCGATCCATAGGTAGTATAGGGTCCAAATTACATTTGATAAATATCAATGCGATCAACTATTTCAAGGCTGACCCTAATTAATTAATAAATTGACTCCCATTAAAACGAAATTCATTTGATTGAGATTATCTACCTATTCGACATAGATTCCATGAACAATCCTTTGCGGGATTGGATTTTTTTGATAGTGGAAATGCCATAAAGCGCAAAACAAGATCTATGATACAAAAACCAAAATCAGAATGAGAAGAAAAAGATATCATGATTTAGAGAGACCATGATTGTTAGTAGAGAAATGGCAAAAGGACAACGAAGTGCCAACATTTGTGTACGGCCTCACTTTAGTGCTAATATTTGTTTTTTGGATCACTTAAATGCCAAATAAAAAAAAGATCACTTAAGTGCCAATTTCAACCAAAAATGATTATTTAAGTGTCAATTCCAGCCAAATAGTACACGTGATATTTTTAATATTATGTGGCATTTATTTTAAAAAATCAACCCACGTGGCGTGCACCTAGAGTCCACGTGGATTGTTCAACTTAAAATAGTTAAATTTTGTAAAAATTTAAAATCAAACAAAAGAATAACTTAAAAAAAAATGCAGAACTTGCGGCGGCGAGGGCCGCGGCGAAGGCCGTAAGCCCTCGCCACCGCCGCCACTCTACCATCGCCGACCGAGGGTGGGGAACGGTCGAGGGGGTTGCCGAGCCCTAGCGACCCGGTCTAGGCCTCGCCCAAGGTCGGCGAGGCCGGCGTTGGTCGCCCTCGCACACCCACGGTGAGGCCGACCTCACCCAACGACATCTCTGCGAGGCTAGCCCCCGGCGATGGCTCGGTGAGGCTTGGTCGTCGCTAGGCGAGGCCAACCACGCCCGGCCATCGCAGCGCTTAACCTCACCCAAATGCGGGCGAGGTCGACCTCGCCGTTGGTTTGAGAGGCTAGCCATGGCCGAGTCTCGTTGACCCAGGCAAGGCCTCGGCGGGGGTCGCCGAGACTCGGTGACCCCCTCGGCCATCCCCCACTCCTCACGGCTTGCAATCGCTTCGCCCTTTTTTTTTTTGTTTTTTTTGTTTATTTTTAGTATTATGTGGATTTTTTTATTGATTTTTAATTATTTTTTTTTGCCGACGTGGAAGCTCCGGCAAGCCATGTAAATGCCATGTCGGATTTTCGGTGAATCTCACCGGAGTTGGCATTGAAATAACCGTTTTTTTTTAAAATCGATACTTAAGTGATAAAAAAAAAATTAGCACTAAAGTGAGCACGTACACAAATATTGGCACTTCTAGTGTCCTTTTGCCGTAGAGAAACTATTGATGTTGAAGATGTTAAGACTAGTCTGCTAAATAAGCGAGAAACTTGATACGAAATTGACTTTTGAAGGCGGTAATAATCATGGTTTAGTTGTTTGGGGAATGTCTGTTGAGAGAAACAATAGTAGCGGGAGCAGGTCAAACTCGAAACATAGGGATTTGACTTGCAATTATTGTAAGTCTCATGGGCATATTAAGATAAATTTTCTGAAATTGAAGGCAAAGCAGCAAACAGAAAATAGTCAGAATCAACAAAATCAAAGTAATGTCAATCGTCACAATAGTCATAAGTGCCGGAACGGACAGAATCGGGAAACAAAAATACCGCTTAAGCTTGTGTTGCTAAAGAAGAAAACGAAGATTGGCTAGTGATTGCATATGATAAAGAATCTAACACAACTCGCATAATGCAATCTTTGGATAAGGGCTTCACACGAACTTCAATGTGCGTTGGACTTACTGCTCTTGAAAGAAACAAGTTTTTGGTGAATTGTGTCATCACCGTACGTACATTGAGACGATCCTGCTGATTCTGGTGCGCAGAGTTCCAAATCTACCAAATCATCGGCCAAAACTAGGGTATCATTTACCAACAAACGAATCATCTTTGTGTTGAGTTTTGTTCCGGGAATCCGGCCGCAACCTCCCCAAAAGCGCATCCGCGACATCTCCTTCAAGCCAACACCTCGGAGTTCCTCGCCCACACCAAGCCTCGACCGTGGCTTCACATAGAGACAGAGAGAGAACAAGAAATAAAAGTGCCCTAGGCCATTGATTGGCAAACGATATGTGAGGTGCATGTGCTTGTCGATCGGCGAAAATTTGACTCACCAGCGAGTTGGGAGGCTGAATTGACACAAAGTTGTTAATTTCATGGGTAGGTTTTTTTTTTTTTTTTTTCCTAAGACAAGTACTATTTTGATAAAACCGCTCCAAAGCACTTAAGGTTCCCGAATATGAAAATATACTGATCACTTATCAGAATCACTTCGTCGGCTTTTTTGAAATGTTGCCCTTCTTACGGTGCATGGTAAACGACATCTGTTTGCTTTCACTCAATTATTTTTCTAGCAGAATTATACATGATCCTTGCTTAACCTTTTCACTCTAAAGCGGCATGCTGCCATTCGAGATTTCTGTTGTAATCCTGAGTTTCGCTCCTTCCTAGGTTTGGGCCGTTGATTTGGATCTTCGCTGAATCTTTCGTGTTCCTGGTGACGTAATGTCACGACCTAAAAATTGAAAATTCCCAGGGCTAATGGATTATTAGATTAATTAAACGAATTAACTAACCTAACTCGAACTCTCCTAAGTCCATACCAAATCGCAACTTAACATGCAAAGAGTTTTGAATTGGAGTCGCCACTAATCATTTTTGGTAGGTCGATTAGAAACCTAAGTAAATTAGTGGGAGAACTAAATTACTTCTACGAACCGAGAGATTCTAAGTCCGGGGACTTGATTACGCTAGATTGCTCTAACGCCCTTTCGGTATCATTTCATTTAATGAAAAAGGATTTTGTCGGGCAATATTAATTGATTTTAACCTAAGCCACAACAAAGGTTATCATGCGGTTGGACAATCAATTAATGAACATCCAGAAATCAAAATTAATTGCGGGAAGCATGCGCCAAGACAAATTGTTCTCGCTTTTGGATTTTCGCTTTTTAATGAAAAATAAACTAAATGCAATGCATGAAATCATTCTAAATGCAATGACGTAAATAAATAAAAACTATCCTAATAATGCATATGAATTTAATTAAACTACATGACTAATCTAGAGGACATGCGATTATAATCTAATTAAAATAACTACATGACATATGAATTAAAGGCCTAAACATGCAGATTCTATATGATCTAAACCTATCATACAAATGACATGGCGAAATTGTTTTGATTTTTTTTATTTTTGGATTGATAAATGACCCTAAATAAAACTATACCTAAAGATAATTATCTTGCATATTTTAGGGTTTAAGTTTGCCTAATCCCTAACATATTAAAGATGAATTATTTTAGACATGAAAATCAACTCAAATATGCAGATTCTATCCTAGAATGCAAATCTAAATTAAATTATTCTAAAATTAAATTGAACGTGCAAATATCTACATGATTCTAATTCTAAAATGCAACTTTTATCCAAAATGCAATGCAATATCTTTAGAATTTTAAATATCACTCAAAAGAATATTCATTCTAAAGATATTATGCCGATCAAATCAATCAAGAAAGTAGATATCTCAACCGATTTTTGAAATTATTTCGCAAATATTTGAGTCAATCTTTAATTCGTAATCCTACGATTAACGATTGAACTCAAATCCTTACTCGTACGGCAAGTTGCGGACTAGGAGATTTTCCTAATCGATCACATTTTGAAAGGTTTTGATATTTTGAGTGTCTTCGATATATTGAAAAGATTTTTCGGATTATCACAAGATTGTCACAAAGATCGAAGTATCCATATGAGTCACAATCTTTCCAATTTGAGCAAAAGATATATCACAAGATTTCCACGACAATCAAATTCCAAATTGGATTCAAACTAGATATGCAATCCTTAGAACGAGTCAATTGATAATTACAAGACTTCCCAAGAATACTCAATTTTGGATATGCATCAATCTTGAACGAACCACAGAATATTCTAATCTTACAAAGAAATAGAATATGCAATCTAATCCACACTTTATGCCAAAGTAACCAACCAAATATTCTAATTAGGCAATTAGCTATAATCTAGAATAAGAAAATTACCTAAATCCGAATATTAGCTTTCCGACTTTGAACTTTGCACGAGACTTGACGACCGAGCTCGAGGCTTTCCGAATCGGACAGGTTCGCTCGAGGGAGGTGTTGGCGATTGGATTTGACCCTCGAGACTTCGGCTGCAGCAAAGGCGACTACAATATCGGCACCAATCTTGACGGAATAGCTTCAGGCGTGAACAATAGCTCGACTACGATGACGGACGATTGCTGCAACGTAGCTCGAAATTTGTTGGTCGTTGGCGTAAACCCGTGAATAGAGCGAAGTAGCTACCCTTTGGAGAGATCGTCAAAAGACTCGCAAACAGAGAAGTGGGAGCACAAGTGGACAATTGGCGAGGAGGAGTAGGAGCAAGCAACACTTGGACTCACAGATGTGAGTTTGACTAATTCAAAGTGCTCCTCTTATGCGAATTGGTGTGGACCAATTTTGATATCAGAGAATTCTCTGACCCTCCCGTGGAGAAATCTTTGAAGTGTGCAGTCGTAAATTCTATGGATGAAGCCCCCGGAGCATGGATCAAAACCACCGAGAAAATTTCTCTCTCTAGTGTTTGCTCTCAAGAAACTTCAAAAAAATTTCTGCTTCCTCTCAATATGGGTGAATAAAGAAATATGCCTCTCCCTCTCTTCGGTGTTCTGTCGCCTCTCTCGTTTTCTCACCCCTTATGCTCACTTTTTTTAACGAATCAATGGCCCCCCTGAGTCCATGACTTTTCTGCCCTATAATACTGTGATGCTCCTTCATCGCAGTGTATTGGTGGTCTCTTTTTATAGATCCAAAGAAAAAATCTCCCACAATCCTTTATGCAACCGTGAAATCCCTTAATCATTGGGATTCCTCAATGAATTACTGACTTTTTGTTATAAACCAGATTTTCCTCCCATGAAAGTAGTCCTCAATCACACCTAAAATGATTCCCGTCGGTTGCACATATCACTTTTGATATCTCACAATTTCGGATTTTTTTTTTTTGCTGCAATAACAGTTGAATGCCAACCACCGATAGCATTGAACATGTGCTCTTGTAGCATGTTGACATCTCATAGCTCACATATCTTCAACAGATCTTATGCGATTTTTTTTGCCAAGAGAGTCCGTCGCCTTGAATATCCGAAGAATTATCCTTAATTAAGCTCGAAAGTGTCCACTCAAGTCCATCGTGCCTCAATTTAACTTTGCATTTGCCGCTGGTCCAATTCGGAATGTAATGCATAAAATAAACCATACTATATGAAAAATGATTTAAATATTTTTTCTAGGGACTAAAATTAGTCCCTAATTTTTATGCAAAAATTAATGACTAAAAGGAAGGCCAAAATTTAGGTGTCAACACGTAAGTAGTGAATTTTCTCAATCTGCTACATCATGAGCTCTCAATAAAGTTGGATTCCTTCACAGCATGAAATTTGCTTGACTAAGAACCTAAGAATACGCTCATTAGGTAATGCTGGGCAAACCCCTAAACTGCTGCACTTTATCTGTTTTATAATAATTACATTTTTTACCCAAATATATATTTATATAACTATATGTATGTTTTATATATATATATATCTCATTAGGTCCACTCATAGGGGAATATCTATTTTTATGAATTTATCACTAATCACTTTACGCACATAGAGATCCTAATGACCATAACTAACTTATCTAGCTATCTATATATGTCAAAAATATATGGTGCTTGTACAAAAACAGAAAATTACCAAAAAAAGTCCTAAATTATTGTAATTGTGCCAATTCAGTTTCAATTTTTTTTTCAATTGAGTCCTAAACCTTTTACTAATTCGGTCCATTTGGCTAGCCGGCTGGCATTGACAAATTTTAATAATATTTTAATCTTTTCCTAAGTTTCTAATTTTTTTCTTTTTTTTCCTTTCTTTCTCTTTGTTGTTTTTTTTTTTCCATCTTCTTCCTCCAGCCAGTCGTTGGCTCGGCAATAGGTCACCGACGAGGTCAAACTCGCCTAGCCAGTGGCTCGACGACCGACTAGAGGAAGAAAATGAAAAAAAAAAAAAAACAAAGAGAAGCAAAAAAAAAAAGAAAAGAAAAAAAAAAATAATTAAATAAATTTGAAAATTATTAAAATGTTATTAAAATTGGTCCATGCCAACACCGACGAGGTCACATCGATGTCGATAGACCAAATGGATTGAATTGGCACAAATGCAAAAGGCTTAAGACTCAATTAAAAAAAAAGATTTGGGACTCGAATTAGCAAAGTTGCAATATGTTTAGAACTTTTTTGATAATTTTTCCTTCGGAAACCAATTTGCTCAAGCTATTGTACATTTCGACAACAACAAAAAAAAAAAAACAAGGCTATTGTACGTGCATCATCAACAAATTTCACATTTTTTTTTGTAGGTCATTAAGATCAAATTTCATCGGAATGGGCTCATATAAACTCCGAATAGATGAAATCCATTTATAACAAGAATGAAACGAGCATAATGGGTAAAAAATCGAACTAATCAGGAAATGAATTGTATCCATAAATTAAGGAGAAGGCAACGATGATGCTTATAAATGAAATAAGAAGAAGGACATGGCAATAAGCTTATAGCTCTGTCTACATACTTTCATAAGCCGATTCCACAGTTCGTTTTGCAGTAAATTTTTGCCATTCATTCCAATAGCTGGTGCAGAATATGACGAGCAAAGGCAAAGATGTTAAGTTAAAGGTGAACATGCACTGTAAGGGATGCGCCGACACTGTTTGTAATTGCCTCAGAGGTTTCGATGGTACATTGGCATTTCCCTTCATTCCTTTTCATTTGGTGTTTGAAACATAGTTTCTCTAGGGCAGCCATTCAATTGCAGAAGATGAAGACATTCCAAGTCATTTCCCGAGCCGTTGTGTTCATTACATTCTCACTGAACATCGAGCACTATTTTCAATGTATATAATAGTCTACGTTTGCTGCTTTTCTCGTCTGGGAAAAAGAAAAACTAATTGTCGCGTTATGGAAATTAGGTGTCGAAGAAATTATCATGAGTATGGAGAAACACGAGGTCATTGTCAAGGGCGAAAATGTGGATATTGTGAAGGTATTGGAGAGGTTGAGGAAGAAATACAACAAAAATGCTGAGCTCATAAGCCCAGAACTGCCAAAGACCAAGAAAGAAGAAGAGAAGAAGAAAGAGGTTTCATCTTTACCAGCATATTTGATTTTTATGCATTATAACCTAGGCAAGATCGATATTCCAGTCTAGGGTTAGTGATAGTAAATAACAATGGCTTTCTTTGATTGCAGATTCCAGTCAAAACAATAGTGCTCAAGATTTTCATGCACTGCGAGGGCTGTGTGCGTGATATCAAAAAGATCATCTACCAAATGGAAGGTAATTTTTTTCTCGATAAATATACAATAAATTCCTAATATAATACACTTTCGTGTCCCCTGTATTGCTGTATCAGGTGTTCTATCTGTGAAACCAGACATGGCCGGAGGAACAGTGGCTATCAAAGGGGCTGTCGAACCGCCGAGGCTCGTGGAGTACATCAAGAAACGAACGGGCAAGCACGCAGAGATCGTGACGGACGAAGTGAAGAAGGATATGAAAGGTAAGGAGAAGAAGAAAGGCGAAGGGAAGGAGGAAGCGAAGAATGGTAAGAAAGGCGAGGCAAGCGAGGATAGTGTCCGTTTGATTTACTGGGTTCAGTGTCCTTCTCAGTGCCCCCAGTGCTACATGAACCGCCTCTGCTGCTGCTGCGAGAATGCTTTCAGTGACGAGAATGTCCATTCTTGTTCCGTCATGTAAGATGGGAAAGGTTCTTGGCACGAATCCTCTTTTTGATACGATGTGATAATTAGTTTTATTACTATGGGATTTACAGATTAATAGACATGAACTCGTGCGTTATGTACGAGAATAAAGAACAAAAAGAATTCTGTTGTTCTAAAAGCATATAATTATCAATAAAGAAATATGTATCGTCAAAGATTTGTATGGTCATTGCTCTTTAATATAAGGGCAAAAGGCATAAAGAAAAAAAACCTAAAACTATGGTCATTGCGACACATTTATTCTAAATTTTTGTGACAAAAAAATCTTAAATTTGTACCAGTGTGACGTATTTCCTTTTCGTCAAGGTTCTTGTCAATAAGCATTGTCAAAAATCTACCGATATGGACGCCGGAAAACAAATGATTTTAACATGGCACTTATGTGGCTTAAGTGAAATAAAAGCGACATAGTTTTGGTTGATAAATCGTCCGACAAAATTTTAACGGAGAGTAAATATGTCATATAGGTACAAGTTTGAGGATTACCTACGCATTCGAAAAGTATAGCTCTGTTAATACAGCCCGACATTTTAAGGCATTGGCGTATCGTTTTGCCTATTTTGCAAGAACCTATTCGTTATAATAATCTCTTGGAAAATGGATGAGTCTTAAGTGTATAGTGTGACAGGTATTTAGGATTTTCGAGTTTGTTGCCGAAATCTCCATCTGGAAAATAACTTTTCGGATTTTCGAAGATGAAGGGCATGTGTGCTAGGGAAGCATACCTGTATCGAAACTCTATTAATCCTCCTGTTAATCACCTCATGGTATCACGAGAATACTCATAACCATTTCTTTATTGTTATGTTCGGTGTGACTAACTGAAATGAAAATGAAATCAACGAATAAAATTAAATGAAATTTTAGCTCTATCAACAATTCACTTGTTAATTGTTATATAGGGCTAACATGAACGATAGATGACGTTCTAATAAATTTTGAATTTTATTTTTTACATAACACAAGAGAAAAAAATTCTAAATAAGGGTCTGAAGTGCCCTCATTGTTTCAAAGAAGAACTTGATCAAGGGCATAATCATCATTTACTTTTTTGAAATTTTTTTTTCTTTTTTTTTTTTTTAGTTTGTTGCAGCCCTCGCAAAAAGAAAGGGAAAAAAAGAAAGAAAGAAAGAAAAGAGGCAAAAAAATAGAGAGTAAATGACCAAAATGCATTGGTCGACCATTATTTAAAACAATGATGGTACTTCAAACTTTTATTTGGATAAAGATTCACTTTAGGCTTTTATTTGAAAAAATAATGGCACTTTACACCCTTATTTGGAGTTTTCCCTAATATAAAGAATGAATCACCCATACTGGCGTTTGAGTTTGATCATTTTCATTTTAAGGTTGTTGTATATTCATTATTTTGCTTTTGGCTTTAGCGAGAAGGTCCAAGTCAAAATCCTCGTGAAATAAACTCATGATCGTAACCACATGTGGATTGTCTCGGTGGCCATTCTTTCCAAATGGAAATAGGAAGGTCGAGGGATTCGAATCCCCACCTTTGCGGGGAGTGGGGTGGGGATGAGTGGGGAGAGAGTAGGATTTCGCAATCTCACACATATGGCACATAGCGCACACAATATGACTTGTATAGTAGAACGAGGATATGATAGAACTAGACCAAAAGACTAATTTACCTTTTGTCTTTTGTAAAAAGGCTTACGCTATTTTCATTCCAATTTTGATTACTTACACCTCTGTCAACTTGGTTTTATCATCTTCTCTCTCTCTCTCTCTCTCTCTCCCCCCCTTACTCGAGCTCTTCACCGGCTCCATGAAGTGCGGTCGGCAATTGCTCACTTCGTTCTGCAGTGAAGTCCATTGGAATGGCTTGAGATTCTCTGTTGCTGCCAATTCATCTTTGTTGTCGAATATCAACTGCAAGAGAAGCCGCTCCATCTTTGGACCCAAAGGCCTAGAACTCGTTGTAAAGTCCCTCTTTAGTAAAAAATTACCAAAAAAAGCCATAACTTATTGTAAGTCAGCCAATTCAATTATAAACCTTTCAATTGTACTAATTTAATACTCATGAGATTTGACTTTCAAATTGAAACAAGGGCATTTTGGACCATACATATTTGCTTCAGTGTTTTTTAAGGAGGACTATGAAAGGGATGTGTTGCACAACACATTGTAATGCTAGCCTTCACGTTCTTCTCTTCGTTGTTCTTCCTATCTTCTTGTTTTTTATAATCAAATTCCTATCTTCTCTCCCCTTAGTTTTTCCTGTCTTGGGTTTTCCACATATGTCGTGTGTCCCATGTGGTTTTAATTTTTGCTTTCATCCTTTTCTATTTGTGTTTCGGTTTGTGCAATTTTAGTGTTGTTCCATAGCAAGTACTAAATATTTTAACTATTTATCAATATAGTCCTTACGGCCAATTTTGGTTGGAAATTGCTAACGTGGATGCCGGCGTCCTACTCGGCATGGCCAGCCCTAACGTGGACAATTTTTTTAATTTTCCAATTGCTAACATGGACGATTGCAAGGCTCAGATGGAAGCTGTGCCGACAATGGTAGCGAGGTGGCAAGGGGATGGTGGTAGCTCAATGAACAGCGGAGGAGATGGGTGTTTTTGTTGTTGTTGTTGTTTTTTTTTTTTCCCTGGCAGTGTCGGCGGTCTTTTGTATTTATTTTCAGATTAAGGTCAAACATTGGTATTTAAAAACAGACATATGCTTGGCATGGCCCCATCTTCCAATACCGAAATCGAGATAACTTAATAGCTAATAGAATCTTATTCAGCCTGCTCCTATCAGCAGCACCAAAGCTAGAAGCATCTACTCAAATAATTGTCACGAAACAGTGCAAAAAACGAATCTCCAGAGGCAACTTGGAAGTTCTACGTTTCCTTCGTCAACCTCTGTGGGATCCTTCCATGTACCTGCAACCGCAAGGCTGCAACGCCCCCGGTCACTCCCTCTTTTTCTCAGAGAATTTTCAACCTGGGAACGGAATATTAATAACATCCATCGTCTCGCAAAAGCAACTTACAATTTCGTAGTTGAAGTTTCCAAGTTCAAAAGAACCTGCTCAAGGAAGTTCCCTTGGAACTTGCTTTCGATACTGGCATCCATGGGAAAAAAAGGGCGAAAGCTATTCTGAAAAGAGGAAATACAAAACGAAAGGGAAGAGAAAAGAAAGGAGGATGTTATTTTAATCAAGCAAGAAACTTCCCACTTCGCATGCTTTGATTACGTCTTTTCGTGGACCTCTTTACCGCACCATCTCCACTTCCACATTAAAGTGACCCCATATTTTTCAAGTTCTTTGGATTCTTGCGAGTTTTCTTGCGCATGTAAATGAAGCTCTCTCGTGCATTGCTTGAGCTACTCGTTCTCGCCATGGAAATGCAAGCAAGGAAAGGAAAGGATGGGAGTTGGCAGGTGCAAGTCAAAAAAAAAATTATAGTTTGAATCGATTGGAAAAAGATTCAGCCAACCCTGAGGAAGGACTCTCACCTAAAATAAAGCTGATTGTATCAATTTAGTTTTAACTCCTTTTTGTGCAATTCAATTCTAAACATTTTATGTTTGTGTCAATTTCATCTTTCCGAACAACTTTGACTAGTCAGCGTTCGCGTGGATGCCGACTGGTGCTAACGAGGCGCTGATAGCGGCCATACCAATTTTCAATAATATCTTGATATTTTTTTGTATTTTTTTTGTATTTTTTTTTCACCTTCTTCTCAAGCCGGCCTCACCTCCGGGAGGTCGCCGACCAGGCAATAGGCTGGAGGAAGAAAGTGAAGAAAAAACTAATAAAATAATATTGAAATTGTCACGTCAACGTTGGCAGCAATTCGTCAAAGACCGGTTAGCATCCACGTCAGCCCCGGCAGGACAAAGTTGGTCGGATGAGCTGAATTGGCACAAATGTAAAAAGTTTATGACCAAATTGACATAGAAAATAATTAAGGCTAAATTGACACAATTGCAATAGATTCCAGATTTTTTGGGTAATTTTTTCGATTTCGAGCTGATAAAATGCAATTAGGAGTTAGTTCACTGACCTCCACAAAAGAGAGGTAGTGCCAAAATCAGAGGAGATTTGGCTAACCATCTTCAGAAGAAGAATACCTTAGTTAGACGACCCATGCCCTTATCATGACTAATTAATCCCCATGCCGACACATTAGAAAAGCTCCTATGGGAATACTTAAAAGCCATGGAGTGGCGAGAGTAGCCCGACGGAATCATCCCTTCGGTAAACTATAAAGCCCGACGGCGTTAAACTTAGGTCGGACGGCCACAATGGTGCCACCACTGACTAAGAGTCTGTGCATACAGTGACCCCAAAATCGATTTCACCATGTAAATTATCCGACTTACTATAGAGCAATTACATGTTGTCGGGGTGCCGAGCGTCTTTCGTCCCAGAAATTTGCCACACGTATTGCCAATTGTCGCAGGAAGCGACCACCTTTCAGCCGTGGTTCAACAATCCTCCGAAAAATGTCTATATTATAAGGTAAGGGGGCACGTTCAAGTAGGTTTTGGGCTCTTCAGAATCCTAGTTTGAAGATTTTGTGCACTTCTTCTCTTCTAATTACTGACTTAAGCTTAGGAGTAATCTGGATTGTAAACCCAAACACCATAGTCCGGATTTTGGTAGTGCAGATTAATTCTCGGATCTAGGCATTGTTGGCAAGCTGGTGTTCCCAAATTCAACGTTAACAAATACCTACTCTTCAATTATTAAGGGAAAAGGCGTACCAAACCTCTTGAGAAAAGCATAGAGAAGTGCCGTTGGTCTTAGGTTCTCCATTCGCTTTCCATTCCCATCTAATAAAGGCAAGATGCACGAGCTACATGCTTTTTTCTCTCTCTTTTTTCTTCTTTTCAATTGTGAGCTATGACATCATATAACGGGTAAAATTTGTCCGATACTAATTGAGGCTATCCAATTAACCCAATTAAAGCACAAAATTTGGGACAGATTTAACCTTGCTTAATGTAACTAGAAGAGTTCGCATAGGTGATTTACTAATGTGATTTAGACAAGATCCATAAAGGAAGAAGTTTGTTCATATTGAGAGTCTAGGGATGAGTTTGGAAGAATCTAAAAAAAAAAAAAAGCATTTGGACTCCCTAGTCCTAAAGTTGGGAAAATTATCAAAAAAAGTCATAAACATATTGCAATTAGGTAATTTCAAACCATTGGAGCACACTTTAGACAAGCAAAAAAAAAAAAAAAAAAACAAATAAATATATAAAGGGATAATGACATAAATAGTTCCTGAACTTTGACCTAATGTGCATTATAGTCCCCGAACTTTAAATTTTTTCAATATGGTCCTTGAACTTTAATCTAATATTTAATATGATCCATGAACTTTTAGTTTGTTCAATGTGGTCCTTAGACTTTTGCTACATGTTCATTATAGTCCATGAACTATATGAAAATATTCAATGTAGTTCTTCTATTAATTTAAGATCGGGGATAATAATGAATATTTTCATATAGTTCGGGACTAAATTGAACATTTACTAAAAATTCAGGGACTACATTGAACAAGTCAAAAGTTTTGGGACCAAATTGCATATTAGGTTAAAGTTCAAGGACTATATTGAATAAATTAAAAGTTCATGGACCACATTGCACATTGGATTAAAGTTCAAAGACTATTTGTGCCATTTTCCCATAAATAAATAAGCAAATGGATGCCAAAGTAAAAGCACCCAAATAAGCACATTTTCAACCTGTGCCGTCATGCCTTTTGTAAAAGTTTTACTTTTTTTCCCACGTTATTAGAATTGTGTATGTATAAACTAATATGAATATACAGAATCTCA
This sequence comes from Rhodamnia rubescens, assembly GCA_021437795.1. Lineage (NCBI taxonomy): Eukaryota > Viridiplantae > Streptophyta > Magnoliopsida > Myrtales > Myrtaceae > Rhodamnia > Rhodamnia rubescens. Next base: position 554,140 of record JAILYA010000063.1, on the reverse strand, counting down.
CCAAAATATCCCACCTCCACTATATAAAGACCATGTTCTTCACTTCTCCAATGTTCAGTCAGATGGCAAAGAATTCTCTCTAACCCTCTCTCTTCAAATTCTCCTTGAGAAGTGCTTCAAATTGCCTTCTCAACCTTTGAAAATGGATCAATCTCATAGAGCCAAAGAGCTCAAACCCATGAAGAAACACAAGAAGAACCGCCTCATCCCACCCAGCAACCATTTGATTCTCAATCTTCTCACCGGATTAATGTGCATTTTAGTCTGTTTGAAACATTTTTTGCTTCCCTTATTCTCCTTAGAGTCTTACATGGATCATTTTCTGTCTGTCACGCTCCCTTGCCTAGAGTCAACCTTCCTTCACCCGAAATGCCTCTTCTTGGTGGTCAACACCATCATCGTGTTCCTCATCGGTGAATCGAGGCTCCGGGCATCGCCCTCGTCTCCAGCGGACGACCTCTACGCCAAGTATGTCCACCGAGTCAGTCGAGGCAAGAAGGATTTCAAAGTCCACGATCCCATTCCAAAGAAGAAAAATAATAAGGAGAGGGATTCTAAGAAGTACTTTATTGGCGAAAACCATGAAGTTGAAGAAGTGAGAGAAGAACGGACAAGGACATTGTTGGAGAAGGGTAAAGAGGAGGAGGAATTGCTTGCTGAGGAATTGAATAGGAGAGTTGAAGCGTTCATTGCTAGGGTTAACAAGCGAAGATGGCTTGAGGACAGATCTTTATTATGTGGCAACGCATGACTCCACCATATTATATTGCATCGTAGACCATCGTTGACTTTTGAAATAGTAGGTTTAGGACATGACATGGATTAGATAAACAAATGAATTTATACTTCTCAAGCTAATGAATTTCCATGCACATATATTCTCTAAAGTTTTGAGACGTATTATCATTAGGAGTTCACTTCCTCATAAATTTGTATAGTAAATTCCATGGGTTGTTACCGAATAGGAACTTACAAAAATTTATGCGTGATATTTCACTTGTGTTCAAACACAGACATGGCACATCCCAGAAAACCCTTCTTTAGCAATGAAGACTTTGCAAAGCGTCCTAAATAAGGAAGAGGATGATAAACTTTTCAACCATGTTGTAGGTCCCGAAAAAAAAATGTTAGGATCGGTGCACAGTCACAGGAAAAAAAAGCAAGAAAGAGAAAATTGAGACACAATATATTATTCCGGTTCATCCTTAAATTAGGGCTACGTCTAGCAAAGGATTCCACTACATTAGCATATCACACCTCTCGTTACATCACTAAGGTTATAAAAGAAAATGAGTATATATAGCAGTGGCTATTCATAAGCCCAAGCTCAAACTACTAATGAAAAATTACGGGCTTAAATCGTAAAAACCCCCGATGTCCAAGGGGTACTGCCCGCTTGAGATCCCTACCCGCTCGGCGTGGAACGAGACTCATGCTCTTTCCTATCACAGGGGAGTATGAACCACACCCCAACAAAAAATAAGGAACCAAATTGGCAAATTGTTGATGGGTTCCTAATTATACTTATAAACATCGAGAACTGGCAAATTTCATTTCTTCCTAACAATAAAGTTGTTATATGATAATTTCATCAGCGGAGCTCTGATGTGAGTGCATTAACTCATTTTTTTGGGCAAATGTGAGTGTACTTTCACATTAGATCATACGGTCCTATTTTCTGACTAGAATCAATAATTCACATGATGGAACCCGCAACACGATCTAGTTTATTATTTGAGCTTTTACCTCAAGCTGAATTAATTAGGTCGGTTTCGATTACTTCCGAAAAACAAATACAAATGTATGAAAAGCTTTCAAGATTTCCCCTAGGGAGGAAAAAAGTCATGCGGCCCTAAACCATTGAATTGTTGCATTTAGGGTAAACAACACAAATAGTTTTTGAATTTTGGCTCAATGGGTGACGTGAATCTCGAACTTTAAATTTGTTCAATGTGATCCTTAAACTTTAGCCTAATGTATAATGTCGTTTTTAAACTTTTAATTTGTACAATATAATCCATGAGGTACGTGTTCAATTTAGTCCCTAGATCATATAAAAATATTCAATCTCGTCCCTAAACTTGAATTAATGTAATGACAATATTGAACATTTTGACGCAGTTCGAGGCTAAATTGAATATGTATCAAAAGTCCATGGACGACATTGCACATTGGCTAAATTGTAGGGACTACATTGACTTAACTTAAAGTTTGTGAATCATATTACATATTGGGTCAAAGTTTAAGGATTATTTGTGCTATTATTTTTTGAATTAAGGCATGACTCTCAAAGCTATGATCACAAGAGTCACACATTTTTTTTAAATGAAATGCCTTCTCCTTGCTTAGACTAATTTAGCCAATGAAGGATTTTAGCCCGAGATTTCAGCCCATTTAAGCAAACCATCCACTTTAACCTCTCCGATTGATCTAGTTAATCAAGTTTTATGAATCCCCCAGACAGGCACTCTCCCCTGCAACTACTCCCCTTCCTTCTTCCTTCGGCTTCGGAGATTCCCAGGGCCTTGGCCCTCGCTTTCGCCGAAGCTTCTATTTGCACAAACACTAGCAATCTCTCTCTCTTCACGTTCCTGCTTTTTTAGGCCGAATCCAGAAAAGTTGGAACCTCTGAACCAAAAAGCTCAGCAGAGAGAGAGCTCTACATGGCAACCTTTTCTTCTACACATTGTCGATCACAAGCAACAACCCCACGCTCTTCGTGGCTGTGGCCTCATCTATCTCCTTCAGATTGCGGGCATCGTCACCAAGTGACGCTTTCCTCCATCCCAAGCGGCTCCCGGTAGTTGTCTAGGACTTCATCCAAATTGCTTCACACATTTTTATTGATTTGTGGTTGCAGCATTTCACTATATGTGGTTATGCTCGGAGTAAGATGACTGATGCCCAACTCAGAAACATGACCAGTAAATCTCTAACTCGCATGATCGATAAAAGGTAAAAACAGCTTTTTTTGCCTGCACACCACAAGTGGCTAGTATTTCACATTCATGGATCCTTCTATGCTTCTTTGGTTATAGTCATAAAGAGAGTACTTTATGTAGCTATTTGATTTTCAATTCAAAAACTTAAGCTACTAGGTGGAGGAAGACTAGCACCCCTCTCATAAGCACATTGGATGAAGATCAGCATGTGGAAATGACAAATAGCATAGAACAAACAAGAATTACATGTGGAATGAAACTTGAAACGGGCCGTAAAGAATTTAAACTCGGTCTACTATCATATTTGAATTTCGACAGCTTAAGCCTATAAGGCAGATCAAGATCATCAGTTTACAAGGTATATATAAACCCCATAGACAAGTATCACGGGATGCAAACAGTTAAACTACTAGCGGGGTGCAACAAGGTGGTCACTATTTTACAAAGGGATTGATGTTACGACAAATTGAGAAATCTATCTCTAGATTTCCAATATTTAAAACTAATTGGTGATGCACGGTATGTATGACACATAAGATGCTTTCTCCTCCCCCAAACAATCTAGACCTCGCTTTTGAATTATTAAAATTATGTGAATTCTCACCGTTGATAACCATTAATTCTGGAATTCAATGAAAATTGTGAAGAAAAGATGGACCCGTTCCTAAAGAGACATTTCTATGTATCCCTTGTGTGTTATCGAATGTTAACTTCTATGTATCCGGCGTACGAGTTTTCACAGAAATCCTACAATTGAATTGAAAAATTAGATGACTCTTTAAATATATATTGAACCAGCTGGAATCAAGTCTAAAGCAATATATGGACAAGCTATCCTTCAGGATCAAGCATAAAAGCGTTAACCTTAAGTGATAGATAGGAAACAACATTTTACGAAAGACAACTATTATGAAATCAACGTTTAAACATATCTATATTCAGAATGCTCCACATGTACTTCTAGAGTACTCGATACTCACTAACGATCCTTATTTTAATACAAGCAATAGAGCAAACACTTTGCGTGTGCAAAAGAATATAATAATATATGCTTAAAATGTATGTGGATAATTTATGGTTAAAGAGTTGGTCAACAAGGAACACAATTTTTTTGTCAAAATAAGGATTTAGCTTACCAAAGATTAGAAATATCTAGATTTGTATTTATTATTTGTATTATAATATTAATCGTTTAACGTCATGACATTATGATTTACCTTGTACAATATGTGGGCTTTTCTTCATATGTATTATGAGAGGTTAAAACCACCATTTGGGTCTACATAATCATGTAGAGATGTAAGAGCACAAGCATAAGCGTGTTAGGAAAAAATGGGCAAAAGGACACACAAAGTGCTAATATTTATGCGCGGCGCGCACTTTGGTGCCAATATTTTTTTTTATCACTTAGGTGCCAATTTTTTAAAACCAATTGTTTGAGTGTCAACTCTGGTGAGGGTCGCCGGAAATCTTATGTGGCGTCTAATGGCTCGCCGAAGAATCCTAGTCAGCAATAAAACTGTTAGAACATGTTGTATAGTCTTGTAGGTTTTCCCTTACCTCTCTTCTTTCTCTTTAGTCCCACATAGGAAGAATGCTAGGCTCCTTTTCTCCTCTAAGCCTATATAAAGGCTTCTCATGTACAATGTTTAACACACCATTATTAGAGAACAAATACCATTCTCTTTTAATCTTTCTTTCTTATCATGGTATCGTAGCCGGGTTCATTGTCTTGAAGAGTATGCTCTGCGGTTGCCATCAATTGGATCTTCCGCATCGGAAAATAAGACAATGAGCTCATTATTTTTTAAAGTATGCTCTGCGGTTGTCATAAATTGGATCTTCCGCATCGAAATTAAGATAATGAGTTTGGGCCATCATTCTTGCTCGTTCTAATCCGCGCTTCTTCTTTCTCGATCCTTTCGATCAATTTTTCCACTTCAATCCATATTTCTAGCTTTGCTAGTGATTTCTTTTTCTGTCGTCATGGGTGATTCTAGTGATCGTATTGACGTCAAACTCGATGGTTCAAACTATTCTCTTTGGAAACCATCGGCAATGGTAGCACTTGTTTATCGCGACCTGTTTGAGCATGTTGAGGGACTTTGTCCTTGTCCCGGTGCTCTTCAAAGTGACTCATCCGATGAAGTTGCGAAACGTGTTGCTGAAATTCGAGCATGGAAAGTTGCTGATCGGAAGGCATGGGCTATCATGTTTGGTTCCATTGATCCTGCTCTTCGCCCACAATTTTCTAATATTGTTGAGGCAAAAAGTTTATGGGATCGGCTTGCCGAGATGTTCACCCGGACATGGGACATTCGAGTTTATCGGTTGGAGCAAGAAGTTTACAATGCTACGCAAGGGTCTCGCTCTATTCGAGATTTCTACAATTACATGCACTCACTTTGGAGTCAACCTGGATATTCTTGCTCCTATTCTCTGCCCATCATGCCCGAACCGTACTCAGTGTCCATCTACTCGGCTTCGACTCAAGATATGCACCGTCTACATTCTTTTCTTATGAAGCTTGGCTCTCCCTATGAAGGTGTTCGCAGCCAACTTCTTCACCGCTCTCCAAGACCATCCCTCCTTGACGTTGTCAAAGAATTACAGTCCGAGGAAACTCGTCTTGGTCTTCTTTCCTCCTCGGCGTTTCGATTCAACCGCTATTTTGGCTGCTCCACCACGTCCTTCGCCTATTCGTGGTCCTCGCCGCCCTTCATGTACGTATTGTCATCGTCTTGGTCATGACGAGTCACATTGTTGGAAGAAGAGGAATGCTTCACGCCTTTCTGCATCACCACGAGTCACTACCGCATCTCCAATCTCTCGGCCTATTACTCTGGTTTCTCCCTCTACGGATGATCGTATTGTTGCTCTTGAGGCCCAACTTGCCCGATTGAGTCCTTCTCTCTGCCTAGGTCTTTTTCCGATTCTCGGTACTTCTACAACTCTCTCATCTCTGCTGGAAGCACCGCAGCAGCTACTCCACCTTCAGGTGATATTTCTACTACTTGGGTACTTGACTCGGGGAGCTGCTAGACATATGTCTACTTCCACAAGCTTTTTCTCACTAAGCTCTCGAGCTCAAGCAACCAAAGCACATTTCTTTACCGCTAATGGTTCTCCTCTACTAGCTACCCGACAGGGTACTCTTACCATCTCTCAAGATTTCAATGTTCCCGATGTGTTACATGTTCCCTCTTTGGCTCTCAATTTATTATCTCGTTGGACAACTCACCGATCTTGGATGTACCGTAAGCTTTACAAATAGCTCTTGCTTTGTGCGGGGATCGTTTGAGTGGCAAGATGATTGGCAAGGGCGATGAGACGGGATGGACTTTATATTATGCAACATCTCCATCTTCCAACTTCCTCTCTTCCTCATCCTGTGTTGGCTACCCTCGATCTTGCTCGGTGGCATCAGCGTCTTGGACATATTCCGTCTTCTCGTCTCACCGTCCTTCACCAACAAGGTGCTTTGGGTCTTATTTCTTCTAGTAGTCTTCCTCCATGTTCTATCTCGCCCTTTGGCCAAGCAATCTGCTAAGCCTTTTCCCGTTAGTAACTCTAGAACTAGTGCGATTTTTGATCTTGTTCATTCTCGATGTTTGGTGTCCCGCCCGCTCTCTCTTCCAAGAGTGGTTTCAAATATTATGTATCTTTTATTGATGATTATTCTCGTTATACATGGGTCTATCTTATGCGTCAACGTAGTGATTTCTTTTCCATCTATCGCCTTTTACTTCCATGGTTTCCACACAATTTAATACAAAAATCAAAATTTTCCGTTCGTATTCATGGGGAGAATATCTCTCTTGGTGTCTTTCGTTCCCTCTTAGCTAGTGATGGTACACTTCCTCGCTTATCTTGTCCTGGGGTTCCAGCTCAAAATGGAGTTGCTGAACGCAAGCACCGTCATATTCTAGAGACCACTCGAGCTCTCTTACTTGGCACATCCGTTCCCAGCTGAGTTACGGGCTGAGGCTCTTCTCACGGCTATTCATCTAATTAATCGCCTACCCTCATCCTGTTCTCCATCAAGACACCCCGTTTCAGCGTCTCTACTCTCGACCTCCTAGCTATAATCATCTTCGAGTTTTTGGATGTACTTGTTTTGTCATTCTTCCACTCACCGAACGTACAAAGCTTACCGCTCGCTCTATCCCATGTGCATTCTTGGGTTATAGCACCGAGCACAAAGGTTATCGTTGTTATGACCCAAATGTGCGACGTGTACGTATTTCTCGTGATGTTACGTTTCATGAACACATCCCTTTCTTTCCGACAAATACTACACCTCATGTTTCGTCTCCTGTTCCATTTATGGATTTTCCTGTTGATCCTCTACCCGACCCTTCTAGTCCCTCTTCTACATCGGATCTAGATATATTGCCACCTTCTCCATCTTCACCTATCCCTTGTGCTGCACCTCCCGTCTGTATCGCCTCGACGATTACCGCACAACTAGAGCCACGCCCGTAATCCTCCTCGAGATCGGCGTCCACCTGCCCGGTATGTTGCTGCTACTTCTTATTCTACCGAGTTTGGTTCCTTTTTAGCTGCTGTTCATGCCGTACAAGAACCTAATAGTTATCGCGAGGCGCTTCAAGATGTAGAATGGCGCCAGTAGCTATATCCGAGGAACTCTCGGCTTTGGAGAGTTCCCGTACTTGGGAGCTTGTGCCTCTTCCTCCAGGTCGCTCCCTCGTATCTTGCCGATGGATATATAAGATTAAGACTCGTTCGATGGCGTATTGAGCGTTACAAAGCTCGTGCGGTTGCTCGAGGTTTCTCGCAAGAGTATGGTATCGACTACGAGGAGACCTTTGCTCCCGTAGCAAAAGATGACATCTGTCCGTGCTTTATTAGACGTTGCTTCAATTCGCGGTTGGCCTCTCTTTCAGCCTTGATGTGAAGAATGCTTTTCTTCACGGTGATCTTCAGGAAGATATTTTTATGCAACCTCCGCCTGGTCTTGCTCATACCTCCGGGAAAGGTTTGCCGCTTGCGACGGGCTCTTTATGGTCTCAAACAGGCCCCTCGTGCTTGGTTTGAGAAGTTCGTGATGCTATTCATCTGCTGGTTTCACTCAAAGTGAGGCCGATCATGCTATGTTTGTTCATACCTCTTCTTCAGCCGCACTATTCTTCTTCTTTATGTTGATGATATGGTCATCACCGGAGATGATCGTGACCATATTGAGCATACCAAGCAAGACCTTCAAGAACATTTTTCCATGAAGGATCTAGGACCACCGCGCTATTTTCTTGGGCTTGAGATTGCTCGCAGTTCACGTGGTATTCTCATTTCTCAGCGAAATATACCGCTGATATTCCTCGTCCGTGGCTGCTCTATCGATTCACGCATCGCCGCCACTCCTATTGAGCTAAATCGGAAGTTTTGCCCGCACGATGGAGAACCTCTTTACGATGTCACCCGCTATCGGACCTTGGTTGGCGGTCTTATTTATCTTACTATCTCCCGACCCGACATCGCCTATGCTGTTCATGTTGTCGGGCCGTTTGTTCTTGCTCCTCGAACAACTCATTATGTGGTTGTTCTAAGAATTCTCGCGCTATCTTCGAGGCACTTTATCGCGTTCCTTATTTCTACCATCTTCCTCTACTCTCAAGTTGCGTGCCTATTCCGATGCTGATTGGGCTTTCAATGTCACCGATCGCAAATCTATCACCTGGTTATTGCATTTTTCTTGGCGATTCACTTATTTCTTGGCGATCCAAGAAACAACATATTGTCTCACGCTCCTCTACAGAGTCCGAGTATCGTGCTATGGCCGACACTACTTTTGTTGAGATTGTTTGGCTTCGCCGCTTACTTGCCGATATGGGTGTTTCATTTCCGGATCCTACTCCTCCGCATTGTGACAACAAGAGTGCCATTCATATCGGTGCAAATCCAAAGATTTCATGAGCGTACCAAACATATTGAGATCGATTGTCATCCGACTCGTCATCATCTCCAAGCTCGCACTATTTCACTTCCTTTTGTTGGAACCGAGAATCAACTTGCCGATTGTTTTACGAAGGCTCTTACATCACAACGATTTAAATTTCTTCTTTCCAAACTCTCGTTATTTGACCCACCTTGAGTTTGAGGGGGGTGTTAGAACATGTTGTATAGTCTTGTAGGTTTTCCCTTACCTCTCTTCTTTCTCTTTAGTCCCACATAGGAAGAATGCTAGGCTCCTTTTCTCCTCTAAGCCTATATAAAGGCTTCTCATGTACAATGTTTAACACACCATTATTAGAGAACAAATACCATTCTCTTTTAATCTTTCTTTCTTATCAAAAACAATCCAAAAATTAATATAAAAAAATTCCACATGATATTCAAAACACTAAAGACCACAGGATTGTTTACAATTTATAGTGACCAAGGGACAAAAAGTGATGTTAGGAGTGGAAATTGAAAAATGGAAAACATGGATTTTTTTTATTTTTTATTTGAGGCAATGTAACGTATAAGAGCTGAACTCGTACAGAAGAGCAATGCAATTTGGATCAAAAAATAAATTCATGATTGACTGTACACCTCAAGCAATTACCATAGATCTTTCAAATATTACATATTAAGGATAGGGATAGGGACATTGTTGTTGGACTAAAAGTGAGATTGGCCTGTTGCAGGCAAGCCTCGAGCCCTATAAAATAATAGTAAACCAAACCAAAACGAGAGAGAAAGGTTGTTCTGTATTGCTTTAGAACATTTCCCTATTAAGACAAAGGACATTCCTCCTTTTAATTTGGGTGTAGACGAAAAAGAATACGACAGGTTTTAATTGAGTATTAAAACAATTGGGAAACGTTTATATATCCAGTAAAAAAGAACCCGACGTCACTTAGTAAAAATAGTTCCAGTAAGATTAAGCATTGCGCGGATAAAAACATTTAGTATGAATACATAAGTAAAAGAACTTTCTATGCTAGGTTTTGACACAAATTTTAGTAATTTATTTTTTGCTTACATCAAGCATTTTTTTTTTTTTTGGAATATTAGGGCACCGAGAAAAAAATAAATATTTCTATTTCCTGCTTTTTATCCGAGCAGTAGCACCACCAACAGCAAGAAGAAGAAATGGGCCTCAATTGAAATGCTAGCAAATTATGAATGGGCCTTCGTGACAAAAGACACTCGGTTGAATGAGAGGTTTGTTGTTCCTAGAAGCCCATTTCTGCATCAAATATGAACATCCTCAACTTTTCAAATTTCTCCCAAGTTTATTTTTTTCATTACTATAACTTAGGGACATGAGCACTACACCTCGGAAAAGCGAACTCAAGCCCCATAACCCACTGTGTATTTTTATATATATATATTTTTTCCTGTTAAAGCCGGAAACTCGTCAGGTTGATAAATGTGATATAGTTGATAAGCATTGCTCATGTCACATGCCATGTTACGACATCCCCGCTTGTAATGGATAGGAAGATGGAACCAGACTAGTTTGGTGTCGAAATTGATTGTAAGTAGAGAAACGATGCGATTTCCTCTTCTTTTTACACTTGTTCCGTGAAATCTAGTGGCTGTTCTACTTTATTAGAGAACTAATAGGCAATCAAACATTCCTATATGCCTATTCAGGGAAAAAGCACAATCAAATTATTGTAGAAATTAAGGCAACAAACATGCACAACTTTAGCGACAAACCACATTGAGATCGACATGCTAAATCCTTGAGCAAATTTAATTGCTTGCTTCTCTGTTCCAATGAAATGAAAAAGCCTATCTCGACAACATTAGCAAAGGCTTCTTTTTCATTGTGGGAATAATCAAATTTTAGTTTTTAGAAAGACTGAAAAAGCTAAAATAAGAAAAATTCTCTTCCAGTGATCGAGAACATTGCAGTATATTTTAAGCTATAAGGTATTAGTCCGAGTCAATATTGGGAATGAGTGACCAACCTTTTTAGGTGGATTCTTTGACAAATGCCACACCCGGTACATGACCCGCAGCATGGTCCAATCCCTGCCATTATCGAAGAAAGCTCTGAGTTTCCTACAATAGAATAAGGGTGAAGGTAAGTGGGAACCGATGAAGGTAAGTACCTAGAACTGGTCCTACTCTGAGTCCATTAACACACTTTCCGGGGAGTGTGCAACCTCCAAGACCACCTACGAATTAGATTTTATTTTAGTTGAACTTTCAATGTTTAGAAATACTAGTAATGATCCAAAGCCATCATCGATTACACGTAAATTGCACGTGCAATGAACTAACAATATTATGGAGGTCTTTGAACTGTTCAACCACTCAGCTCCTCCTCCTTTCTTTCTCTAAGAAAAGCGTTCAGTTTTTGTGTGAAAGACTCTTTTCATTTTATGAAAAGACATAGCTCATGATGATTCTGGTTATTTAGTCCTACGACTAATCTTCCACTATTATGGAGAGATTAATAATCTCACCTCCACATGCCGCAAAACAAAGAAAGTTAATTTATTTAATTGAAAACCACAATAAAGAATCCGCAATAAAAACACTCAATGCGACCCTCCAGAAGATGGATATCCCTGATAGCCGTTCATCCGGAAAACCATTTTCACTTGATAAAACACAATACTAATGCTCCTTAAATGGGCTTCAAATTGAGAAGTAAGTCTTAGAAATGGAGGTAATAATTAGAAGCGGAGGAAATAGGGGGAAAATAAAAAAAAAAACCAGTCTTTGTGCCCAAAAGTCGTGTTCTAGAAGTGGGAAGCTTGTATTTTTAACTCTCGAGAAAAAAGGACCGTCAATTTGTTCAATTCTGAGAACAAGGCCTCCCCTCCTCTATAGAGGATGGGCAATATCGCTTGCTCAGATTGCTTGTATTGAACGATTAGAGATTTCCAAAGTTGACAATGTGATTGATAAACTAGCACAAATGGAGACTCATATGAAGAAATTAACCGATAACCATCAAAGAATGTATGATGCGTCAAATGGGTTTAATGGAAGACTCACGGTAGCATAGGAAAAAATTAAAGAAATGATATGTGATTGTTGGATGCCATTTATGATATTTTTTGTTTTTCCTATCGCTAGTTTCTCCAATAGAACCTTATTTTGAAAACTTCGAATTCACTCGATTTTTGTATCTACGCAAAGCTTATTATTTTAAATTTTTAAATTAAGGTGCCTTTGGAGAAAATTAATTCATGGGATGGTTTTGGAAAGAAGTCCTAAAGAATATGTTTCTTGGCTTACTAAAAGAAAACATGTGCATTATATTTTTAGTTATTATTAAAAATAAAACCTTAAAAAAAAAAATCAAACCCAAATTTTGATTGTGCATGCAACCTTTAATTGACGCAACTTTGTGATCTAGGAAAAGTTAATTATTTGACCTTTTCAAAATAAGGTTCTATTGGAGAAAATTCAATGATACAATGTTTTGGCAAATAGACCTAAAGAACACTCGAGAAGAAAAGTTAAGGAATTTTTTCTAGTTTTAAATCTTATTAACGTGCTTCTTGACTCACTAAAACAAACTCCGGAACCAACATAAAGAAGAGAAAAAACAATAACTCAAACACAAAACAAAGCAAAGTGTGTTTTTGAGGAGACAATGTCACAATGCGTGTTTTCACTTAGCCACCTACTACAAAGAATCTACATAGCCTTTTGATCTTTTATGATCGAGTGGCAGACCATCGGCATCGGTTCGACGTGACATTGGAAGGTCATGTCCACGTTGCGGGCGTGCCACGATAATTCAGGTTTATGGTAGTAAGTTTCTATGTGACTATGAAAGCTTTGAAAGTGTTACACTTTCTTTGAGGCATTTCTTTTGTTCTTTACCTATTCGGTTTGGAGGCATGGACATTAGCATACTTTTATGTACGAAGATTTGTTTATACGAGTACACCACGATTCTTTCCTTCAAAAACAATTAATGATTTTGAAGGAAAGAGAGGTCACATGGAATACAAAGTTGACAATGTCATTGATAAACCGGCACAAATGGAGACTCATATGCAGAAATTAACCGATAACCATCAAAGAATGTATGATGCATTAGGGTTTAATGGAAGACTCATGGTAGCATAGGAAAAAATTTAAAAAATTAAATGTGATTGTTGGATGCCATTTATGATCTTTTTTGTTCTTCCTCTCGCTAGTTTCTCCAATAGAACCTTATTTTGAAAACTTCGAATTCACTCGATTTTTGTATCTACGGAAAGCTTATTATTTTAACTTTTCAAATTAAGGTGCCCATTGGAGAAAATTCATTCATGGGATGGTTTTGGAAAGAAGTCCTAAAGAATATGTTTCTTGGCTTACTAAAAGAAAACATTCGCATTTTTTTTTTTAGTTATGATTAAGAATAAAACCTTAAAAAAAAATCAAACCCAAATTTTGATTGTGTGTGCAACCTTTAATCGACGGAACTTTGTGATCTAGGAAAACTTAATTATTCGACCTTTTCAAAATAAAGTTCTATTGGAGAAAATTTAATGATACAATGTTTTGGCAAATAGACCTAAAGAACAATCGAGAAGAAAAGTTAAGGATATTTTTCTAGTTTTAAATCTTATTAACATGGAATCCAAAGTTGACAATGTGATTGATAAATCGGCACAAATGCAGAATCATATGCAGAAATTAACCGATAACCATCAAAGAATGTATGACGCGTCAAGTGGGTTTAATGGAAGACTCACGGTAGCATAAGAAAAAATTATAGAAATGATATGTGATTGTTGGATGCCATTTATGATCTTTTTTGTTCTTCCTATCGCAAGTTTCTCCAATAGAACCTTATTTTGAAAACTTTGAATTCACTCGATTTTTGTATCTACGGAAAGCTTATTATTTAACTTTTCAAATTAAGGTGCCCATTGGAGAAAATTAATTCATGGGATGGTTTTGGAAAGAAGTCCTAAAGAATATGTGTCTTGGCTTACTAAAAGAAAACATTCGCATTACGTTTTTAGTTATGAATAAGAATAAAACCTTAAAAATGGAATCCAAAGTTGACCTTTTATGATCGAGTCACCGACCATCGGGATCGGTTCGATGTGACCTTGGAAGGTCATGTCCACGTTGCGGGCATGTCACGACAATTCAGGTTTATGGTAGTAAGTTTCTATGTGACTGTGAGAGCTTTTGAAAGTGTTACACTTTCTTTGTTCTTTACCTATTCGGTTTGGAGGCAAGGGACATTAGCATACTTTTAATGCTGGAGATTTGTTTACACGGGTACATCATGATTCTTTCCTTTCAAAAACAGTTTAATGATTTTGAAGGAAAGAGGGGTCACATGGAATCCAAAGTTGACAATGTGATTGCTAATCCGGCACAAATGCAGACTCATATGAATAAATTAACCGATAACCATCAAAGAATGTATGATGTGTCAAGTGGGTTTAATGGAAGCCTCACGCTAGCATAAAAAATATTACAGAAATCATATGTGATTGTTGGATGCCATTTATGATCTTTTTGGTTCTTCTTATCACTAGTTTCTCCAATAGAACCTTATTTTGAAAACTTTGAATTCACTCGATTTTTGTATCTATGGAAAGCGTATTATTTTAAATTTTCAAATTAAGGTTCTCATTGGAGAAAATTTATTCATGGGATGGTTTTGGAAAGAAGTCCTAAAGAATATGTTTATTGGCTTGCTAAAAGAAAACATTCGCATTATGTTTTTAGTTATGATTAAGAATAAAACCTTTAAAAAAAATCAAACCCAAATTTTGATTGTGCGTGCAACCTTTAATCGACCCAACTTGTGATCTAGGAAATGTTAATTATTCGACCTTTTCAAAATAAGGTTCTATTGGAGGAGAAAATTTAATGATACATTGTTTTGGCAAATAGACCTAAAGAACAATCGAGAAGAAAAGTTAAGGACATTTTTCTAGTTTTAAATCTTATTAACATGGAATCCAAAGTTGACAATGTGATTGATAAACCCGCACAAATTTGTGCGGCTCATATGTAGAAATTAGCCCGTAACCATCAAAGAATGTATGATGCGTCAAGTGGGTTTAATGGAAGACTCGTATAGTACAGGAAAAAATTAAAGAAATGATATGTGATTGTTGGATGCCATTTATGATCTTTTTTGTTCTTCCTATCGCTAGTTTCTCCAATAGAACCTTATTGCGAAAACTTGAATTCACTCGATTTTTGTATCTACGGAGAGCTTATTATTTTAACTTTTCAAATTAAGGTGCCCTTGGAGGAAATTAATTCATGAGATGGTTTTGAAAAGAAGTCCTAAAGAGTATGTTTCTTGGCTTACTAAAAGAAAACATTCGCATTATGTTTTTAGTTATGATTAAGAATAAAACCTTAAAAAAAAAAATCAAACCCAAATTTTGATTGTGCGTGCAATCTTTAATTGACGCAGCTTTGTGATTTAGGAAAAGTTGATTATTCGACCTTTTCAAAATAAGGTTGTATTGGAGAAAATTTAATGATACAATGCTTTGGCAAATAGACCTAAAGAACAATCGAGAAGAAAAGTTGAGGAATTTTTTCTAGTTTTAAATCTTATTAACATAGAATCCAAAGTTGACAATGTGATTGATAAACCGGCACAAATGGAGACTCATATGCAGAAATTAACCGATAACCATCAAAGAATGTATGATGCGTCAAGTGGGTTTAATGGAAGACTCACAATAGCATAGGAAAAAATTAAAAAAATTATATGTGATTGTTGGATGCCATTTATGATCTTTTTTGTTGTTCCTATTGCTAGTTTCTCCAATAGAACCTTATTTTGAAAACTTTGAATTCACTCGATTTTTGTATCTACGGAAAGCTTTTTATTTTAACTTTTCAAATTAAGGTGCCCATTGGATAAAATTAATTCATGGGATGGTTTTGGAAAGAAGTCCTAAAGAATATGTGTCTTCGCTTACTAAAAGAAAACATTCGCATTATGATTTTAGTTATGATTAATGTTGACACCTAATTTTTAATCATTTTTATTTCATTTTATTTTTTTATAAAATTATTTAAAAATAGCTAAAAAATCACAAAATTTGGAAAATCAATTTTGGAAGCCTTGGCCTAGCCTTAGGAAACAATTTTGAACAAAAAATATTTTTCGTAATTTTTAATATTTTTTCGAATTTATTTTTTCGAATTTGAATCCATCGTTCTTTAGGTGGAATTCTAACGATCCGAAGCTTGAGCGCTTCCCCTCTATCGTCCTCCGAAAGCTTGACATCGTCCTCTCGAAAGCCTGACATCGATGATACAACCTCTCGCTCTCTTCTCTAACCTTATGAGAAGGCGGAATGACGTATGAAGTTATCGAGTTAGAGGGGTACCTTACCCCTATTTATAGAGTTTTAGCCGGGCCCTCTAATCACGAGTCGGGCCGAACTTGGCCCACTCTAGTTAGGCTCATATATAGCCCATTAAGAATCCTTATATCTATCTTTTATTAGACAAACCCCGTAAAAACGGTAATTACAATTTCAATTAATATAGCCCACATCAAGAAAACTCTTACAGGACCAATAGCATTCAAACACCTAGACAAATGCTTCATTGTCATCCTCCTCTTGCCCTACTTCTCCTTCGCTCTCATACTCCTAATTCTCTTCTTGCCCTTCTGCACCTTGTGGTTCTCGCTTATCGCTACGGTGCCACTGTCGCTTTAGGTTGTGGCACTTCCGATTGTGCTTGCGCCATCGCTTCGGCTGTGGCGGTCTGGTGGTACCAAAACAAATCCGATGAAAGCCCGGGTGCCTTCCGCTAATCATGGTCTTCTCAAATAAGAAAATTTCGCCACATAATAGATGTTTGATAATGGCTCTAATTCAAAACTCAACATCTAAAAAGAACAAAAAGAAACGTGTCAAACAAAGTGCTCAAGAACAAAAAGAAACACCTCATCAAAGAAAGCGCTAAAGAAGAAAAGAAACGACTCGCATTGATCAACTTACCACCGTGAATTTGAAGTGATGTGCCATGCCCATGTTGATGTGACCTTCCAACATCACATCAATACCCATTTTCGTGGCCTGGAAATCAAGCGATAAAAGCTCGAAATGCTCCGTGGCCGGACTCTCCAAGAAGGTTGCCGTTATTTGTTCTATTCCGTGGGCAAAGCGCCCTTGGAGAAACACATGGGAATTCTCCCGGAAAAATGGAGGACACCAGGTCTACTACAAGTCAAACAAAGTGAAGAACAGGGCGAGAGATGAACGTAAAAGCTCTCTCGGTGGTGGCCATGAGAATGTGAGAAAAAGGATGCTGAAATTTCATTTGGGTTCCGCATAAAATATTTATATACAAAGTTGCGGGTCGGGTCAATTCCCAAATTGAACCGTATCGATTCGACTAAGCTTTCCAAAGAACAATAGGCGACTTTAAAAGCCAAAAGCATAGGTTGCTCCACTAGCTTTGATGAAAAATGGAAAAATTGTCCTCTAAATAGTGAAAGGTAAAATTATATTTTTCTTTCCTCTATCATGGGTTGAAGCCGTAACAAAAAGTAAAACTAGGACAATAATTACCATCGATTAAATGGATCCTCCATAATATTCCACCTTGAGCCTCGGATATACTTATTTAGAGAACTTCCTTTTCTCAACCTAGACTCGGTAAAAGTCACAGCCTACAAACAAAAGTCAAAAGTTACAGCTAAAGCCAAAGAATTACAAGCAAAAATTAGAATCTCATATATTTGAAAATTCATTTCCCCGTGGATTTCGCTTCTCCTCTTCCCGTAGTTTTTCACGTAAACCTTTGTGTTCTTTTCTTCTTCTTAGTTTTAATTTCATTATTATTACCATATTAGTCATAACAATCTGGTATTAAAGCCTTAGGGCTTCAAGTTCAACAACCAAATTTGATATTGAGAAGTTTGATGGGAGTGATAGTTTCAACCTATGGCACATCCGTATGTTAGCTATTCTTACGCAGCACGGTTTGAAGAAAACTCTGTTTAGTAAAGGGAAAAATTGAACATCACGTCGATGAAACGTTGGAAGAATTGGATAAAAAACCTTTGTTCACTATTCAGTTTTGCCTCAACGAATAAAGTTTTGCAGTAGTACTAGATCAAAAAAATAGCTACGGGTTTGTGGATGAAATTGGAGAGTATTTTTCTAGTCTCTCACCAATCAATTGAGGCTCAAGCAACGACTCTTCACTTTTCGTATGGCCGAAGGCACTTTTCGAATGGCCGAAGGCACTTTTCTTAAAACTCATATTTCTTAGTTCAATGCTCGATCTCTTTATTAAGAAGCATTGATGTAAAGATTGAAGATGAGGATCAAGCTCTTTTATTGTTAGTTTGACTACATCCCTTTAGGTCAACATATATCTATGTCTGCTCACAAAGCACAAAGGTAATTGATTAGATTCATGGATGTTCCTACGAGAAAACACTTATGATACTCGAACTTAAGCCTTATCGAGCATGTTGTCTTTTCTCTAGTTGAATGTGAAAGACATCTATTGGTCAAACAATTCCAATTTTTCTTTTTTTTTAGGCTTGATGGCCGAAGGTGAGGAGCTTGCGAGGAGTTACTATAAAAGGTAATGAATCGGGGTTTTGAGCATAAAAATTCTAATGACTGACCTGTAAAAAGTGGTCCTAACCCTTTAGGATGCTATAATACATCCAAAAAAATATTTCACCGAACGTATTCCCCCTATGTGGGGTTTTACGAGGAATACGGATAACCTATGTTTTTTTATTTCCAGATTTGGAGAGCATCCGGAATAACTAGTGAATTACAACTCTATTGTACATTATTGGTGTGTGTGGTTCATTCAATAACGAAAAATTTTACTAATCCATAGGTAGTGTAGGGTCCAAATTAGATTTGATAAATATCAATACAATCAACTATTTCAAGGCTGGCCCTAATTAATTAATAAATTGACTCCCATTAAAACGAAATTCATTTGATTGAGATTATCTCCCTATTCGACATAGATTCCATGAACAATCCTTTTCAGGATTGGATTTTTTTATAGTGGAAATGCCATAAAGCGCGAACCAAGATCCATGATACGAAAACCAAAATCAGAATGAGGAAGAAAAAGATATCATGATGTAGAGAGACCATGATTGTTAGTAGATAAACGGCAAAAGGACAGCATAAGTGCCAATATTTATTTTTTGGATCACTTAAATGCCAAATCGGAGAAAAAAATGATCACTTAAGTACCCATTCTAGCCAAAAGTGATTATTTAAGTGTTAATTCCAGCTAAACAAGTACACGTGATATTTTTTAAAATTACGGGGCATTTATTTTAAAAAATCAACCCACATGGCATCCACCGGAGTCCACGTGGCGTCCAAGTGGACTGTTCAACTTAAAATAGTTGAATTTTTTAAAAAATCAAAATCAAATAGAAAAATAACTTTAAAAAAAAATACAGAACTTGCAGCGGCGAGGACTCACGCCCTCGCCGTCGTCGCCACTCTATGATCGCCGGCCGAGGGTGGGGGGAACGGTCGAGGGGGTCGTTGAGCCCCGGTGACCCCCATTTAGGCCTCGTCGAGGTTAGCGAGGCCTGGCATTGGTCGGCCTCACAAACCCACGACGAGGCCGACCTCGCCCAACGATGGCTCGCCGAAGCTTAGCCATCGCCGGGCAAGGCCGATCGGGAAAATATTTTTAGTATTATGTGCATTTTTTTATTGATTTTTTATTTATTTTTTGCTGACTTGGAAGCTCCGGGAGAGCCATGTAGATGCCATGTCGATTTCCAATGAAGCCCACCGGAGTTGGTATTGAAATAACCATTTTTTAAAAGAATCGATACTTAAGTGATCAAAAAAATATTAGCACTACAAGAACGCATACACAAATATTGGCACTTCTAGTGTCCTTTGCCGTAGAGAAACTATTGATGTTGAAGATGTTAAGACTAGTCTGCTAAATAAGCAGAAACTTGATACAGAATTGACTTTTGAAGGCAGTAATAATCATGGCTGAGTTGTTTGGGGAATGTCTGTTGAGAGAAACAATAGTAGTAGGAGCAAGTCAAACTCAAAACATAGGGATTTGACTTGCAACTATTGTAAGTCTCGGGGGCATATTAAGATAAATTTTCTGAAATTGAAGACAAAGCAGCAAAGAGAAAATAGTCAGAATCAACAAAATCAAAGTAATGTCAATTGTCACAATAATCATAAGTACCATAACAGATAGAGTCAGGGGAAACGAAAATACCGCTCAAGCTTGTGTTGCTAAAGAAGAAAACGAAGATTGGCTATTGATTGCATATGATAAAGAATCTAACACAACTCGCATAATGCAATTGGATAAGGGCTTCACTCGAACTTCAATGTGCGTTGGACTTACTGCTCTTGAAAGAAACAAGTTTTTGGTGAACTGTGTCATCACCGTACGTACGTTGAGACGATCCTGCTGATTCTGGTGCGCGGAGTTCCAAATCTACAAATCATCGGCCAAAACTAGGGTATCATTTACCAACAAACAAATCATCTTTGTGTTGAGTTTTGTTCCGGGAATCTGGCCGCAACCTCCCCAAAAAGCGTATCCACGACATCTCCTTCAAGCCAACACCTCGGAGTTCCTTGCCCTCACCAAACCTCGACCGTGGCTTCACATAGAGACAGAGAGAGAACAAGAAATAAAAAATATGACCGTGGCCACTGATGGGCAAACGATATGTGAGGCGCATATGCTTGTCGATCGGCAAAAATTTGACTCACCAGCGAGTTGGGAGGCTGAATTGACGCAAAGTTGTTAATTTCATGGGCTTTTTTCTTTTCTTTTTTTTCCGAAGACAAGTACTATTTTGATAAAACCGCTCCAAAGTACATAAGGATCCCGAATATGAAATATGAAAATATACTGACCACTGATCAGAATCACTTTGTCGGCATTTTTGAAATATTGCCCTTCTTACAGTGCATGGTAAACGACATCTGTTTGCTTTCACTCAATTATTTTTTATTCTTGCTTAACCTTTTCACTCTAACGCAGCATGCTGCCATTCGAAATTTCTGTTGTAATCCTGAATTTCGCTCCTTCCTAGGTTTGGGCCGTTGATTTGGATCTTCGCTGAATCTTTCGCGTTCCTGGTGACGTAAGTAGTGAATATTCTCAATCTGCTACATCATGAGCTCTCAATAAAGTTGGATTCCTTCACAGCATGAAATTTGCTTGACTAAGAACCTAAGAATACGCTCATTAGGTAATGCTGGGCAGACCCCTAAACTGCGGCACTTTATCTGTTTTATAATAATTACATTTTTGACACAAATATATATTTGTATAACTATATGTATGTGTGTGTGTATATATATATATATGCTCATTAGGTCCACTCATAGGGGAATATCTATTTTTATGCATTTATCACTATTCACTTTGCGCAGATAGAGATCCTAACAACCATAACTAACTCATCTAGCTATCTATATATGTAAAAAATATATGGTGCTTGTACAAAAACAGAAAATTACCAAAAGAGTCCTCAATTATTATAATTGTACCAATTCAGTTCCAATTTTTTTTTCAATTGAGTCCTAAACCTTTTGCTAATTTAGTCCATTTGGTTAGCCGGCGCCGACGTTGACAAATTTTAATAATATTTTAATCTTTTCCTAATTTTCTAATTTTTCTTTTTTTTCCCTTCCTTTTTCTTTGTTGTTTTTTTTTCCATCTTCTTCCTCCGGCCGGTCGTTGGCTCAAGAATAGGCCACCGACGAGGTCAAACTCGCTTAGCCATGGCTCGATGACCGACTAGAGGAAGAAAATGAAAAAAAAAAAGGAACAAATAGAAGCAAAAAAAGTAAAAGAAAAGAAAAAGAAAAAATAATTAAATAAATTTGAAAAAATATTAAAATTCGTCCATGCCAACGCCGACGAGGTCACATCAAGATCTGCTAGGGTGAGCTTGGTTCCATAGTAGAACCGGGAACCGAGAACCGAACCGGCGGTTCCGGTTCGATTCCATGTTCGGTAAACTAGAATCCGGTTCCCGGTTCCACATTTTTAGGAACCAGATTTCGGTTCCAATTCCTAGTTCTCGATGGAACCGAACAGAACCGAACCCGGAACCGGAACCCGAGTATTTAAAGTTCTAAACCCTAATTTTAGCTTTTTAGTTTCTATTTTCATCTATCGTCGTCTCTTAGTTCACTTTTTTCTCTCAACTCGGCAAGCTCGGTTTTTAAATCTCAAACTCTTGTTTCCTTAGCTATCATCGTCTCCCAAGTCCCTCTGTTTCTTAATTCCTTGCCGACTATCACCGCGGCCGACTATGTGAAGGCACAAGTGACGAACTCCTTTGCAACGGTTTTGCTAAAGGACGATTCAATAAAAAGAAAAAAAAATCATCTCGATTTACTTCTAAAAATCGAAAGACGAGCTCAAGGAATCGGCATAAATCTGCGACCACGATCGATTTCAAGCCCTTGGGGAAGGAGAAAACTTGTTATCCCTCTCCCTTTCTCAAGCCATCGAAGATTTGAACTTCAAGATACTTTAGAGAATAACAAAAATGATATTTGATGTAATCTAAATATATTAATTTGTTGTTTTGTTTAATTTTAGGTCATTAAATTTCGAGTCTCGTGCGATCGAAGGGGAGGCTCGGGATAAGCTGTATGCATGTGGTTTTTCAATTGGCAATTTGCGTTTATTTCATCACATCATGATTTGTGATTAGGATAATTGATTTACCGTGAGAATGATGGAATTCGGGTTTATGAGTTAGAAAGATGTTAAGGTCGTGTTTGTCTCGAAAGAAATTGGCAGGTTCGCGGGTACTTGGAACTCTGTGACAGGATAGGTTCTAGGTTCCAGGGATATGTAGGGTAGGTTCTAGGTTCCTAAAATTAAGGAACTTGTACTAGCGGGTAGATTTCAAGTTCCAAGTGGAACCTACCCGAACCCCGGAACCGCTCACCCTAGTGTCGGCGCCAAATAGATTGAATTGGCACAAATGCAAAAGACTTAAGACCCAATTGAAAAAAAAAGATTTGGGACCGAATTAGCAAAATTGCAATATGTTTAGGAATGTTTTGATAATTTTTCCTTCAAAAACTAATTTGCTCAAGCTATTGTACATTTCGACAAAAAAAAAAAAAAACAAGGCTATTGTACGAGCATCATCAACAAATTTCACATTTTTTTTGGTAGGTCATTAAGACCAAATTTCATCGGAATGGGCTCATATTAACTCCGAATAGATGAGATCCATTCATAACAAGAATGAAACGAGCATAATGGGCAAAAAATGGAACTAATCAGGAAACGAATTGTATCCATAAATTAAGGAGAAGGCAATGATGATCCTTATAAATGAAATAAGAAGAAGGACATGGCAATAAGCTTATAGCTCTGTCTATATACTTTCATAAGCCAATTCCACAGTTCGTTTTGCAGTAAATTTTTGCCATTCATTCCAATAGCTGGTGCAGAATATGACGAGCAAAGGAAAAGATGTTAAGTTAAAGGTTAACATGCACTGTAAGGGATGCGCCGACACTGTTCGTAATTGCCTCAGAGGTTTCGATGGTACATCGGCATTCCCCTTCATTCCTTTTCATTTGGTGTTTGAAATATAGTTTCTCTAGGGCAGCCACTCAATTGCAGAAGATGAAGACATTCCAAGTCATTTCCCGAGTCGTTGTGTTCATTACGTTCTCACTGAACATCGAGCACTATTTTCAATGTATATAATAGTCTACTTTTGCTGCTTTTCTCGTCCGGGAAAAAGAAAAACTAATTGTTGCGTTGGAAATTAGGTGTCGAAGAAATTATCATGAGTATGGAGAAACACGAGGTCATTGTCAAGGGAGAAAATGTGGATATTGTGAAGGTACTGGAGAGGTTGAGGAAGAAATACAACAAAAATGCTGAGCTCATAAGCCCAGAACTGCCAAAGACCAAGAAAGAAGAAGAGAAGAAGAAAGAGGTTTCATCTTTACCAGCATATTTGATTTTTATGCATTATAACCTAGGCAACATCGATATTCCAATCTAGGGTTAGTGATAGTAAATAACAATGGCTTTCTTTGATTGCAGATTCCAGTCAAAACAGTAGTGCCGAAGATTTTCATGCACTGCGAGGGCTGTGTGCGTGATATCAAAAAGATCATCTACCAAATGGAAGGTAATTTTTTTTCTCGATAAATATACAATAAATTCCTAATATAATACACTTTCGTGTCCCCGGTATTGCTGTATCAGGTGTTCTATCTGTGAAACCAGACATGGCCGGAGGAACAGTGGCTATCAAAGGGGCTGTCGAACCACCGAGGATCGTGGAGTACATCAAGAAACGAACGGGCAAGCACGCAGAGATCGTGACGAACGAAGTGAAGAAGGATATGAAAGGTAAGGAGAAGAAGAAAGGCGAAGCGAAGGAGGAAGCGAAGAATGGTAAGAAAGGCGAGGCAAGCGAGGATAGTGTCCGTTTGATTTACTGGGTTCAGTGTCCTTCTCAGTGCCCCCAGTGCTACATGAACAGCCTCTGCTGCTGCTGCTGCTGCTGCGAGAATGCTTTCAGTGACGAGAATGTCCATTCTTGTTCCGTCATGTAAGATGGGAAAGGTTCTTGGCACGAATCCTCTTTTGATACGATGTGATAATTAGTTTTATTAATATGGGATTTACAGATTAATAGACATGAACTCGTGCGTTATGTACGAGAATAAAGAACAAAAAGAATTATGTTGTTCTAAAAGCATATAATTATCAATAAAGAAATAAGTATCGTCAAAGATTTGTATGGTCATTGCTCTTTAATATAAGGGCAAAAGGCATAAAGAAAAAAAACCTAAAACTATGGTCATTGCGACACATTTATTCTAAATTTTTGTGACAAAAAAAAACTTAAATTTGTACCAGTGTGACGTACCAAATGCATTGGTCAGGCCATTATTTAAAACAATGATGGTACTTCAAACTATTATTTCGATAAAGATTCACTTTAGACTTTTATTTGAAAAAATAATTGCACTTTACACTCTTATTTGGAATTTTCCCTAATATAAAGAATGAATCACCCATCCTGGCATTTGAGTTTGATCATTTTCATTTTAAGGTTGTTGTATATTCATTATTTTGCTTTTGGCTTTAGCGAGAAAGTCGAGAAGTCAAAATCCTCGTGAAATAAACTCATGATCGTAACCACATGTGGATTGTCTCGAGTGGCCATTCTTTCCAAATGGAAATAGGAAGGTGAGGGATTCGAATGTCGCGACCTAAAAAAAAATAAACAATGCATCATTTTCGGGCTAATGGATTATCATGTTAATTAAGTAATTCACCTAACTCGGACTCTCCCAAATCCATACCAAATCGCAACTTAAGGTTCGAATGATTAACATGCAATGTGATTTGAATTTGGAGTCGCCACTAATCATTTTCGTAGGTCGATTAGAAACCTAAATAAAATAGCGGGAGAAAACTATCTTATTTCTCGCGAACCGTAGATTAAGAGTCCGGGGACTTGGTTACATTAATTACAACTAATGCCCTTTCGGTACCTTAAAATTCATAAAAAATAATGGATTTGACAAATTTGATGAATTCTACTTGAAGATCAAAGAATCAATTTTTTTGGGTTTTTCTTCCTATTACATTTTTTTGAATTTTTGAGTATTTTTAAAATAAAGAAATTACATGAAATTAGGATGAAATAAGTTCAAGATTACTCCCCAATTTGAACTCGTGCACCAAACTTATGCTTCGAGCTTGTCTTAACCATTGGACCAATTTGGTGACTCGTTAGACCGAGAAATCTCTTGGTTCTATCTCTCCTTCACGCTTCTTTCTTAACTCGCTAGAATTTCATGAGACCGCAATCCGGGCGTTGATATTTTTCCCCTTTTGCTCTCCTTCTATTCTCGTACAATTGATGTTTCATCGTTGATATGCGAGATGTTATTTAACATAAAAACGTAGAAAAAATCAGTGTAGAAAATCCGGGCTAATTTGTATTCGAAATTAAAGAAAATTAGGGAATCACTTAACTTTCTTTTCTTCGCGGCGAGCTTGAACGATGGGGATGGACCAAGAGCTTGTGTTGATCGGTGCAAAATTGGCAATAGTAGTATCGGGCTTCAAAACTCTCATACCTTCTCAAAACTCTTTCCAAATTTTTTCTCAAGAGCTCTCTCCATTTTCCTCCTCCAAAAACTCTTTCAATTCTCTTCCACTCCAAAAAAAAACTCTTCCCTCTCTTCAAGAACTCTTATTCTTTTATAGGCAAAGTTCGTCATCCTTCATTCTTCATCTTCATTTCCTCACCTTCCATTTTCATCTTCCTTTCTTCATCTTCATTTCCCCACCTTCCATTTTCATCTTCTTTTCTCCATCTTCATCTTCTCTTCTTCATCTTCATCTTCTCTTCTTCACCTTCATTTCTCCATCTTCCATTTTCATCTTCTCTTCTTCATCTTCATCTTCCTTTCTTCATCTTCCATTTTCATCTTCTCTTCTTCATCTTCCTTTCACCATCTTCCTTTTCCCATCTTCTTTTGGTATTTGCAATGCAATCCCTGAAGTTTCAAGTATTTGCAATACAATCCCCGAGTTCGAGTATTTGCAATACAGATCCCCGAGAAAATATTTCTTTCAAACCCAAATCTTCTTGGTGCATTTTTCCACCCCATGCCTAGTCTAGACCCCTGTTAAATTAAGCTCAAATTATATGCCAATGCTAAATGAATATGTGAGATGATTTTTGTTTAGAACTAAAATTAATTCTAATTTTTATGCAAAAATATATTAGTCAAAATTTAGGCGTCAACAACTGCCCCTCTTTGAGTGGAGGCTCGTAGAGGTTCCGCTCAAAGACAAAATTGAATCCTGAATTTTGACGGTGCAAATTATGGATGAACTTTTTTTGCGGGAGTTTTAATCCCATTTTTTGTAATGAAGTGATGCGTGATATGCAAGATCGTAAATAACATGTGTCATAATTTCTCTTTTTCCATGTTAGGAGAAACCTACACATGGATCGCATATGAGAATACCTGTTTTACCAAATACCTCATAAGCTGGTGATTCCCTTAATTTCCAAGTTTCTTGCAAACACGAGGACCTTAAGGTATTTGGCCTATCTCGTTATCGGAGACTTCTCCCTAATGGGAGACAAATAGAAGATATGTGTATCCTTCCGCATCACAAGAGCTACGTCGTTGTAAGTTGAAAGAAGTAGAATCAAGTTCACAAGAGCTACGTCGTTGTGAGTTGATTAAATGTCGAGATCGCCGGGCATATGTCTTCACGATTCGACAAAGGGAACCAAAATCTTAAGAGCTACGTCGTTATGATTTGGTTTGGATCAAAATCACGGGTGCTTATGTCTTTGTGATTTGATAAAGGAGTCAAGAATCATAAGAGCTATGTCATTATGAGCCGACTAAAGGTCAAGATCACCGGTGCATATGTCTTCGTGATTCGAGATTGAAATCATAAGAGCTACGTCGTCATGATTTGATAAGATGTCAAGATCGCCGGTGCATATGTCTACACGACCCGACGGAGAGGCATATTGCCCGAATTGAATCGTAATAACTATCATCGAGGAGTTGTTAATTTGAAAATGGGTTCGAAAACTTACCCGGGTTCTCCGAACGATTAATCAAAGAACGAAAGCAGATCGCTCGTATCGTACATGGTAAGCATTTGCCAGGAGAACTTGCTCATTCAATAATCCTTGGATGAATTTCGAGATCTTGGGAGGGACATCGAACATCGAGAATGTATTACTCATCATAGAATATCCGAGGTAACATGCGCAAACATATTCAACAATGAGTTCATGCAAAACTATCCTACCGAGCTTGCAATGATTAGAAATAACATGTGCATAATGCAACCACTCATACTATGATTTATGCATAACCATTCTATCAAGTTTGCATTACCAATCCTGTCCCAGGGATGTTCTCACATTATGAATACCTCGAATGTGAGCTGAATGGGGGACTTCATCCGAAAGGGTTTTCTCTCACTCTCAAGAAAAGTTATTTATCCCGTCTGCCGGGATTCAAAAGAAATCACTCAATCTTTCCATCATCGCATTCGATAAGGATCCGAGTAATCTCGCAATTGATACGATCGAGCCGATCCGGAGGTCTTGATTAGGACCGTAATGAGGGCTAGGTCAAAGGTTTACAAAGGGGACTCTAATTAAGTCAAGATCTTGAAATGAATTTCTTCGTCATCTCTCTGGGTTTACAAGTCAAGAACCCCGCAAAAATGAGAGAGAAGTAATCTTGCTCGAATTTCTTCGAGTGATGCTTAAAATCATTGAACTCCACATTAATTCAAGTGCCCTAGTCGAAAAGGCTTTTAAAGGGTTGTAATGGAGGTAATGATTTGGGGACCGAGAAAAGAAAGGGTTCGTTTTGGCTCGAAGATTTTTGAGAAGGGGCTTGATGTTGGTGATCATTACAATCTTGTCACCGATCGTGGCCCTCTAGGATACCATCATTGCTCGAGGATGGTATGAACCGAAGATTGCATTTGCAATTTGACACTTCATGGAGATTTTCTCTCAACCCTTTTAGGATATACAGGAAAATTGCGCATTCAAGTTCAGAAATATTCTACAAATGAACAATGAATTGAAAGGGCATTGGCCTTGCTTTTGGTAGGCACTTTGCTTTTTAAATGCCGAGGAATTTTTGTGGGATCAGCTTTTCCTCTTTCTTCTCCTTTTTTTTACACTCAACTCTCTTTTACTATTGCATCTTGATGAGTTCATTGGGAGATTTTCTATTGATCCAACTTTTCGGGTCCTTCTACTCAAAGATGGGCCATATTTGCTTTGGGACAACAATGATCACCAATAAAGGCTTTTAGAAACGAATTTGCGAGGCTCAAATGGGTTGTGTAAATGGATATAGATGTGTGGGATAGAAAACGAAATGCTCTTCGTCACCCTAAGGCACTTGAATTGAAGCGCAAGTACAATGCAAAGAACCACCCGAAGATTGATGTTAGTCCAAGCAAGAAGATTTCTAACCATTTGTCTCATGATGCTGATGGAATTACCTCTGTTTTGCCCCAATGTGGGGTGGTTCTTGATAGGGTTGTGGAAGTGAAATCTCCGCTCAAATGGGTTGATCAACGGATAACTTGCAGTATTTAGGGTAGAGAAATGAATGCCTCCATCACTTCGGTTATCGTACCTTTCGCGAGAAAACTTTTACCTCGGGGAATGCGGAATTTTGCCACCGTTCATCTCGCCCGAAAAAAATTGGACGTGTTTGGGAAAGGATTGCCTTTCATCATCCCGTCATGCCCCATTCTGTACATTCAATGTATCTTATGTAGTTCATGTTCCTTATTCGAGTTGGTAAATTAAACATGAGGAACAATCATGCGCAAACTATGCAGTGTATGAGTATTTTCGAGCATATAAAATGCAGCAACTTTTTATCTTGGCGGACAAAGTTCGCAAGTACATAAAAAATTTCTTAGGGGCGTGGATCGTGAGTTGCCCCTGTTCATGCAAATGCGTTGCAAAACTTCATTGTCAGCTTCGAGACATGAGATTGTCAAAGGCTCCAAGAATTTCTCATTTCATTAATTTTTCAGGGAGAATGGATACTTCTCTGTTTGGACATGAACAGTGACCCCCGTAAAAATCAAAAGGGAAAGCATCAATGTACGTCATCATGTTCTAAAAGAGTTGAAACGATACCACTTTACCCATGTACGTATTCCTCGCGAACTTTGAATTGAAAAGATCGATTCATCCGAATCGGATTGTATGTCCAGGATGTTATCTCTCCGTGTTCCAGAACCGTCCTGGGCTGAGTTTCGATCTGCGAAGGAAAAAGTTTTTATTAATTTTTGTACATTGATGCCAAATCCCGGGATCGACCCGGACGCCTCGGACCACTATCATTCCCCCAACCACTATGCTGCGGTGTTGTTGGCGTCCACGGGTGGTTCGCTTTTGTTATATTGTTCTCAAAGCGGTTGGCAATCTCCCGTGGAGAATAAAATAAGCTTAACTTAGAGTTTGAAACGACCGAGAGTCAATTGGAACGATACGGAGTTACCCATCTTTGAGCCTACTTGGTTTTTTCCTTGCATTCTCCCAAGTAAGACTATTCGGAATCTCTCTTTATGGGCGTTCGGGGCGTCGTCCACAAATTGATTTGCTACAGGCCCTAGCTTAATAAGGAACTTACGCATTTGATAAGAGAGGAGAAAAATTCGCCTTTTAACTCTAGGCAAATTCTAGACAACTAGAAAGTAAAAGTATCTCACGTAGGGAACTATACATGGAATTAAAGGAGTATTCATGCGAGATTGGTTCCACCTCTTTTGTGGCTATTCCAATGATTGGCTGATTTTGTCTTGGATCATACACCAACGATCGTTGTTTGAGGATCCATAATCACTTGCTTCGGATCACAACTCGGGAGGTCTTTCGGCTCCGAACCGGCGACCAAGGCGGTGAGCTCATCATCAAAGTAACCTTTTTGATTTTTTGGGCAATTGATACTCGAATTGGGCATTGTTACTTGCTAGCACCGGCGACAGATTTTTCACTTTATTTTTGCCGTGAGCGGTCTGACTCCTTGAGCTTGAGCCTCCGCCGTCGCTCGGGAACTCGTAGGGATGATCAACTGGTCCGCATTGCTAGAACCACCAGCGGAAGGTCGGTATGGCCGTATCCTTGATTGGGAAGTGGTCGGGTACTTTTTGCTCCGTAGGTTTTCCCGGGATTGATCTTCCAGTCAACTTTGCTCCGATCGCCTTGGTTCCAAGCTACATCGTGCTTCTTCACTTATCTCTAAATCCGTGAAGGTGATTTGTGACACTTCGTAGGGTGAGTCCGTCTATATTCATTATTTTGAGTACAGCCATTGGTCGTCTTCGAATTGATTCCTAGCTGTCGAACCGCCTCGATGAATATAGAATGAAGCTCGGCGGACCAAAGGGGCCTTTTCTTTCCGACAAAATCGTCGTAGTAAGTTTGGCCATAGTTCTTTTGTTCGAGTAATTGCTTCCTTACAAGCATGTTGCCAAATGTTTTGGAGCACTTGAACGCAGACCGGCTTCTTTAGGATGTCCGGAGCACCATGCAATATGGCCTTCGTTACGAACTGGCGATCATCACTTGCTGATGTTATGATGACCGGTATATCCAACTCGGAATCAATGATCTTTAAGAGACCGAGACCGTCCATATCGATCCCTACCATGGGCCGCGACGACGATGTCAAAATCATATTTGTACTACCTCGGCTCCTCTAAGGCTTCCGTTGCTTTCACATAAGTTGAAATCCCGTACATGCACTTTCTCGGCATGGCAACAAGGATAGAGAGGGAAACGGGGTTGCCATCAATGGCCATGACTCGCAGTCCTCGGGATATGATGCTTTCCATACTTCCGCCCGGAATGTATGCATACTTATTTTCCTTTCAAAACCTTCCATATGTAGACCGAAAAATGGGTGTTTCGACTAGAGACCGGGCTTTAGATGTTCTTTGGACTTGCAAAGATAAATTGCCGAAAATTACAAAAGCGATGATGGCCTTTCGTGACGAGTTCGGAGGTGCATGAAGACTTCAAGTTCTTTATAAACTTTTTCGGATCCGTTGGTCTCGCAGATGCCTTTTCTCTCCTTTTCGCCTTAGTGCCTTGGATCCATTTCGTAATAACTCTTACCTCTCGCTCAATCCGTCGTTCTTTTTTACTTTTCCGACATGGAAGAGCCCTCAAATCTTTTCACTTTCTCTACGAACGAGACAGTTATTTCCCTCCTCAAATCTTTTCGCATTTACTTACGCGAAGGCTTTCAATGCTTAGTCAAATCTGGGCGAGGAATTCACGCATTTAAGCATGATGATGTTCGTGGATAGTACTTGTTCTTTGCCCCGGATTAACTCTAGGCATTAAAAGAAGAATGTCTCACATGGGGATTTTGTAACAAACAGTACATTCATTCATACATGTCATTACTTCTCTTGAGGATTCGTAAGAGTTGGCTAGTAATGCTCAAAAAGAGATATTTTGAGAGCCCATAATAAAAAACTAAAGCTTCATGTAGGCTACACATTCGGAGTTCCATCGGCGTTGAATTGGCTGGCTGTGACATCAAGGAAACTCCAATTGTAGTGATGCATGTCTCTTCCCTCGAAGGGTATCGGTTACGCCTTCGCAAGACCGACTTTCTAGGATGTATCTCCAACGAAATCGGATTGTACGAGAACTTGCTCGGGGATGAATCCGGTGAATGAGCATTTTCAATGCTCGGATGTGGCTCATCGAGAGACATGTCACCAAAGGAGATGGGGCCGCTACGGACATGGCAAACAATGGTGTTAATAGCATACATATACCTCTTGTTCTCTGCTCGAAACTTTTCACTTTCTTCCCTCGAAACGTAAGTTCATGACTTTCATTTTTAACCTTCAATCGGGTCCGCTTGTTTTGAAACCAAAACTTGACCTTCAAGGGCTCCATTCCTATCATCCGGCTCAATTCATTTTTGCGTCTCTTATTCACGTAAGAGCACTCCTTGAAGGCAGCTTCGAGCACTTTGATTTGATATTTTCTTTTACGGGGTTGGATTGCATGTGCCGCCGCCATTGTTGGCTTTGTCGAGATCTTGAATTTCACTGCCAAGAGAGTTGGGTTTTACGGCTTCGGCGTTGGATCCGGTCTCGAAATCCAGCAATTCGCTTTTGGGGATGTCTAGGTTGGTTGCCTCCAGTAAGTGCTTTGATGGCCTCTAAACATGTTGGATTGAAATACCTCTTACCGCCTTTTGTTCACTCTATTCTCCGTTGTATGCTTACTCTCTCCAAATTCTTTCGAGTAATCGGGTATGTTCCAAAGCCTCCCTTTAAACGCGGATGAAAATCACTAAGCCGACGTTCTTCCCAAGATTTCGTGTTTCCCGCCTTGTCTTATTTTTTTCAACGTGATGGGATCCCGAATCCACTCGCACCGATTTTCGTTTCTTGATAACCATGCTTGTCTCCCACTCAGTTTTCAATCATGGTGGGACTTCAACTCTTTTCGTAACTTTTCGGATTTGTGAGGCTCGAGATCACGGATTGACGATAGATCCAGGGATCCAACGAACGAAACACCCGTAGTTTTACCCGAGTAACTAACGTGGCTCGCAAGAATTGCTGTTTCTTCTCTCGGAAAGTATGCTTGTCTCCCACTCGGTTTTCAACATGGTGGGGTCCTCAAATCTTTTCGTAACTTTTTTCGGATTTGTGAGGCTTGAGATGGTAGATCCGTGACTCACGGACGAAACGCCCGTAGTTTCACCCGTGGCTCTGCAAGAATTGCTGTCTTTTTTCCGAAAAGTATGCTTGTCTCCCACTCGAGTTTTCAACATGGTGACGTCCTCAAATCTTTTCGTAACTTTTTCGGATTTATGAGGCTCGAGATGGTAGATCCGTGATTCACGGATGAAACGTCTGTAGTTTTATCCAGATAATTAACTCGGCGTCCACAATAATTATTGCTATAGCTTTTCTTACCCTTTAAATTAGGATTTAACGCCGAGACAATTATCGCTTTCATATCTTCATCTCCAACCTTCTAAGCACTCTTTTGCATCCACTCTTTTTAGCCGCTTCAACAACAATGGCTTCCCTTCCCGTACATGTCTTCTTGGTGAAGTTTTGGCCAAATGGGAGAAACTTTATAATCTCCCTAGGCCAGGGCTACTCTTATATAGCCAACCATCCGGAGGCCGAAACCGAGATTCGTCTTATGTTTAGAGATATGGACACCGCTTCTATTGAAGGTACCAAGTTAGAGGAGGAATACGTAATCTTCCCCACCCTCTTCACTAACTTCCCGGAGGCTTACCATGTTACTCATCAAGATGTTACTTTGGCCCACCTTGTGAAGGCACGCTATCGGGATCGGTCGGACAGCCTTAGTGTTGGCCGGTCTTGTAGGCGACAATTATAAGAAGGCCCTCGACTACGGTAATGAACAAGTCTCCCTGCTGATTCGTGAGAGGGGAAACTTGGTGGGATGTTTGGCCATGTCCCGAGACCATCTTTGAGCGCGATCCGCTCAATATTATTTTAAAATTTCAATGCACATGGCTGGAAGAAAGGCTGGACGATCTCGACCCTGGATATAGCCAGCGGGAGAATGCCGATCCATGACACGGAATCTCGCTGGCGAGCATCACGAGGACAAGGTAGCCAACCTCAAAGAGAAATGTGAGCTCCTCCTCTTTAAGTTGGCGGATCTCGATTCTCGGAGCGATCGGTGTAGGCGGAGCATCAACCGTATGGAGAGTCGCTTAAACTCCTTTGTGATGCTCATTAGGGCTCGGTTTGGCTTTATATTCCCACCCCGTTGATCTATTTGTAAGGCTTTCCGATGAATGAAATGAATGCAAGTTTTTACTCATTTCATCTTGGTCGTCGTATTTTTTCGCAAGATAACCCCTTTTACTATGCGAATATGTAAATCTCACGTTCCCGATGGTCAATTCAATTGGGCCGAGAGAGCTCCCCCATTCGAAACAATCTCTCAAAGAAAGATTAGTAGCGAGAAAACAAACGAATGCTCAAATGTGAACAACTCGTGAATCAGTATTAATATTATAACTCGATTATGAAAACATCGAGTGAATCAAGCATAATATTTCTTTACAAATGTCGAATTAACTCGGATTGGTAAAGACACGACCATCCATCTCGGCCAGAATCAAAGCACCACCAAGGAGTACCTTCTTTACTATATACGGACCACCATAGTTTGGAGCGAATTTCCCTTCTAGGAGTGGGACTATTGGCAATAATTTTCTCAAGACCAGGTCATTGATCCGAAAATATCGAGGCCGAACTTTTTTGTTGAATGATTTAGCAACTCTCTGCTAATAACACCGGCCATGACATACACCTTAAGTCTTTTTCGTCGATCGATTCAATTGGCTTGTTCTCTCGCTGGATCCATTCAGCTTCCGTCAACTTAGCTTGAGACAAGTATACGTAATGAAGGAATTTCCACTTCAACTGGTAGAATGCCTCCATTCCATATACAAGCGAATACGGGGTTGCCCCGGTAGATGTCCGGATCGAGGTCCGATACGCCATAAGTGCAAATGGCAACCTCTCATGCCAATCGCGATAATTTTCAGCCGTCTTCGCTAAAATTTTCTTGATGTTCTTATTAGCGGCTTCTACTGCTCCATTTATCCGAGGGCGATATGGGGAAGAGTTCGGATGCTTGATCTTGAATTCCTTAAACAATTCGTCCATTAGTTTGTTGTTTAAGTTCGAGCCATTGTCGGTGATTATGGCTTCAGGTGAACCGTATCGAGCAATGATATCCCGGCGGATAAATTTCGCGATACTTCGTACCGTGATCGCTAAATAGGATTCGGCTTCGATCCATTTGGAGAAATAGTCAATCGCCACCAAGATGAATCGATGCCCATTGACGCTTTAGGGTTGATAGGACCGATAACATCAATGCCCCACATAGAAAATGACCATGGTTCGATAACCGATGCAACTCATTTGGAGGGACATTAATCTTGTCACCATGAATTTGACATTTGTGACACTCCGAACATGTTGAATACAATCTCTTTCGAGTATGAGCCAATAATAACCCAACCTCATAATCTTCTTAGCTAACAAGTGGCCGTTCATGTATGGACCACGATCCCTTCATATACTTCCATCATCGACGAACCGCTTCGATTGAGTCAACGCATCTTAGTAGGACGAGAATCGAATGATCGCTTGTACAAATTCTTTCCATTCAAGAAGAACTTGAGGCCATCTTCCTTATGTACTTTTTGGTCGATACGGTACTTTTTTCAGGGAACTCCCGCTTCGAATATAAGTCTTGATGTCATGGTACCATGGCTTACCATCGGGTTCATTGATCACGGTCATACAATATGCCGGCTTTTTTAGTACTTCAATTTTCAGTGGGTCAACCTCAAGTCCATTGGCGACTTGTAACATTGAAGATAAGGTAGCCAATGCATCGCCGAATCGATTATGAGTCCCGGACGGATACTCAAATGAGATATCTTCAAATTCCTCCACCAATTCATCCAGGATACTCATGGTAGGGTAGCAATTTAGCATCTCTCGTCTTCCACTTTCCAACAATCCCGAAGGATAATCAAAGCGGAATCTCCGAACACCTTGAGTCGGGCTATCCCCATTTCAATCGCAGCACAAGACCGAGGGATGCATGCCTCATATTCTGCTACGTTATTTGTGCAAGGGAATACTAATTTTGCTGCCACAGGATAATGCTTGACCACCGGAGATATCGAACCGCACCCGTGCCGACCCCGATAAATTGACAGCTCCGTCAAAGTACATAGTCCGAGATGTAATCCTCCACCGACATGATTCGATCCTCGAATGATAGGCATCATTATCTTGCCCCGGATTTTCAGCTAGGACATCTGCTATAGCTCGTCCCTTGATTGACTTTTGGGACAAATATTGAACGTCGAATTCGGAGATGAGGATTTTCCATTTGGCAAGTCTACCAATCAAGGCGGGTTGATTAAGCAAGTATTTGATGGGATTGCATTTTGTCACCGAAGTACTTGGTAATGCAAGGTATATTGCCGAAGCCTGTGCAGTACCCGGACTAACGCCGCACATGTTTTCTCTACTTCGGAGTACTTCATTTCCGAAGTTGTGAATTTCTTGCTCGAGATAATAAATGGCTCGTTCTTTCCCATCCTCCTGCTTCTCTTGGGCTAACATAGCACCCAAGGATTCACTAAGGATTGTGAGGTAGAGGATTAAAGGTTGCTCCGGCGTTGGAGGAACAAGCACGGGTGGATTCATGAAATGCTTTGCTTCCGTTTTCCAAAAGCTTCTTCGCATTCGCTATCCCATTGGACTAGCGCATTCTTTTTAATAGCTTGAGGAATGGCTTAGCGGTTTCGATAACCGAGAGATGAATCGAGCAATATAGTTTAGCCTACCCATCAAACTTCGAACTTCTTTAACCGTCGTCGGCGACTTAAGCTCACGAATAGCCTTAACTTTCGAAGTGTCGACTTCAATGCCCTTACCGCTACCACGAATCCAAGTAGCTTGCCCGAGTTGGTCCCAAAGACACACTTGGCGGGGTTGAGGCGTAACTTGTACTTTCGGAGTCTCGTCGAACAATTTCTTCAGCGTTTCGACGTGATCTTCTCCATGCCTTGTTTTTGCTATCATGTCATCGACGTAAACCTCAATCTCATTATCCATCATGTCGTGGAAAAGGGCAACCATGGCTCGTTCGTAAGTGGCTTCAGCGTTTCGAGACCGAACGGCATTACCCGTAATGGAACATTCCCCATGGTGTGGTGAAAATGGTTTTCAACTTGTCATTGACATTCATCGGGATCCGATTGTACCCGGAGAAACCATCCATGAATGAAAAAAATTCAAACCCTACAAGACCGAATGCGGCCGTCTTTCTTCATGACAGGGGACTATGTTAGCGACCCAATCGGAATATTTTGTAGTCTCGATGAATCCTACATCAAAAAGTTTCATGACCTCCTCTTTGATCTTCTGCACTAGTTCCGGTCCGGCCCTCCTTGACTTTTGCACCACCGACTTAGCCGAAGGATCGATCGGCAAACAATGCTCGACAATGGAGCGGTCAAGACCGGGCATATCTGCATAGGACTAGGAGAAAACGTCCCCGGTAATCCTTCAAGAGCCTGATCGGGCGTTCGGACATTTTTGAGGAAAGGCTGCCCCAACCTTAACTTCTTTAGGGTTTTCCGCATCGCCTAGGTTGACCGAGATAATTTGTTCACCAATCGAGGGCTTGATCTCCTCATGTCGTTCGAAATCTTGACGAATTTCCTCATAATCCGGATTGAACTCATCTAGGTCGTATTCTTACGAATCCACTAGGTTTCCCTCCTCATGTATCCCCCATGATGACAAACTCGTTGGTCATCGGGTTGGTTTGGGGAGGCTGGAATCGAGGGTGGTACGCTCGAACCCGTGCCTGTTAAAATAATATCTTCCAGCGGTATAGCCGATAGGGAACACCTTCCGGGGCCTTCTTTGGAATTGCTTGCCGAGGGAATTAGAGCTGGCACAACCGGCGGAGGGCTTGAGCTGGACGGTGAAGCTTGGTTATGAAGTTATCCATCATCTTGTGAGACATCATCCCTTCAAATCGCTCGGTTAGAGCACCGAGCTGTTCATTCAAAGTCTCATGGACAGCGGCGTTAATGTCGGCCATTCTCTTCGCCACCAATCGAGTAATATGCGGAGGATCCGTGATAAATTTCCTGAAAAACGATAAGCCAAGAGTAAGTACAATGAGCGAGGATAGAAGGCCGGTCCATGATTTCCTTCTAGACTCAATGAATGAACTAGACATGACCAAAAGACCGCATCAGGCAATTTTCAGTTTCGTCGATTTTTACGAGAAAATTCATCTTAATTCGTACATTAGTCAACACAATGCCAAAATTTAGGAGCTAACAGATGACATACCGACGAACAACTTTTGTGTTTTACTCTACGGCGGGTTTCACACGGATCAATGCAGTTTAATACTTCTTTAAACAAATTCATCCAGAAAATTGCTTTATCCGGTTTCCAACAAAAGAACGGAAGACCTCTTTAAAAAAGAATTAGAGACTGAAATTTTGCAGGCTATTAGTTGAAACAACGATCTAGAATTTTCATGATTGGTAATTCCACAAAAAGGCACATTTTCTAGTTCTAAATTGTAAAATGAATCTAGAGTCCGAAAACATGTGAAATTCCAGCCTGCTCCATCTCGGCTATTAATTCCTTATTAAAAGAAAAATGCATCGAATTGCTGCAAAAGTTTTTGTCATGAGAGATTATGATCTTCCGAACATTTTTTATGAGGACAAGTTCTTTCAATTGTGAAGGGATATCATTGCGACCCATTCGTGTGCCAAATGACTCAACCTAGATCATGGACCGACCCCAAAACAAGATAAGAAAAATCAATGATAAAGCTCAAGAAATTACCTCATTTGGAGAGAAAGTGTTAACCACAAAGACATGCGCATGAAAATGCTCGTGAGGTTCGATTTCTATCTAGTATGGCTTGACAAAAGTGGAGCCCCAAGGATATCCAGACTAAACCACATCGGCTTGCGGTTGAACCAAGATCCCCCGTAGACATCCGGCTCGGTAAGTAACGACCCACATCACACGGCGAATGATGGAGGTGTTAACTCTTGGCACCAATTTGAAATAGTTAGGGACTCGAGAAGAGCGACTCGGGCCAGACGACGATGGCCGAAGTATCCCGAATCAAGTACCATCCTAAGCCTAGCCATTCGGGTTCAATGACGGGTTGTGTGTGTTAAGTGTAAATGTAAAAACAAGAAAAACATGCGCGGCGAGTTCATAGCATCCAACACTTCAATATAAATCATACACAATCTCCTTCAATCTACACAAAAAGGTTAGCAAACACTGTCCCCTTATAACTCCCTTTCCTGCAAAATCATTTAACATCTAGGGATTAAAATTCAACCAAGATTGCCAAATCAAGTAATTTTCCTTTTCATGAACTTATCACGCTTAAGTCCTCTTTGGCTCCCCAGTGGAGTCGCCAAGCTGTCGCGACCTAAAAAAAATAAACAAGGCATCATTTTCGGGCTAATGGATTATCAGGTTAATTAATTCATTAACCTAACTCGGACTCTCCCAAGTCCATACCAAATCGCAACTTAAGGTTCGAATGATTAACATACAATGTGATTTGAATTTGGAGTCGCCACTAATCATTTTCGGTAGGTCGATTAGAAACCTAAATAAAATAGCGGGAGAAAACTATCTTATTTCTGCGAACCGGAGATTAAGAGTCCGGGGACTTGGTTACATTAATTACAACTAATGCCCTTTCGGTACCTTAAAATTCATAAAAAATAATGGATTTGACAAATTTGATGAATTCTACTTGAAGATCAAAGAATCAATTTTTTTGGGTTTTTCTTCCTATTACATTTTTTTTGAATTTTTGAGTATTTTTAAAATAAAGAAATTACATGAAATTAGGATGAAATAAGTTCAAGATTACTCCCCAATTTGAACTCGTGCACCAAACTTGTGCTTCGGGCTTGTCTTAACCATTGGACCAATTTGGTGACTCGTTAGACCGAGAAATCTCTTGGTTCTATCTCTCCTTCACGCTTCTTTCTCAACTCGCTAGAATTTCATGAGACTGCAATCTGGGCGTTGATATTTTTCCCCTTTTGCTCTCCTTCTATTCTCGTACCATTGATGTTTCATCGTTGATATGCAACTGTTATTTAACATAAAAACGTAGAAAAAAATCGGTGTAGAAAATCCGGGCTAATTTGTATTCGAAATTAAAGAAAATTAGGGAATCACTTAACTTTCTTTTCTTGCGGCGAGCTTGAACGATGGGGATGGACCGGTAGCTTGTGTTGATCGTTGCAAAAATTGGCAATAGTAGTATCGGGCTTCAAAACTCTCATACCTTCTCAAAACTCTTTCCAAATTTTTTTCTCAAGAGCTCTCTCCATTTTCCTCCTCCAAAAACTCTTTCAATTCTCTTCCACTCCAAAAAAAAACTCTTCCCTCTCTTCAAGAATTCTTATTCTTTTATAGGCAAAGTTCTTCATCTTCATTTCCTCACCTTCCATTTTCATCTTCTTTTCTTCATCTTCATTTCCCCACCTTCCATTTTCATCTTCTTTTCTCCATCTTCATCTTCTCTTCTTCATCTTCATCTTCTCTTCTTCACCTTCATTTCTCCATCTTCCATTTTCATCTTCTCTTCTTCATCTTCATCTTCCTTTCTTCATCTTCCATTTTCATCTTCTCTTCTTCATCTTCCTTTCACCATCTTCCTTTCCCCATCTTCTTTTGGTATTTGCAATGCGATCCCGAAGTTTCAAGTATTTGCAATACATCCCTGAGTTCGAGTATTTGCAATACGATCCCCGAGAAAATATTTCTTTCAAACCCAAATCTTCTTGGTGCATTTTTCCACCTCATGCCTAGTCCAGGACCCTGTTAAATTAAGCTCAAATTATATGCCAATGCTAAATGAATATGTGAGATGATTTTTGTTTAGAACTAAAATTAGTTCTAATTTTTATGCAAAAAATATATTAGTCAAAATTTAGGCGTCAACATCGAATCCCCACCTTTGCGGGGAGTGGGGTAGGGATGAGTGGGGAGAGAGTAGGATTTGGCAATCTCTCGCACACGGCACATAGCGCACACAAAGTGACTTGTATAGTAGAACAAGATAGGATAGAACTAGACCAAAAGACTAATTTACCTTTTGTCTTTTGTAAAAAGCTTACGCTATTTTCATTCCAATTTTGATTACTTACACCTCTGTCAACTTGGTTTTATCATCTTCTCTCTCTCTCTCCCCCCCCCCTCGCCCTACTCGAGCTCTTCACCGACTCCATGAAGTGCGGTCGGCAATTGCTCACTTCATTCCGCAATGAAGTCCATTGGAATGGCTTGAGATTCTCTATTGCTGCCAATTCATCTCTATTGTCGAATATCAACTACAAGAGAAGCCGCTCCATCTTTGGACCCAAAGGCCTAGAACTCGTTGTAAAGTCTCTCTTTAGTAAAAAAATTACCAAAAAAAGTCATAACTTATTGTAAGTCAGCCAATTCAATTATAAACCTTTCAATTGTACTAATTTAGTACTCATGAGATTTGACTTTCAAATTGAAACAAGGGCATTTTGGACCATACACATTTGCTTCGGTGTTTTTTAAGGAGGACTATGAAAGGGATGTGTTGCATAACACATTGTAATGCTAGCCTTCACGTTCTTCTCTTCGTTGTTCTTCCTATCTTCTTGTTTTTTATAATCAAATTCCTATCTTCTCTCCCCTTAGTTTTTCCTGTCTTGGGTTTTCCACATATGTCGTGTGTCCCATGTGGTTTTAATTTTTGCTTTCATCCTTTTCTATTTGTGTTTCGATTTGTGCAATTTAAGTGTTGTTCCATAGCAAGTACTAAATATTTTAACGATTTATCAATGTAGTTCTTACGGCTAGACTTGGCAGTTCCTAGGAACCGCCGGTTCCGGTTCCGGTTCCGGTTTCGGTTGGAACCGCGGTTCCTAGGCCTTTTCCCCTTGCTCTTACCTTTTTTTTAAATAAAAAAAACCGGGTTGGAACCGGCCCGGAACCGCCGGTTCCAGGCCGGTTCCGATTATTCCCGAACCGGAACTGTGGGCCCGGTCAACGGGCCGGTTCCGGGCCCACGGGCCCAAATGACCATGTCTACTTACAGCCAATTTTGGTTGGAAATTGCTAACGTGGATGCCGGCATCCTACTCGGCATGGCCGGCCCTAACGTAGACAATTTTTTAAATTTTCGAATTGCTAACATGGACGATTGCAAGGCTCAGATGGAAGCTGTGCAGACAATGGTAGCGAGGTGGCAAGGGGATGGTGGTAGCTCAATGAACAGCGGAGGAGATGGGTGTTTTTGTTGTTGTTTTTTTTTTTTTTTCCCTGGCAGTGTCGGCGGTCTTTTGTATTTATTTTCAGGTTAAGGTCAAACATTGGTATTTAAAAACAGACATATGCTTGGCATGGCCCCTTCTTCCAATACCGAAATGGAGATAACTTAATAGCTAATAGAATCCTATTCAGCCTGCTCCTATTAGCAGCACCAAAGCTAGAAGCATCTACTCAAATAATTGTCACGAAACAGTGCAAAAACGAATCTCCAGAGGCAACTTGGAAGTTCTACGTTTCCTTCGTCAACCTCTGTGGGATCCTTCCATGAACCTGCAACCGCAAGGCTGCAACGCCCCCGGTCACTCCCTCTTTTTCTCAGATAATCTTCAACCTGGGAACCGAATATTAATAACATCCATCGTCTCGCAAAAGCAACTTACAATTTCGTGGTTGAAATTTCCAAGTTCAAAAGAACCTGCTCAAGGAAGTTCCCTTGGAACTTGCTTTCGATACTGGCATCCATGGGAAAAAAGGGCGAAAGCTATTCTGAAAAGAGGAAATACAAAACGAAAGGGAAGAGAAAAGAAAGGAGGATGTTATTTTAATCAAGCAAGAAACTTCCCACTTCGCATGCTTTGATTACGTCTTTTCGTGGACCTCTTTACCGCACCATCTCCACTTCCACATTAAAGTGACCCCATATTTTTCAAGTTCTTTGGATTCTTGCGAGTTTTCTTGCGCATGTAAATGAAGCTCTCTCGTGCATTGCTTGAGCTACTCGTTCTCGCCATGGAAATGCAAGCAAGGAAAGGAAAGGATGGGAGTTGGCAGGTGCAAGTCAAAAAAAAAATTATAGTTTGAATCGATTGGAAAAAGATTCAGCCAACCCTGAGGAAGGACTCTCACCTAAAATAAAGCTGATTGTATCAATTTAGTTTTAACTCCTTTTTGTGCAATTCAATTCTAAACATTTTATGTTTGTGTCAATTTCATCTTTCCGAACAACTTTGACTAGTCGGCGTTCGCGTGGATGCCGACTGGTGCTAACGAGGCGCTGATAGCGGCCATACCAATTTTCAATAATATCTTGATATTTTTTTGTATTTTGTATTTTTCTTTCTTTTTTTTTCACCTTCTTCTCAAGCCGGCCTCACCTCTGGGCGGTCGCCGACCCGGCAATAGGTTGGAGGAAGAATGTGAAGAAAAAAAAACAAAATAATAAAATATTATTAAAATTGTCACATCAACGTTGGCAGCAATTCGTCAGACCGGTTAGCGTCCACGCGTCGGAGGCAGGACAAAGTTGGTCGGATGAGCTGAATTGCCACAAATGTAAAAAAGTTTATGACCGAATTGGCATAGAAAATAATTAGGGCAATTGACACAATTGCAATAGATTCCAGATTTTTTTGGTACTTTTTTTTATTTCGAGCTGATAAAATGCAATTAGGAGTTAGTTCTTTTTTCTTTTTTTTGGTCGGAAAAAGTTAGTTCACTGACCTCCACAAAAAGAGAGGTAGTGCCAAAATCAGAGGAGATTTGGCTTACCATCTTCAGAAGAAGAATACCTTAGTTAGACGAGCCATGCCCTTATCATGACTAATTAATCCCCATGCTGACACATTGGAAAAGCTCCTATGGGAATACTTAAAAGCCATGGAGTGGCGAGAGTAGCCCGACGGAATCGTCCCTTCGGTAAACTATAAAGCCCGAAGGTGTTAAACTTAGGTCGGACGGCCACAATGGTGCCACCACTGACTAAGAGTCTGTGCATCCAGTGACCCCAAAATCGATTTGACCATGTAAATTATCCGACTTACTATAGAGCAATTACATGTTGTTGGGGTGCCGAGCGTCTTTAGTCCCAGAAATTTGCCACACGTATTGCCAATTGTCGCAGGAAGCGACCACCTTTCAGCCGTGGTTCAACAATCCTCCGAAAAATGTCTATATTATAAGGTAAGGGGGCACGTTCAAGTAGGTTTTGGGCTCTTCAGAATCCTAGTTTGAAGATTTTGTGCACTTCTTCCCTTCTAATTACTGACTTAAGCTTAGGAGTAATCCGGATTGTAAACCCAAACACCATAGTCCGGATTTTGGTATTGCAGATTAATTCTCGGATCTAGGCATTGTTGGCAAGCTGGTGTTCCCAAATTCAACGTTAACAAATACCTACTCTTCAATTATTAAGGGAAA
Organism: Rhodamnia rubescens; assembly: GCA_021437795.1. NCBI lineage: Eukaryota > Viridiplantae > Streptophyta > Magnoliopsida > Myrtales > Myrtaceae > Rhodamnia > Rhodamnia rubescens. Next base: position 509,621 of record JAILYA010000063.1, on the reverse strand, counting down.
AGGCGTACCAAACCTCTTGAGAAAAGCATAGAGAAGTGCCGTTGGTCTTAGGTTCTCCATTCGCTTTCCATTCCCATCTACTAAAGGCAAGATGCACGAGCTACATGCTTTTTTCTCTCTTTTTTTTCTTCTTTTCAATTGTGAGCTATGACATCATATAACGGGTAAAATTTGTCCGATACTAATTGAGGCTATCCAATTAACCCAATTAAAGCACAAAATTTGGGACAGATTTAACCTTGCTTAATGTAACTAGAAGAGTTCGCATAGGTGATTTACTAATGTGATTTAGACAAGATCCATAAAGGAAGAAGTTTGTTCATATTGAGAGTCTAGGGATGAGTTTGGAAGAATCTAAAAAAAAAAAAAAAAATTTGGACTCCCTAGTCCTAAAGTTGGGAAAATTATCAAAAAAGTCATAAACATATTGCAATTAGGTAATTTCAAACCATTGGAGCACACTTTAGACAAGCAAAAAAAAAAAAAAAGCAAAAAAACAAAACAAATAAATATATAAAGGGATAATGACATAAATAGTTCCCGAACTTTGACCTAATGTGCATTATAGTCCCCGAACTTTAAATTTTTTCAATATGGTCCTTGAAATTTAATCTAATATTCAATATGATCCCTGAACTTTTATTTTGTTCAATGTGGTCCTTAGACTTTTGCTACATGTTCATTATAGTCCCCGAACTATATGAAAATATTCAATGTAGTTCTTATATTAATTTAAGATCGGGGATAATAATGAATATTTTCATATAGTTCAGGGACTAAATTGAACATTTACTAAAAATTCAGGGACTACATTGAACAAGTCAAAAGTTTAGGGACCAAATTGCATATTAGGTTAAAGTTCAAGGACTACATTGAATAAATTAAAAGTTCATGGACCACATTGCACATTGGGTTACAGTTCAAGGACTATTTGTGTCATTTTCCCATAAATAAATAAGCAAATGGATGCCAAAGTAAAAGCACCCAAATAAGCACATTTTCAACCTGTGCCGTCATGCCTTTTGTAAAGGTTTTACTTTTTTTCCCACGTTATTAGAATTGTGTATGTATAAACTAATATGAATATACAGAATCTCACCAAAATATCCCACTTCCACTATATAAAGACCATGTTCTTCACTTCTCCAATGTTCAGTCAGATGGCAAAGAATTCTCTCTAACCCTCTCTCTTCAAATTCTCCTTGAGAAGTGCTTCAAATTGCCTTCTCAACCTTTGAAAATGGATCAATCTCATAGAGCCAAAGAGCTCAAACCCATGAAGAAACACAAGAAGAACCGCCTCATCCCACCCAGCAACCATTTGATTCTCAATCTTCTCACCGGATTAATGTGCATTTTAGTCTGTTTGAAACATTTTTTGCTTCCCTTATTCTCCTTAGAGTCTTACATGGATCATTTTCTGTCTGTCACGCTCCCTTGCCTAGAGTCAACCTTCCTTCACCCGAAATGCCTCTTCTTGGTGGTCAACGCCATCATCGTGTTCCTCATCGGTGAATCGAGGCTCCGGGCATCGCCCTCGTTTCCAGCGGACGACCTCTACGCCGAGTATGTCCACCGAGTCAGTCGAGGCAAGAAGGATTTCAAAGTCCACGATCCCATTCCAAAGAAGAAAAATAATAAGGAGAGGGATTCTAAGAAGTACTTTATTGGCGAAAACCATGAAGTTGAAGAAGTGAGAGAAGAACGGACAAGGACATTGTTGGAGAAGGGTAAAGAGGAGGAGGAATTGCTGGCTGAGGAATTGAATAGGAGAGTTGAAGCGTTCATTGCTAGGGTTAACAAGCGAAGATCGCTTGAGGACAGATCTTTATTATGTGGCAACGCATGACTCCACCATATTATATTGCATCGTAGACCATCGTTGACTTTTGAAATAGTAGGTTTAGGACATGACATGGATTAGATAAACAAATGAATTTATACTTCTCAAGCTAATGAATTTCCATGCATATATATTCTCTAAAGTTTTGAGACGTATTATCATTAGGAGTTCACTTCCTCATAAATTTGTATAGTAAATTCCACGGGTTATTACTGAATAGGAACTTACTAAAATTTATGCGTGATATTTCACTTGTGTTCAAACACAGACATGGCACATCCCAGAAAACCCTTCTTTAGCAATGAAGACTTTGCAAAGCGTCCTAAACAAGGAAGAGGATGATAAACTTTTCAACCATGTTGTAGGTCCCGATAAAAAAATGTTAGGATCGGCGCACAGTCACAGGAAGAAAAAACGAGCGAGAAAGAGAAAATTGAGACACAATATATTATTCTGGTTCATCCTTAAATTAGGGCTACATCTAGCAAAGGATTCCACTACATTAGCATATCGCATCTCTCGTTACATCACTCAGTTATAAAAGAAAATGAGTATATATAGCAGTGGTTATTCATAAGCCCAAGCTCAAACTACTAATGAAAAATTACGGGCTTAAATCGTAAAAACCCTCGATGTCCAAGGGGTGCTGCCCGCTTGAGACCCCTGCCCGCTTAGCGTGGAACGGGACTCATGCTCTTTCCTATCACGGGGGAGTATGAACCACACCCCAACAAAAAATAGGGAACCAAATTGGCGAATTGTTGATGGGTTTCTAATTATACTTATAAACATCGAGAACCGGCAAATTTCATTTCTTCCTAACAATAAAGTTGTTATATGATAATTTCATCAGCGGAGCTCTGATGTGAGTGCATTAACTCATTTTTTTTGGGCAAATGTGAGTTTACTTTCACATTAGATCATACGGTCCTATTTCCTGACTAGAATCAATAATTCACATGATGGAACCCGCAACATGATCTAGTTTATTATTTGAGCTTTTACCTCAAGCTGAATTGATTAGGTCGGTTTCGATTACTTCCTAAAAACAAATACAAATGTATGAAAAGCTTTCAAGATTTCCCCTAGGGAGGAAAAAAGTCATGCGGCCCTAAACCATTGAATTGTTGCATTTAGGGTAAACAACACAAATAGTTTTTGAATTTTGGCTCAATGGGCGACGTGAATCTCGAACTTTAAATTTGTTCAACGTGATCCTTAAACTTTAGCCTAATATATAATGTCGTTTTTGAACTTTTAATTTATACAATATAATCCATGAGGTACGTGTTCAATTTAGTCCCTAGATCATATAAAAATGTTCAATCTCGTCCCTAAACTTGAATTAATATAATGACAATATTGAACATTTTGACGCAGTTCGGAGGCTAAATTGAACATGTATCAAAAGTCCATGGACGACATTGCACATTGGCTAAATTGCAGGGACTATATTGACTTAACTTAAAGTTTGTGAATCATATTACATATTGGGTCAATGTTTAAGGATCATTTGTGCTATTATTTTTTGAATTAAGGCATGACTCTCAAAGCTATGATCACAAGAGTCACACATTTTTTTTAATGAAATGCCTTCTCCTTGCTTAGACTAATTTAGCCAATGAAGGATTTTAGCCCGAGATTTCAGCCCATTTAAGCAAACCATCCACTTTAACCTCTCCGATTAATCTAGTTAATCAAGTTTTATGATTCCCCCAGACAGGCACTCTCCCCTGCAACTACTCCCCTTCCTTCTTCCTTCGGCTTCGGAGATTCCCAGGGCCTCGGCCCTCGCTTTCGCCGAAGCTTCTATTTGCACATACACTAGCAATCTCTCTTTCTTCACATTCCTGCTTCTTTAGGCCGAATCCAGAAAAGTCGGAATCTCTGAACCAAAAAGCTCAGCAGAGAGAGCTCTACATGGCAACCTTTTCTTCTGCACATTGTCGATCACAAGCAACAACCCCTCCCTCTTCGTGGTCGCGACCTCGTCTATCTCCTTCAGATTGCGGGCATGGTCACCAAGTGACGCTGTCCTCCATCCTAAGCGGCGCGCGGTAGTCGTCTAGGCTTCACAAGAGTCGCTGCGCCAATGCAGTTCGAGTGCAAGATGGTCACCTCTTTCTAATACGCATTTGCTTCGCAATGCTCGCCACCCGCATTGTAGTTACTCGGGCCGGGTTTGCTGATGATCGTTTTTTTAAGAAATATGTTCACTATAAGTCTTAAAACTTGTTACGAATGTGCAATTGAGCCATAAAACTTGGAGAAAGTGCAATTGAATCCTACAACTTGTCAAATGGATTAACATCGTCAATTTTTTTTACGAAAAATGCTAGCGTGGTATTATTAAATTAATTTCTCTACTTACGTGGCATTTTTTCTTATTACTTTCTTTTCATTTCTTGTTTTGTCATATCCCTTTTTTGATATGCTACTGCAATTGTTTTTCTTTGGCTTGTGCACCAAAAGTTTTCCTTTCCGTTCTAATACCATTGCTTTCCGAGTTATTACTAGTTTGCTGGGCGATTGCTATTTTTTCAATCTCTTTTTGCTTCCCGTGAAGGTTGTTTCTTTCATATTGAGGCCCTGTAGAGTAGTGGTTCCTTTTTCTTTTTCTTTTTTCGTGTGTGTTAATGTTCCTTCTTCCAACCAAGTGAATCTTGCTTTGGTTTTGATGGACTAAATATGATTCACAAATAAAGATTCGGAAGTTCTTTTGGCACAAGATGATGCATATTTCGCGGTAAAAGGGGATGTGAATCGAACTTGATAGGAGTAGATGCCACCGAAAAGAATTTTCGTCTTTGCAACTGAATCGGCTGTAGCTTATTTGCATTGACCCTTTCGTTTTGTATGAAATTAGAATTTCGTTGAAGTTGGTTCAAGAGGGGTTGACAAAATAACTTTTTCCGGTGAGCTGAACAGAAGAACATAATAAGAAATGAGAGTTTCTTGCACATCTTGTTGCCTAATGAATGTATCTCTACCTTCCAACTTCAGATTTTTTCCACTGACGAGGAACTTGGTTCTTAGCTGCTTATTCAGCTTTTGTTGATCATTGGTGCAGAAAATGAACTTCCATTGAAGAAATCAAAAGACTCCTTATCATTGACCTTGCCCGAGGTGGAAAATAAAATCGAGAACGAGTCTACTGTCAGCATCACGGTGGTTGGGGCCTCTGGAGACCTTGCCAAAAGGATCTTTCCCGTGCTTTTTGCGCTATTTTATGAAGACTGTCTCCCTAAGGTGTCGAAGTTCTCTAGTTGGTCTTTTAAAAATGTTATTATTTATGATTCTGCCTTTTTATCTTGATCCCCTAGGACTTCATCCAAATTGATTTGTGGTTGCAGCATTTCACTATATATGGTTATGCTCGGAGTAAGATGATTGATGCCCAACTCAGAAACATGACCAGTAAATCTCTAACTCGCATGATCGATAAAAGGTAAATACAGCTTTTTAGCCTGCACACCACAAGTGGCTAGTATTTCACATTCATGGATCCTTCTATAGTTCTTTTGTTGTAGTCATAAAGAGAGTACTTTATGTAGCTATTTGATTTCCAATTCAAAAGCTTAAGCTACTAGGTAGAGGAAAACTAGCACCCCTCTCGCAAGCACATTGGATGAAGATCAACATGTGGAAATAACAAATAGCATAGAACAAACAAGAATTACATGTGGAATGAAACTTGAGACGGGCTGTAAAGAATCTAAACTCGATCTAATGTCATATTTGAATTTTTGACAGCTTAAGCTTGTAAGGCAAATGAAGATCATCAGTTTACAAGGTATATATAAACCCCATAGACAAGTATCACGGGATGCAAATAGTTATACTACTAGCGTGGTGCAACAAGGTGGTCACTATTTTACAAAGGGATTGATGTTACGACAAATTGAGAAATCTATCTCTAGATTTCCAATATTTAAAACTAATTGGTGATGCACGGTACGTATGACACATAATATGCTTTCTCCTCCCCCAAACAATCTAGACCTCGCTTTTGAATTATTAAAATTATGTGAATTCTCACCGCTGATAACCATTAATTCTGGAATTCAGTGAAAATTGTGAAGAAAAGATGGATCAGTTCCTGAAGAGACGTTTCTATGTATCCTTTGTGTGTTATCGAATGTTAACTTCTATGTATCTGCCGTACGAGTTTTCACAGAAATCCTACAATTGAATTGAAAAATTAGATGACTCTTTAAATATATATTGAACCAGCTGGAATCAAGTTTAAAGCAATATATGGACAAGCTCCCCTTCAGGCTGAAGCATAAAAGCGTGAACCGTAAGTGATAGATAGGAAACAACAGTTTACAAAAGACAACTATTATGAAATCAACGTTTAAACATATCTATATTCAGAATGCTCAACAAGTACTTCTAGAGTACTCGATACTCACCAACGATCCTTACTTAATACAAGCAACAGAGCAAACACTTTGCGTGTGCAAAAGAATATAATAATATATGCTTAAAATGTATGTGGAGAATTTATGGTAAAAGAGTTGGTCAATAAGGAACGCAAATTTTTTGTCAAAATAAGGATTTAGCTTACCAAAGATTAGAAATATCTATATTTGTATTTATTATTTGTATTATAATATTAATCATTTAACGTCATGACATTATGATTTACCTTGTATAATATGTGGGCTTTTCTTCATATGTATTATGAGAGGTTAAAACCACCATTTGGGTCTATATAATCATATAGAGATGTAAGAGCGCAAGCATAAGCGTGTTAGGGAAAAATGGGCAAAAGGACACCTAGAGTACTAATATTTGTGCGTGGCGCTCACTTTGGTGCCAAAAAAAAATTTTATCACTTAAGTGCCAATAAAAACGATTGTTTGAGTGCCAACTCGATGAGGGTGGCCGGAAATCTTATGTGGCGTTTAATGGCTAGCCGAAGAATCCTAGTCAGCAATAAAAAAATTCCACATAATATTCAAAACATTAAAGACTGCAGGATTGTTTACAATGTATAGTGACCAAGGGACAAAAAGTGATGTTAGGAGTGGAAATTGAAAATTGGAAAACATGGAACAGATCAAGGCGTCCATTCGGTTCGATCCGTGCGGTTATAATTCGCGTCCTTCCGTCCCTGAAAAAAAATAAAAGAATTTCTCAGCTCAATCCGTGCGGTTATCATTCGCGTCCTTCTTCTCCTGAAAAAAAAATAAAAAGGATTTCTTGCTTGGTTGTTATGGCCTATATCTTTAGTGTAGAATAACTTGGAATGGATAGACATACATTTGCTTTATTATGTGAGCTGAGACGTATAATTGGTGGATAGTTATGGTAGAATGAGCGGCAGCATTTCTACTTGTGCTTGGTCATCTACACTTGTCAATCTTTGATATCCATCAAATATCTATCCAGACGTATATGTGTCAATCATATATCCAGCACATGTCCGAACTTCACCCTTTTAAGAATTGAAATGTCGGAGAAAAATCATAATTAGTTTTGATCTTAAAAAAGCCTCAACCCCTCGATTAAATTGACTGAATTGGCACAACCGCAAAGATTTAAAACTTAATTGATACAATTGTAATAAGTCTAGGATTTTTTTGATAATTGTTTTTCATATTTTGTAATTGTGTCACTAGCTTATGCGGTGAGCGTGAGCCTAGTCTGCTCAATTCAAAAGGTGACACGTGTTCTTTGATATGAACATTGCTGGAAAACAAAAGTTAAAACCGGAAGCCGGAAGGTTTCTCTGTGCAAAGCGGACTGGTGAATTGAAAAGAGACTAAGCAATATAGAAACAAATAATAAAAGGTAACATTTAAACACCCGCCTAAAACTTTCTCTCCTCTTTTCAAGTTCTTCTTTAGCCACTCTTTTCTTTTTTAAGGTTAATTTTGATCGGAAATTGCTGATGCGGATGATGGCCTTCTTATTTGGCATGCCGACAAAGGCGTGAAATTTTTTTGCAATTTTAAAATTGCGAACGTGGACAATAACAATGCACAGATGGAAGCTGTGTCGTCGGTGGTAGCGAGATGGCGAGCCGATGGTGGTAGGTCAATGAAGAGATGGAGGAGATGGGTGTTTTGTTGGGTCTTTTGTATTTATTTTCAGTTTAAGGTCAAACATTGGTAATTAAGAAACACGTAAATGCTTGGCATGGCCCCCTCTTAAGACACTACAACAGAGAAAACTTAATAGAATCCTACCAGCCTACTTCTATTAGCAGCACCAAAGCTAGAAGCATCTACTCAAATAATTGTGGCGAAACAGTGCAAAAAACGAATCTGCAGAGGCAACTAGAAGTTCTACATTTTCCTTTGTCGACCTCTCCGGGATCCTTCCATGAAACCTGCAACACCCATGGTCATGGTCACTCCCTCTTTTCTCCAAAAATCTTTCAATCTGGGAATCGAATAGTAATATCCTTCGTCTCACAAAAGCAAACTTACCATTTGGTGGTTGAATTTCCATGTTCAAAAGAACCTGCTCCGAGGAAGTCCCCTGGGAACTTTCTTTCGATACTGGCATCCCTTAAAGAAGGCGAAAGGCTATCTTTAGAAAGGAAATACAGAAGGAAAGGGAAGAGGAAAGGAAGGAAGGACATTGGTGTAATCAAGCAACGCAACGGAAGGAAGAAAGAAAGAAACTGCCCACTTCGCATGCTTTGATTACGTCTTTTCGATGGACCGCTTTACCGCCCCATCTCCACTTTCACATTAAAGTGACCCCATATATTTAAATTCTTGGATTCTTGTGAGTTTTTTGCGGAAGGGTGATCGGTTCTCAATTCGGTCCAATTTTTTAGCGTTCTAATCATTGGACAGGTCACACACACACACACACACATATATATATATATATATATATATATAGTGATCTTTTGTTGAATTCTTCTCGTTAACAATATATTCACCGGACCACATCTCATTAATTGCACCGAGTTGTCGCTACAAATGAAAATCATACTAGGTATCCTAAATATCTTAGGCTTAGATTTAGGTTTACATTTAGCAAATTTTTTGAAAAAATAAATATTATTTTGATCAAGTCCGGTTCCAATTTTATGAAACCGGGAAGCAGACAGAGCCCTCGGGGACCGAGGATCCGGACGGATCTATTCGGTTGGGGTGGTTCCAGTTCGGTTGATCCATTATGCTCAGCCCAATTCTTGCGCATGTAAGTGAAGCTCTCTCGTGTGTTTTCTTGACTTACTCGTACTCGTCATGGTAATCTAAGCAAGGAAATGCAAGTCAAAAATTAGGTATTGAATTGATTGGAAAAATATTTTAGCCAGCCACGAGGGAATATCACCTAAAATAAAGATGATTCCGAGCTCATAAAAATTCAATTGCAAGTTAGTCCATTGACCTTCACATCGTTATTTCATTGTTGTTGATCAAAAGAGAGGTTGTGTCTGAATCACAGGAGATTTGACCAACAATGTTCACAAAAAGAAGACCTTATTTAGACGAGCTATGCCCTTCTGATGACTAATTAATTAGTCATGATGCTGATGCATAGGAAAAGCTACTATCGGAGTACTTCAAGCGATAGAGTGGCGAGAATAGCCCGACCAAATCATCCCGTCGGTATGCTATAGATCCTGACGGCATGGCCTTTATGGCCCTCTAAAATATCTTTTATACCATGATCAATGCCCCAATTGGTCATATACATGTGATTTGCTATCAAGAAAAAAATTGCAATAGCTAAGTGATGATGAGCAATATCAGTCAGCCATATATCCCCAGTTACTAGATCTAATCCTCCACGAAAAGTAAAAAAATCCGCATATTTTGATCAATTCAATGTAAACAATGGGATTGCTCCCTCGGCAAAGCTGGCAATAAACTTATGTCGCATAGCCACAATAGTGCCACCACCAACTAAAAGTCCATGCACACAATGACCCTCAACTCGATTTGACCAGGAAAATTATACGACTTATTATAGAGCATTGCACGTTGTCGAGGTGTCGAGTGTCTTTAGCAATAGAAATTTGCCACACGTATTGCCAATTGTTTCTAAAAGCAACCACCTTTCAGCCGTGGCCCGACAATCCAACCCGGATTCTAATTTGAATCCAGTTTGGGCTCCTCAGAGACCTAGATATGAAGATTTTGAACAGCTCGTCTTCTAATTACTGACTTAATCATCAGAGGACTAATTCGGATTCTAAACACAAACACCTTAATCCGGATTCTGTACTGCAGATTAATTCTCGAAGCTGGGCAGTGTCGGCAAGGTGGTGTCCCAAGTTCAACGTCAACGGATACCTACTCTTCAATTGTTAAGGGAAAAGGCGTACCAAACCTCTTGAGAAAAGCATGCAGAAGTGCCAATTGGCCTTTAAGTTCTGCATTCGCTTTCTATTCCCATGTACAAAAGGCAAGAAGCACGAGCTATATGCTTTTTTACTTTTTTGTTTTTTCTTCTTTTCAATTGTGAGCTATGACGTCATTTAACGGGTAAAATTGAGTTCCTAATAATCGAGGCTATCAATTAACTCAATTAAAGCACAAAATTAGGATAGATCTAACCTTGCTTAATGTAACTAGAAGAGTTCACATAGGTAAATTATTAATGTGATTTAGACAAGATCTATAAAGGAAGAAGAAGTCAAATTGCTTTGAGGGTCTAGAGATGAGTTCGGATGAATCTAGAAAAAAAAAAGGCATTTGGACTCACTGGTACTAAAGTCAGGAAAATTATCACAAAAAGTCATAAACATATTGCAATTAGGTAATTTCAAACCATTAGAGCATACTGTACACAAGCAAACAAAAAAAAAGAAAAACAGAAAAAAAAACAAAACAAAACAAATAAATAAATATATAAATAAATAAGCAAATGGATGCCAAAGTAAAAGCACCCAAATAAGCACATTTTCAACCTGTGCCGTCGTGCCTTTTGTAAAAGTTCTACTTTTTTTCCCACATTATTAGAATTGTGTATGTATAAACTAAAATGAATATACAGAATCTCACCAAAATATCCCACCTCCACTATATAAAGACCATGTTCCTCACTTCTCCAATGTTCAGTCAGATGGCAAAGAATTCTCTCTAACCCTCCCTCTTCAAATTCTCCTTGAGAAGTGCTTCAAATTGCCTTCTCAACCTTTGAAAATGGATCAACCTCATAGAGCCAAAAAGCTCAAACCCATGAAGAAACACAAGAAGAACCGCCTCATCCCACCCAGCAACCATTTGATTCTCAATCTTCTCACCGGATTAATGTGCATTTTAGTCTGTTCGAACCATTTTTTGCTTCCCTCATCCTCCTTAGAGTCTTACATGGATCATTTTCTATCCGTCACGCTCCGTCGCCTAGAGTCAACCTTCCTTCACCCGAAATGCCTCTTCTTGGTGGTCAACGCCATTGTCGTGTTCCTCATCGGTGAATCGAGGCTCCAGGCATCGCCCTCGTCTCCAGCCGACGACCTCTGCGCCGAGTACTTCCGCCAAGTCAGTCGAGGCAAGAATGGTTTCAAAGTTTACGATCTAGTTCCAAAGAAGAAAAATAATAAGGAGAGGGATTCTAAGAAGAACTTTATTGGCAAAAACCAAGGAGCTGAAGAAGTGAGAGAAGAACGGACAAGGACATTGTTGGAGAAGGGTAAAGAGGAGGAGGAGGAGGAATTGCCAGCTGAGGAATTAAATAGGAGAGTTGAAGCGTTCATTGCTAGGGTTAACAAGCGAAGGTGGCTTGAGGCCAGAACTTTAATATGTGCCGACGCATGACTCTACCATTTTTTTTTTTTTTGGCATCTAGACCATCGTTGATTTTTGAAATAGTAGGTTTAGGACATGATTTAGATTAGACAAACAGAGGAATGTATCCTTCTCAAGATTATGTTGCACATATAGTCTCTATAGTTTTGAGACGTTTTATCAATAGGAGCTCACTTCCGCTGAAACTTCACGGGTTTTTACCCAATGGGAACTTAATTTATGCGGGATATTCGAAATGTGTTAAACATAAGTGGAGGCATGGCATGGAACCTTCGTTGTTAATTTGACATGGCAAGTCACAAAAGTCCTTCCCTTAGCAATGAAGACTTTGTAATGTGTCCCGAGAAAGAAAGAGCATGATCATCCGGAAAAAATACCCAAAAAGTCTTAAATCTATAGCATTGGTACTAATTGAGTCTTAAATATTTCAATTAGGTAAATTTAGTCCTAAATATTTTCATATTGGTAGCAATTCAATCCATCTAACTAATTTAGGTCGAAATCACTAACGTGGATGCCAAGATCCTAAGTCTGCGCGGTTCCGACATTGACAATTTTTTTTATATTATTGTAGTATCTTTTTTAAATGTTTTTATTTTTGTCTTTTGTTCTTTCTTTTTATTTTCCTTCTCTTTCCGACGGTGATTGGTCGCTAGCCACTCACCATAGGCGAGGGCGAGCCTCGCCGGCCACCGGCAAGAAGAGAAGGTAAAGGAAAAGAACGGAAAAAAAAAAAGAACACCTAAAAATTATATAAAAAAAATGTTCACATTAGCGCCAATGATGGCATATAAGACCGCCGGCATCCATGTCGCCGATTTCCGACCTAAATAGGCCAATGGACTAAATTAGTACCTAAGTTAAGAAGGTTTATGGTTAAATTGATCCAATTTAAATATTTAAGATTGAATTGGTATCAATGCAATATTTTTAAAACTTTTATGGTACTTTAACATGACCAACTTATCAATCCCAATCTCAAAAATTGGAATCGAGAATCGAATTGACGATTCGCTAATGGTTCTCGATTGTACTTATGAACATCGAGAACCGGCTAATTTCAAAAATTTTCTAATATGTAAAGTCTTTATATGATTTCAACAACAAAAAAAGTCTTTATATGATAATTTCATTAGTGGAGCTGTGACGTGAGTGCATTTTCTCTTTGTTTCGCCGAATTACTCCGTGACAAAATATTTTTGACTAGAATTTTTCGACTTTTAAAATGTGATAAGGGATCCTATAATGATTTTGGACAAGAAAGTTTCAAATAGTCAAAGAATCAACGGACGAAGTTCATACTTGAATCTAATAGAATTATACAAATATTGTCTCAATCGAGTTTAACTCAATGGTGAGAGTCTACAAAGTACAAATCCAAATGAATCAAGACAAATGAAATAGAAAGAAAGTGTACAAACGTAAATCAAACCAAAGTTTCACTTGATGGTATGGTCTAGCAAGTACAATTTCCCTTCAAGAATAACGAATCAACGCACCTAAAACAATGTCGATGTTTGACTCGATAGCAATGCCTTGAATACACTTAGATAATGCATCGACTTTGACACGATGGCACAATATCTAGGATAAAGATAAACATGAGAGTTTGACTCAACGATTAGAAATACAATAAACAAATATAATATAAATTTGATGATTTGTTCGGGGCCTTTCTCGTGATGCCTGGTGGTATTTATAATGGTTGAAGTGGTAATCGCTCTTCGCGGTTGTAATTCTAGTGGGCCAACAATTGCCGCCTTCCTTGGTCTTTTTGAGTTCTTTTTGACCCAAGTAGTTATTTGACTCCGGATAACATGATGTTGGCGCCTTTCTTCAATTTCCATTTGTGTCGGTCGTGCCCACATTTTTCGCATCTTGGAGCTTTGAAGTTCGCTAATTTAGTAAATCGTCGATAGGATACTTACCAGCTCTTTTTCAATCGTGAGGGGTATGCTCTTGTCCTCCGCATTTTACGGACTCTTTGACCTATTCTTAGAGACTATTCAAACGTTATCCGCCCCGAAACTATCCTCCCACCATGAAATTCAAGGAGATAATTTTCGTGTTCTTGGGCACTCATTGAAGAAAAACTTTGAATCCCGTGGGATTGCTTCTTGTTGACGCTCAATTTACTTACTAGTTTGATGACTTCTTCAAATGACGCCTATTGAGTCTTCTCCTCACGTGTTTATCACGTGCGCCGATTCTTCACGTGTCATACTCAAATGTCGACTCTTCACATGCTTTGCACATATGTTGATTCCTCACGCGACCCGCACATATGTCGATCTCTCACATGTGCAGCACGTGTTTCAGCAGGCAATTTATTTTGAGTGCCAACACTCTTCTTCTTTTTGACAAATGTGAGTGTGCTTTCACATTAAATCCCACTGTCCTAATTCCCGAGTAGAATCAATAAATAAAAAAATTCGGTCGAAGGAATCAACAATTCAAAGGATGGAACCCAGGACACAATCTAGCTGATTATTTGAGTTTTTACACGAGCTTCCAAAGCTCTGAAAAGTTTGAGATTTTCCCTAGAGAGGGCAAAAAGTTAGGTATTGGCATTTACGGATGACCGTCAAAGCTATGCATCCATCAAAGTTTCCAACTCCAAATCATTGGTACAATTAGATGATCGCAATAGTCAAAGACATTTTCTTTTATTTTTTTCATAGGAAATACCTTCTCGTTATTTAAATTAAGGCTCTCTTTATTTTGTGAAAAATAAGTAATTTAAAAAATATATTTTAAAATTATCAAGTATATCACTTGAAATAATTAATTAATAAAAAATATATTTATTATTTACAATGATTTTTATTTAAAATTTTTGCATTAATATTGAAAATATTTTTTCGTTTATTTATTTTAATAATTTTTATAAATAAATTTTATTAAAAACTATTTTTTGAATTACTTGTTTTCACGAAAACGAAAAGAGTCTAATTCACGATAAAGTATTTTAGCCCGTAAAGAGAAGACATGGCCATGGGCCGTCGGTTCCTGATTCGTGGCCATGCTTAAATAGGAACCGGACCTTGAAGGGGCGGTCCTGGTGCCGGACCAATTCAAGGGCCGATTCCAATTTTGGGCAGTTGGGGCTCTTGCCGCCGCCCCCTTACTTTTGGGCCATTCTGAATTTTGGGCAGTTGGGGGCTCTTGCCCCCCCTCTTCTTTTTGGGCGATTCCAGGACTGGTTTCAACATTTTGTGAAACCATAATCAGCCCGTGAGGGGCCAAACCGGTTCCGGTTCAGAGCCGGTAGTCCCGATCAACAGGCCGGTTTCGGGCTTAAATCGGCCCGTGGCCATATCCGGTAAAGAGTTCAGTCCATTTAAGCAAACAACCCACTTTAACCTCTCCGATTAACCTATTAATCATGTTTTATGAATGGCCCGGACAGACTCTCTCCCCTGCAACTACTCCTCTTCCTTCTTCCTTCGGCTTCAGAGATTCCCAGGGGCCTCGGCCCTCGCTTTCTCCGAAGCTTTTATTTCCACAAACACTGGCAATCTCTCTCTCTCTCTCTCTCTCTCTCTCTTCACAATCCTTCTTCCTGAGGCCAAATCCAGAAAAATAGGAACCTCTGAACGTCAAAAAAAGCTCAAGCTGAGAGAGAGCTCTACATGGCAACCTTTTCTTCTGCTCATTGTCGATCACATGCAACAACCCCACCCTCTTCGTCGTCGCGGCCTCGTCTATCTTCTTCAGATTGCGGGCATCGTCGCCGAGTGACGCTTTCCTTCATCCCAAGCAGCGCGCAGTCGCCGTCTCGGCTTCGCCGGAGTCGCTGCGCCAATGCGGTTCGCGTGCAAGAAGGTCACCTTGTCGAAATTGATGTTCCTCTCTTTCTAATACGCGTTTGCTTCGCAATGCCCACACACCCGCATTGTAGTTATTCGGGTCGGGTTTGATGATGATCGTTTTTATCAATATGGTACTGCCATTGTTTTTCTTTGGCTTGTGCACCAATTTTTCCTTTCCGTTCTGGTACTGTTGCTTTCCGAGTTAGTGGTAGTTTGCTCGGCGAATACTGGTTTTTTCTCTCTTTTTTCCTTCCCGTGAAGGTTGTTTCTTTCATATTGAGGCCCTGTAGCGTAGTGGCTCCTGTTTTGTTGTTGAGTTCATATTCCGTCTTCCAACCTAGGGAAGCTTGCTTTGGTTTTGATGGACTAAACATGATACAAAAGGAATGATTCAGAAGATCTTTTGGCATAAGATGATGCATATTTCTATCTGTTTCAAAGGGTAAAAAGGGAATGTGAATCGAACTTGACAGGAGTAGATGCCACCGAAAAGAATTTCCATATTTGCAACGGATTCAGCTGTAGCTTATTTGCATTGACCCTTTCGATTTGCATGAAATCAGATTTTCGTTGAAGTTGGTTCAAGAGGGATTGATAAAATATTTTTTCCAGTGAGCTGAACAGAGGCGCATCGTAAGAAATGAGAGTTTCTTGCACATCTTCTTGTGCCTTATGAATGTATCTCTCCCTTCCAACTTGAGATTTTTTCCACTGATGAGGAATTTGGTTCTTAACTTCTTATCCAGCTTTTGTTAATCATAGGTGCAGGGGCTACAACAATCATTCCTGTTGAGAATGAACTTCCATTGAAGAAATCAAAAGATTCCTTGTCATTGACCGTGCCCGAGGTGGAAAACATAAATATCAGCGAGAATGAGTCTACTGTCAGCATCACGGTGGTTGGAGCCTCTGGAGACCTTGCCAAAAAGAAGATCTTTCCCGCGCTTTTTGCGCTATTTTGTGAAGACTGTCTACCTAAGGTGTCAAAGTTCTCTAGTTGCTCTTTTCAAAATTTTACTAGTTATGATTCTGTCTTTTTATCTTGATCCCCTAGGAGTTCATCCAAATTGCTTCACACAATTTTTATTGATTCTGTGGTTGCAGCACTTCACTATATATGGTTATGCTCGAAGTAAGATGACTGATGCCAACCTCAGAAACATGATTGGTAAATCTCTAACTTGCAGGATCGATAAAAGGTAAATACAGCTTTTAGCTCGTACACCACAAGTGGCTAATTTTCACACTCATGGATCCTTCTTTAGTTCTTTTGTTGCAGTCATGAAGAAAGTACCTTATGTAACTATTTGATTTCCAATTTAAAAGCTTAAGCTACTAGGCAGAGGAAGATTATATGTTTAATGCTCAAATGAAGCCTATGGATAAGTGAGATGAAATATCAGCACTCCCTCATAAGCACATTGGATGAAGAATGGCATGTTGAAATAACAAATAGCATAGAACAAACAAGAACTACATGCGGAATGAAACTTGAAACGGGCCATAAAGAACTTAAATTGGTCTAATACCATATTTAGATTTCGACAGCTTAAGCCTATAAGGCAAATGAAGATCATCAGTAGACAAGGTATATATAAACCCCATAGACAAGCATCGCGGATGCAAACAGTTATACTGCTAGCGTGGTGCAACAAGGCGGTCACTATTTCACAAAGGGATTGTTGTTACAACAAATTGGGAAATCTATCTCTGAATTTCCAATCCAAATCTAATTAGTGACGCATGGTATATATGACACATAACATAAGATGCTTTTTCTCTCTTCCCCCCCACCCACACACACCCACACACCCCACAACACTCTAGACCTCTCTTTTTGAATTATTGAGATTGTGAGAATTCTGACCATTGATAACCATTAATTCTGGATTTTCAGTGAGAATTGTGAAGAAAAGATGGACCAGTTCCTGAAGAGATTTTTCTATCATTCAGGCCATTATGATTCCCTTGATAACTTTGCAGAGCTAGATAAGAAGCTGAGGCTGCATGAGGTAAGCAGACAAAGTAATTGAAAGGGGCACATTTTTCTTACATATTCTTGTGCTCTCAGTCATATTGTAAGATTTTATGAGCAGGTGACAAATATAGTTCTAGTGGTTATTTTGATAAAGTATGGGGCATATGTGGGAGAAGAACTGGAATGGGGGTGTACTAGTTGTTGAAAACATGTTGCTTTCTAGGAGTAGGTTTAATTGGTTTGCTCATTGAAAAATTCTTGTATGCACCCGGAGCATGTGAGTCCACTTCATCTCAGCCATTGAGTGGTAGGGACCTCATGTGAGATCTACATGATCTAATGGTTGAGATGGAATGGGCATATGCACCGAGTGCATGCAAGACTTGCTCTTGCGTGTAGTATGGAATTTGAAAATCTTTTTAGCTCTTTTGTTTCAAGATTATATGTATTTTATGACTGACTAGAACTTGGTCAATTGTTTCAAATGAAATTGCCAATCCACTTATATTATGATTTTAAGTTTAGATTCTTAGTTGGTCCTATTTTTCTAAGAGCATTTCAGTGGTATGGGTCAGTGATGGGAATGTTTGGATGCGAACTTGGTTGATCCTAGACATAATACACCAAGATCATGACTTGCAAGGTGGTTCGAGATCCCTGGCAACTAAGAGGCTACTTGCACTCTCAGAAGACTAAACTTGATTGAAAATCCGAATGGTGGGTTAGCCAACTATACCCGCTAGTGTTTCAGGCGCCTTTTTTCCTTCATATTTCAGGCGCTTGGGTTGCCCTACAAATGGGAGGCTTGGAACGGAATGTGGGGATTGACAGATAGAAATGCTGAAATAGAACGGCTCAAGTGCCTGGCTGTTTTGCATATTTGATTTTGAAAGGACACCCGAGGGATAAACCAACAGATGCTCAGCAGCTATTTAAGCTGTTTCGATCATGTCTTTCAGTAGTTACTATCAAGTATTTATGGAACTCCCTGTCCATCTGCTGTCTTGAGTTGATAACTTTGTTGGGATCTGCATCTACACATAAAGGCTTACTCTGAGAACTATATGTGCTCCATGGGAGTGTACTTTTTGTTCCTTTCGCCTGGTAACTAAGTTTCACAGCTGAAACTTAGGTCCACAATAACTTGTCAGAGTGCACTGTCTTGGTGCTTGTTAAAGTATCAGAGGGTGTATACTGGAATTACAGACTATGTGGTTGTATGTGATTCTCTGGTCACGTATATTTGTAAATAGTAAGTAAAATGTTATTCTATCACAGAATCTGATTATTCTATCACAGAATCTGATTTACCCCCTGCTAGGATCTTATAAATTCAGATGAGGTAATGAATCCTTAGTTTGCCAGTTTCTTGATCAATGTCTCAACTTGCATTTACCTTTTCTCCTTTTGTAATTGTCCTCATCCTGTCTTGAGTTGACTTCCATTAATTTGGCAACGCTGTAACCTGTGTAGGGCAGGAGAATTTCTAATCGCCTCTTCTATTTGTCGATTCCTCCAAATATCTTCGTAGATGCTGTAAGATGTTCAAGCTCATCAGCTGCATCCAGAAACGGCTGGACTAGACTAATTGTGGAGAAACCTTTCGGTCGGGACTCAGAATCCTCAGCAGCTCTGACAAAAGCACTCAAGCAATACTTAGAGGAAAATCAAATATTCAGGTGAGTGGCTATAAACAATTCCGTTCTTTTCCATGCAATGAGCACTAGCACTAGGAATTGATATACATCACTCTTTACAGGATCGACCATTACTTAGGAAAGGAGCTAGTGGAGAACTTGTCAGTCCTCCGCTTCTCAAACCTCATTTTTGAACCTTTGTGGTCGAGACAGTATATAAGGAATGTACAGTTGATATTCTCAGAAGATTTTGGCACCGAAGGGCATGGAGGGTAAATTTCTCTCCTACTTTGTCCTTTTAAGGTCAAACGGAAGTCCATTTAGTCACTGTATATGGATGTGGACTTTTTTAGGTACTTCGACAACTACGGAATAATAAGAGACATCATGCAAAACCATCTACTTCAAATACTGACCCTTTTTGCCATGGAAACTCCAGTCAGCTTGGATGCAGAGGATATAAGAAATGAGAAGGTTCTAACCCTAATCTTTACACAATGTCTTCTAATTCTTTTAGGCATACTTGAGTAGCATTTCGAAAAGCACTCACAGAAGAGCTCAGTGACATTGCACGTGAGTTATGACTCAAATTATATGTGGCCCATACCAGGTCAAAGTTTTACGTTGCATGAAGCCTTTACTTCTTGATGACGTGGCAATTGGTCAGTACACAAGCCACAAGGACGGATCTACCACTTACCCGGCCTACACCGATGACGAGACCGTGCCGAAGGGGAGCTTAACTCCTACTTTTGCCGCAGCAGCCCTTTTCATAAACAACGCAAGATGGGAAGGGGTGCCTTTCTTGATGAAAGCTGGAAAAGCATTACAAGATCGGAGGTACCTACAATCACTAAAAGTTGGAGATTCAACATATCTATACGTAGTACTATATGAAACTTGCATCTTTTGCATTACATACTCATCCATCTCTTGCCCAATGGTCCAAATTTTCCTTGCCTTTTCCACCTGTATTTTACAGGGCTGAGATAAGGGTACAGTTCAGGCACGTCCCTGGCAACTTGTATAACCAAAAACTTGGGACAGAATTCGTTCAAGCCACTAATGAGCTTGTCATCAGAGTGCAGCCAGATGAGGCTATTTATTTGATGATAAACAATAAGGTCCCTGGGTTGGAAATGAAATTGGACCGCAGTAATCTGAATCTGCACTATGCCGCGAGGTACATTTTTACTTCTCACATTTTTCAGAAATTTTTTACAAAATACGCTTATCTCTCCCCTTCATTTTTGTTGAAATGACATAGTTTGGGAGTAAGATACTACTAGCAAAACTTATTCACATCAGCCATTGTAGAGAACATAGATACAGTTGAAGCATCTTTTTGGTCCATTTTTTTGCTTCCTTCAATTCGTTGATTGATTGTAGTTTTAAAGAAGAGGTCTAGCAAAATGTCTAAGTGGCTTCACGTTTGATGTACTTGGGGAAAAGGGGGAAAAGAGAAACAAATTTTGACACTAGATGTAATGATGCTTCATCTAGTGATACATGCTTATGACAACTTCTGCTCCTTCATAGATATTCAAAGGAGATTCCCGATGCATATGAGAGGCTTTTGCTTGATGCTATCGACGGCGAAAGGAGGCTTTTTATCCGTAGTGATGAGTTGGATGCTGCTTGGGCTATCTTCACACCAGTGTTGAAAGGGATTGAGGAGAAGAAAACTGTCCCCGAGAGCTACCCTTATGGCAGTCAGGGCCCTGTTGGGGCACACCGTCTTGCTGCAAGGTACAACGTACAGTGGGGTGATCTCGGCACTGGCCAGTGACCTACAACAGATAGCATTCTTCTATATGCTTTTTTTCCCGTTCATATTTTTTCCCACTTCAAGTTGCATCAGTTGTAATCTTGGTCCAGAAACTGGTCATTGCACAAATGTGAGCATTTATCAGGACTTTGGCCAGATGTGAAAGCCTCAGTTTAGGGTACAAAATGGTTTAGATCCTAAACAGGGGCCAAGGAGGAGCCTTAGCTTCTCCTTTTCCATTCGTTCTTGCCAAATACTTTTCAAACACTGCAATAACTTGCTCTTTCATGAATACCAATAATAGTAACTCCATTTTTGTCCATTCTTTCGAATCCGATCGCAAATGATACTCTTCACGATCATTGTCTAGGCCAATCAGGTCATCGATCAGAAACCCGCGGACAATCCTCATCTCTTTTATCTTTACCGACTCAGAATGGGAATCATCTATTCTGGGTCGATTCTGGGTCGGTGTTGTTGCTCGTGTTTGCTTTTGGGACATCTGAAGTTGCGTGATGCGCATACTTCCAATCTATGGAAGGAGCATTTTGAGCTATTTGATATGCTTCCAATTTATGGAAAGAGCATCTTGAGCTATTTGAGATACGAATGAGGTGTGTGGATCCTTTCAATTTTGAACATCCTGAATCAGAAAGTGCCCAAAAAAAGCTACAGAGCTGGGAATAGATTCTTACTCGCAACATGTCTACTGAGAAAGTTGAGAAGGAAAAATCTCCTTTGCTTCTCTTTTGTGTTTTAAAGTCAACGTTTAAAAGAAACTCAGTAGATACCAGTGCAAATGCGAGGAGGAATATGTTCTGATATAGTGATATGAACCCTTCAAACAAAAAACCAACAACTCTATCAAAGCCACTCTGCACCAATTCAGGTATATATTCTGAATTAGTGCAATACCCTGTTCTTACAAGTTGGGACATCTCTCATCCTAGCCTTCTGTGTACTTTTGGAACATTCACTCGGAACAAGACATGTATTCACTAGGATTGAAGCAACCCAAAATGTCCCAGCTCAGGTCTCCAGTCAGGCACGAACCTTTCCACAACCTGACCGCGTCACTACTCGGCTTACTAGACTAGAGCTCAAACCCGTTTACGTACTCTCAAATATCTTAATGACAAGTTCAAGTGTGCATTCCCTATCTAGATTTAGTTGTCGTAAACCAAATTTATTATGCTATTCAGTACAATCTGGTATCTTGGAAGTGTCCCCATGTTCTTATTGACCCTGCGGTTCTTGAGAGATCATCTTCATCTCACTTACCTTAAAGTCGGAGAAAACAATGTTTCTTGCCCTAGAAAAGGCCATAAAAAGCCCCTCCCCAATCTACTGCAGTCCGCAGGTTCAAAGCCAGCGAAAAGGCAAACCCACTGGCTAATTCTGTTCTCTGATCTTTGTATCTTCAGTCCCAAGTCGGCAAAAGAATAAAAGAAGAAAATTTGCTTTTCTTTTTGCCCTTTTCAAATAGAAGTGGGCCAACAATTTTGCAATTGGTCAGAATCAGACAGGTTCGCAAGTGGTCCAAACATGGGTTGTTCTTGGACCACGCCAAGATATATCGGATCCTGCTCATTAAAGAGAGCTCAGAGTTGATCAAGACCTCTCCCCTCGCAGCTTCTTATGAGAACCGATCCATCATCCTGAAAACTTGGTATTATAGTGTGCTGTATCTTCTACACAAGATACCATATATTCGATCAACGATCGAGATTTGCGTTCTTATCTGTAATTTGACAGTCGTCGATGGTCCCATGAGGAATTGCCCGTTTCCCTCTTGTTGCGAGGAGTGCAACTTGTTGCGGAAACAAAATCACAGCTGGTTGAAAGAATTAGTGAGAATGGTGCAAAAAGAGAAGGAAGAAAAAAGAGAGAGGACATTCTGATGGTTCAGTCAAAAAGAATCTGGGGGAGGCGGAGAGGTCCCCTCTTGAACATATCCGTGATGAACGTGACAACTCAAGCCCAATGTGGGGTCGTTGTTTTGGTTTTTGTGGTAACGAAATTAAATTACTTTCCCAGACCTACGTATAAAAAAGCCAAAAAAAAAAAAAAAAGATAAAAGAGACCCTTACAGCTGCTGCTTCAGCAAATGTGTAAGAAAGCCATAAAGAGTTTAGAACAGGAGTGAGCATGATTTTAGGGTACAATCTTAAATCTGAAACCGGTTTCAAAAATTGAGGAATATGTTTCGACGGATGTATTTCAGGTTCCAAGCATATAGAACTTACAACATGTATCTTGTAACAAGTTTTTGTGTTTTTCTTGATATGTTTTCACGTGATCATGTGGTATTTTATGGCGTATGATGATGACTATGTAATCTAAATAACTAATTTGAGTCTCTATTTCTTACAACATTATGACTGAGATTTTTAGTTGTTAATGTCCATATTTATCTATATGTCTAAATATGAGTTGTCGTGAATGGATTGTAGCGGATTGTATAAAGAAGTGGTGGTCATTAAATATAATGATTTACTCGCAATTGTTCAATTACAAAATACAGGTGGAACCTGGGTAGATCCCGGAACATGTGACAAAGAGGTTCCAAGTCTCAAAGTATGCATAATAAATTTCAAGTTTCAAAAAATGAGAAACTTGTTCGACGAGTAGTTTTCAGTTTTAAGAAGAACTTGTACGGAACGAAACCTACGAAACCCGAAACCACTCACTCCTAATACATAAAACAAAATTTTGTGTGTGTGAACACAAGCATCAATAAAATGAGGCAATGAATTTGATGTGCCAATATCATTGAATTGAATGTGGTTTTTTTTTTTTTTATATGTCGATGAGCGTGGATGCTAATTTCATAATGTCGTATTTGCGATAGAAATCCCGACCACCGAATGCATTTTGAGAAGGATAAAATCGCAAATATAGCCCATCACGATTAGACATTGTGCGAGCCAACAAAATTTTTTGATCGGTCTGTAATTAACTCGGTCCAATGTCTACCGCATCAAATTTCACCAAAGTTTGAGGATGTTGCAATTTTTCTATCTATGAGGATGTGAATTTATGATCCGACGCCAATGTATGAATGCACTCTTTTGTTCAGTTTTCAAAATATAACACCGACAATAAGTTCAGTAATTAAGACTTTCCCAGTCGTATGGTCTCATTAAAGCATTAACTCATCAAATTGGAAATGACATTTTATAGCAAGGCTTGAGCTGGTGTATGGTCGAAGAGATGGACCAGTTTGATTCGTTTCTCTTGATAAAATCTTTCAGAATACAACAAGACAACCCCATTTTCCAAACCAATGTAGGTATGCTAATCAGCACATGCTGAATATATTAAGTGCGCGGAACGACAAGCGGAAGAGAGCGCGCCGCTTTTAAGAAAAAATAGTTGATTATGTCTCTTTAAAAAGTTAGTCGATGAAAAATGTTTTCATCATTCGTAAAATTTATGCCTAAATAGTTTCATGAATGATAAATATATTTTCCAGTCATTTATTTTTTTTATAAATGATTCAAGAGATAATTTTTTTTTCTCAAAAATGTTTTGCAAATCATGGGTTATCCGTGAAACAAACACAACCTAAATGGATGTTTGATTTCACTTTTGGTTCGCTGTTTCTTCTTTCATTCAAGAACACGGACCCGGCTTCGTGATGCATGAGTTCAAGGTATCTAGAGACCCGTGAGACACCTGCTAATTAAACATGAGCACGCCCAAACTGAAGGGAAGAACCCTATCTCTCCAACTTCAGTCTTCACGTGAAGGAAAATCCTTGTCCTAATACGTCATAAAACGTGACTTTAATTGTTTGACTTTTTGTAAATCTTGTAGCATCCACAGTTTGACTTTTATGGATACTTGGAATCCTCGAAGATATTGAGATATTGCCTATCTAATCGTATGTAATTTCTTTCAAAAATTAGCCGATGTTTGCATTTAAGAAGTAATCTCGAGAGGAAGTCATAAATAGAACAGAAATCAAAAGTCGCTGATACGTGCAGGCAAATGACTTTGAGGAGCAGATTTTGTTGGGTTTCCAAAACCCCTTAAGTCAAGAAAAGGCACTAGTATTTACTAAATGCGTGATGTTTATAATGTAATAATTTTAAAAAGAAAAGCAATAAATCAATCCTGTAGGGGAAAGTTGTCAAAAGAGTCTTAAATATTTTGCTTTTGTGCCAATTCAATCCTAAATTTATTTTTGTGTCAATTTAATCTCAAACATTTTGCAGATCTGCGCCAATTCGGTTCATCCGACTAATTTTGGCCGATCGATCGCCGACCTCACGCGAAGCTCGCACCCCGCTAGCCACCGGCGGGAGCAAGCCTCGCGATCGTTGTGCTTCCGAAGGCCTTTAGGCTGTGTTTCGTTCGGTTTTAGAAATGAGTGTTGGGGAAATGCAAAGGCCCTTATCATAAGACATTTTGGGAAAGTGCAAATTGTGTTTGGTAAAAAATTCATTGTGAAGCAACTTTTGAGGTAAGTAGTGCTTGGCAAAAAAAAATTTGCAAAGGGCTTTGGCAGTAAAATTTTTTTATTTAAAAAGGGTCAAACACTCCAAATAAAGGCTCAAGCCGCCAGCGAGCCAAGTTTGGCGTCTTCGGTCGAGGTCGGCGAGGGCCTCCTGGGGTGGCGCAACCTCCTTATCGGCCCCTCGACAACTAGATATGGCCTCGTCGGCCATCGCTCAAGAAGATGAACAAAAGGTTTAAGGTTTTACTTTTTAAAAGAATAAAATTGAATTTTTAGTATGGTTATGAGTGCAAAATAAGCAACTAACTAATTTTCATTAACGGGACCTCCATCATTTCAAAATTGCTAAAAGCTCAATGCTAGTCGTTTGGAAATGATTGCTAAACATCACAAATTTTCCCAAGGGGATTTCAAAATGCTAAACAATGCTGAACCCAAGGCAAGTTGGAGGTGCTTAGGAATGCTGCATTTCCAGAATGCAAATAGACTTTCTTCCTTCCAAATTTACCCTCACCATACCTTCATAATTACATAAATGTCATCAAAAACCTGAACATTTTCGATGAAGGCCTTGGCCACCAGCGAGTGCCTGAAGAACCACCAATGAGTGGCCAGCAAGCCACCATCGCCGTCACTTGAGGTCGCCCGACCTTAGGCGAGGATTGGATTGCACGACCCTGTCGGCCTAGGTCGTGCAAACCTCATGCCGCCTTGTCTGTGATAAGGTGAGGCTGGCGGTGGCAGATTTGGCTCTCCAACATCCAAATTTGGCCTTACTGGACGGCCATCGGTCGCTATTCCTTAATCGGTTTATATTTTTTACTTTTTCAGAAATAAAAGTGAAGGGTTCTGCAAAGTGTGAATTTTTCAAATTCCATTTAAACCGATGTTCTGTCCTCATATGTTTTCAGAGCACACTTTCCAAGTACAACTTCCATTTCAGAAGACCCTTGTAGCCCAAAGGTTTTTGCGTATTTTCCCAAAGATATTCAGTCAAAGCTAAGTCAAACAGGCCCTGGATGGGGACTGATGTCTTGAATACTCACCGTTGACTCTATCCTCGAATACTCGCTCAAGGTTGTCGCCGAGTTTCGCATTTACCTCGTCACTGTGCAAAATTTCGAGGGGCGAGAAAGTGTCGAATGCGCAAGCAAAAAAGCTTTCTTCCCCTGAGCAGAAACAAGCAGTCTCTATAGTCGAACCAGAAGACAGAGAAAGAGAGAGGGAGAGGAATCCTGCAGCTAGGGCAAGAAAAGCAGAATCCCTTCTGTAGATTTGGCAAAAGGGTAAAAGACAAGAGGCGCAGGAGAAGATGTCCTCCTTAAGCACAGCAGAAATCTTGCTATGGTCACGAGCCTTGATGATCAGACGGGTAGGGCTCTTGCTAAGATTTGGCAAAAGGGCTAAGACGGATCAAAGGAGACCCATGAAAACACAATCAAATCTCCGCAAGGATCTTTTGGTTTTGGGGCAAGAAAGGGAAAACCTAAGCTCAGCCTTCAAACTAATAGGGCTCTTTTACACCTATGTTGTCAAGCTTCAAGTTGGCTAAGGCATTAGCATTTTACTTCCCAGTCACATATACACAGTAACGTGCCAATTTGACTGCTTAAATCTGAGAAAGAGAAGTAATTCAATTAGTAAATCACATGCTCTAGACCATATGATGTGGAGCTTACAAGAATTTGGTCAGAAGAAATGTCTTTCTTTTATTTTCCTTCTTTTGAATTTTTATGATTTGCAATTCTTACCACTCGGTGATGTCAATGTTACAGGAGGGCTCCCGATTAAAAAGATTCAGATTTCTCATTCGAGATCGTGGTCCTTTGGATCCGCCGACCTCTCCGACGGAAGCTCCGGAGCTTCTTGCGATACTTGAACTAAGCTCGCCCTGATTAGTGCGTAAATCGGAACCCGCTTAAGCATGGAAGTCAAGCTGAAAAAACTTTTCTTTTGTGAGACTGGGTGGAAAACTTGTTGGCCTAGCTCAATCCTAAGTAAATTTCAGAGGGGGAAAAGCTAAAAAAACTCAAAAACGAAGAGAGACGTTCATTCAAAGAGCCGCCATGTGAGGAGCAGAATCGCAACAAGCTCGGCCCCACCACGACCTCCCCAATTGCCGTGACCCAACGGAGGAATTCCACCAATTGTAAAGAGGGAAGCAGAGAGAGCCGGGTCCCCGGTTTTCCGCAGCAATGCGATGCATAGATCGAGGCAAAACGCCTCTCTAGACTCCATCCATCCTAAACTTGATGAATCACACCAAGGTTGAGCGAGCGATGTAATTGGATTCACGGTAAAAAATCGCACGACATGTGACTTAAATACATCCGGTGACTCGTGCTTGGCGTGTCATATCCGATATCCGTAATCACTTCGAGCCAATTTCGTTGAACAACAATACACTTTTGTGAAAAAGAGTTTGCCTAACGATCATGTCATTTCGTGTTAGAGATTGCTGGACCTTGTGCCGCATCACATTTGGTTGTACTCACGAGTCGGTATTACGTATTCTATCGTTTCGCATCTACGGGACGGGTTGTGTTTTGACATTCTCATTTCTAATCACGCGCAAATGCTTCGCGAAAGCTATTTCGCTCTATTGAGGATCGCATAAATGCTCTAACATGCGAAACAAAGTGATTTATATGTGGACTTGATCGATTATTATACTATCTCGTCTCACCATACCTCACTCTGCCTAATCAAGCAACTTAAAATTTCGCAAAGAATTATTATCACGTGGACAAATATACATGTATAAATACACACTCCAAAAAATTATTTAAAAGGAAAAAAGAAAGCACCCTAGATAAAGTAATCGCAACTCGCAAGTAGGAATATTCAAGTCTTCATTCTCTCAATTATTAGATTCACCTTGAAAACACTTGCATTTATTAAAAATGAAATAGAACAGAGAAGAAGTCGGGAGAAGAGTACGCGAGTGTGGTGTGATCTCTTCTTTTTCGTTGCGTCCCTCCAAAAGCTCAAGAGCCAGAGCCAGAGCCAGAGCCACCACCCCTCCCCAGCCTCGCCCAACGCACCACCCACCATACATAGAAAAGGAAAGATCTTTCGACCCAGTTTGGGATTTTTCAGAATGGCGTGTGTTAAAATCTCATTGAGTTGAGAGAGAGAGGAGAGAGAGAGAGAGAGGATTTTGGCAGAAGAAACGAAGAGCAGAGCCGGAGCAAGGACCTCTCCTCCCTCGTCTCTCTCTCGCCCTTCGACGGCGCTGGGTAGTTTCTTTCCGGCTCTCTCTCTCTTTTGGGTGTTGTGCGAAAAATGGATTGCTGGTCTTCTACTCTCGCCGTCGATGACGAGTTCGAGAAACTTGTTCTTAGAATGAACCCACCAAGGTAACGTCGATCCGTACCTCGTTCGTTCCCTGTTCTTGTGGTCTGTCCCGTGTCGGGTGTGTTCATTTCTTGTACCTCTGTTTCGTGGATACAAAGTGGGGCTCTTCTTCCTAGCCCCGTGATTTTCTTCTCCTTTCTTGCTGGAATTTGACTTCTATTTTCAAGTTGTTGACGGGTTCTCCCTGTGCTGTTTTTCTGCTGTCGGTGCTAAATTTTCAGGGTCACGGTTGATAATGCCTCCAGCAAAAACGCCACTTTGGTCAAGGTACTTAGTTTTGATGGTTTTCATGGATTCTGTATTGCCTTGTGATTTTTTGGAATTTAGGCGGTAATTGCGTTTCGCTTGCTGTAAATTGTGTCAGGTTGATAGCGCGAATAAGCGTGGGAGCTTATTAGAGGTGGTTCAGGTCCTGACTGATATGAATCTCATGATTCGCCGGGCCTATATTTCTTCTGATGGAGAGTGGTTTATGGATGGTGAGACAGTTGGATTTGATTTTTCTTGTCTTTGTTCATTTGCTGGTTACTGAATTATCAGTGACCGGTTTCGTTACAATCATGTTCGCAGTGTTCCACGTGACGGATCAGAAAGGGAACAAGCTTTCTGAAGATGATGTTGCTGAACGGATTCAGCAGGTAGATCGACAGAATTATTCTAAACTTCAATTATGCAAGGTTTTGTTTGTATAAGAATGTTTCACGAAGCACTGTGTAGAGTAATTGCATGATCTCAACGACAATGGTGACGATTTGGAAAGTGCTCCTTTGTTTTAACTAAATCTTTTCTGGTAGTGGGGGAACAATGTTTCAAGAGGATCAAAGAATGGCCACATGAGATACATAAACAGTTCGGCAGAAATTGTGTTCTGTTATCCTGTCGTTCATTTCAGATATAGTGTCTATAAACAATTAGAGCTATAATTGCTGTTCACCCTGAACTTTGATGGTTCATCTACATTTTGAACTATATCATGTGAGTTTCAATTGATATTGATGGTTCAATTTGCATGTGACAGTCACTGGGCCCCAGAATACGGAGTTTTCGGTCCTTGAGGAGCTCTGTCGGTGTCCAGGCTGCGGCGGAACACACAACTATTGAACTGACAGGGAGAGACCGGCCGGGCTTGCTTTCGGAGGTTTTCGCGGTTCTGGCCAACCTGAAATGTAATGTAGTGGCTGCAGAAGTCTGGACCCACAATTTGAGGATGGCATCGGTGGTTTATATCTCCGACGAAGCATCTAGTTTGCCAATTGACAATCCCGACCGCCTTGCTAAAATAAAGCAGTTGCTCCTATTCGTGTTGAAGGGTGACGGAGATAAGAAGAGTGCGAATACCGCTGTCACAGTGGGCTCCACTCACACCGAAAGGAGGCTCCATCAGTTGATGTATGCAGATCGCGATTACGATGTGGATGGTGTGGACGGAGGATCTGCAGGAGAGGGGACCAAACTTTCTGTAACGGTTGATAATTGCACAGACAAGGGATATACTGTTGTGAACTTGAGATGCCAGGATCGCCCTAAATTAATCTTCGATACGGTGTGCACCTTGACAGATATGGATTATGTCGTGTTCCATGGAACTGTCATTGCCGAGGGACCTGAGGCTTATCAGGTAGTGTCCCTACTAATTCCTATCGTTCGGTTTCTGATTGACTACAGTTCGAAGTGCTTCAAATGTTTGTGTTAGAGAAGTTTTATACACCCCTTGTTCGTTTTGAGTGACTGTCTATACCAAATGGCGTTCCGGTTCATCTTTTGTGCAGCTTTTTTCTTGAAGTAGCCTCCTCTCTACACTGGACTTCACATTTGTGGTAGAATGTGTTATCTGGCAAATTCATATGGGATCGGTCTCTCTTGATATATTCTTTACCCTCTGTTGTGCCAGGAATACTACATCAGGCACGTGGATGGTTCACCGATTAGTTCCGAGGCAGAGAGGCAAAGGGTGATTCATTGCTTGGGGGCTGCGATTAAGAGGCGAACTTCTGAGGTACAAGATCCACAGAGACTCATGACTCGCACGTGTATAATGTTCTAATGTTTCTTGATCTATGTTCCTCCTTTCGGTAAAATCGGTTCTTCTGCTATGCAGGGAATAAAACTAGAACTCTGTTGTGACGACAGAGTTGGCCTTCTGTCCGATGTGACTCGAATATTCAGAGAAAATGGTCTGTCAGTCACTCGGGCCGAGGTTACCACGAGGAGTTCTCAAGCTGTGAATATGTTTTATGTGACCGATTCCGCCGGTAATCCAGTCAAGAGCGAGATGATCGAGGCTGTCCGGAAACAGATTGGCCTGACGATACTTCGCGTTAAGGACGATTCCTACTCGCAGTCTCCACCACAAGACACCGGTAAATTCTCTCTGGGCAACATCTTCCGCTCACGGTCGGAGAAGTTCCTTTACAATCTGGGCTTGATAAAATCATGCTCGTGAGAGGTGATTTAGGAAGAATGTAGCTTTTCTCTAGTGTCTGTAAACGATAGGATTAGTCAGAGGTTTCTCTTAGGTTTTCATTCATGACCACATTGCGTCAACCAGGATTGGTCCGGGTCGGGGCACAAAGTGTGTAGAATCATAAATTGGCTTGTATAAGTACCTTGTACATAGTTCTCTCCAGCCGCATCTGTTGCTTCATTGGAGGATGTTGTAAATTTGTTACTTTTGGTCAATCATTCAATCTGAAGTGGTTTCTCTCATTTGGGTTTCACTTCTGAATAGTATTCTCCTGCCGTGTACATGGAGTTACACTTCTCTCTCTGGATGATAGATTCTTACCGAGAGTTCTTCCAGCGAAAGTACTGCATAATCCCCTGGCTAGCTCGGCCCGACAAAGGCCGAGGTTTCTTTCACAAGGGTCTAGGCATGGTTCGCTTTCGATTTAGATGTTGCCCACCCTCTTTTATTTTGAACCGAGCAATGGGTTCTTGGCTGACACAAATTAAGATTATCGAAATGCGGGGATTTAGATGTTCCTTAGACGATCGAGATGGATTGTCGATGCTGCGCAGCACAAGTTCAATCCGAAGAGGACCTAGGCAACCAGAGATTCTGGTTCTGGAGATGTGGTTTTCGAACAAAGACGTGATTAGGAGGGGCGATTCTGTTTGCCTTCCTCTTGCGTGCCGTGCTCGCGTGCGCGCGCATGATGTGGCCTTGGTTTTCTTTGGAGACCATAGGTGCAAAGACAGCACCAGCTATGAAGGGAGACAAGTTCAGGGGAGTCGATCTCAAGTGGTCCCTATTTGTACTTTTACACAGTGACATGAATTGCGGAGATTCTGGTGGGAGAACCGCCTAATCAAAACCTTTGGCACCAGCTCATTGACAAAGACACCCCGGGTCTACAAGATCACGGCTATCGGACCACGATTCATTCCAAATCGTGCCCCGTCGCAAAGGAACTTTATTGACATATTCCTGCCATTTCCAGCGAAAATTGAGGGGAATGCGGCTCCAAATGTAGTGGAAATCTACTCAACATTCCTTAGATATGAAAAGTATGCCCACTAAAACTCTCTAAAAGTCACGACATCACGTGTTAATTACATCCAAATCATCACTTATGATTGTATGATTAGACCTCTCTCTGTTCATTTATTCTCGACAAAAGGACAGATAATATTTATATGCAGATCTTCACTTTGACGTCAATTTTTTTTTTAGATCACTTAAGTGTTAATTTATTTGAAAAACGATTATTTAAGTGTCAACTCCAGGTGAGATCGTCGGAATTTCTTACTTGTTAACACTAAGTGATTGTTTTTTTTTTTTTGATTTGTCACTAAAGTGATCATTTTTTAGATCGCCAAAGTGTCCTTTTTTATAAAATGATTATTTAAGTGCTAACTTCGGTGAGATCGCCGAAATTTCTCGTTGTTAGCATTAAAGTGATAATTTTTTCTCCAATTTAACACTTAATTGATCTCAAAAAAATATATAATAAGCGTCGTACATCAATATTAACACTTTAAGTTACATCAATATTAACACTTTAAGGCGTCCTATTTATTCTCCTTTGTAATCAATAGGTCGAAGAAGACACCCTTCGAAAGTTTCTGAGTTGCAATTTTTGACTTTTGGAAGTGCTCTCCGACTAACAATGATTATGACCAGGAGCCGCCGGTTCGGTTTACGAATTAAGTGTTAATTAATTTAAAAAGTTGATCGAATCTAGTTGGTGAAGATTTGACGCAGAAGATGCCCAGATTCAAAGCATTGCGGAATCATCACCACCATTGGATTAGCACTAACTCCTAAAAATATTCTCGGAAAAGGTTCGATCCATCTCATTCTCCCGTGGCGTGCCCAACGTGGTGAATTCTGGTCCTGAACATTTGTTCTTATCTTAAACTTTTCTCGATTTGTTGTATTTAACATATTTTCCACGACATATAAAACTATTTTTTTTTATTTTTTCATTTTGTCAATGACCACGTCATAAAAAGGTAGTGCTTTGCTTTTGGGTGAGTGGTGTGTTGTCAGCAATACGTGAAGAATGATGCTGCCGTAGAAGAGTTCTCCTGGTAGATATACATAACCATTTCTTGCTTATTAGGGCTTTTGAATAGCTCTTATTAATAGGCGTCTCGAGAGCACTAATTAAACCATCAGAAGAAAGTGAAAATACATGTCTGACATACTTTAGGAATTGAGAAAGGATCATGTTTTGAGGAAGTCACCTATTCAAATAGTAACATTTACGAAAAGAACCACACAAATAGTTTCGAACTTTGGCTCAATATGTAATATCGTCGATAAACTGTTAATTTGTTCAAGTGTAACCCTTAACTTTTTATACATATTCAATTTAATCCATGAATTAAATGAAATTATTGATCTTGTCATTCCACTAATTCAAGTTATCGAATTATCAACAACAACAACAACAACAAAAGTTAACGGAATTTGTTGATTTGACTTCTAATTTGGTTTGTTTGAATGGTGAAAAAAAAAAAGTTAAGGCATGAATTATTCACGTAAGATATTCAACACAAATTAGAATATAATAGTCGTTTTAATTTTTTTTAAAGTTTGTACAATTTAGAAAATCATTAATCATATTATTTGATGCTATGGATTATTATATCTCGATTAGATGTACAAATATTTCTTGTATAATCCACATGCAAAAATATTATTTGTTTGTCCGTTGTTCAAACTTAATGGGCCAGAAGCCAAATCGGCAAATTCTATTAACTTGAATTAATTGGCGATTAACATTGAGTATTTTCATATATTTTAGAGACCGCATCGAACAAATTCAAAGTTTAAAGACGACATTGCACATTAAATCAAAGTTTATGAACCATATTGAAATGAAAAGTTTAGGTTCAACATTGCACATTAAATCAAAATGCATGAATAATTTTCGTAATGTTTCCTAACTTTTATAGGGTCGCGCTATTTTCACCCCCATTTTGGCTAAGTTGTTCTTTTTTCAATCAATAGACCGAAATACCCTTTCCCTCTCTTCCATTTATTATGTCTTTTTTTTTGTTATCCTAACTAACAAAAATGTATTTATTTCTATTTTCTTTTTTTAAAATTATCAACTACACAACATAAGTCAAATTACATCCAATAGAATACATCCGTCATGTATCATGTTATCATTTTGCCTAGAAAAGGATATTTTTTATTTTTGGTCTCATTTTGTTATTAAATAACAAAACTAATATAAAATGTTAGAATTTTTTACTTGTAACGCCTTATGGACACACAATTAACGACCTATTTTTATAAAATAGTTTGAGGAAAACTTTATTTAAAAGTTGAAAATTATAATTCAATCTAATTATCTAGCAGATTTTGATCTTGTGGGTGATTTTTTGGGATAAATTTGTAGGTTTCTAAAGTTAAACATTGTTGATTTGTGCTTTCTTTTGAGTTTTTGACATTTTATGAATTGCAAGACGGGATTGAAAATTTATTTACATATTTTGCACTTTCAAACTCGCGTAAGGTTTTTCTTAAGGCAAAGTTTTAAGTATATTTTAAAGTTTTGATCTACTTTTTATGAGATTCAATTTATAATCGATATCAATTACTTTCTTCGTAGCGGGAGAGTTATTTTTGGTCGAATCGTAGTAGAAGTTGAACATCAAGAAGTTTCATGTTTGTCCATTTATGCGTTTATCATTTGTTAATATTTAGATTAAATATAAACATGTTTGACATTTGATCATGCTTTTAACAAATTAAATTTTCGATATTTTGATCAATTTTTCTTTTTCATTTTTTTTTATCAAGATTGGCTAAATCATCGGATGAATTTTAATTTTCAACTTTGAAATGCCGTTCCCCTCACACTATCCGGAAAAAAAAAAAGGCACATAATTGTGTTCATAGTCATAAATATGAATTTTTTATGAATGAAAATAGGAGATCATAAATTAAAATTGACAACATTCTCTATGTAAATGATAATTACATATGGTAAATCGATATCTTGATAGGTGTAATAGAGCCATTATATTGTGGAATTAATGAAAGAGATGATAGACATAAAGCATTTTTGTGGATTAGCCTGATAAAAAAGAACGAATAAATTGAAGAGAGAGAGAGAGAGAGAGAGAGAGAGAGAGAGAGAGAGGAGGGTATTCCAATAAGTTAATTGGAAGAAAGAAGTGTCTTAGCCAAAATGGGATGGAAGCCGCCCCTTTTATAACTCGTAACCAAAATCAATAACAATGACGGAGCCACGAATCAAGCTTCGAGGATGAATTCTTCAAGGCAATCAACTAATGGTTTAATTATTAACGACTTGGTGATAATAATATCACATAAAAACCAACTTCGTTAATTAATCGATAATCAAAATGAAAGAGTGGAGATATTAAGGAAAATCTAATATACCAAGAACATTCTGATTAACTTGAATTTAAAAAAAGGAAAATTGATTTTTGTTGCGGATGACTATGTAGATAATTTTGGTTACACGTGTCAATAAATTTGCACACCCTGCAGTTTTCAAAATCCAACCCTAAGAAAAATCACATGGTCGTAGACATCATTCCACCTCAACAATATACAAAAAGAAAAAAATTAAAATTAAATTAGCACAATTTCAATAGGTTTAAAATATTTTTGATAGTTCTTCCGAAAATAGATGAGGAAAAATTATCTGCCAAAGCTAATTTCAACCAGTTCCCTTTCTTGTTTAATCGCGCTCGATAGGAAATACGTATCGTTCCATCGCGAAGCAACCAAAGAGTACACAAAAGCTTCTTGCCGAGGCGGGGATAAGTTTAAGAGGCACATCCATCAACCAGAGATTGAGTGAAATGCCCATCCTCTCACAAGTCGCTCCAATAGCACTAGGAGGGTCAGATCGTGGGCAAAAGAAGACCAAAAAACCAAATTGTTGAAGCTACGGAAATCTTCATAGGGAGAAAATTCATCTCGAATTCTAGAGCCATTTCAAGCTCTGTCTCCATAAATTATTAATAGTCGCTTCTATCTTTTGCAATAATTAGTTAATAAAAAATGTGTCCATTTTCAACGATAATTTATGTATAAATATCTTCGTGGAGGGAGAAAATTTATCTCGCCCATTTATTTTCGCAAGCAGTTCAAGGTATTATCTTTAGGAATTTTTTCAAATCATCCTCACCGAAGCAGTAAACCCAGAACGACGCGGATAACGACTCTGAACCTCTGATGATTTTGCAATCACCAATGTTTTTCCGACCAGATCCACCCCCATCTCCTGTGGTCCACGTGGCGTTACCCAACCTATCTGGATCGCACGGTCAGCCGCCAGTACATCGTGGGGCCCACCTTTCTTGGTACTCATCCTCCGGTCCCCCCACCCCCAAAAAAAAAAAAGTGAGTCTCCTTCGGCAGTCGGTGGCCCCCGCCTTCGTTTTATTGTTCGAGTCGTGCCTCGTTGCTTCTATACATCTAGCACTAAATCAGGCTCTTTCTCCTCCGTGCTGAACCCCAAAAATTATAAGAAGCACACATAATTTAAATTTAAATTCATTTTGTAATTTTGGCGATTTTTTACAAAGCAAGACATTAGTTTTGATTTCACGCAAAATTAAACTCTCTTGCCACGTGTCTCGAAATAGTCTCAGAAAGTTCATCCAAATGCTTCTATTAAAAACTTGATTCTTAAGGTACTCTAACTGGACACGATATTTTTTGGCACCCTACAAAGTTTAGGTCACACGACCATGGAACGAGATCAGGTTTTTAGCTAAAAATTAATCATATAGGATAATTTGCGAGCCTATCTCAAGGTTCAATTGTCATATTTCACAATTAAGTCATTACGTATAAAGTAAAGTCTATCTATTTAATAATCGGGTCGAATCGGGCACGAGAATGTTAAATGCGCGACCATCCAAATTGCGATTTGAGTTCAATCCAAATCATTTGTTCTAATCTCAAAAGAAAGCCGTGTCAAAGCGCCCCTACTTCATATAGACTCAATTGGGTCCCCTAATTGCGGTGACATTTCTAATGGAGTTAGTTCTGTCTCGTGTTTAATAAAGCAAGAGCTGTTTAATTGGTTATCTTGTTGATACAGGGATTAACTGTTTTTCTTTCTGTCGTTTTGTCGTAGGATTGGCACCAATTTTACTTGAAGTAAGACACAAGATGGTGGGCATCGTTTCAAAAGTCACGTGGGGGATATGTCTTGTCCCGAATCCGCCTCGGTCCATGGGTCGCTAGACGTGGGGGGCGTGAGAGGGATCTTCACCTTGACCTTATCATCTTATCCAAACGCACAAGACAAGAGGAAAAGACAGAAACAGAGGAATTTAGGGTTGGGCCAGGATGACTGCCCATGGAGGATTGCCTTGTTTCCTTCTGTCTATTTGGCCCAAAGAAAAAGTGGCCGAAACCATTTGTTTGTGTCAGGAGCGATTTCGTTAGTTACAATTTGGTTTGAACCTTGTCACCTTTATCATTTACAGATATACGCTGTTTAAACCTGTCTTGTGCTTACTTACTCATGACTCTCGCCTCAGTTTAAATATGAATTTTTCTTAATCGAGTCATATATGGAAACATTTCAGCAATATGGATCGGGTCGGATCGAGTACATCGCATAGGTTGAGTTGGGTGCGGGTAACTATATTTGCGTCGTATGAAAATGGATCGAAACGGGTCGAGTAAGTGAATTTGGGTCATACTATTTTTGACCCAATTCGACCAACCCATTTTGACAGATCCGCTTACAACGATAAAAGTTGAAATAAAACAATCAACATTATAAACAATACAGTTCATCCATCTTACGCAATGTCAATGCAAGTCCCTTTATCCTATGGATAGCGCCTTTGGATTATGGTTGTAATCCAAGTTGAAACAGAGATTTGCAATTGTCGCGACCTAAAATTAGAGATTTCAAGTTAATGGTTTACCGATTAATTAATTAAATTAACTAACCTAGCTAGAACTCTCTTAAGTTCCATCAAATTGTGACTTATGGTTCAAGTAATTATTAGGCAAGAGATTTCAAAATGGAGTCGCCACTAATCATTTTAGACACCTAGATAAAGTATTGGAAGAAATACCGAAATACTTTATACCTACAAACCATAGGTTTATTGAGTTCGGGGACTTGGTTACGCTAATATTTCTATTAACGCCCTTTCGGTACCTTTCATTTCAATGAAAAACATTTAAACACGTAGCTTGGATTGATTTTAATCCAAAGTCCTAACATGTGGGGCGATCATGCGGGTGCACAAGCATTATTTAGCACAAAATAATCAAAGCATCAAATAAATTGCAAGATAGGAAAAGAGGGAACGTACCTCGACTTTGCAGCCTTAAACCCCAACGCTTATCTCCGATGCATAACACTTAGTCTAATGCAATATTTTTTTGGATTTTCACTTATTTAATGAAGAATGCAAATGAATGAAATGCATATGCAGTCTTAAACTAAATGGTATGCAAGGCATTTATTTGACCTAACTCTAAGACATACGAAAATGAGGCTAACTAGAATGACAATGCGATTCTAATTAAATGACATACGAATTGACTAAATTAACCTAATCTAGATGGCAAGTGAAAATGTCATGGATTTAACCTAAGTGACATTCAACATTGGGCTAAATGACTTAAACATGTAAAATAGATTAACGAACCTAGACAAGCGAATAATGACAAGGCCATACGATGACATGGCATTCTAAAATGACGTAGCAAAC
Organism: Rhodamnia rubescens; assembly: GCA_021437795.1. Classification (NCBI taxonomy): domain Eukaryota; kingdom Viridiplantae; phylum Streptophyta; class Magnoliopsida; order Myrtales; family Myrtaceae; genus Rhodamnia; species Rhodamnia rubescens. The sequence continues at coordinate 470,857 of JAILYA010000063.1, read as the reverse complement.
GACATGGCGTATATGCGGATGACATGGCAATTATGTAACATGCGAATGATGTGGCATGCAATTGGTGACATGGCAAATGACATAGAAAACTATATGACATGACGATTATGGTTCTAACCTATATGACGTGCATATAAAATAAAATGCATTATCTAGATTCATGACATGGAATATTCTAAATTATATGAATGCATATGCACGAGATGTTTTTTTTTTTTTGTATTTTTAATTGAATTTCGAGATAATTGTTAATGAAATCAAAACTATCCCAAACAAAGATTATCTTGAATATCTAGGAAATAATTTGAATTAAATCCTAAAATTATATAGAAAATCTTTAATCCTTAAGGCTAAATGTTTTAATTTATAATATCCTATCTAAATGAAGATGCAATCTATCTAATATGCAAATTAAATTTAATGCACCAAATCTATTAGATACGATTTCTAATAAATCATATCTTCCTAAATGAATGCCTATCCTATGAGACAAGATTTTTAGGAAATCTTATCTATCTAAGGCAATTGAATTTTCGAGATAAGATTTCTAATAAACCTTATCTTTTAAATTTTTTTTAAAATTTTCAAATAAAGAAACAACCAATCAAATATGCAAATAAAGATATGCGTGATTTAGAAAATATTTTCCGATTCAAATTTGGTATCAAATTGAATGGAGGAATCAAATCCGGTGGTTAAGATTAGATATCCGGATTACCGCCCATCAAGACAAATCTCGAGATCGAGATTAGTCCGAATTTGCACGTTGTCGGCAGAGAAATATCCTAATTTGAACCGGTTTTCTAATAACTAAAATATGCATGAGATAATCAAATTCAAAATAGGAAAGGATATCACAAAAATAATTAAGATAATATTCTCACCTATTTCGAATATTCCCATGGATAAACTCCCCGATTTGAACCGGCGGATCGGGATTGGACCGATGCGGCACGGTGAACGATGAACTCATGGCTTGGCGGTTGATCACGATGGTGGACCCGTGGGACGATGGTGGTGGCTGCGGATGGCTCGGAGATGCTTGATGGATTCGGTCTAGCGGTGCTTGGTCGCGGGTGCTGAAACGAGACCAGCAAGGACAACGGACTGAAGATTTCGCGTAGGGTCAGCAAGGCTACAAGCTGTAAACCTCGTTGAGAACCTGCAATAAAATATTCCAGCGTGGCTGCAAGTGGTAGAACCTTTTGACCTTATTAACTGGTGATCAGAATCAGGTGTCGTAATAACAAAGATGAATTCGATCAACAAGGGCAACAAAGGGCAACTCGGGTCGTAAACGACAATCATGCGAAGAAGGACCAAGAGTGCTGGCTCGGTGGGGAACAGATTGGGACCTCAGCTGGAACCATCGTAGTAGTCGTCCACAGGTTGTTCAGCAAGGTGTACGGGTGAATGAAAACCATTAAATGATTGTACAGATTTCCCCAAAGAAATATCGGCAAGACAAAGAGAAAAGAGAAAAGACCAAGGCTTGACCGATGGGGGGCACCGAATGTAACGACCTCAACGCCTTTCTTTAATGGTCTCCTCTTCAGGCGTCTTTTAGTTGCATTCACCTCAGAGCGAGATAATTGGGTGGCCCCCAAAACGTGAAGAGCTTTGAACTGATTTTAAAATGCTAAATTAAACTAATCTAAGTAACAATTATATGAAAAAAAAATGATTTTAAAATGTTTGCTATGGACTAATGTTAGTTCCTAACTTTTATGCAATAAATAATTAAATAAAAAATCAAAATTTAAGTGTCAACAGTAATCATGGAACGAGCCGAAGGTGGCAACATGAAGGAATCAAGTACTCTTATTTGAAGCGGAAGCTTTCGCACAAGCAGCACTCTGCATCACAAAAGAGCAGGGTTAATGGCGTGGAACATTCCCACAGCAAACTCGAACACTTCGGCTCTGTTCCCTGATTATATGTCACACCACTATTCTCCCAAGTCGAATCGAGATTCACAAATCCATGTTAGCTTGGAAGGATCCAGCACACTTGGGAGACAAGAGAAAAGGGAAGTTCAAGCAAATCCCAGACATCTAACGGAATCATATCATCCTTTGCTCCCAAGGGGTCCTACGATGAAGGAAAGACTCGGAAGCAGTCATTCTGTGCTTCCAATTTAAAGAAAAATCCCGTCGGAATACTGCAACAATCGAGCAATTAACAATCGCGACCTGGCTCTTCCCAAGTTTGCTCTCCAACAATAACAGTGAAATGAAAGAAGAAAATTCGAGGAGGGCATGACCCGGTCCTAATTTGCACAACACAACTAATCAAGGCCATATCACACCACGGGAAGTTCACCACAGTCGGATACAACCACTCTCTTCCTGGGACGGTCTCCTCGGTCTGTTTCTTGTGACTCGATCAGCCTGACAATGTCCATGCCCTCCAACACTTGCCCAAACACAACATGCCTCTGGTCCAGCCACGGCGTCTGTCATAAACGAGATGAATCATTGACACGGGTGAGCAGGAGAAATTGCAGAACAGATGAGATTTTATGATCAGAAGAGGTCGCTAGAGTTCCCAAACAATTAGTAGAGATCACTAATAGGATGCAGAAGCGGCTAATATGTGGTTTGTAAGGAAATGAACACTGAGGCAACATTTCTGGTGGATTGTTGTTGTTGTTGGAGTGAAATATTGTCATGCATACACTTCATACATGGATGACATGCTTGCATAGCAATCTTGATGCATATATGAGGATTAAGCTAGTTTAAAAATGTTGGCAATGTCTGAGCATATTTTGCTGGAAAATGTTGAGAACGAAGCACTGATAACAACTTTGATCGACTCCAATACTAGGAAGAAAAAATGAGCAATGCAGCAAAAAAGTGACAAATTTGCAATAAGAAGTTGCCTCTCAGCTACCATCACCCCTGATTGCAATATTCCACCTCAAGTGGGGTAACAAAGAAATTAGCCTTAAAATCTGGCTAAAGAGAGGTGGGAATGTTTTCCAAAGCCATGTTAGACTGATCTAATTCTCCAGGAGATTTTAGGTTTTGGTAGTAAAACTAACAATATTTCTTCCTCATCCCTACTCCAAAAACCTGCGAAATGTGGGTTTTACTCACCCCGGGGGTTGGGGGGGGTGGGGTGGGGGAGGTGCAGGTTTTTTGTTGGGGCAGGTCTTAATGCCATCCCTCGAATTGAGTGCCTTTTACTTTTGGTTGAAGTGATGGCTATTCTGATCCAAAGCAGAAGCAAACTAGTTTCACAAACTTTGTTCCACAAGATTTGTTTGGGCAAACAACTAGCTAAAAATCCAGAAGCTTTGTCCATGCGACGCACTAGCCAATCATCTATGATAATATTGATCGACAAAGTGGCATCCCCAAGCATAACATATACACGATTCCAATCAAGGATTTGTTGTAACTACCTGTGAATATGAATAATTAAGTGAAAATGGTCTGTAATGGGCATGTCAAGAACTATAAAAACAGTTGGCCAGGCTTTTAGGGACATTAAATAACTAAAACATCAGTCATCTCTCTCTCTCTCTCTCGCTCCCCTCGCTCTCCCTCCCTCCCTCCCTCCCTCTCTCTCTCTCTCTCTCTCTCTCCCTCTCCCTCTCCCTCCCCCCCCTCTCCCCTCTCCCTCTCTCTCCCTCTCCCTCTCTCTCTCCCTCCCTCCCTCCCTCCCTCTCTCTCTTCTCTGTCGCTCTCTCTGTCTCTCAAGCTACTATAGATATGCTCCTCTAAAATATAAAGCATCTAATAAAAATTTACTTCTCAGACACCAAGCTCTCCTAACATAAATGAGATCCTAAACAAAATTCCAAGGTTCAAAAGTTGAGCTGGGCAAAGAATATACTTCTTCATGCAATTCTGCAATAGCCCCCACAATCTCAAAATTGTATAAGCAAAACTAAATATGAAAAATCGAGGAAAAATTGCAAAACGGTATCCTTATTCTCAGCGCTGGAAAAATGCGACTTTTGTAGTGACATGCTAAATTATCAGCAACATCTGGTGAGTAGAAGAAATATGATATTAAGATTACCTTCACAGTACAGATAAAGAACTGGCTCCCATTGGTGTTGGGGCCGGCATTTGCCATGCTGACCACCCCAGGTCCAACATGAGACACTGCAACCCATTCCATTACCCTTAATAAGAGGGATCTTGACATGTGTGACATTTTATAGAAGAATAACTATATTTTCAATTCGGCCAAAAGTTGAAGGACAGCACTCAGAAGAAGTGAGAGAGTTCAAGTTAGGAATCGCCCCCACCACTTGCTTATTACATGAAAATTAAATATGAAAATTCGTATTGACAGCAGCCACTGTAGTTAGAATGCTTATGAGATGCATCAAGCATTAAGTCAAATATCTTATGATCATAGTCCTCTAACAAAAAAGTAACTATAAATTGTTTTTTTCTAAGATGTGTCCTTATCCGACCATAAGTATGGCATACGAGAAATAGTCTTACACTTAAAGCTTTCATCTTTAAAAGTACGGCCATATATGCTTTTACCCCCTGTTCCCTGCAATAGAGACAAATATCAGACTGGTTCAGAATCATTTAAATTATCATAGTTGCGGTTACCCTTAAGGGAAATAGAATGCCAATAAATTCACACTTCAGACAGATTAAGGATTGGAGAGAGTTCCCTGAAACTGTTAATACTCTCAAACCAATATTACCTGACAAGAATCAGCACAAGTTACGACACAAGCTACGTTAAATGGTTCTATGTGCATAAATACCATGCCTTGTAAAAATTCAAAAAGTTCCAAACGAATCTCAGCTGCTCAAGGAACAAATGCAGCAACTCATAGACATTAGCTACAAAGTCACCGAGAACTGCCACACTTTCAGATCGGATGCCCCTAGTGCTCAACATAAATGCTAACAAATACCAGACAAAACCTAAAAATGGAACAAAAAGGACAAATATACATAATGGTCAGAAGTGGCTGTCATATTTGACTCCATTTATGATCCGAGACTAAGGGATGTACACCATCAATACAAGCATCCTAGGAGGCTCATCTTGTGAGTCAAGATCATCACATATTCTTCAACTGGTATTATTGTTCTTTTAATTAGAAGAACTGGTTTCACAGTTAGAAACACTCTGTCCCGACACCTTCAATGTCCTTAACAATCATTAGATTCCCCAGTCTAACGCTGCTTTGGTTTTCTCTTTTGTTCTTTTAGTTATTTGCTCTATTAGGAGGTAGAAGAGCTTTGAACTCTCTGCGAGTCATCTTACAAAAGAAAAGCCTACATATATTTGTCTAATTGTCAACATGTGTTACAAATCCAACCACATCATCCATCACTCACATGGCCTCGGTGAGGCCAGGCCTTGGCATCACCCTGTTTAATTGATTAATTTCACCCCAATCACAAGGAATGAATGGGGATAAAGAGTCTTAACAACTGTTGTGGCATGAGATGACATTCAATCAGAAGAGGTAAACATGGCAACCATCATAAGGAAAACAGGCCAGAGTTACTATAATGTGAATTCGAGGACATTGATGAAGTACCCACATTTCCTTTGTCAAAGTCACCTCCCTGAATCATAAAATCTTTGATGACACGGTGGAACATTGAACCTTTGTATCCAAAGCCTTTCTCTCCTGAAGAAAAACAAAGAAGGATTGGGTAATCATCTTTTGGAAACAGCCTCCAATTCGCACAATGCAATACTCAATACATGCTGGTAAGTTAGTTCCACAGTAGAGAATAAGAAGACCTGTGCATAAAGCGCGGAAATTCTCTGCTGTTTGTGGAACATCATCTCCATATAATCCAATCACAATTCTTCCAGCAAGCTTCCCGACAGGGTTGCCGATGCTAATGTCAAGGTAAACTTTGTTGGTAACTTTTGACTGAACAGCCGCATCCTGAAATCCCAGAAGAGACCAACGCACACATATAAGAGATGTGACCTACAGTGTATGCAGTTAGATTATGCAGACGCCAATTAGTTTCAGAGAATAATAGTCCTCAATTCACTTCACGGAACAACACCTTACACTCCCAGAAAGATCGTCCACTGCTTACCGGGATACATTGCTTTGACTTCGGTTTTGGCAATTATTTAGGGCTCAATACCACAACAACAACAAATTCAACTCAACTGTCAATCCACTTCCTTCTCGTCCCTATACTGCGAAAAGCACAAAGATTGAGAGAACGAGAAGACAACATAGGTAACCTCGGCACTTGCTCGAACAGAGCACGGACGGAATTTCCACTGAGAAGAAGAGTTGAGCGGAATCAGGCGCGAAGAGCCGGAGAAAGAGCTCGAAGACGAGGCCGACAAGCTGGCCTTCAATGGAGGCGATCGGACGCTGGCGGCGACGTTGCAAGATGGGTTCAAACCTCTGATCTCCGAGCCGTTCCTTGGACTGCTAAGCGAACCAACATTGGACTGCTCAGAAACAAAATGCAAATGGCAAATTAACCCAAAAATCAATGCTTTACCAGAAAAGCATCGGCGGAATACTACGCAATATTGGAAGGGAAACGAGGGATTTACCAGAGCTGTGAAAGAAGCGGCCATGGATGACGATGAAGATATTTTTCTGCTGTCGAGGAAATTTAAGGATTGAGCTGCTGTCGGTATAAATATGTAAGAGATTGGGTGGGTCGGTGGGTGCGCCGTGCGCACAGAAACGATGTTCTCGAGAAACGACGACTTTGAGAATTGTCAAAGAAGTCGCTGTACTTTCTTTAAAATTTATGATTTTTTTTTCTTTTAAGTTTTGCAATTTGAGATTATGTGGATGGAAAATCAATAAAATATAATACATTCGATAAATTGTGAAAAGTCACGTTAGGACATAAAATTTAACAAAAAAAAGAGATAAGTGAACTCGTGCTAAAAATAAAAATAATAATAATAAATGCACGCATGGCAACACTCGTGTTTGAAGAATCAACTTCCGATTAGAAGTTGATTTTTCTACTTTTTTTTCGGAACGAGTTTTGATTTTTCTATTTACGCCTGGAAGTTGATTTTTGATAAGAAAAAAATATTTGATAACAATGCAAAACTTCGCCTTTGAAACATAAACTTATTTGATAATGATTGAAAATTTCTACTTCGAAACATTATTAACACAAAATTTTCTAGAAAAAATCATTGTCAACAAATAAAAAATATCTACTTTATTTTTATTTTTTTTAAAACTACTATTTGAAAATATTATTTATGTTTTACTCCTGCGCTAGAGACGGTGGCGAGTGGTGGTGCACGATTAGCGACAAGGGGTGGCAAAGAACTATGGTTGAGACAACGAGAGGCGATGGGTGACGGCGGCAAGCGGGAGGCGTGGTTGGGAGAGAAAAACGCCGAAAATGAAAAGAAGTCGAAGTGAGAGAGATATTAATGTTGAGATATTTCTATTTTTGAAAAAGAAACAACTTTTTTTTTAATTCCGAAAATGGCTCAAAAATAACTTCAAAAGTAGAAATTTTCTTTAAAAGTAAAAATATAATATTGCATAACCAAACGAATTTTTGCTTCAAAAATTACATTATCAAATAGATTTCTGCTCAAGAAAAATTTATGGAGCGGAAATTCATTTTCGAAGTGTTACATGCGTACCCTAAAAGTACTAAACATTGTCACAAAAATATAATTGAGTCTTAAAATTTTTAAAAAATGCATTAACACCGCAAATAAAAAGAGGTCGAAGTGAGAGAGATATTAATGTTGATATATTTCTACTTCTAAAAGAGAAGCAACTTTTTTTAACTTCTACAAATTGGTTCAAAAATAACTTCAAAAGTAGAAATTTACTTTAGAAGTAGAAATATAATGTTGTGTAATCAAACGAATTTACTGTTTCAAAAATTACATTACCAAATAGATTTCTTCTCCGGAAAAATTTCCGGAGCAAAAATTCATTTTCGAAGTGTTACATATGTGCCCTAAAAGTACTAAACCTAATTAAGCCCTAAATTTTTAAAAAATGCAATCAAGTCTTAAAATTTATCAAGTTAATATAATCTAAATTTTTTTATTAACTCCATCTAGTTTGATAAACTAAAAATGTTGACATGATATTGTTTATTATTTCTCTTTCCCACATTATTTTTTTATTACATTTTCTTTCAGATTTTACTTAAATTGAATTAAATAAATTAAAAAGGATGCATTTTTTTTTCCAAAAGTCAAGTAAGAAAAAAAATTGTACAAGCTCTTATTGATGGGGCCGACAAGGGTGATCGAGCTTCAAGAAGGGCAACCTTCACCAACCCTTTCCGACGACCAGCGACGAGGGCTAGGTCATAGTCGTTGGTGTGAGTTATGTTTTTACTTTAAATCTTAATTTTTTTTTACTTTTTTAATCTATCTTAGTTTTTTTAAAAAATTTTCGAATATTTTTTTCTAACATGATTCTTGATAGGCATCATATCATCACCACATGTCTTACTAAATTAATAAAATAATATACATCAGTATTTTTCGTTAGTCTAGTTGAACAAAGCTAACACAACAATTTGATCCAACCAGCTCTTTTCAAAAATTTTATGACTCGATCACATTTTCACAATAAGTTTTTTTATCGCACTTTCATGACACTTATTCCAAAAAGAAAATAAGGAAAGCAAGTGAAAATATTCTTCTAGCCACCACGCCGCTGAATTTTTGGATGCTTTTTCTAAGGTAAATAAAGGGCTGCTCCACCTAAAAGATTCAAGAACTGCGAGATCTTTAACTCGTGCTGCACCTGATTTTATCACGAAAAAGGGAACGGCACCCAAAGAAAGTAGTTCTGTCAAGATATTAAGCTAAAAAATGAGCTGCTTTATACTCGCATCGACCAAATTGCAGGCAATAGTATTCTTGGATTGTTGGCCCACATAAAGCAAAGCTTAATAGATAGGCCTGAATCAGGATTGAAACATTGGGCTCGTGAAACAAATCCAATTAACAGAAGCCCAAAAACAACCCGGCATTTCCGACTGCGATTTTATTCTGTAACAGAAGAAAGAGGGTAAAATAGAGGGGAAAAAAAATGGAAGAATGCTGCTATTTTGTTTTTCCTCCCTCATACATCAATTCTTTAGCAACTACCAGACATTCAGATCCCCCATCGCTGTCCGCCTCATCTCTTCCCACATTTCTTCGGGTCCGGCGACGTGGCCGAGCAGTCCATCCCGTCGCACCGGCCGGCGGCCTGCCTCCTCTTCTTCCTCCTCAGCTTCTCGCACAGGAAGGCCCTCTCCAGTTGCTCCACCCTCTGCGACAGCGAGCTCAGCAACCGGGTCTGCCATTCGTTCCTCTCGAAAATCTCCGCCATTAGCCCCATCATCTTCTCGTTGTCCTCCACCATCCTCTCCAGCAACTCCTTGCTCCTCCTGCTGTCCTTTTCCTTGCTCTCCCAGCCGCCGCTGTCTTCGTTTTCGTCGGGCTTTGGAGCCTCCGTCCAGGCGTCTTCCTTCGACGGAGCGTTCTCGTCGATTCCCTCGACCAGGCTCTGAGAATTGGTGGAGGAATCAGCCGAGCTTTCCGCTCCATTGGCCATGGCATCTCCCACGTCGCACGGCGAACGAACAGTATAATTGTCTGCTGTGATCTCATCACCGTTCGCGTGCATCTCAGTCTCTGGCTCGCGTGCTTCAGTATCTACTTCAGCGGCCGCCGGCTGTTCCATCTCCCGATCCCTACCTGCATCAGCTTCAACAGAATGTTGCCCCTCCGGCTTCGCCGCCACGTCAGCCTCTGGCGCCGCATGCACCTCACGCTCCGCTGGAGTCTCTTCTGTTTGGTAACTCTCGCTACCAGCATCGACCGAATGCGCCGCGTCCGCCATTTCTGGTCTACTTCCTTCTCCTAATCGCGCCGTAACAGCCTCGGTTATGCTCGACAGAGACGCAACACCAGAGCTACGATTGTCAGCCTCGGCAGATTCTCTCTCCGCCAGATCGCCACCTTCGACATCTGCCTCCTTGGCAGAACCATCTGCGCTCTGTCCGGCGACGATGGCGTCCACTCTCTCCTGCAACGCGATGGCTCTCCTCGTCACCGCCTTCCTGCACTCCCTCACCCCACCTTCCACGCCTCGGACCGAGTCCAACCTGAAGAGCAGACTCATCAGCGTCTCGTTCACCTTCAGCCTCTCCCTCTCGTCTCGCCTCAACAGCTCCACGGCCTCCGCGGTCGAGATCCTCCTCTCGACCTCGTCGACGTCCCTCCGCACCGCCTCGATCCTCCTCACGCTCCTCCGCACGAGGAATCCCCTGAACACGCTCTGGATCTTGAGCGCCGAGGCGGACCGGCTCCGCTCCGATCCGATGAAGTGGACGGGGATCGAGACAACCTTCGGGGACGGCGACGGCGCCGCCGGGCGGTGGATCGGGACGGCTCTGACGGGAGGGGAGAAGTAGCGAGGACGGGTTTGGGAAGGCGCGCTCCAATGGCTCCTGAAGAACGGACTATCCATCATCAGCTGTGACGAGCTCTTTTTTCTTCTCGTGACTCGTGAATTCTCGTTGAGCTCTGTGATGGCGGAGGAAGGAGGGCTGAGAGGTTTTTATAGAGGGGGTTGAGATTCGAGAAGTTCCAGAAGTTTCAAGAGGAGAATTGTTTTGGGTGAGGCAGAAGTATCTAGACACGTGTAGATTCTTCTGTTTTACCATCGGTTGGCTCAACGTTAAACAGGGTGCTGACTGGTGCGTCGTTGAACACCTCGACGGGGGCGAATCCTTTCCCACGGGTAAATACGACAAAAAAAAAAAAAGCAAATTGCCACGTCGGTGCTATTGATTTTCAAATTACAAAATATTCCGAACTAAGGTTGTGTATATTTTGAAAAAACATTTTCCTCAATTTTTGGCATTTGCATCCATTGAAAAAATGAGCGTGTTGCCAACTAAAATTTAAATTCAAGAAAATAATTTTCTCTTTAAATAATCAAAAATCATTTTTCAAAATATGATTAGGTATCCGTGTTTGGATTAGAAAATTTACGCTTAGGCACGAAAATCCCAACACTCGTTCTCAGTCCTTTGGCAGAGAGATGTGGTCCATCGAAGCCAAGCTTGGGGCTCCAATGCCCTGGCCCAGGTCTATCTAGGCCGCGCCTGAGTCCATCAAGTCCAGGCCTGGGACACTCATGCCACTTACGCCATATCCATTAATATTGAGGCCGAGCCCTAGTTCTTGATGCCCATACCCAAGTCCATCAATGCCAATTTTTTTAGTTTTTTTAATTAATTTTCTTTTTTTTTTTTCCTTTGTAGGTTGCCGACCAACAAGGCTCCACGAGGTCGAGCACAAGCCTTCCTGAGCTCGCTGGGTGCGAGCAAGCTCGACCTCGCCATATTCCAGCTAGCTCGAGCCTCGTCGACCCTCACCTATAACCTGTAGCCAACCATCCCAATGACCAGCGGAGGAATATGTATTATCATAGTCCCATTTGAAATGAATATCTTGTTTGGATAATCTATGTGTAACTTATTTTTGTTGTTCATAGTGCAAACTTAGCGACTAGGAAGCCAATTAGCCGATTCCATTAATTTAAATCAGCGAAATGACAACATTGAACATTTTAATATATTTTGGAAATTAGATTGAATATTTACCAATAATTCGAAGATTACATTGAACAAATTAAAAGTTCCAAGACGAGAGTGCATATTCAACCAAAATTCCGAAGCTATTCATGTCATTTTTACTTAAAAATAATTTACTCATTCCGTAGGGTGCCCATTAAATGTGATTTGCAAAATTGTGTTTCCGGCCCATTTTAAATCTCTCTATAGACTAAATTAAACGTATAGAAAAAAAAAAAATAAACCTCGAAATTTTAACAATAAAACTCCATGAAATCTCACGTATTATGTAAACTATAGAGGTAATGGTGCATCTCTATCTAAAGGGTAAAAATGCAATGTAAAATCCTCAAGACTGGCAATTCACATATATGGAACACATACCAAATTTTATTTCTGAATCTTTCTACTCCTACAGTCTACAACCAGTTAAATAAATCCCACAATATTACATAATTTCACAAATGTCGTATTATGCTATGACCCTCTTGTGGATTCAACATTTATTCTATTCTTTTCATTCTACTACAAAGGAGTCTCATTTGCTGAAATAACTCAAATCGCGAGTACTTTTCTTCTCAAATTCTTTGGCCTTTTCTCTAGTTTTCCTTAGGACAGTCTGTTTACTGGTCCCACAATGGGAAAGTCTAGTTCCGACACATGATAGGTACGTATCCACAATTAAGTACATCTTGAACAAATCACACGCACCGAAGTTTTTTCACTTAACCATGTCAGCTAATTAGGACCATAGCATGGAAAGACGGTCTTCCCCTACACCTTGAGACAAAGTTCGAAGCCATATGTGGTTGTTTAGCAGTTAAATGGTCATTCAGCCTGCACTTGAATCAAAAGACTGCACCAGAATCAAGAGGTAAGCTAACGTTTGGTAAGGAGCGTCTAACACCCATATCAGTAAGCAGCGAAAGGTGCCGCTAGAACCTTGCCCACATGATGAAGCACGGGAAAATAAGTCCACACCAGTCAAGGAAGAGAAATCTTATCATACACACCCTCCACAGCATTTTTCCGGAGGTAAACCAGTAGTCCAAGGAAAGCGAAACTACATATAACAGTATCCGTGCAAGATGTCATGAGCACACATCGGCAGGGAGAAGTAACTTACTAAAGTAGGTTCATTCTATTTGGAATCTTGATGCCAGCTCTTCTCAAGAGTTCACTTGAAGCCTGCTTTGCTAGTGAAATAACTTCCTCCTGTGGGATTCCAGCAATATCAGGAACCCATTGACTAATTGACAAAGTGCATGTTCTCCGCTATGGCTTGCTAGGGTATGTTCTCCGAAAAATGAATGATTTGAAAAATATTTTTCTAAAATCGATCGCTTGTATCACTTGTAAAAGTGAATAAACGAAAAATCTTTTCATAATCCATAAAAATGTTTAGACGTACATTGTTGTCAATATTTAAAATTTTTTCCTTTGAATAATTATTTCAAACGATATAAGCGATCATGTTACGGAAAGTAGTTTCCAAATCATTTATCTTCCAAGAAACAACCGGAACCTAGAGAGTAAGACATATATGTTACTGAGAATTCTACAGCCTATTTGATAGCACAAATAGCAGGAATCTTTCTTAAACCTGGGACACCGCAAATGGATCATAAATTAAATACCCCGTGAAAATGGCTAGAAAGAAGAGAAGAACTAGAGCAAATATCAACCGTCTCATCAGAAAGACCAACTACAAAATTTTGGTAGCTGCCAAAAGATAGAACCAACATAGTCTGACAACCAAGCAGGTAGAGAATAGAAGGAAGACAAACTTTGTGAAGCTTCATGCTTCTTAGCGGAAAAGAAACAAAGCAATGGATTTCAGAAAGGTAATTGAAAATGATGGCATGATCCACACAAACATGACCTTGAAGGCATAAGAAGTAAAAACATTATCTCAATTTGACCCCGGTATATTAATTGCATGCAATCAATTGTATAGGCTCGGAACATTACCTCATTGACTGATAAAATCCTTTTGTCCTTCATAATCCACTGACCATTGCACATCACAGAGTCAATGTTTTCAGTTCTCATGCAATATACAAGGCCAGAAATGCTGCCAAACGACAAACACACATTTTAACTTCGTTGGATTGAGCAGATTAGGCGAAAAAGTTATAAACTTGTTCAGGGACTCGGCAAAATGGCCACATCTTCTAACTGAGTTTTCCCTTTTTGAAGTCTAGATTATGTTCAGGGTCTAACACTGCGTAGAACACTTCATCAAATACCACACATGTTTAAGAAGAATATGCCCATCATATATCTGCATGATTGATGAGTTAGAATTAACTGAACGCCACGCAATGTGGAGTTCCTAGAACAATAATCGCATACCAATCATGAAGAGGAACCATATGCCAAGTGGAAGCATTGATCACGAGCATGTCAGCCTATAAATGAAAAACCAAGTCCATAATCATTTTCCTGATCTCAAGCAATATGAGCGAGTGGCCCAAAAAAACAAAAGCAATATGAGTGAGGAGTGATACAAGCCAAAGTACCTTTTTCCCAACCTCAAGTGAACCAATTTCATCGTCCCAGAGTACTGACTTAGCACCATTTATTGTTGCCATGCTGAGCACAGTTTCAGCAGGAAGTGCCGTAGGATCAGTTACACCATTTTTGAAAACTTCACGTCCTTTGTTTATAAGTGAAGCTAGGTACATCTCATCAACTGTACAGCAATAGAGAATGCATGAATCAGCGGAATTCGCTGTTCTGATAATATGTGAAATACTGTCACATAGTTAATATGACCAGTCGATGGTGATTATCAAACTACACAAGACTGCATTTCTATATGCCCAGCAGAATCAAAACGCTGGGATGATTATGATTGTCGTTAAACTAACAGATAGGAAAATCTCTTTCAACATGAGCTTCCAAATGCACATAGAGTAAGAATATGAGCTTTGGAACACACAGATTTAAAGTTTGGACGAACCAATGCTCATTCTGTTGTTCGATGGCGCACCATCCGTTCCTAATGAAACACAGATTCCAGCGTCAAGCATCTCCGTAATAGGTGCGAATCCCAGCATTTTCATTGCAGCAGCAGGGCAATGAGAAACTTTAACTCCAGCATGTGAAAGAAAACCAACCTAAAGGAGAGGAAGGATGATCTTCATGACTGAGGGCACGAATATGAATGCAATATATTACAACGAGCACTTATGGACACTCAGAACAATGATGTCTCTGTCCATATATTGAGACTTCTAAACTTCACACATAGGAAAAAAAATCAAACATAAAGTTATTATTACTTAGCTGACTACAACTGTTCTATGGATGGTCTTTAATCTATTGTCTTTTCGTCTTCACTACAAACCAGCAGAATCTGCATAATACACCTTTAACGGAGTGTTACAAGGAACCTTACTACAAGCATTATAAGGATTAAATCTGCAAAGGAGCATGGACACACTGCAAAATTGATCAATTTAGCGTGGGATAGGACTTACTGTAGGATTCAGCAAACAACAAACCGAAAAGGCATCATATACTACTGTTCTGAATAGAGATAACCAACAGGAGGGTGGCTCGCCTAGCCCACCCAGGACCAAGAGGGAAATGGGGGGCTTGGGCAATTCAATAGGCCCAACCTTCGAGCCCGGCCTAGGCCCACCCAATGATCATCTCTAGTTCAAGATACTATAATGGCCCTACACCATTCGAGTTCGACCCTTTATAATTCAAAACTTTTATTAGAAATTGGCAATGGCTGATGCAAAGGAAATCTGTAGAGACGAACTTTTTAAAGGAGAAAGAGATCAACTTCAAACTTTTTATCTATCAACAACTCAAGAATGGGCAAATGCACGTGGTATTCTCACTTTTATCAGTGTTAAGAGTTGAGTATTTCATGTTTCTGCAAATTCTATCCTAAATATGGGGAAACAGCAATTTGTTCTTCTCTTGTCAAAGCTGACTCAATTGTGAAAAACGGGACAGATCTAAAGTAAGAAAAACCCAGCAAGACAATTCCTTAATCCTCAATGACAATCATGACAAGATAAGAGATATGGTACTACAGATGCAAAGCAACAAAAGATGGTTTACTCTACAGAGTGCAGCAGCAGTCCACCTCAGTATCGTTCACCCAAACTGTATGAGCTGTAAGCAAATTGTCCTGTAAGAAGTCAACCTTCTCCAGGTATGTTACCGTTCCATGATCAACATTCCGCGTCTCAGTTACCAGCTGATTCTCATAGGGTATCTCTGCAACATGCTAAATAAATAAAAAAATCAGTTTGATCTATCACAGGAATTGGAAGTTTCAATATAGACTATTACAATAGTCGAAGGCCCCCTAAGTTAACAAAGAATATTTCCAGAAGAAATGGGTTACCCCCCACCCCAAAAAAAAAAATAATAATAAGAAAAGAGGAAAAAAAATCCAGGCTGTGGGAGCTTACAGCTAGAAGAAGAAAGAAAAGAAGCCGTAAGGTTTTTTTTTTTTTTTTGCCCTTTTTGGTCAAAGAAGCTCTAAGGATGAATAGTTGAGTTTTCTCACTTTTACGGGCTCTCATTAGAGATTTTGAACACGTGTCAGGACGAAGCCTGTTCACTGTGATGCTCTAGGAAAAGGGCAAGTGATAAAAGAACAAGTACCATGTGAATTCCGGTTTTCAATTCTCTTGCGGTATCCCTCGTTGCAAGTAGTAGTTCATCAGTGCAATTCATAATTTGCCTGATTCCAAGCCATATTCTAATACGTCCATCAGCAGTATCATGATGCTTCTCATAGAGCTCCTTCTGTGACTGCATCCTTTAAGCCAATTGCTATGAGTCACATGTTGATAGCTATGACTCAATTTTGAATGCAGTTGAAACTAGAGATAGTCATGTGAGGAAAAAGTGAAGCCTATTATGAAATTTCATATACATCTTAATGAGATTTATGATATCTATAGCTACTACGTTCCAGGGAGACATTGAGAGTCATCTCGAAACAACACTGCAGAGAATAAAATGACCAAAGCAGAAGGATATAGAAAAGAAATCATGTCCTCTATACTGTGGTGTAGTCTCTGTGATTCTATGAATTCCTAGAAAGCAGGAATTTATGCAGCAAGTGAATCAAAAAAGAATTTGGGTACTACTATTTCCCAAGTCAAAGCTCCCTATTATCTTTTTAAGACTTGTTCAACAGAATCAATATTTTACAAGTAAAATTTGGTTTATTTCATCACTGCTGAACATATTTGCCCGCATGCTGATTATCATCTAAAGGACAACTGCTAAGAACGACAATACTGAACAGCAACTAAGCCTTTGTCCACATCTGTTTATATCCATCTCAGGGACTCCAGGCATGTCCTTGTAGGCCTCTCTATACAAGCTTGATATCAGTCCCAGTGGTCACATTCTTCATGGAGTTCATTGTTAATTTAAACCTTCTATATATCTTCAGTTACTAGTAGCGTTGTCCGTGCATGTTCTCTAGTATGTCAAAGAAACTGAAAATTACCATGGTTAAAGCTAAAACCGCAGCTATATTTATAGCCAAACAAATACATATAAGTCTAATTTAGCCCAAAAAGACCGATTTTGTCTAGATATAAACTCCCTTAATGCATTAATGACTATTAGCACTAGGCTCAGCTCAGCAACCTGAATACAGTCCTGTGCGGTTCGAACAGCCCAAGATGCTGGCAAACCCTCACCGGAGTCCATGACAGACTGAGCCAAGCATGCACGTAAGCCAAGTGATTCCACCGCTCTAGCCATTGCAGGAACATGCTGCCCTCCTGCCTCAGCAAAGCAAGTGACCTGCTCCAATGAAACCACAACATCACAGCTTGCGATTCAAAAAAGCCCAACGAACACCAGAGTCAAATTCCACAACATCCGGCGCTTACACCGGAGTGAATGAGCTCGATTCCGCAAAGCAGAGCGGAAATGTAGGAATCCTCATCGGTCATGCTGGCCTCATAAGGCCATATCCGGTCGTGCAACCAAGTCACCAGATCGACGTCGTCGGCTATCCCTCGCCCTAACTGCTGAGACGTGTGCACATGGGTGTTGACAAAACCTAGTTCACTAAATCGAAGTCAAAATCGACCAGCAGAAAGCGAGCACTACTGCTTGCAAGTACCGATTGAAGTACAGAGGAGGACGGGGGGAACCTGGGAGTAGAATCTGGCCGCGAAGGTCGATGACTTCGCCGGCGACGTCGCCGAACTGGCGAAGAAGGTCGACCGAATGGCCGATGGCTTTGATCCTGTCGCGCTCGATGACGATGGCGCCGTTTCCGTAGACGCGGCTCTCGGAGTCCATGGTGACGATCATGGCGTTGTGGAGCACGACGAGCGAGCTTCTGTGAGGTTCCATTTTCGAGAGACTCGCTCTGAAAGCTCGATCGCCGGTCAAGAGCATGAGGTCGCTGACCAGTGGGAAGAAGGCGAGCAGAAGAAGCAGGTCTTGCTGGAGCGGAGCAATTTCTTAAGTTGAAGAAAGGAGACCGCCCCCCCCCGCCGTTTAAAAATTTGAAATTTTAATCCATATAAAATATTTTTATTAGCGAAAACAATTTATATTTAAATATTCTGATAGATAATAATGTTTTTATTCGTTTTTGTTAGAAATGCAAGTGATCGTTACTTAGAAAATATTTTTTAAATTATTTATTTTTTACAAAAATAAATAAAGCAACTAGTAGTGGAATTTCATTTAAATAGACCTCGGCAGTTTCAAGTGGCGAAAAGGTAATAAACAATAATATTTCCACAATCAGAAAATCTTCTTTCACATCATTTTCAAATACTATAATTCTTTGAAAAAATTTCAGACAAAGGCCTGAAGTATTATTATTTTATCAACAAAAGAGATCTAAAATGGATCTTATTTTAATAAGGACATTAAGTGCTTTCGTTGTTTAAAAAAGGCCTAACTAATGACATTTTCATCATTTACCTTTTTTTTTTTGTTGTGTTTGGTTTTTCCCCCTCTTTGAAATAACGAATGCACTCCGATTTCAAATATTCAAGCTTTTATTTGAGAAAATCAGAGAACTTTAGGCCCTTATTTAGAATTTTCCCTAGTTCCTTAAATCAAAAAAAAAATTATAGTTCCAATATTCACTGCATTGAGAGTTCTTTAGTGCTTGCACTTTGAAATTCTATGTAATTTACCGCCTTAATAAAGCTCGACCCGTGAAGTATCTCACTAATCTTATAAACCGGTTAGGAGTTAGGATACGGACACGAGCCGAATCCCATAATGGAGTTAGGAGTCGGCCGAATATTGCAATTGTTTTGAAGTTTGATGGTGCGCGTCCGCAAAATTGAAATCGTGGCATGTGCTTAGTACACGCATGGTAACACTTTTGAAGCGAAATTTTTGCTCAAAAAATGTTTCTAGAGCAAAAATTTGTTTGATTACACAACTTCATTTTTTTACTTTTGAAGTAATTTTTTGCTTTAGAAGTTATTTTTGAGCGACTTTCAAAAGTAAAAAAAAAAGTTACTTCTCTCCGAAGTTAAAATTAGAAAAAGACAATCCGTCGCTTAGTAATCATCATCCGCTCATTGGTGATGGCCATCCACCGCTTGGTGGTCTCCTCCGATTGTTAACTAACTAAATATATATATATATTTTTAAAAATAATAATTAGTTTTCAAAAATAAAAAATAGTAATAATTTTTCACTTAATTTGTATTGCATGAAAATGTTTTAGCAATATCATTTCTTTAACGTATTATAAGAAATAAACGTTCCATGATTTAGTTAAATGGCATCCCACAAAGATGATATCATGGCAAAATGGACCGAGCAATTGATCCAAATTGGTTAAATGGCATCCCGCAAATATTTTAAAATGGGCCAAACAATCCTACAAAGACATCCATCTTGTTTCTCAAATTCTTGAAAGCAATGAAATTTGGTGTTGAGAAAGTAAAATGCATGTATGTTTCTATTTGTCAATATTCTTCACACCCTTCAAAGCACTATGCAGGGTTTATGAATATCACTTTTAAATGCGCTCACTTGAAATTTCTCATTAGGTTCTCAACAAATACCATTGTTGAAAATAATTGATGCTAGATAATTGAAACTCTCTTGCTTGTTTCAATTTTCTTCTTTTTTTTTTTTGTGTGCGGATACGTGTGTCTATTCAATATTTGATAAAATGCCAACTATTATTACTTGTGTAACATTATTCATCCGACATTAGAGTCTTCTTAACTATGCAAATTTCTTCAATGAACTACTAGAATTTCTTGGGTGGTAGTTGCACTTGTGCTGAGCAGGAGGGATACCTAAGGTTTGACAAAGGCCCCTTGGAAAGATCCCATCATTTCCAAGGTGACGTAGTAATATTTTTTGCATTTGACTTAGAACTTAAAGATGACTTTCTTTTGTCAATTTGTTGGATAGATGGATTTAACAGAGAATTTTATATGCAATAGATGTGTAGATAGTTCTTAAAGGTGAAGCATAGTGTTTTAGACAAATTGTGACCATTTCAAGTCAGTGCGGCAAAATTGTTGCTTGTCATAAATCAACTCATCCAATGGTATGGTTTACTGAATGTATCATGATGCATCTTTGAATTAGACATGGTTTAGGCACGAAGAAGATTTACATAATGTGCCCATTGGGACATAAACCACACTAGAGGCACCTATGAGGAAGCACCGAAACTACTCGTGCTTTTAGCACGAATATATCACTCGGCCATCATATTCATTAATAGAATTTTCCCCATAAAATTGGTCCCCATTTTCA
The DNA here is from genome assembly GCA_021437795.1 of Rhodamnia rubescens. Taxonomy (NCBI): domain Eukaryota; kingdom Viridiplantae; phylum Streptophyta; class Magnoliopsida; order Myrtales; family Myrtaceae; genus Rhodamnia; species Rhodamnia rubescens. The sequence continues at coordinate 450,545 of JAILYA010000063.1, read as the reverse complement.
TAAAATAATTAATAACAAATTATACGTAAATCCGTCAAAATTTGCATTTCACATTTCTCAAATAACATACATTTTAGGTTAGGATCAATAATTTTTTGTAGAAGATTTTGTGTTAATAATGTTCTAAAAGTAAAAAATTTCAACAATTATCAAACGAATTTTTGTTTGAAGCAAAAATTTTGCCATGTTATCAAATGTCTTTCTTTATTAAAAATTAATTTCCGGAGCGAAAATAGAAAAATCAACTTCCGCCAGAAATTGATTTATTAATTAGAAGTCTTGCTATGCGCACCCTTAATGTATGCACACGAATTCATTTTTCAACTATGAAGTTGTGACGGCCTAAATCCTCGCCCACTTGAGCTGCAAGAGGCTTAGTAAATATCGGATTTGGATTAGTGGTGAAAGTGAAATGGGGGCAATAAGTTTCGCGGGGCGAGAACTTAAAAGATCATGGACCATTGGTTGTCGAATAAATGCTTTGGTTTTATTTGAACTGGCTCACACAGATATTAGACTGAGTTGCTACGCGAAGCCTTGTCCTAAGAGCTCCACTGGCCACCTCACTATATAAGCCCTTACCCTCTCTCCTCATTTTTCTTCCCCTCTTTCTTCTCGTGGAAACCCCCTCCCAATTCTCTCTTCTCTCTCTCGTTCTTGCTTTGAGCTGGTGACCGTGGCGCGATGGCGACAGTCCGCGAGCTCTGGTGGTCCACGCTCAGCCCTCGATGCCACGAATCTCTCTCTCTCTCCTTTCCCCTTGAACTCGCGCGGCATTTAGAGTGAGGAAGGGACGAATCGAGCTCCGTTTTCTTCGTACGATAACTCAAGACAAGTAGATCTCTATCTTTACTCCTAGGCTGCCGTTTATCTTTGATTCGAGAGTGGAAGGTTAGATTTGATAATGGGTACGCGAATGGACGACTGAGTTTGCATGGCGAGGAAATTGGCGTTTATGTATGATCCATTACTTGGCTAGGTATCTATGGGTCATGGGTAAACCTAATCCTTGAGTTGATCGTCCTGAATGTTATCGGTTGTGGCGAATTGAAGTGGGACTCCAAAGAGGTGGTTCGGCCATAAGCTATGAGGAAAGACCCACGATCTTGGCACTTGCTTGGTGTGTTCGTTGGTTAAATGATTAATTTTGGCTTTGGGTAGATTGGAACGAGGGTCGTTCGCTTGAGAGATCACCTATTCAATGCGGAACAGAATTGGGAGCCATTTGGGCATTTGGATTTGAGATAGGGAGGGAGGTTTGGTGGATACGGGCGTCTCCTTTTTGTTCCTCATCATGTTTGTGAGCCTTCTGTGCTTATATTTCGAGTTGTCTTTGTTGGGTGGTCAGTTGCTCGTTACGATCCGTTTGATTGAATAAATGAATGGACTGCTTAGTTGTTTGGTTAGATAGTCACTTGCTGAGCTGATAGCTCACTCCATGTGGTTTAAACATTTTTCGATTTAGTAGCAAGGACAAGCCAAAAGGCGATGCCATAGATATCGGTGGTGAAAATGAAGCTCGTCAGAGATGTCGTTAAGTTGGGAGTAGTCATAGCCCCATGTCACTTATCTTATAAATATTTGAACTTTTGTAAAGAACATTCTAAAAGATACACATATATGTATATGAACTCAATTTTTTTTCCCAAGTCTTGTACCCGAGAGCCGTGTGTTTTATCAGGTTTACGAACTCTATGAGTAAACCCTCACTTTTTAGGCGTCGTGCCTGCCATTTGTTTTTCCATGAAGTTGTATTTTTACCCAAAGTATTCCACATGCGCCCTATGATATGTATTATAAAATTAAACCGTAACGTGATCAAAGTAATGGGGTTAAAGACAGTCCTTTACATATGTGATATCGGAGCAAGAGGATTAAGGATTGGTCTCTTACAACTTGGTATCAAAGTAGGAGAATTAAGGATCCGTCCTTGATAGAAGCTCATCCTCCTGGAAGCTAAGGGTACGTATGGTAACGCTCCGGAAAAAGTGTTTTTATTCCCAAAGTGTTCCCAAAGCACTTTGGGAACGAAACGCATATGGTAAAAAAGTGTTCCCAAAGTGTTCGGAGAACACTTTTGAAAAACATAAACACTTTTGGAAAAAAAACAAGAAACAAGAAAAACTTGTTTCGTTTCTGGAACACTTTTTAGAAACATTTTTGGAACATTTTTTTAGAAATAATTGGGAACAATTTTGTTTTTGAACACACTCTCTTCTCTTTTGTTCTTGCACGATGTTGACACCCGATTTTTAATTATTTTATTTTAAAAAATTAATTAAAAATACTAAAATAATTCATAAAATTAAAAAATTAATCTCAGAATCTTTGGCCTAGACTTAGAAACCAATTTTGAACAAAAAATATCTTTTGTAATTTTTGACATTTTTCGGATTTATTTAAATTATAAAAATAGCTGAAAATTAGGGAAAATAGTATTCGTGATCAGAAAAATGTGCAAAAATAGTCCATATTTTTATTTTAATTCCCTTTTCATTTTGGCCTCTTAAATTTTTAAAAATTCAGCTTGGGACCACATGTCTCTTCATTGAACATAATCCTAAATTAGCTAAAAAATTTCATTTTAAATCATTTTACCCAAATTTTTTTACTTTTAGAGTAATGACATGAGACTTTGATGCCCCGCATCTCATTTCAGTTCTCATGTTTGGAAAAATTGCACAATTTGGACTAAAAGGACCTAAATGCACAAATATATTTTCATTTTAGTCCCCTGTTTTCACTCAAAGTGCAATTAATATTTTTCTAGAGGTCCTTATTTAAAGGTTATTTTTTTTTTATAGTTGATCTCGTCCATATTGCAATTTGATAAATCATGCATAAATTACTTATACATATATTGGTCTAATTTGATTTAGTAAATTGAATAACTGAGATTTAATTTAATTTAGTAAGTTAAAAAGATAAAGACATCTTAATTTTAATATATATATATATATATATGTCCCTTTAATTAAATGAAAAAATTAGGAATAATGTTTTTGCAGTTACCAAACGTATTTCTTTATTATTATTATTATTATGAGAACGAAACTTTATGTATTTACCAAACGCGTTTACGTTTTTTTTTTTCGGAAAACAGAATTTTTTTACGATTTACCAAATGCGTTTTTGTTCCAAAAAATCATTGCCGGAACAAAAACAAAAAAAGTGTTTCGTTCCAAAAGTTGTTCCGAGAACGAAACGTTACCATACGCAGCCCTAAGTTGCTTGGCAAAATGGTTTGTTGTAAAGTACAGGGGAATTACCAAAAAAGTCATAAACCCATTGCAATTGTGTCCATATTATCATAAACTTTTTTAATTTAATCAATTAGTCATAAACCTTTTGACTATTTGCAAATATAATCTTTTCGGCTAATTTTAACCGAATATCGCTAAGCGGATGCCAAAGTAGCAACTCGAAAATTTTTATTTTTTTATTTTTTATTCTTTCTATATTCTTTTTATGTTCAACCAAGTCCAATGTTGACCCTTACCACAGCCTTAGAAGAAAAAAATGAAAAAAAGAGAAGGAAAAAAACCATAAAGTTATAAAAAAAATTAGAAATTGCCAATGTTAACTCTAGCTGTATCACATAAGACGGTTGGCTTCTAAATTAGCGATTTTTTGTTAAAATTGACCGGAATGACTATATAGATAAATCGTCAAAAAACTAATGACTAAATTGATCAAATTTAAATATTTATGACTAAATTGGCGTAAGTACAACATGTTTAGAACTTTTTTAGTCATTTCCCTCCAAAAGATAGTAAAGTATGTTTATTTCTTTAAATGTGATTAAATACTGGCCCGAACAAAATAAAAGAAAAATTCTCAAAATGTACAACAAGAATTAAATCAAATGAATACTACTTCATGTTAGTGATCATGTGAATTTTTGTCATTAATATTTTAGGTTTTCCATTTTGCTTTCCGCTTACTTTCGCAAATTTTTTTGTTCTTTATGGGAATCTCGCTCGTCCGATTTCCTTGGAAAAATTATAGGTAGCAAAAAAAGTAATGCAACGATTCCGATCCAAAAAAGTGATTATGGTTCTTAGATGAGTTTTAGAGAATCAAAACGTATTTGGTAAATGCACAAAATTTCTGTTCCTAGAACATAAATGCGTGTGGTAACTACACAAAATTTTTGTTCTCGAAAATAACTTCTCTTCCCAATTTTTGTCATTTAAGTCAAATAATTACGTAGTTACTTTATAAAATTTCATCCTACATTTCAAATTAATTGAAGGTTAATTCATATCGATTCTCTTATATAACATATTACATATTGCATCTAACATTTTTTCGTGCTATTTCGCCTAATTGCCATGTCATAACGAGTCATTTGAAGCTTAAAAAAGGAAAGACTATATTGGGTTAGTGTGAGATTTCAGATTAGATTGGGCCCTCCTAGGCCTATAACAAATAGCAATGAGGAAATATCAATTTTGATCTTAATGTGATATGTGGCATGTGTATGTGTACATGCAAATGAAGTCGCCACCGTCTTTGAAGAGGATAGACCAAAAACCTTATCAAATGGTTGGAAGTAACCGTTTGATTCTACATAACCAGATAAATCTAGAGTCCAGAGACTTGATTACGTTGATATTTCCACCGATACCCTTTTGGCACCGAAGTTAATTTTTTTAAAAATAAATTTTTAATTTATTTGTAAACCTATGAGGTAAGCCAATGCTAAGTGTTCACACATGCTGTTTTTGTCTTTTTTCAAATTTTCTAAAACTAGTACCTAAACCTAGGCAAATCAACAAATGAAATAAAGTGCACAATCAAGGAATCATGGCATTGATAAATAGCATCATAAAATCCTAATGAAGCCCGAAGAGTTTAGAGAAATGTGGTTCCGATTTAATTTCAAAGGTATTATGATTTTCCTAAAAAAGAATAAAGTCTATGAAATCTAGACCCAAATTTATGAAAATGAGGTCAAGCCGACATAATCTAAGCTTCTTTTATTTTTAGAGATTTTCTAAATTTTTTCTTTTTTTTTTTTTTTCGTTTTTTTATTTTTTATTTTATTTTTTTGTTATCTTATATATTTTTCTTTGAAAATAAGATCTCGTTCCATTTTAGGTCAAGGGAAAAGTGATGAGAGTTAAAAGAAAAAAGTGAGAGATATGAGACTTCAAGTGATTCTTTTTTTCGAGCTAGCTTTTTTTTTTTTTAATTCTTGTATTTGCTCCAAAACTATTCTCGGGAACAGAATCAAAATCAAAATAATTTTCGTTACCGAACATGATTCTCATCTTTTTTATTCCGAAAAACAGAATATTGGAGAACCGTAATCGTTGCTATGCGAGGCTCTTAAAATAATCCCCCATTGGTCATTATTTTTATTTAGGAAAAGAGAGGTGGGGGTTCGAATCCCTACCTTCGAAAGAGTGGGTTAGGGATGTGTGAGGAGAGAGCATGATTTCGCAATTTGTTGTACACAGCACATAGCGTATGTCATGTGCCTTATATAGTAAAATAGGATAGAATAGAGCTAGATTAAAAAAAAAAAAAATAATTTAGAATCTAATGGAAGATCCTCAACATAATTATTGCGTATGTAGTGTAGAGTCACGCTCACACACCGTAGCTTCTCTCCAAGAATCTAAGGGAAGATCCTTCGGAATGAGTTCATCGTCATCCTCTTGCGGTGCTGTGGCAAAAGCTGATTAGCTATAAACCGAAGTTTATCTGCGGTGAGGGAGGCCTCTATTAGAGTCATAATCCCCCTCAAATTCGTAGTTGTCTTTTCATGGGCTCGAAGAAGAAGGTGGAGATGTCGTCATTCAGACCCGACCTTCTTCTATCAGATTACGCTGGATTAGGTATCGCCGACGCCGACCAAAAGGACGTCGTTTTCTTCTCTGCTCCTCCTCCGGCTTCTCGAGGGAGTTTCTACGCCTGACGTGAGTCTGTGACACGTCGTTGAGAAAGCAATCCAGCCTAAATTTTGCGGGCCGCAATAGAATAACCCCGACGACTCGAGCTTTATCTGCGAGTCCGTGACGCCACAACGAACAGGTTCTACAGGGAAAGTCTTGTTCCCGCTTCAACACGCCGACCAGACCAGTCTGGCTTTTGAAGCTTTCTGGGGCAGATAGCTAGGCATCCACGGGCGAGCATCTCGTGCATCCAAAGAAATTCTTGATCGAATGAAGCAAATCGGTCGTGGTTCGGTACGGCGATTGGCTGCCGCGAATCGAGAGAACTTAACGTTACTATCTTGATCAGCTTAGAATCTTGACGCCTATGTTTCAGTTTCCGACTGCACCAGACACTTTCTTCATCTGACTTTCAGAGTTCGGGCTCCGAAACTAATGACCTTATGTTTAAAAAGATGAATTAGTTGAGCTCAAGCTCAATCTCATTGCCAATATATGAAATCGGAACTGTATATCGCGCCGTGCCAAACCCTCATCCTTTCGTGAAAGAGAAGGAAGAAAGAAATACATTTTTTTTTCCAGCCAACTTGAAAGAAGAGAATTAAAGAACTCCAGGATGCAGGGTTAGATGATTTTTGGCAAACCACTGTTTATATGATAGTGGAATATTACGATATATACTATATGTATATGACATGATATTACAAACTAGATTGCTAGTTGCATGATACGAGATTCATATAGAGTGGAGATAACATTGGTTGTCTTGTTCACATACATGACCAAATAATAATGACCTTGTCATAATCAACGCTTAAAGTCACAGTTGAAACTAGTAATGATGGCCGACGGCCACCATCCGAGCCGGGCTCAGGAGCTGGTACGCGGCGACCCCATAACCGCACCCGAGCCGCCTCCCCCTGCCGTCGCTGTCCCCCATCCCCGTCGCAGTCCATCTCGGTCAACACCCGGTAGAAAAGGTCGACGTTGCACGGGAGCTCAATGGGGCCCCCGCTGCTGTACCCGAACTCAGACTCGGCCTCCTCGAGCAGCATCTGGAACAAGGGGTGGTTGGCGCATTCCGTCCTCACCACGAACCTCTGCTTCTCGGGGCCCACGTAGACCGAGAAGCAGCCCCCGGGGACGGGGGCACGCCGCTTGACGCCCCTGTGGCAGCGCGGCGCTGCCGGCGGTGGCTCCAGCGGCGTATCGTCCTCCCTGAACGAGCTGGGCCGTGACCCGTCCCAAGACTTGCTCTTCTTGGCTAGGCTCAGGCCGTGCGTCGGCCTTGGCTTGGAGGAGCCCTTGCCGGCTCGGCCGAGGGTCTTGCACCGCTCCCACGTCTTGAAAATCAGACCCCTCTTCGGCTTTCTTCTTTGCTCGTCCATATTTGTTTCAGGCAAAGCGAGAGTTTGATTGGAATTGTGCGCGAGCGTGTGTGAGAGAGAGACAATAATTTTGGACGTTGGACAAAATTAAGAAAGCTCAACCACGTTCGGTTGGTTTCTCGAATTAATTCGCTGCAAAATATGGATGAAATTTTGCCCCTCCTAGCTTCCTAATGTTACTAACCTCTATCATAAACCAAATCGAACATGACCTGGACCCTGGGCCGCATGATGTTGCTCATGTCGCCGAACAGAAACGAAAGCGTGCGCACGCGAGACGCGGGATTCGAACCGTGTGGGTTGGAGAGATGCCGGGGAAGACGAAGGAGCGGAATCGGAGAAGAGAAGAGGAAAGAGTTTAGGAATGGCACTTGGATTTGAGCTTCGCCAGCGCCACCTCGATATATAATGGGATTATATTTCCCACTTGTCAACGCTCCCGGGAAATGAAAGGCGAGAACAACCCACCTCTTCTCTCCAATAAAATAAAATAAAAAGGTAGAAAAAAAAAGCATTTGCGATAAATTAATAAATAAATGCTCTTGAAAAATTATTCAATGGACAGGAAGAGGCTAGTTTCAGGGAAATTAAGGTGGCTGTTGGATGAGGACAACTGGACTTTTACTTTAATTGATTGTTCGGTAAGGTTCGGATGAATTGGGGCTAATGTAGGGAGCAGCTGGGACGGTGTCTTCACAGGGAGTTATACTGCGCATATACGTAGGCCGTATCTCAGCACGGGATTGACCTGGCGGCGTTTCATCCCATCGGCGTGCATTACACATTTGCACGAGGACGTTTGGCTTGCCTTGGCTTTGTCCTCTTCTTTATTTTTATTTTTTTAATAAGAAGGGCCGGCCGGCCTAGTTACTCTCTGCGTGTCGTCATAAGGAAAATTATCGAAAAAGTCCTAAATTCATTGTGCTTGTATTAATTTAGTCATAAGCATTTTCACGTATAGCCAATTGAGTTCATTCAAATAATTTAGGCCGAAAATTGCTAACGTAAATATCAACCGTTCTATCTCGGTGTGATCGACGCCAATGTAGACTTTTTTTTTAATAGTTTTTAATTTTTTTGAGTTTTTTTTAATAAAATTTCTTTTCTTGTTTTTTAAATGGGGGCTGGGATGCCCTTGCCGACTCTGGACCTCGCGGCCCTTGTTGGTTTTAGGTGAAGGCATCTCGACCCTCTATTGATGCGGAAGAGAAACCACACGCGCTCACTTTGGCCAATAAGGGCGTCGCGGTCCTCGCTCAAGCCCCAACCGGCCATAGCGAGGAGTCACGGCCCTCGCCCGGTGCTAGCGAGGGTTGCCGGCCGTCCATCAAAACCAAAAAAGAGTAAAGAAAAACGAAAACGAAAAAATAGTAAAAATTCAAAAAAAATTATTAAAAACTTATAAAAGAAACATCCACATCAACACCGTCACGCAAGATCACGACGCTCACGTTAGGATTTTCAACTTACATTGGATAGATATCAATTACAAAATATGAAAAAGTTTAGAACTAAATTGACATAATTAAAAGATTCAAGACTTAATTGGCACAAATACAGTGAATTTAGGTTTTTTTGATAATTTTTTCCGTTACCGTTAATCTCATATCAATAATGGAATGTGCCGTTCAAATCGTAACTACTTGGTCCGCTAGTAGGTTTACGAGCCCTACATGGAATAATAAACGCTGAAGATATAAATTGGCTACGAGCCCGCTCACAACACGACTCGAGGCCAACTAATCGGAAGCAAGAATTTCGAAAATTTAATGACCACATCGGTTGAGACGCACGACCCGCGCGAGTAATGTGGTTCGGTGAATTAGGCCACCAATTCATAAATAAACAGGATGCTAACTGTACAAGTTTTTGACTAGCTTCTTCCTCCACCGATGGTGGATGTCAAGTCCACTGTCCACCTTTCGAAAACTATAGATTAATCAAAGAAGGTGCTCGAATAATTTAGTAGAACCAAGGGGAAAAAAATAAATGAATGAATAAAATAGAAAATCTCTGGTCTCGGCGGGTTTATGGATGTGGATGCAGACCCGGTCAACGCACTGTATTGAGGGGTGCGTACGAGAATCGAACTCATCAGGGAATAGGATTTGACTGAACCAAATCGAACAGGCCGATTTTGAGCGATTCAAATAAGCAATAATTAGTCTGATTCATGATTTCAAGTGCGGGACCAAACAATAAATCGAACTGGTCCAACCTGAAAATCATAATGGGGAACCGATCACCTTGTTGAATCGGAGTCAGGTATTTTTGGCTTGGCTAATGACCATGTGATGTTCATACATTAAGCATAACATTGGACTTTACTATTAATTTCTGAAGTGGTCAACATACGCAGTGAGGGTCCAGTGGGAATTATTGGCCTCCAAATATATATAGTGAATTTTCTAAAGTCTGAGGGTAATTATGTAGTGGAGTTCATCATTGTTGACTTGGGTATCATCCGATCATATATTATTCAAATTCAATCATATATTGTATCGCCATCTTGGGACAATCCACGGATTATATTTCGAAATGTGGGAAGTGGAAATGGATTGTCAATGACCCGTCGGTTGCTCAATTCCGAAGAAGCGTAAAGAGACCTGCCCTTGAATTCTTATCCCTTCATTGGTTATTTGTACTCATTTCTCACATGTTATCCGAGTCACTTCTAGAATCCCATGCCATTAATCGAGGAAGAATTATGTAGATAACTAAATCAAGTCGATCGCATTTTAAGAATTCATCGGGGGCTCGCGCTAGATCCCGCTAAGAAGAATAAATTCTTATTGGATACTTGTACTGCGATTAATTACGTCATTCCCATCGCCTCGACTAAATCGATCGATATCGCCCCTCCGTTAATCGCAATTGATTGAACCGATAAAGCCATTTATGGGGCCCTCACGCCTCGAAGCAAGAGGTTTTCAAGTTTGAGGATTCTTCAATGAGCTTCAAGCAGGGGCGCACCCGTAAATGAGTATTAAATTGGTTCACAACATATTTAAACTCAATCCACTTTTATAATTCAAACAAAGGCCCTCTCTTCACTCTCTCTCATCCTCGCTCAATCTCACGCTTGCTTGCTCTCCGCTCTCACCTCAATTTGGGTATGAGTTTTCTCGATTTAGTTCATATGGGTTGTGTTTGGTATGTGTTGGGTATGAGTCAAGTAGGATATGTGTCGCTAAATTTATATTGCATAGAAAAGAGTCAATTTGTGTTGGACCATTTTTTACCCGATTAACTCGTTTGATAGGTCTACTTCGATCCGGTTCTAGATCTAGGAGTTTTAATGAATAATTACTCGGCCTTCATTTTCAAAGGTGTTTTTGTATTAGATTTGTGCTTGTTCAACATGTTTATGTTAGGAGTTCTAGCATCTCACACTTGCTAAAGAGCTCGCTCTCACGGGTGTCGATCTCGAGCATGTTCAACATGTTTTTGTTATCTCCATATGATGATGGTGTTAGGGATGTCCAGAGCTGTACCGACAAATGGAGATCCCTACATATACTCATCATTGATGATGACGTGTGATTCGATGATAGATCGGCTATCGCACCTTTTGTTTGTATGCAATCAAAGGTTGTTATCGAAAGACGAACGTGTGCTTACTTCTGACGGCCACTCTCTTATCACGTACCTTGGTATCTGAATTTTTGTTTGTTTTGCACTTTTTGGCTTGCTTTATTGCGATGATTTATAGAATTTCCTATGAAAACATTTATCATTTTGGTAATAAACGAAAGTTTCCTTTGAGGGAAAAAAAAATTCAAAGGTTTTTATCAAGTGGCCACATTTTGACCAGCATTCGAAGAGACAGTAGTGAGTACTGATAATTGTTCTCTATTAGTCACGTAGATTAAACAAAGAACGAGGCCATGCGCGTGCTATCTCGTTGCTTAATTTTTCTAATTAAACAAATGCCAGAATCATTGTGCTGTTTAATTAAATTCTGCAGAGAATGTCCTCGTTCCAATTTTGTGCGCCATTATGCGGGCACGAGTAGAACTCGGTGGCAAATATCATTATCCGCATCTCTATTTCAATTCCCGTCAAACTTCGATCGCTTTAAATAAATTAAAAATCAAAAGAGGATGAAAATTTTCATGCCGAGAAAACGCATTGGTTGGCGAGCCCGATGTGACAAGTGTCAATTCCTTAAGATATATTTTGTCCGACCTCAAGGCATCGAGATAAGAATTACCGGATTAAATAGGGCAAGGCCAGCCCGATTTTTTTAAAAAAAAGAAGATATAAGCAAATTACTTCTTATATTTTTGCATCTTAGAAGATTCGCGTTCTAGATAATTCCGCAGGTTTAGATAATTTACTGCATTTTTAGATTATATTTGCATGTTTAGGCCATATTTACATGTTTAAACTAGCCTACTTGTGATGGGATAGGATTAGGCTTACTTTCATGCATAAGTGATTTTGCAAGATAGTTCAATTAGGCCATCAATTAATTCCGGAAATACAATAAGAAATGTCATCAATGCCGTGTCATATGGTGTGCATAAATTAAATCAAACTATAATTAATTAAAAAACCTAAATATGCAATTCCAAATGTAAGCATAGAAATATATTATCTATTTTACGTATTTTTATTTCGTATTTTGTAATCGTGATGTAATCTTTTATTTTTAGAAACTAGTTCGGGCCATATCGAAGGCCTGGACAGGCCCGAACATAAAAAGGGGAGCCCGAAATCCAAGCCCGAGCCTATTCGGGTCGTGAAATCGTATCGGACCAGGACTTTGGGCTCCCGGCCTTTTTATGCTCACCCCCTACATTCCACCTCTAATAGGAACAGTGATTCCTCCGCCTCATTTCTTAAACAAATTATAAACAAGTAAGACAATTTCGTTATCATGCGATTTGGTAATAAATAATGATTATTAATAATTAAGAACAGTTAATAAATTATGATTGGTACTAAGCGATTACTAATTCTAGGTATATCTAATAGTTAATCATAGAAATACATAGCAATATGAGCTATATATAACAAATCGATGATATGTTTAATATTAACAAAATAATAATTCCAAATTACGTTTAAAGATGTGATTATTACATTATTACATTATAATTAATGACATTTTCTTGTACATATTTAGATGCATTACAATTGACGCAAAGCTCAACCCAAATTAAACTTATTAGGAAATTGGCGTTCAATTCCAACCAAACACCCCCCCCCACAACCTCCAACCGCAAATTTGTCCTAATAATTTAGTCACAAGAAACGCAATTCCACTTCATTCCTAGCAATTCACCAAAATAAAAAAAGAAAATCTCCATAGGCAGATCTTATCGATTATTTCTAATACGAATCGAAGCTTTCAATACATGAACTTACTGTGAATTGCTGTCGGAGTCAGGCGAATCATGGAACAAAATATTGTTGCGTCTTTCACATTTTTTTGGCACCATTTTGACTAAATCTTCAGCCGTTGCAGCAATCTTCCGTGTGAATTAGCAGCACTAAACTGTCCCGATTTCGATCAAACTAACGTCATTTTCTGGCTTTTCTCCGCTGGAAGATGAAAAGACAAACGAGGCTTGAGCTGCGAAACTGACAGGCCAACTCAGGCGAACCTTTGGTGCTAAATACGCGTATAGATAAGCATGCACACGAGCATTTTTTTCAGGAGGCAAATAATGGTGTATAAATCATAGTATACACAAAAATCAAAACCAAGATCACATGAAGATTAGATTTCCCATATGTCGATGCACACTACACTAGGGAGTTTGATCCTGAGCTCGCGGCGGAGAGTACGGAGGGAGATGCGGGATCCAACTCCTCGGGTCAAATGGACTATACGCCATGGGTGGCGGCGGCAGCAGTGGAAGAGGAGGAGAAGGATATAACGGGATTCTTGGGATCCATGTCCGGGGATCGGTTAAGTTAATCCCTGATGGAGGCAGGGGTGGGAGAGGTGGGAACGGGAATGGCAGCGACGGCGGGTTTGGGAACGGGAATGAGGGAAAGGGGAAGGGAAATGGCGGAAGAGGCGGGAATGGTATCGACGGAAAAGGCGGCAGCGGAGGGATCGGGATAGGAGGAAACGGCGGCAATTGAGGGATCGGCGGCCATGGAAAGCCGTACGGTGGGAAGTAAGGCAAGAAGAACTTGGAGGAATTGAATTCATCTTGCGGTAATCCCTCTCTCTTGTTACCGCATAAGGTAACGTTGCGCTCCCGGGGACGGTAGCTCAGCGCGCTCATGCTGTATATGCACAGGTTGTCTTGCTTCGACTTGACCGTCACCTCGTCCACCGTGGCTCGCAACCCGGGCACGTCACACGAAGAGGACGAGCTCCCGATCAAGCTCGCTCGGCACATGGACGCTATCTCTTGGCCATCCACGCAGTCGACCCCGTCCACCGAGGGCACGTCCAGCCTGTACGTCCCGTACCGACCGGTCGTGCGGTTCACCGAGAAGTTGATCTGCTCGGCGGTCTCCGGCGCGCTCGCCTTGAACTTGCATTGGATGTTCACATCAGCACCTGTACCAAGAAGACACGCCGACAATTCATAACTCCAGAGACTAACAAGTAACAACCACTTTAGGCCAAGAAGTGAACTTTTTTGTGAGAGTACCTGGCAAGAAGTAGCTGTACTTGGAGAAGCTGTTGGTGAGACACGTGTCGCAGTACACGGCCCCGACCACGGTGATGCGAGAGGTCGGCGACGGCGACGGCGCGGCTTGCGCCGGGCGGGCTAGGATGCGAAGTGGGTGAGCGAAGGAACATGCGAGAAGGACGAGGGTGCAAATCATTGACTCCATTGGAGAGGAGGGAGGAAAGCTTTGTGGGAATTGACTGAGAGAGAAAGAGAAGGTTCTATGGAAATGGCTTGTTGTTATGAGGGGGGTCTTTATCTTTTTGGCGCTTTGGTTTGTGAATGCCATGGCATCTAGTAAAAAAGAAAAAAAAGGGGAACTTGTTAGGTAGCTGGAAGAGAAAACTATTGTTCCTCAGAGCAGTGAACAGCCCCGTGACTTATTGGTGTGAGGATGAGGACCAACTGTAACCAGACATGTCTCAAAAAACAACCCTTAATTTTATTCACTACAAACAAAGACATGTGAAAGCCACTTTTGGCTGATTAAAGAGGGACAGGAGTGAAGATGAATCGGGAGGAGTTGGAATGATTACAGGAACAGAGAGGGTCCTGCGCGGGAACTTTCCTGATGCAATGCTTGTCAATATTGCAGGATTCGAGACTGATCGTGCTGTTCTTGAGACTTCCTTTTTTTTTTTTTTTTTTGGTAGCTTATGAAACCCTATTGAAATTCATAATGAGAATGTTAATCGTACTGTTCGTTAGCATTTATCTATATTTATTGAAATTTGTAAAATAACGTGGGAATGATTTATGGTTGGAAGTTTGCTTTTTTCCAAGGAGGAGATGTCACAGGTTGTGTGGGATTACAACTTGCTTTTCTGGTGGAGGTTGGGAATTGGCAGTGGTACACAAAGTTGTGATCTGGTGGCAAGCGAGAGTGGAATTTTCAATTTCTTTTTTGGTCGAAGGTGGATATTGAATGATGTCGTCTTTTTCATTCTAAAGAGCTCAATTACTGAAGTCACGTGGCTTTGTGAAAACTCTTTATGTCAAGAGTTTCAATCCCAGAACGTGTGTCCTGCTCTTTTTATTTTTATTTTTTATAATCGAGTTTTCTCACGTGCGATGTATTATTCATCCGGATATATCAATGTCACCTGGATAAGTCCCCAAAACGTAGTCGTTGGGAGTTGAATTTGGGGCCCCATCGCTTAACCGTTTAAGGCCCAAGCTCGACAAACTCGTCTAACGCCCCATTGACTATGTCTAGCTCTTTTGTCTTGGCAAATCAAAAGACCGTCCATAATCCAAATTAAGTAAAAAATGTAAGCCGCTGTAAATCTTATTACGGCAATCCCAAGATCTACATAATTAGAGTCTAGAAACACGGTAATGATTTAAAGGAATTTGTACACCGAATTTAGATTCCATCGTTCTTGATGCGAAATTACGACAATCCAAACCTCAAGATTTTCTCTTCTATGATTTTGTGTATCCTTGGCTTAATGAGATAACCTCTCAACGACGCCAATCCATATGCGTAATTTACGTAATGATGCTATGACTTTGTTAGGGTTAGAGGAGGAACTGGAGCGCTACATATGAAGTTTCCAACCAAGGTTTCATCATAAGCCGGGCTCAACTCAGCCCACACAATGCCGACTCATATTAAACCGGTTAAGAATTCTTATATATTACCTTATTAGACACCCCATAAATAGTAAATTAATCCCGTAAAACAAGTAGATTACAAACAATTAATATAAGCATATATTATGAAAGTTCTAATATTCTCCTACTTGGGCGAGTATTAATTTGAAACCGTACTATAAGTGCGCATCTCTATGCTGATCTAGATATTATTCTTAAGAGTCAATTTGATCTCTTAAAGTCTCAATACTGAATCATAGTAGTAATCGCATCGCAGACACAAAGCCATTCATGATCACAAGTGCTCTTAACTCTATCGACTCGGATTCAATATGATAGTGTTGTAAATAGATAACACATCACATGATAAGTTCGTCGAATGACGAAGCTTACTATGTTGAATCTTCGTTTCGTCAGGCAACATCGGGTCACGATCTCCCCAATTGGATTTAGTTTATTGCCTAGGATTACGGTTTTCTTCTATATCGCTAGGTGCGAGCTGCGTTTTTGTTGTTGTTGGTGAATTGTAATTTTCGTTCAATTAATTCAATTCGTACTCAGAATCTTTGCTTCCTTCGTCGTTAATCAGCTGATTTCACGTGGTTTCATTGAAGTTTTTTGTTCTAGTTTTGACCGAACAGCGAAATGTTTGAAGTTGTCGACGCTTGTTATTCCTTGAAACGCTCAATGGTCACAATGTCTATGAGGATTGGGAAGTCTTATCTGGTCGATTATATGGGACTTAAATTGCGTTCGGGTGATGGGTGCACTGACATTGTTGATGGAACTGTTTGGTTTTTCAGGGGGCGGAGTTGAATTTGATTAGAGAATGGGCATTGTGTCAAGGTGGGTCGTACCCATCTACGATAACCTCTATTTCATGTATCCTTCGATATGCGCAAGATCTAGATAGCCGGTCAAACGGTACAAGAAGTTGCTCACTAACATCTTTCCCAAAAGTCAGGTGATTTTTCATTTGGGACTCGTGTGAAAGTTGGTGATTTTTTTTTTAGACAAAATAAAGTTCGGGCTAAATGCGAGACTATACTAAAAGTTGGTGCCTTCTTATGAAATTGGGCCCTATTTTTAGCTCTAGTTTAAACAGTTTTTTCTTGCAAAAAGGCGGTACTTTGCATACTCTAGTTTCTGAACACTTTTTCCCTGATATGAAATTGTCGCATATGATCATATTTAATAATAAAAAATGTACAAATATATTAATAATGAAATATACACATAAAATACAGTAGATATTTGTTAAAATGGAACTAATTACATCATATATATAAATATTTGGATTAGGTAAAAGAAAAAAAATCAGATCAAAATTACTTATATTGTTCATATAAAAGGAATATAACAAAGATATTATAATTAAATTTCATAATATCGTTAGAGCGAAAGAAATAATTTCTTAAGTTATGTGCATTGTTCAAGTCTTCTAATGGTATGATGTTTTTCCTTACATATATGCATCGAATGCTAATTCTAGATTTAGTGCAAAACTCACCATGAATAATTTAATTAAGGATTTGCAATCAAACTTGATATTTTGATTCTCCATGCATGCGTTGTTTTTACAAACCCTCACATTAAAATTATGGAAAATTTCAAATAAAGGCCTCAGCTGCTTTTGTTTTCTTAAACAAGGATATGAAATAAACATTGTTTTAAATAAAGGGCCTAAGGTGCCCTTATTTTCTTAAAGAATAGTCCAAAGTGAACCTTATTTTAAATAAAGGCTAAGTGATCATGGAATCTAAAAAAAAGGACCCGGTCTCAAGGGTATTTTCATTATTTCCCCTTATTTGATATTTTTCTTTTTATTCATCTTTTATTTTTTATTTAAAAAAATTAAAAAAGAAAAAAACACACATAACCCTCTCCCTCCCCTCTCTTCCCACTGTCAAGGGAATGGGGGCGAAGGTTGGTGGGGTAGCTGACACCTTGACGAGGGCTAGTAGGCCCTCTCCAAGATCTGGGCAAGTGTTGCTAGCCCCCGCCGACCTTCGCCTCTAGTCGGCGGGGTCGTCGGCCCTCGCCGAGACTCCGGCCTTCGCCGACCACCCACTAGTAGTGGGCGGCGGCCACCTCCCGCATGCGTGTATTTTTTTAACTTAAAAAAAATAAAAATGGAAAAATGGCGAAAATGCCATTTGTGCCATACCCTTGTTTGAGACTCCATGGCCACTTTAAGCCCTTTAATTAAAACATGTTATGCCATTTCAGGCATTTATTTGAAACAAGGTTCCTTTTTAGATTTTATTTGAAAAAATGAGAGCATTTAGGGCCTTTTTTTGAAATTTTCCATTAAAATTATTGTAGGAGCATAATTTCTTTTATTTAATTTAGAGAGTAGAAATAAAAGGCTTATAATTTATGAGAATTCTTGGATCTGTTCTGAAAAATGAAAAAAAAATCATCAGGAACAAAATACACCATCCCTAAAATTTACCAATTTCTTTAAAACGGTAGTTTATAATCCCAAGAAACGAATTCTCGACTTATAATTTGTCATAATTTCACGTGATTCTTTCATACAATATATTCGCTATAATTACATTTAAAGGTTTTATCGTTTTTTTTTCCTTACTGGAAAGGTTGTATAGTTTTTTTTTTTGTCGAGAAAAAGTTTTTATAGTTAACGAAGCAGAGTTACTCTATTTTTTTCATATAATTTTTTAGAACTCTTTCATAAAAAAATTCGTTATCCATCGACCGAGCCTTCCGTCAAGCCGGGGAAGCGAGCTCCGTCTATGTTCATCTTAAAGGCTGGATTTTTAAGGGGCTTCCAGGTGTTTGAGGATGTTCCTTCTGTTGATTCCGAGTTGCATGCTGAGAAGTTCCATTTTCGAAAGCAATGAAGGGTAATGAACGAAGAAGAACCAGCCCAACCAAATCAAATCAGTTCGAAACTTGCCGCCAACGCTCGCCGCCGAACGCGCCGACTCGCCTCGGCTACATTTTCTAGATTGCAGAAGCTCGCCCTCTTTATTCGACATTGGTTCGAGGGCAAGCAGAAGAGATGGGTGATTCTGATGATGCCAAGAAGGTTCGTAATATATGCATACTCGCTCATGTTGATCACGGCAAGACCACCCTCGCCGACCATTTGATCGCGTCCTGTGGCGGCGGATTGCTCCACCCGAAACTCGCAGGTAAGCTTTGTTCATGGATTATTTAGACGAGGAACAGAGGCATGCAATTACGATGAAGAGCTCTTCAATTGCTCTCAGCTACAAGGGCTATTCGATTAATCTCATAGATTCCCCTGGTCACATGGGCTTCTATAGCGAGGTGTCCACCGCCGCTCGATTGAGCGATGGGGCGTTAATGTTGGTGGATGCGGTAGAGGGCGTCCATATTCAAACCCATGCCGATGTTGCGCCAAGCTTGGATCGAAAACCTCACTCCTTGCTTGGTGCTCAACAAAATTGATAGGTTGCTTTGTGAGCTGAAGTTGAGCCCCGTGGAGGCTTATAACAGGTTGTTGAGGATAGTCCACAAGGTTAATGGGATCGTGAGCGCTTATAAGTCGGAGAAGTACTTGTCAGATGTGGACTCGATGCTCGCGGGTTCTGCGGGCGGTGAGGTCGATGAAGAAAATATGCAGTTGATTGATGATGACGAGGAAGATACCTTTCTACCCGCAGAAAAGGAATGTGGCATTTGTGTGTGCATTAGACGGGTGGGGATTTAGTGTTAACGAGTTTGCTGAGTTTTATGCTTCAAAGCTCGGAGCCAGTGCAGCTGCACTGCAGAAAGCACTTTGGGGTCCAAGGTCCTACAACAACAAAACGAAGATGATAGTGAGCAAGAAGGCACTAGGTGGAGGAAGCAATAAGGCTAAACCCATGTTTGTCCATTTTGTGCTGGAGCCACTTTGGAAGGTTTACCAGGCAGCTCTAGAACCTAATGGGGAGAAAGAGATGCTTGAGAAGCCCATCAAATCGTTTAATTTATCCATACCACCTTGGGAGCTCCAGAATAAGGATCTGAAAGTAATGCTGCAAGCTCTAATGAGCCGCTGGCTTCCACTTTCTGATGCAATTTTATCCATGGTTGTTAGGTGTATGCTGGATACTATTGCCACGCAATCATTTCGCATCTCACGATTGCTTCCAAAGAGAGAAGTTTTAGATAGAGTTGACTCAGACGTTCTTGCTGAGGCAGAGATTGTTAGAAGATCTGTTGAGAATTGTCATGGTAGTCCCGGCGCACCATGTGTTGCTTTTGTATCCAAGATGTTTGCTATCCCGGTGAAAATGCTACCTCAAAGAGGTCCACAAGGGGAGGTGTTGAACAATTCAAATGATTAAGGTCCAGGTGGAGAATTAGATGAGTACTTTCTTGCGTTTGGTAGGATTTTTAGCGGGGTGTTTTCTTCGGGGCTGAGAGTTTTTGTGCTTTCAGCTTTATATGATCCCCTCAAGGGAGAATCGATGCAAAAGCATTTGCAGGTAGCTCACTTGCATTCCTTGTACTTGATGGGGTCAAGGCTTAAAACCTGTTTCTTCTGCAGAGGCAGGGAATATTGTAGCCATTCGTGGTCTTGGTCAGCATATATTGAAAAGTGCGACCCTTTCATCCAGTATGAATTGTTGGCCTTTCTCAAGCACGGTTTTCCAAGTTGCTCCAACCCTCCGAGTGGCAATTGAGCCATCTGACCCAGCGGATATGAGTGCCCTTATGAGAGGATTGAGGCTTCTGAACCGAGCAGAGCCCATTTGTGGAAGTCAGTGTTTCTGGTAGCAGAGTGGAAGTATGTGCTTTCTGCTGCAGGAGAGGTTCATCTAGAGAGGTGCATAAAGGATTTGAAGGAGAGGTTCGCTAAGGTAAGATTAGAAGTCTCACCACCCCTCCTTTCCTATAAAGAGACTATTTGGGGGTGATCTATCCAATCCACTAGAAAACCTGAAATCGCTATCCAAGGGCTCAGAGTATGTTGAGGAGACTATGCCAAATGGAAGGCGTGATATCTCAGTGCAAGTCATGAAACTGCCACCTGCACTAACTAAGGTGCTTGACAAGAGTGCTGACCTCCTCGGGGATGTTATAGGTGGTAAGCAAGGACCGAGCAGTAAAACAGTGGAAACACAGCAATCAGGAACGAAAGGAAGAGGAGAATCCAACTGAAGCACTTAAGAACGTATACTAGATGCGATAGATAGTGAGATCAGCTCAGCGGCTGAGAATGACAAGGATCGTGCTGATGCATGTAGAGCAAAGTGGCTCAAGTTCCTCAGGAGGATTTGGTCACTTGGGCCTAGGCATGTTGGTCTGAAAAACTCTTAACTCCAGACTCCAAGAAAATGATTTCTGACGAAGCTGTTCTCATTCGAGGGTCGGCCTATGTATCTGAGAGATTAGGCTTTCTGGATACTGCTGATTGTGATGATATAGCTGCACAGGAATTTGTAGAATCCAATCAAGAATTGTACAATGAAGCAAAGAGTCTTGAGAGTGGCATTATCACTGTATGCTGTTTTGGGTAGGAGAAGGGCTCATGTTCTGAAGGAGGAAATGCAGGAAGGGATGGACAGGTGGAGCCGCCAGTGCTCTGCTTGTACCTAGTCACTGGGAAGCGCTTCCTGAGGATCCTTTCTTTGTGCCCAAAACTGAAGAGGAAATTGACGAGTTTGGAGATGGCTCTAGCGTACTTCCGAATACAGCGAGAAAGCTCATCGATGCTGTGAGGCGGCGGAAAGGCCTTCCAGTGGAGGAAAAGGTTGTTCAGCATGCAGCGAAGCAGAGGACCCTGGCTCGAAAAGTGTAGACATCCTCAAACAAACATGTGATATCAGCTGATGGAAATATATATGGATATTTGAGGCTCCACATTTCACCACCGATTGAGTTGGAAATGCTGAATATATGTAATTGAATCTGAATTTTAGCTTAATTAATTGGTCTTTTCTTTCCTTGTTTCTCCAATTAAAGTCGATAATTTACCTTCAAAAAGTGGGGCGATTAGGAAATCTTTTTCATGCTACAAAAACGGAGCCAGGTCGACCATTTTCTGTCCCCTCTTAGGCGGTTCCCCAGCCAAATCTCAAGTGACGACCCTCTCTCTCATATAAGAATGCGGTATGTCCTACGTGGTGCTGAGGAGCTTACGCACAGAAACACAGATCTGATACGTTCTATTAGTTCATTATCTGATTTACGATGTTGGGGTTCGACTAGTGACATTTGTCAAATCGAAAAAGTTTTTTTTCTTTGAGTCGGGTGTTCTATCATATAAATTACCCGTCGGTTAGATTTAAAAACCATTGATTGAATCATATTGTTAAGTGAATTGTAAAAAGGCCGAAGTAACTATTGACAATAGTGTCAATTTTACGCATTGAATGATCTGTTTGGTCGAGTAGTGATATCCGACAACGCTTCCTGTTACACGACTGGGATTTAGTGAATTTAGACAATAGAAGGATTGAACCCATCGAGCGACTACAGAGTAAGGTTGACACGATCCTGCAGAAAGTAATTGGAGTCATTTGGTTCGAGGGAGTGGCCATGCTTCAATGTCAGGCAAACGATTTCTTCTTTTTTGGGCTGGTACATAGAAGTGGAATGCTTGCAAATTCAATGGTTTCTTTTCTGCGCATGTAGATTATGCTTTCCTTAGTGATTCCAAATGGCATTTATGTCAGCAGATTAACAAACAAGTTGCTTGAAGAAGGTTGCATTGGCACTATCATTTCATGGGACAGAGCAGATTGGGCAGATCATGTTATAATACCTATTCAGCATAAGGTATTTCTTTCTGAGAGTTTAAAAGAGACAGTGGGCATTTTTCTACATTTTAGAAGTGTACAAAGTCGGTTTCTCTTATTCAATCTCTTGGTTTAGACAAGCACAAAGCAAAAGAGTTTCATATTTTCAAGAGCTTCTTGAGATATCAGCTCCTGAGGTATTCATGCGAAGGCAACCCCAATATGGATTGCTTGTTTGATTATATAGCAAAGGGAATGGCAGATTGCCTCAATCAACTACAATTGGCATCTATTCTATTGACCTTTTGGGGGTTAGGATGTTGTGTCAAATTGGACAATCAGCATCATTTTGACTTATGCTGCTCTAAAGGGTTGTGCTGCAATACTCAAATTCCTGCAAAAAGTGAATCAAAGCTAGCTGCATTCTTGTTTTTGTATGCTAGCAGACCTGGAATTCCCAAGTTATTGGAAACCACCTAAAGATCGCACCTTTAAGGTGAATATCAATGGGACTACTAAAGCAATGGAAGCGTCGAGAAATCTGCTGTTATTCACCTGTAGGAGTTTTTCTAACTCAAAATGCATCAGATCATCAGTCCAAGTAAAAAGCCGACGATGCACCCACACCGATTTTGCGCATCCGGTGGGCACATTTATGTCAAACTTTCTATCCTAGAACGTATGTCCTGCTTTTGTGTCTTAGCAAACCGAGAGATTGTCCACAATCCAAATTAAGTACAACAATGATAAATTAGAACAACACTAAATTTTCCTAAACACCTTGGAAGGAATCACGAATGGCAATGGCAACACCATAAGAGATGCATCCGTTGCTGGCTTTTCATGAATTTTCCTAAACACTTGTGACTTTTTATTTGATGCTAAAATCAACATATGGTCTATATAGTGGTTGGCTTTCTTCTAAGTTGTCTGTGGCATCTCCAACAAGAGATCCCTTATTTTGATTTTTTTTTACTATTTCATTTTAGCGTTGCTTATATTGGAACTTGAATTGCTTTTGTTAGAATGGGAGACTAGGAGGGACTACCCTCTAGTTACTTCTGTCTCTCTATTTAAGCACGCCATTGCTGGCAACAGGGTTGATCTGTTGGAATTTTATTGTTTAAAAGGAAAAATTTTATTTAACTAAGTAGTTTGAAGAACTGTTCTGGCAAAGTAGATATTGCTTATTCCCATCAATTTTATGTGTTTGCACCTTCTTTTCGTTTTCATGCTTTTTACATGTATCACTTTGCCTCAGTATGCTAATGGTAATCATACGTGTCCTCATGGAGTAACTATCCTAATAGTTTTTTGGTTGTGAATATCAGCTGTAACATTTGGTTGGTGGTGTATATAGCAACGATAATAACTTACAACTGAAGACGGACTTTCAATTTAGAAAATTACTTTCTTGTTTGGTTGAGAGGCTTACGCAATAAGAACCAACATTTTATGCAAAGTGTAGTTTTCATTTTATATGTAAATTATAATATTTTACTCTACTTCATCAGAACGCGGCCGTCCAATTGAAGAAGCTATACCATCTGGAGCCGTTCCGCGGTTTGTTGAGTTTCTAACGAGGGACTCCCTTGACTTCAAGTATTGTGAGATGCTCTGACACTTGTGGGCATTCTTTCAACTTTGGTGCTAACGCTTCTATCTTTTCACAAATTTTAGTTTGAAGCAGCGTGGGCTCTTATTAACATTGCTTCTGGGACATCTGAGAACACTAAAGCCGTGGTTGATAATGGAGCCATCCCACCGTCCCTATATTTGTGTATAGTGTGGATGATTTATACTCTATTATATATATTTATTTACCACCTGATCGCATAGAGGGTTTTAGAGAGACTCTAGAGGAATGCTTTTGTTATCTTTCTTGTGGATGGATCAAATGAAGAGAAGGACACCTCTTTATATAATAGAGGGTCTTGAATTATAACCGTTGATCTCTATTCTATCCGATGGCTAAGATTGCATCTTCCATCGATCTAATCACCAACGATAAATAAGAAGGTTCCAGAACACCGATAATTATTGTCTTGCCCGCCTTCAGGGAATATTCTAGAAGATAGTAGAAAACCTAGGCAACCCATAGAGGAACAAGATATAGTAAGTCTTGCGGTTCTTCTCGGCCACATGATCGACCGATCTAGCTAGAAAAAACCTTGGCCCATCACACTTGGACTGTTTTGTCAAGTGTGTGATCGAATTATCAATTGACTCCATGCATCTTCGCTTCTGGTACAGGCTGTGTGGGCACCAAGAAATGTCGCCGGTGATTCCCCCGAACGCCGCGATCTCGTTCTTGAACGTGTAGCTTTGCATCCTTTATTGGCACAGTTGAATGAGCATGCTAAGCTGACTATGCTGAGAAATGCTACGTGGACTCTCGAGAACTTTCCTAGGGGAATGCCACAACCTCCGTTCGATGACGCTGGTGGTTCATGCCTGTTGCTCATTGTTCAAAGACCGTACTAAATGATTTGATAAATTGATAGGGATACATTCAACCTCTCTACTGATAAAAGTACGTTTATAGTCTTTCACCTAATAGTCTAAGACCATGACAGCGACGACAGTTTTTTGCATTGACATCCAATATGGTCCTGTTCACTGACAGGTTCGTATCACGGTCCGGCAAAATCCTCGACCGAGGACGGACCTTGACACCAACGACCAACCATGCGATGATACATTCAACAAACAAATCCATGGTCGGCCAAGAGGATCAATAGGATCAATCCGACTCAACCAGCTGAACGACGTACAAACGATGCTGAGTTGACGGATGATCGACCGGCTGATCAACCTGCGGATGATACAAAGCTGATGGGCCCTCGATGCAAACTTGATGGGCATTCGATCCAAGATGGCCAGGCGGTCGATGCAAGAACGATACAAGATGGCCTGCTTGAACGATCCACGGGCGATGCCCAAACGACCACTGAACGGTGCTTGAATGACCCCGCGCATGATGCACGAACCATGCGACTCGAACGAGCAACCGATGCACGCACCATGCAGCATCAATCCAGCAGGTCGAGCGAGCGGCTGAGCTGGTAGCCAGCGTGGCAGTGACGTGGCCAGACTCCAGGCTGGGATTCCAGACGGGAAATCTGCTGGTGGGAGCTGGTGAAGAGTTGGTAGTTCTTGGGACTTCAAACAAATCAAAGAGTCAATCAAATATCCATAGTCACGTTGTCATTTAGTGACCAACACTCCTTTGTATTTGTCTATATGTATTTTGGGCGTGTGCTGTTGTAAATACACACTTGAACGTTTGAATTCAAGAACAACCTTCTGCACTTCCATCTCATTCACTTGCTGCCCTCTCTCACTCTCGTTTCCTCCTTGTTCATCCGCGTACGAGTGATTTGTGAGCGAGTGAATTGATCCGGGCCAAGGCTTGATTTGGGCGAAACACGCATTTGTGACGCCCGAGTCGCCGCACGGTCATGAGCAAAACACCGCACCGTGACAAGTGGCACGCACTTCCATCTCTTGGACGTCTCATCGATTCGGATAATGAAAAGGTCTTGACTCGTGCATGTTGGGCACTATCATATCTTTCTGATGGAACAAATCACAAAATTCGAGCTGCAATAGAAGCTGGCGTTTGCTCTACGCTTATTCAACTGCTTCAGAGATTTCTTTCTTTTTTCCTAAACTGTTTTGTGGATTGGGTTGTTGTCTCTTCATTGTTGGGGTTTGGATCCTTTCTCCCTTTTTATATGTGATGGTTAATGTAAGGTTAATTTTGTCAGGCATCCATCTCCGTCAGTGCTGATTCCCGCCCTTTGCACTGTTGGAAATATCGTCACTGGGGATGGTTATCAAACTCAGGTATTTGAAGAAGTTATGTAGCTGCAACGTCCTCACAGGAAGGTATGTTCGGAAACACACTCAGGTCGTCGTAATTTTTCCATTGATTTAGTGCATCATCGACCACCAAGTACTTCCACGCCTTCTTAGGCTGTTGACTGGAAATTACATGGGAAGCATCAAGAAGGAAGCGTGTTGGACCATCCCAAGCCTCGCTGCTGGATACAAGGAGCAGATTCAGGTTAAGACATTTCCACTCGTCCATCTGCTTCTAAATGCCGAATTCGTCGTCAAAAAGGAAGCTGCACGGGAAATCTCCAATGCTGCATCCGGCGGTTCTCATGATCGGACAAAGTACTGAGTTATCTTTGTATAAGTGTCTCTTTTCGTATTTGAGGGGTGCTATTTCATAGCTTTTGGTTTCACTATACAATATGCAGGTTCCTTGTTAGGGAAGGGGGTAATCAAGCCTGATTTAACGATTGTGGCCGTGTGTTTAGAAGGTCTTGAGGACAATATTGCTGGTTGAGGAGACTGAGAAAAACATAACAGGCACTGGTGCGAATCTTTATGTTGGTATGATTGAGGTTGCCGGTGGTTTAGAGAACTTGCAGAGCCACGGCAATGATGAGATATCTGAGAAAGCAATGCACCTTCTTCAAACACTGTTAGAGTAATTGAGGAGCTCCAAAATTCGTGGACTTTTTTTTTTATTTTATTTTATTTCTATTGTAGGGATTTTCCTTGAAGAGAAAGAGAGGGATAGAGGGTGAACATGTACTATGAAAGTGCACGGCTGAGTGCGAAATGTAACGTGACCGCATTCCTTCAAGCAGTTTTGTCGCACTCCTCCTTTCGCCCCTGGTGTTAGTGGTCTTGCTCATTATGAACGCAAGTAATGCTTCACCCGGTCGCGAGAGTAGGGAAATACCATTAATTATGAAAATCGAAAGGACCGATGGATCCGTTTGTTTCACAAAAAATGACCCGCTTTTGAAAAACCGAGAAGTCAATTTTCAGGAAAAAGACCACATTTTTTTGTGTTTGGTTGAAATATGAAAAAAACTCGAAAAATATTTTTTGCCATTTGGCGTGGAAAATTAGACTTGATTTTCCTTCATGCACACCATTTAATAATTATTTTTTTTTGTTTTTATATTTTCATTTTTTTATTTTTTAAATCATCATTTTAAAATATTTTAATTACTTATATTTTTCTTTCTATCTTTTTCTCTTTTCTCTTTTTTTTTTCCTATGATTGTTTTGCTCGGACCACCGGCCACAACGATGGCCAACGAACGAATGGCCGCAAGCGACGCCTGGCTTTGTGCAAACGGCGCAACGTTCCCCTGGCCTCATGCGAGGCCGCCAACGCTGGCCGGCCAGGCCGATCTGGCGATGCTTGGCCTCGCGCGATGTTGGTGACGTCTAACCTGGGCCTTGATCGAGGTCGGCCGCCAGCGTTGGCCTTGGCTAGTGCCCAGCCTAAGGAGAAGAAGGGTTAAGGAAAAAAAAGAAGAGAAAAAGAAGAAAAAAATTAAAGAAAGTAATTAAAAATAATTCCTATTCTTTTTTTTTGTTCTAAAAATAAGATAATAATAAAAATAATTAAATATTTTTATTCGAAAGATAAATAAATAAAATTTTGAATTTTGAAAAAATAAATAGAAAATGAAAATAAAGTAACAAAATAATTAAGAAGGAGGAAGATATGAAAGAGTAGAGGAAAGGAAGATGAGGAAAATGTTTTCCTCATCTTCCTATTCTTTAAATGTTTTCACTTTTAAAGGAGTTTTTTTCCATACAGAAGAAAATATTTTTGAGAATAGCTTATTTTCCGTCCCCTAAAAGCCAAAAAATTCAAAAAGTATTTTTATAAGATTTATTTTTCGCGAAATAAACGGAGCCGACGTGTCAATTTGTTATCCTTACAAGTCCTGGTCGACAAAGTTATCATGTGCATTGTCGTGCTCATTTCACAACTGTAAAAGCCCCACAATATACTTTTTTTATTAACGCAAAAGGGACGACGTGATAATATGTCTGTCAACGGCTTAAATGCAACCTTCCTTTATTTAGGTCTTCCCAAACGGCAGTCTCCAAATGATTTAACAGGAAAACCTGATTTTCTTTCCCTTGTTATTTCGCTTGATCTATATCGTTTGATTGATGGAGATTATTTTTAACAAGAGGTGGCCCGCGGTTTCCACGACCATACTTTGATTTACGTATGTTTTTACTCGTGTTTATTTGCCTTTGTTGTTGTTGTTGTTTGTGTCGGTAATTTTTTATGTGCTGGTCATTTGAGGTCTTTAACCATTGATTACGAAGAGGTACCAAGCAAAAGAATTTGTCAAGTCATACGCGAATTATCGTATGAAAGGTTAAACTTACAACATAGTCGAGTAGAAGCACGATAATCTGACCAAAAACATGAATCGCCGTCGAATGGTTTTGATTTTTCTCATAAAAGCACGATCGCACCTTATGTAGGTAATTCCCACGTCAAGAAACGCATCGCTGACCTCACTTAGTAGGCGGACGCAGCTCAAATCTCGAATGATTAGCCAAATTGGAATCATTTAGAATCATCAAAGACGCCCTAATTCAGGCTAGATTGTCACCCAGATTCGCTTCTTTTTCTGAAAAGCACTGAATTATAAGCAAACGGTCCTAAGTAAGACTTAAAACTGCTTCGTCTAAACTCTAGGACGTAAAACTTCGGGGATATTTCTAAACATTCATGGAAGAAAAATATTTGAGTTGGTAATTAGAGGTTCAAGGCGTGCGGGCATAAGCAAGTTAAAATAAGAAACGCATTTGTGGAACCCGCCGTCCTTGTATATCAAGCGGACAGGCCGCAGAGGCCCTTGTAGGAGAGAAATCTCCCTTCTCTGGTGAGGTAAACCTTTTAACATTCACCAAGGATCAAGAGGAGCGCCCATTAAAGGTTAAAAGAGGTAAGAAGGTTGCATTGGCACTATCATTTCATGGACAGAGCAGATTGTTGGGCAGACCATGTTATAATCCCTATTCAACGCATATGGTGCTTCTTTCTGAGAGTTTGAACGACAGTGGGCATTTTTCTACTTTTAGAAGTGTGCAAAGTCGGTTTCTCTTAATTCAATCACTTGATTTTATACAGGCACAGAGCAAAAGAGTTTCGGATGCCCAAGAGCTTCTTGAGATGTCATCTCCCGAGGTCTTCATGCGAAGGCAACCCTAATAAGGATTGCTTGTTTGATTATACAGCAAAGGGAATGGCAGATTGCCTCAGTCAACTGCAAATTGGCATATGTTCTGTTGACCTTTTGGGGTTAGGATGTTGTGTCAATTTGGACAATCATTGTCATTTTAACTCCTGCTGCTCTAAAGAGTTGTGCTGCAATGCTTAAAAAATTTCTGCAAACAAGTGAATCGAAGCTTGATGCATTCTTGTTTCTGTTTGCTAGCGGACCTGGAATGGACAAAGATGAATTCCCGAAACCACCTAAAAATCGAACCTTTAAGGTGAATATCAATGGGACTTCTATACGTGGAGCAACGGAAACGTCGAGAAATTTGTGATTGATTCAACTGCAGGAGTTTTTTTAACTCAAAATGCATCACATCATCAATCCAGGAAAAGAGCCGACGATGTAACCATGTCAATTTTGCGCCTCCGGTGAGCACATTTATGTTAAAAGTTTCTATCCTAGGATGTATGTCCTGCTTTTGTGTCTCCTTTTTAGCGAACGGGCCATGTTTTCTTCTAACCACGGCTCGAATATAGGTTGCAAGGACATCGTTCACATTTGATTTTGGCTAAACACGTGTGCGGATGATGTT
This sequence comes from Rhodamnia rubescens, assembly GCA_021437795.1. NCBI lineage: Eukaryota > Viridiplantae > Streptophyta > Magnoliopsida > Myrtales > Myrtaceae > Rhodamnia > Rhodamnia rubescens. Next base: position 420,645 of record JAILYA010000063.1, on the reverse strand, counting down.
CATGACTTATAACCCATCAATTGAAAGTAGGGTCCGTACTTTATATTTGTGTATTGTGGGCAAAACCAACTTCCTTGGGCCTTCTTCTAGGTGGGCCCACTCAATTGCTATTGTTTGGGCCTTGATGGGCCCTTCAAAGCTGAATTTTCTCCCTCGTTCAAAACTATAGATTAAAGCTGGGCCACGTGGAACTGGAATTGGAACATCTAAATTTTTCTTAAACTCTTTGGGCTTTACTTTAATTTAGGCCCATGAGAATTTAAGGAAAATTGAGGCCCTGGCAGTTTAATTAGCTTCCCATTTTCTCCCTCCCTCTGTTTCTCTCCGACCACCCTCCAAATTCCCTTGGAGAAATACATGTTTCGAGAAAATTTCCTAAAACTAATTTTTCTCGTAAATCGCTAATAAACTTGCAATAAACTATATTTTCAAGCACAATTATTTTTCAAGAAAATATGATCTTCATAAAAGGAGCTATGGATATAGGCGACATATACCGATCGCTTTATGAAAATTTATTGATAGAAAATCAATTAATCACGATCATGTTCCCAATGGGCTCGAGCGATTGAAAAAATCACGGGTGTGCAAGACTCTTATAAATTTATAATAAGTCACGAGAAAAAGGAAAAAGTTGCTAGCACGGGACCGATTTGCTCGCGTCATTAACTGAAATTTATCAATTTTTCATCATGATTTTTAAGCTTTTTAAGGATCCGGTCAAATGGCGGGCAAAACCGCAGGCATCATTATTCGCTGCATGAAAGCCTGGTCGGACGACGCTCCTTCATGTGTCGACGTGGCAAGACCTCATTCGCCGGTAGATTAATTTGAAGTGACTTTTGTAGGTATCAACTTGCATCAAATCAAGAGCTTGGACTCGGAGTTGATTGGCACAACATAAATTATCTGTTATACTTTGTACCCAATTTAGCAGGACAGGATATGTACGTATAAATACGCTCGTGAATAATGATTACTGTATGGACTGATCTCTCTCAATTTAAACGAGTTTATCCGAGTCACGTTAAAACACGAAATCGTATTTTCTTCCGCAGTTTTAAGGATTAGTTCGTGAGATCATTTGCTCGAGTTTTTCAATAGGAATTTGCACCAACAGAGTTGCGCAAGGAATGACATTGTCAAAAATCTGAAAGTACGGAGACGGGACACGACATAACGTACGGAGAGGAGTTGAACATGTAACGAAGTCATTCATGGACAAACTTGTGTTTCATTAGCCAATACTATGAAACGAAACATTCTGGAGAGAAGAAGACAACATCAAATAAACTCGTCACCCACGCCGTCCCTCACATTTTTTTCTTTTCTCTCTCTTTTTTTTGTCTTTTTTCTTTTTGGGGTTTAATCCACGACTAAGCACTTGAATTTAAAGCCAGAGGGCACCGGCTTCCTTGAGTAGCGGCACCAGAGTCCCGTTGATGTGGGAGGCCATGACCCGGTCCATGGCCCCGATCAGCTTCCCGCCGATGAACACCACAGGCACGGTGGGGGCAATCCCGTAGTTCCCGAGCAGCCGGGCTAGCGCCTGCCCCATTTCCTCCCCCCTCGGGTCCTGGTCGAGCTCGTGGACCACGGGGCTCACCCCCATCCCGCAGAACAGCCGCTTCACGGCGTGGCACATGCAGCAGCTGCTCACGCTGAACACCACCACCGCGCTCTCCGACGCCAGCCTCGCCACCTGCTCCAACGGGTCCGAAGTCCCCCGATCCCGGCCATGCGGCTGCCCCTGCCCCTAGTGGCGCCGGGCATGGAGTACCCCCAGCTCGACTCGGCGTGGTACTGCATCTTCGTTGCTACTCGACTGGGCTCAAACTCGAGTCGGGATTGATCAATCAAAGGAAGAGGAAGCGGAAGCTGAAGCTGATGGAACAAATGAGTGAAGAAGCAGAAGCTATTGGTGAAGTGGAGGGATGGAGTGTGGTGTGTATATATATGGGGGAAGGGTGGCAAAGTGGTGAATAAAGGGTGGAGGGGGTTGAGTTGAGATTTGTGTCTTTGTCTGTAGTTGTCGCGGCGCGTGCGTGGGGCAGGGGGCGATCTTTTGGTGGGGGTTCTGCTTTCGAAGGATTGTTGTCTGTTCTTGGGGGGGATTTGAAGCATTGAAGACAAATTATGTCGTGTCTTATGTTTTTGTGCGACGCATTCAAAGCAAAATCAAATCCCTGCTTCATTCAACCTTTTGAGAGCGAGAAAGAGCTGACATGGCAGGGCGTAGAAGGGCGGCGAAAGGGTGCGGGCTTGTCGACTAAAGTGGAAAGAAACAACGGATAACTTCCTTCCTGCGGTTGGTCAAGCCGCGGCGTCCACGGTCGCGAGCAGGTTTTGGCTGCTGCTTGGTCGAGGATTGCACCCCTGTTCTGTCATTGCTCCCTGCTGTCTTTTTGTCCGGGGATTTCTCTTTAATTCGCTCGCGAGTTGATGGAGCGATTAAACGCTTTCTTAGGTGCAGCGGTTTTCGTATGCCAAATCGCAACGTCTCTCGCTCGAAACAACGCCCAAGGCCAACAAGCCAAACCACCTTTGCTGACAAGGGAGTCACACATCAAGAACAAGTTGCCAATTTTGAACTGGATCCCAATTTAAATACATCCACACGTTACTCGACTTTTAGCGTTCATTGTTATAAAATTGATTATTATTATATATTTAAGTGGCAGCGGAGCAGACACTAAAGAGCATGAATCCATGGTTAAACACATGATTTTTCAAATTACAAGGAGCTCTTCGGCCATATTTTTAGGGATAAAAAATTATCCGAGATGTTCAATTGAATAATCTATACATATTTGTATATAATCACAATTGTAATCTTTTGTTGCATTTGACTTTTTTGTGATCATGGCTACAAGGGCTACAAAAATTATTTTTGTGAAGAGCCGCAAGTCTGTTCGTGCTTAAAGCGATAGCTAATTTTCCGGGAAAGGAGTTTTAATGGCACATAAGTTGGGCCGGACCTGAATTTTCCATGCTTGATATATTTGAGTGTACAATTTTTATGAACATAAATTCCCCTGTGAAGGGTGTGGAGTTGATGCTATTGCCACAGTCCGATTTCTCCAAAAAAAAAAAATTTTTTTTTTTTTTTTTTTTTTTTTTTTTTTGAAAAGAGAGATATTTAAAAGGGTTTTTTTAATTTTTTTTTTGGGGATTGGGATACTTGTGTTGGGAATCCCAAATAAAATAATTGTCCTTAAAGGTTTCTAAATACTGAAATGTGGGTTTTCGGCTCATCAGACACCGCACGGACTTGTCATCGGCTAGAAAAGTTTCGGACCGCGATGCAAAACCTCACAGAGCCCAAAAAAGAAAGGGAGCGCATAAAAAGAAAGATGGGAAAAGTGAACAAAATCTCGGAATCGAAGAGACCCATGCATTTTCAGGCCGAAGTCTGAGGATGGTAGACGGCTGTCTCAGTCCTCGATGTCGGACGGTTTTCGTTTTGCCTTTTTCATCCTATCCTTTATTTTAGACCAATAAATAATGATTACAAAAAATGGTGATGCCCAACTTCTATTACAAAAATGAAGAAGTTGCGGTCCTCACACGACATCCCCCGATTCCATAATTCAGTTCTTGTCTTGGGATTATCAAAATAAAAATAATTAATGAATCGAGATACATTAATTCTAACTTAGTTAGTTAACTATTGAGAAATCAACAATTATGCCTAGAATTTGGCAAAGGAAATACATGTTGATGTTCCTAAAAAGATAAGATGAGAAAATAAAGTACTTTTACCAAATTTCCAAAAAAAGAATTTTCGTTTTCTTTGTTGGATAACAATCCATAAAAATACATATCGGTATTATTATTATTATATATATTATTATTTTTTAATTATTATTATTATGTTTTTTTTGGCCTTTAAGCGACTTTTCTTACGTGATCATTATGTGCATGTGATTAGATTGGAATTTTCGACGATGACCAAACGACATGAAAAGCCTAAAAAGCATGTTTCTCCCTTTTGAGAGATTATATCTCATACGCAATTCTGATTTTTTTTTATTGCATTAGGAGTCCCATTAGTTGGGGAGTTCTAATCGATCACAATCCTTCATATAAATTCTCCTTTTTAATAAAGATATTCGGCCAATCCGAGAAGATGTTCGAAAGACACAAGTGTCGGGATTTTGACAATGGGGGTCTTCAATGGCAAATTCACAAGATTATGACACGAGAAAGCAAAATCCATATTGAGCACACCAAATGTGATCTCCTTCGACAAAACTAAGGAATCGATATATTGTGATTTCGAAAAACTAATCCGGAACTCCATCGACCGTAATTTAACGAGCCGAATGGAGACATCGGATTACGTCGAAATCATCTATGCTTTTGCGGCTGGTGAAGCTCTTAAAAGTTTTTATGCGCGTGCCATAATACCATTTCAATTGGAGAAACAAAATGTGTGGATGCATTGATCACGGAAGCACTTGTGCTCATTCCACCTAATTACTTCGTTCACTCCACGAGACATTTGAAATTTTGTGGGCTATACCGTGTTTGGCCTGTCTCTAGCAATGTTTGGCTAGGGGCACTATTTGAGGCACGTCTCCTAGGACAACAGACCACGTTAAATCATGTCTCATGATTATCCATCAATTACTTTGTAATGACCTCACTGGGCTTCCGAGCTTACCTCACTTTTGTCTGCTGATCGACAATTGATTATTATTGTTATTAAATATTTAGAGACAAAAGTTGTTTTCTCGAGCCACTCGACATAAGTACCGTTTTGCTTTGGTTCTTCACCGAAGAGGAAGTCGTTTATGGAAGATCAATATGAGATGAATGTGTCCCAGATTATCTAGAATTCAACGTCTTCTTCTTTGGATAAATAAATTGAATTTTATTTTTTTCTTAATCTCTCTCTATAATTTCGAGTCATTTTTTTCTTATCGCGTCAATAATCACCGTCCCTTCAATCCCAACTAGGGATGAAATCGAGTCGAGTTACTCAAGAGTAGATTGGGCTTGATCGGAGAATTACTCGAGGTCGGCCCATTTCATTTTGAGCTGGATCTCGAGCTCAAGCTGCTCGAGTATCTTGTTGAGTCGAGTAACTCAAGCTTGACCAGCTCGTGAGCTTAATTAGGCTTCTATTATTTATTTAAAAAATTAATACTATTTAATTATAAAATGAACACAAATATCTTGGAAAAAAAAAAACCATGTAAAATATCCATGTTCTTCAAGCTTTCTTAAGGGCTCGAGCTCGAGTTCATTCATTGATGAATTATGGTCGATGAGTTTGACTCTTTCGACTTCCTAGTGGAGTCGAGTCCGAGAACTCAATCGAGTTGGAATGTCAGGCATGTGAGTTGAGATGGAGATCGAGATCGAGACGGCTTCGAGAACGCACCCCTTAATTCTACTGCACGGGCTCAACCCAATCCCGATAGGCCCAAGGATAGCCATATTTTTTAAGGTGCACGCGTCCCCCCTAATTGGCTAATGGCTAATGGCTACCATCGCTGCAGCTTTTTACAGCAGCAGGTGATTTACAGGGGAAGAAATTAAATGGGGAGGGGATTGAGTAATGTCCACCTAAAGCAGTGACAAGGACTTCAATAACAGAGCCCAAGAGCCGTCGCTCCTCTCTCTCTCTCTCTCTCTCTCTCCAGTTTCCGCAGAGGAGGAAGGGGGGGCGGCGTGGGTTCTGCAGAAGTCGGCGGCGTGCGTACGGACGCGCGGCGATAATCGGCGGAGATTGTGTTCGGCTTCGGACAACGCTCTTAGCCCATCCGACCAGGATGGCTAGACAGCTCGTTGTTGCTTTTTCCACTTTGATGTACGTAAAAAGCCGCAGGCTTGTTCGGATCCAGAGCCGGTCGGTGTTCGTCGTTCGCGTCGCATTCCTCTGGGGGCGCACGGCTGTGTCGACGTCTAGGTGTCCGACACTCCGCTGCTCCCTCATTAATTTGCCTTACGAGGTTGAGAGTGTGGCCGTCTGGTGAAGAAGAAGGGAAAACGTCACTATGATTACGTGCGAAAAAATAAATCGGTTTTACATAATCTCGACTCGAATACCGGAAAGAAAATTAAGATCCTTCATGCTTGCTCTTTAGTTACTATAAAAACGCTTTTTTTTTATACCAAGGCTCTAGATAAAAAAAAACTTGAAGAAATTTTTGGCAAATGAAGTAAAAATAAAAGTGCGTTTGTTTCGGTGACAGTATTTTTCACAAATTGATTTTCTCAACCTCGCCAGATTCGGCGAGCGCAGGCCTCAGGGCCTTGGACGAGCTCGTCTTTGCCTATGGCCGGTCACTAACGGTCGCCGTGGCCAGACACCGGCAGAGAAAAAAAGAAAAAAGAAAAGAAAAAAAATATAATATAATATAATATAATAGAATAAGAATTTATTTAATTTTTTTTATCTAAGATAAAGTCAAGAAATTAAAATCATTTTTCAAATGAGATAGAAACACAAAAATTGTTCTTGGTCACGTATTACCAATCATGGGAAAACAAACCTCATCTTCCTTTATCATGGAGTTTTCCCCAACCAAACTCACTCTAAAGTTTCTTTTGTTTCGAGAAAATGAAAGATTCAAAAAATGCTTTATTTTTTTTTGTTGAAAAAAATGCTTAATTAAAAATGATTGGTTATGTCGCTTACAAAAATAAATGAACAAAAAAATAATTATATCATTTACAAAAATATTTAGATATAAATTGTTGTCGATAATAAAAATATTTTTTTATTAAATAACGATTTCATACGCTTATTTTTAAGAAAAATATTTTAAATAATTTATCTTTCGCGAAAGTAATGAAGCCTAGATTTGGGTAGACTGACTGAGCCATCGAAGGGACTCTATTTGCCTCGAATATGCATCGTCACCGAACAAAGCCAAGCCCGTGGAAGGCGGCGTGGCTGGTCGGCGTGCCCAATCTGGTTTCGATTATCTTGAAGTAGCATACTGTGATTATATTAGAGAACTTTCATGTTTGCAAAACGAGAGATCTATTGATTCAACGGGTGGTAATAAACACTTAAGAGCTGAGATCGATTGTTCAAGCTGTCGTTAAGGCCCATTTGAATCCTAAAGATGCCATGGTAGAGTAAAATCAGTTGCCATGAACCATATCTTTCCTCGCCAAAGTAAATGCAAAATCATCCTTTCAACATGCGATTGAGTGATCAATTCTTCCCCTAGCCTATAATGGACCCGTTAGCTAATTGAGGGATAAGTACACTATAAGTGTCATAACTTTTGTACGGCGTTCACTTAAGTGCCATAACTTTCAAAACGTTCACTTAAGTGCCATAACTTTAAAAAACCGTTCACTTGAGTGTCATATTGACGTGGTCGCCGGAAAAGGCGACGTGGCGGCCGGGAAAGTTGACGTGGCACATCGGAAAGGCGACGTGACATGTCGAAAAACGACGTGGCTTGTCGGAAAATTGGCTTGGCACGTCGGAAGGCGACGTGGCACGCCGGAAAAGTTGATGTAGCACTCAAGTAAACGTTTTTGTTCGACGTGACACTCAAGTGAACGGTTTTTCTTCGACGTGGCACTCAAGTAAACGATTTTTGAAAGTTATGGCACTTAAGTGAACGTTTTGAAAGTTACGGCATTCAAATGAACGCCGTACACAAGTTATGACACTCACGGTGTACTTATCCCGCTAATCGAATATGCCCCCTTATCGTTTGGCTCTTAAAATAAAAGAGAGATTTCTTAACTTGGTGTAATTCTATGGATCCTTAGGGAACGGATCTTCGACTCCTCGATGAACGTTGTTTAAAAGAAAGAAGAAATTTCACCCACTGATTGTGAAGCCTTTGGGGTATTATGTGTCGTGACATTCTTTAAGAGTTACTGTTCGAGAATCTCCCCTCGATGGACCAAGGAATCGCCCCTCAAAGTGGTCTTGGTATCTTCAAAATTAGGTAAGGCAATGGTCTGCCCGTGATTGACAAGGTCTAAGTCAGTCGTTCGCGCAAGTTCTGTCAGCAAATCAATGGTCATTGGCGACTAAAATTGGTTGGGCCTGAAAGGGGCCTTTGAAAAAGGCCTGGTTCAGTCTCGTTCAGCTCGATTTCGTATCACCGAGTCCGAAAGAACATTACATGATGTGGCCGATATTGTACTGAGCCTCCTCGTAATATCCGTAATCAGTATTCTGAAAGTCGGATATTTATTTACTAAGTAGTGTTAATGAGTGTATAATGTTGTCGTGTGAAGCCAAATTTATTTTTAAGGGCTTTTTTTTTTTTGTCTTTTCACCTTTTTTGCGTCAAGATTAAAAGCTATACATCTTATATTAGCCATAAAAAGGTAGTAGCTATCATAAGAGCAAAAAGAAAGAGAGACAGACAAAGTAGCGAATAGAGAGAAAAAGAAAAAAGAGGCCGTGACGGCATTCTTAAATGTTCTCAATCTCTTTGTGCCCCGATCTTATGAGAAGATCAATTGTATTCCTACTTTTTTTCGAAACCTAATGAATTCGTAGAGTGCATCTGCATGGAGATGTAGCCCAAATTTAGATGAACTTCGATAACAAATTATCTAGTGTGTTCTTCCGATTCTGTTCTTTTATTATTATATTCTGTTACTATGGATTGTCCGCTTAAGTTATCTTTCCGGAATGGATGCATGATTCATAACAACCGGTATCGAAGCTTGAGTTGGCTAATAAAATACATCAAGGGATTTTTCAAAGACGTTAGATTGAAAGCAAACAATATAGCGAAGATAAAATCAGAATTGATAAGTTCGATGGGCGGGATTTCGGATGGTGGAAACTCCAGATTGAAGATTATCTTTATCAAAAAGTTCTCTATATATATCACTTGAGGGTTGGAAACCCAAACTTGTGAAAGTGGATCCAACAACAAAATCGGGATGGAAAATTCTTGATCGAAAGACATTAGGTGCAATTCGTCTAGGCTTGATGAAAAAGACAGGGTATCACATCGCAAAAGTGAAGATTGCAAAAGATGCCATGGATATTCTAACGAATATCTATGAGAAACCTTCCACATCAAATCAGATATTTTTGCTAAATAAGTTGGTTAATATGAAATTATCTTACGAGAGGTTCTATTGCGAGCATATTAGCCATTTCACGTAGGTTACAAAGTTAGTTAGAATCCATAGGCATAAATCTGGATATGAAGCTACAAGCTTTATTGTTTTTATGTTCCCTTCAAAAAAGTTACAACACTACGGTGCGGGAATTTCAAGCACCATGAAGGATGATTTGACTTTGGATGATGTTGTTAGCGATATCATGGATGAAGAGTTGCGAAGGAAAGTCTCAAGTGGAGATAAGTTTTCGGCGTCTACATCTTCAATAGCACTAGTAGTGAAGTACCATGGGAGAAGTAAAAGCAGAGAAAAATTTAGTGGGCGTGGTAGGTCACAAACAAGAGAGAAGAGAGAGGTTGCAAAAAATGAGTGCCGATTTTGTCATCAAACGGGACACAGTATATTTCAAAGGTGAAGCTTATAAAAAGAAGTAACAAGAAGAGAATCAAGGAGCTAATGTGGTAAACGATGAACTTTTACTAGAGAATTTATGTTTATCTCAGAGGTTTGACTTAACAACGGATAAGTAGTTTCTTAACTCTGGTGCTTCTTTTCATTGCACCTCGCAAAGAGATATATTTGCTGATTATGTTAGTAGAGATTTTGGGCAAGTGGTTGTGGGAAACGGCCACATGTGTCCGATTATAAGAAAAGGAACCGTGATTGTGAACATCTCGGAGTGGAGGATATCTAATTTTGCGTGAAATCGAGACATATTCATAAGTTAAAGAAAAATCTGATTTCAACTAGTAAATTTGACCAAAAAGGCATAGTAATAACTTTTGGATGCGGAGAATGAAAGTTAACCTCAAGGGCAAGAGTAGTAGCAAAGGGTAAGCGCATAGGTGCATTTTACCTTCTTCGGGGAGACAATATCGGTGATATGGTTGTAACTATAGTAGCTATAGGTAATTTATCTACTCTTTAGCATTATCATTTGGGATATCTTGGTGAAAAGGGTGTAAAGTAGTTACACTCAAGAAAATTGCTTTCGTGTTTGTAGAAAGTTAAGTTAGATTTCTATGAAAGTTGCATTTATGAAAAACAAAAACAAAAGGCGGTTAGTTTTCAATCAAATAGGCGACGGAATAAAGGGCAAAAGCTAAACTTGATCCATACTTATGTGTGGGGACGGACTAAAGAACTCTCTTATGGTGGTAAGAGGTATTTTGTCACTTTCATTGATGATGTGACAAGAAAGACTTTTGTCCATACTTTCACAGAAAAATCGAAAGTATTCGGGGTTTTCATAATGTGAAAGACGATGATAGAAAAAGAATCGATTATGGTAATGAATACACAAGCAATGAATTTGTAGAATATTTGAGTTGGGAAGGCATACACGAGTTGAAGACTATTCCTAGAACTCCTCAACGAATGGTGTAGCCGATAGGATATATAGGAACATTTTGGAGCATGTAAGATGCATGAAACTATATGTGAGTCTCCCACTACACTTATGGGCTGCTACTGTTGATGCGATTGTATATTTAATTAACGGGAGTCCAACTAGTGCGCTGGATGAAGGAATACCGCAAGAACAATGGCCATGTAAAAAGATCAATTATTCATATCTAAAAGTTTTGGTTGCATTGCATATGCTTTGATTGACGGAGATGATAGGAAGAAGGTTGATGCTAAGTCCTTGAAGTGTGTCTTTATCGGATATGGCGGCGATCAATATGGATATAGGTTTTGGGATTATGAGAATAACAAAGTCATTCGTAATTGGAATGTGGTGTTCCATGAAGAAAAGATGTACAAAGATCGTCGAGACAAAGCATGAGATCGTAGTAGAACCATAATATTTTGAGCTGGACACAATTCCTATGAAGATGATTCTAGTAGATCGAGTACATCTAAAGGGGAGGATTAAGATGAACAGACTATTAATGAACAGACCAACCCTGCAGGTATCTGTTTTGAGGAGATCTACACATGTGAGAAAGCCAAGGGTAATTTTTTATCCATCGGCAAATACTGTTTTGAGCCATGTCTTATATATAGATTCGGGAGAGCTGGAGACTTATAATGAGGCAAATAAAGACACATCTCACATGCAATGAAAGCGTGCTATGAAAGACTAGATGAACTCGTTACTTCAAAACAAAACATGGGAGTTGACTAGGTTGCCCACTTGGTAAAAAAGTTTTGTTAAACAAGTTGGTGTACATGATAAAAAATGAAGCTAATGGTAGTACGCGATACAAAGCTCGACTTGTAGTAAAGGGCTTTTCTAAAAAGAAAGCATCAACTACTTTGAGATTTTTCACTAGTAGTGAAGATGACATCAATCGGAGTTTTGCTGAGTATAGTTGCGATGGACGATCTTCATCTCGAGCGATTTAAAAACAACATTTTTGCATGGTGATATTGATGAAGAGTTATGCATGGCACAACCTTGAAGGTTTTTAGGTCAAAGATAATGAACACATGGTTTGTCACTCGAAGAAAAGCTTGTATGGCTTGAAGCAAGCTCCGCGACAATGATACTTAAAGTTTGATGATTTTATGAAAGAAAAAAGATTTGCACATTGTGAGGCTAATCATTGTGTTTATTTTCAAAAGTGTAGCGATGGTGATATTGTATATATCTCTTTATGTGTTGATAACATACTAGTGGCTAGTTCTAATATGAAGAGAATCGCAAAAGTAAAAAAGATGTTTATGAAAGGCTTGGGAGAGGCCAAGAAAATTTTAGGCATGAAAATCATCAAGGATAGGAAAAATAAAAAACTATGGTTGTCTCATGAAGACTATGTGAACAAAGTGTTGAGGAGATTCAATATAGATAAGGCAAAATCGGTTGTAACTCCTCTAACAAGTTACTTCAAACTTTCCAAGGGAATGTGTCAAAGTACTTAGATTTTGAAAGATAAGATGGCGGTAGTTCCATATGCATCACCAAGGTGAAGTTTGATATATGTTATGGTGAGCATGAGACCGGACATTACACATACAATGGGAGTTGTGAGTCGATATTTGCGAGAACCCGGACAGAGAGCATTCGAATGCGGTAAAATGGATTTTGAGATATTTAGTAGGTACATATTTAGAAATGTATGGTTATGTGGATGCAGATCACTCGGGTGATCAAGATAGTGGTAAGAGTACCACTTGGATATGTCTTTACTGATTGCGAGTGTACAAGAGTGAGTCGGGTATCTCAACTACAAAAAATAGAGGCTCTATCAACGATAGAAGCAGAGTACGTGGCGATCACGGAAGCCTATAAAGAAATCATGTGATTACTAGATTACCCGGAGGAGATACATCGAAAGCGACCAATGAACACATTGTGGGGTGACAGGTTAAAGTGCATTGCACTTAGCAAAGAATGTAGCTCATCGCTCAAGGACTAGATATATCAAGAAGCCTTACCACTTCATCGAGTCGGTATTGAAAGATAACGAGTTAAAGTTACAAAAGATTGATGGCTCAAAAAATTCAGCTTATATGTTTACCAAAGTAATAGACAGAGAGAAGCATATTTTTTGTACTACTATTGGCATTACTCCATGTTAATTAATGAGGAGTATAGCGAGGCACAAGTTTCGAGTTACTAATTTTTGGAAGAGGATAGATATAAAGTTACTTGGTGCATTAGATATATTTGTTTTCAAATGGGAGTTATTGGCATGTGAAGCCAAATTTATTCTTAAGGGCTTTTTTTGTATTTTCTCCTTTTTTGCTTCTAGGTTAAAAGCTATACATTTTATATTAGCGATAAAAATATAGTAGCCGTTGTAAGAGCGAGAGAGAGAGAGAGAGAGAGAGAGTGCAAAGTAGCGAGATAAAAGATAGAGAGAAAAAATAAAAAGATGCCGTGACAAGCATTTTTGAGCGTTCTCAATCTTTTTGTGTCCCGATTTTGTAAGAAGATCATTAATTGTATTATTACTTTTCTCGAAAACTAGTGGATTCGTAGAGTGCCACTTTGCAGAGACATAACCTAAGTTTGGGTGAACTTCGATAACAATTCTCTAGTGTGTTTTTCCGATTATGTTATTTTATTCTTATATTCTCGCTACTATAGATTGTTTGCTTGAGTTATCTTTCTAGAATTGGTGCACGATTCCTAACATGTAATAGAACAAACAGTTTGTGATAAGCACATTTTCATACCACAAAAACATATCTGTCTTAGTATCAAAATAGTACGAACGACGGTGATCACCGAATCTCGCGTCCTCATGAGTAATAAGTACATAGTATGATCTCCTTTCCAATAGTTACGGTGGCTTGCCAATACCGATACAAGCAAAAATCTCAAATATCCTTGATCATGGCTTTTTAAGACCGCCGTCAAATCCCAAGGCTCAGCTTCAATGTCCTCAACTCCATTACTGTACGGAGACACCAAAAAAGGTTGAATAGGCTTCGTGATGTAGCTCTAGATCGGGAGAAAGTGAAGGAGCCTTAATTTATAGCTCCCAAGTCTAAACATAAATCGAGAGATGAGAGTTTTCAAAACTCGAAGTAGTCTTATGATCGCTTTTTAGTGCGGTATGAACTCACTGTATTCTCCTTTATCCTATCGGACTTCTTGGATGGAGAATCTGAAACAGTAGGTTGATCCCAACAATGGAAGCGGAAGATACGTCCAACGTGCAGAGAAGAGCACCAGCAGCTTGCAAAGAATTTTTTTTTTTTAAACAAAAAACTATATAAAAGGAGGAGAATATGACTATGATGTCTGATCAAACCTATAAAACGAGGCCCCAAATGTCGATTCACCTCCATGTGTCCGTCACCTTTGAATCATGCATGGGATCGAGACCTTCTTTGGCTTAGCATATCTAAAGTCCCAGACCTTCTTTCTGAACGGGTCAAGCTAGAAGCATCTGGCCGTAGGAGTGGTCGTGTGGGCCTCTCCAGTTGGCCCACGCCCGAGAGATTTCAGACGTAACTCAATCGGGCCTCCTTAATAAAGCCCACAAAGAGCCGCTCCCTTGGAGCAGACACGACACGACCCGTTGCGCTGCGCATCCGTTGTTTGGTCTCAAGAACCGTCACGGAGGCTTAGTTCGATCGTCGATGTTGTGCATCGGTGCGGCCCACGAGTCATCAACGTCCGCGGCTTTGGATGCGCCGACCGAATGCGAGTCAAGAAGCGATAGGAAAAATGTCCGATGGAGACCCACGTGAAGTCGAAGTCGAATCGAACTGGGCGACAGAAGATACGATCGGTTGCGTCTTGTTGCTTTCTTCTCTTTAATCCCTCTCTTTTGGTGGGTATTGATTTGGGGTTCAGCGGAGGAAAAGAAAGAAGAAAAAACAATTTATGTCGGGAATTTGCATGCATTTTGGCGCAGGGAAAAGACGTCCCTAGTTTCAGTGTATGTCAATGTATCCAGAAACAAACTTTAGCCCAATATATTATGTCAATGCTTTGAATTTTTAATTTGTTGAATATAGTCCTTGAATTTTTGATAAAATTAGTTCATGGATTATGTGAAAATATTCAATCTTATCCATTTGCTTGAATTGAATATCTACCAAAAGTTTAGATATCACATTGTACAAATTAAAAGTTTTAAGGGCCATATTGCATATCGATTTAAAGTTCAATGGCCAATCGAACAAATTAAAAGTTAGGTTATTACATCGTATATTTGGTCAAAACTCGAAACTATTTATGTCGTTAGCCCTAGAAAGAAGAGAGGTTATGCGTTTGTTTTCAAAGATGGGACGTGCTGAATTTAGATCCTTTCGAATTCGGTGTTTTATTTTGGAATTTCCTCTTTTCATTCCATTGAATTTCTTTGAATCTTCATAAGATGTGGATGGGGAACTTGGCGTGGCTTTCATCAAATTTTATAAGGACCGGACCAGACTGGACCGGACCGGCTTATTAAGGAAAGGAAAAATTACGGACCCAATCTTGGAAAAAGAAACGTAAATACAACTGATATTTGGAGGAGATGTTGAAGAAAAGGTCAAAGTAACATGCCCCCACATTGCTTGTGCTCATGGCATTCTTGAACATTCCTGAATTTAATAATAATGCTGCAGACCGGAGAGTTCTCTTCTCACCACTTATTTAAGGCAGGAAGAATCTATAATCTTTGCACACACCTCGCACTCATCCTATCCATTGATTTTCTTTTTCGTGGTCCTAAATTTATTATATATCGACCATCAATTTAGTCCTAAACCCTTTTGACAAATTGTCAATTCAATCGTAAATATCTCGATTGTGCCAATTTAGTTGTAAAACTTTTTAATGATTTGCTAATATAGTCCTAAACCTTTTGATGATTTTTCAAAGTAGTTATTTCGATCAATTATCCAAATAATAGATCTAGGACTAAATTGACAAATTTTCGGAAGATTTAAGATTGAGTTGACACAATTAAAAAAATTTATAACTAAATTGGCAATCGCCAAAACATCTATAAATAAATTGATACAATCGAAAGATTTAGGACCGAACTGGTTATCGTGCAATATTTTTAGGGACTTTTTGGACTATTACCTCGAATATTTTTGTCAACGAAAAGGTCAACTTAGGAACCAAGGCACTTGGATCTGCCCACATCACTTCCCAAAACAAAGCTTCTCGGGTCCTTTTTCTTGTAATCTCCTCCATGGCTTTTGTCAATGCTTCATTGGATTGAGAATTTGGCATGGCCATCATCTCACATGACGATCGCGATCTTTCCCACATACATTTCGAGCTTTTATATGTGTTTTCTTTCCTTTTTAATGGTTGGGTTGCCCCAAAAAATGACAAATTAGAAGTCATTATTGAAACTTTATATGTAAGTCGATTAATACACGGTCAAGTCGCTAGCGGTCTTCCATCAAGGACTAGAGATGCACATAATCTCGATATCTATGTACGAGGACATTCTTTTTTCTTTTTATCCATTTGAAGCTAATAAAATTAGACAAGGAGGAAAATTGTCGAAAAAGTCATAAACTTATCGTACAACGGTCAATTTAGTCCCAAACCATTCGATTTTTCCAATTCAATACTAAAACTTTTGACGATCCGCCAATTTAGTCATAAACCTTTCGATTGTGTCAATTTAGCTATAAATTTTTTTACGATTTTTCATTTTTTGTCCTAAATTTTTTGACAATTTATCAATACAGTAATTGTTTGGCTAATTATCCAAATAAGACTGAATTGGCCGCCGTACAATAGATTTAGGATTTTTTAGATAATTATCCCTAAGAGAAAGATAAGTAGCCAACCGCATGATCAACAACATGAGATAACAAGTTTGCTTAGGGTTACTATTGAATCTAAATAAAAGGGAGAGGTGATGGACACAAAGATTTTCGAGTTGTTTCGGTCCATACTTGCCCTACGCATTCATATAAATTATGGCTTCCGCTACATAAGAAGTTGCAAGCTTGATGAGTGATTTTATGCGTTTTTTCTTCTCGTCATTGCTGTCATGAGAACAGCCTAAACAGTATCTAGGAGACCATCTTTTCCTCGATCTCTTGGGTACATTGAAGCCCCGGCCCCGTAGTTTCCCGTTCAAATTGCGGGAATAGAAGATTGAAGAAGGTTTTTATTCAAGCATTTGAATTACGTGGTATGCTTACGCTTTTATACATATATAACGCATAAAAGTTCTTTTTTGCGTTGATTGCCTGGTGAAAGAAAGCGACCACTAACAATCTCAAGCTTCATGTGTGCAACGACTCAGGTTGGATGAACGTGTCACTCTCTTCCCTGGCCTTCTTCTTGCATCAAGGCAGAAATATCTTTTGTCTCGTCGCCAATTTGACTAAATTTGATTTTTATTTTTTTCTCAAGTTCTTTTCTTCACTGCCAGAGAAAAGATCTAAGCCTGTGACATCGCGGCTGTTTCTTTCACCCCACGAGCAGATACCCATTGAAGTAAAAGTAACTTCGACAGGTGGGATGATGCAAGAGATGACTAATGAACGAGACTCTTTTTTTTTTTTTTGTCAAAATGAACGAGACTTCACTTCACATTAATGTTGAAAATGAAAGTATCCAAAGGTTTTTTCGATGCGTCTATGATTGCTCTTATTGTGAGGAAGATCTTCTAGGTGATTCGTGTGACTATGAACCTCCACTTTGAAGTTATGCTCGCCTTATCATGGAAAGTTCCTAGTTGGGTCCATGGCAGATCGCATTGAAGAAGAAAGAAAGAGCAAAAAAAAAAACTCATATTCAAAAGCTTAAATGATCCGACAATCCGTTCTTTATTGGGATCAAGAATCACGCCACCTTGCACAGTAGAAATGATAAAGTAGGAATCAACCCCATCGACCCCGCTCTTTGTAGTTACATAGTTCACGACCACAACCGATCTACTTTTGAATTCCGACCATTATTTTGAAGAGAAATATCTTTTTGTTTTTTGGGGTGGTCGAGGAGGGGGCATAGATGGTAGATTGACCGAAGCCGTGTGCCTGCTGTTTGTAACGTGTGTAGCGATTCAGGGGGTGTAAACGAAGCCGAGGACAAAAAAAAGCCGGCTCGACTCTTCTTTTTTTTTTTTTTATAGTTCTTTCACTTCCTTTTTCAGATTTCACAGCAAAAAGTTTTCATCTTTCTGCTTCGTCTCTCTGCCACTTCTTGTTGTTTTCGAACCTTGGAATATCTATGGCTTCATTTCACTCAGCATCTTCCTTTCCTTCTTCCTCCTGCTGATCTCTCCTTTACCCCTGATCAGACAAAGAGCAACAGACATCCTGTGCCCGCGGACCCTTTTAGAATTTTGATTGGGCTCTTGGTGCTTATAGGGAGACCATCACCAGATGATTGATTGATCTTGAATGCATCTGAGCTTTGTACCTCATTTAAAGCAAGAGGGTCTTTCTTGATTGTGAGTTCAGGAGATGGGTTGCTTTACTTGCTTTGATTCGAGGGAAGAAGAGACGCTCAATCCAGACAAAGGCAGTGACGACCCGAAACACGGCCTCTCAAATACTTCGTCCAAGATTTCCAGCTTGCCGTCTGGTCAGTTTCGTTAGTTTTCACTGATGAGTTCTTGCCCTTTTTGGGATTTCGCTACTTGATCCGATCTTTGATAGGTGGTTTCATCCAGAGTGTAATCATGGTTCTAGCTCTGTGATTGTAACTTTGAGAATCAACTGGACGTTGATTAGTAGTCCAATCCGCTTACGTAGTTTCTAGAGAATAGGTTGGATTTCTTTTGCTGATGTAATAGCTCAGGATGATTTTTGATAATACAGGTCTGTCTGATTGATGAAAGATATAGGTTTCTCTAGTTCAATTGGTTAGCTTGCCAGCTCCCTGATTTGCTGACTTTGCAAGTCACTTATTACTGTCGAGTGCCTTCAGATTGATCACTGGTTCAGCTATACCAAGTTATGTATGTGATTTAAATCTTTGAGCTCATACCGGCGGAGGTGATTGCTGTCTCTGTGCTCATCATCGTAGATCTCTTTGTTAAATGTCGAGTGGCGTAATTTGAAATTATCCGCATCCAATTGCTGGTGAATTTACAGGGGCAGAAAGATTGAGGTCAAGAAGCAACGTGGGTTCGAAAAGAGATCTGATTGGCCCCAAGGTGGGTTCTAAAAGGGATCTAATTGGCCCCAAGGATGGATCGGTTGCACATATTGCTGCTCAAACCTTCACCTTCCGCGAACTCGCTGCTGCTACGAAGAACTTTAGGCCGGAGTGTTTCTTAGGGGAAGGAGGATTTGGGCGTGTATACAAAGGGGAGACTCGAGAGCACTGGACAGGTAGATAATGTGCTCATTTCTGTATGTATTGTGTATGTGGCATTTTTATGGTTGCGTATTTAGTAAATTAAAATCTGCATCATCTAGTATTCCCTTTCCAGGCTTTAGCTTTCAGTCCAAGAACAAACTCTTTCACCTGAAGTCGGAAAGCTAAATTTAGCTAGAACTTATGATTTCCTCTAAGGCCTTTTTCTGGATCATCTAATATGTAGAAATGGTGTGAATTCATAGAAAGTTATATTGTTAAATTGGATTTTCAATCCCACTTTAGTCGTACTTCTTTCCAACTAATCAACAGTCAATTGGAGCTGTAGTTATTGACCATCAAAAATAAAATAAAAAAAACAACTCATTCTTGTAGGTTAGATCCAATTGAGCCTTACTTATATGTGGAGATTACCCTTTACTTAAGGGTTTTAACATTTTTTTTTCTATTATTTGAAAAGGCCATGGTTGTTGTTTGAATCACTTGAACAGTTTATTTTTAAAAAATGTGTCATTCCCCCTGCGAGTGAAGGCGACACTTTTCATGTAGTTGCCTCCAGTTTAGTGGAACATTTGTTTAGCCCCTTTTCCTTTCGATGAGAGGCTTTGTTGGCATCCATTGTTTCTTTCTCAGGCAAATAAATTTGGAGCTAATGGATATTCACAAGCTGCGAACAGCACAATCAGTCATTAAACTTTGTCTGTTTGATCAGAACAGTCTAAGTTGGTGCAGCAGATCTTTTAATTGGAAAAATTTGGAGTAATTTTTTTTTACGAGTTTGACATGGTTGGGTTTTTTATTACATATTAAGAGCTTCCACTTTATCGCATCTGTCTCACAATTGCCAAGAATTTTGAATCATCAGACTTAGGTTGTACATAAATTTTCTGCCCAGGATAAGTCATTCAACGGAATTGAAGATTCAGTTACCGTAAAAGAAATAACTGTATATATACCATATTTAGGCTGGCTGCGGTTTTTTTCCTTTAAATTCTCATATCTTGTGGAGCTACTCATGATTATACAAAGTTCTTACTCTGACCTTAGTCGTTTGTAGGTTGTTGCAGTTAAACAACTGGATAGGAATGGTCTCCAGGGTAACCGCGAATTTCTGGTGGAGGTTCTGATGCTGAGCCTTCTGCATCACCCTAATCTCGTGAGTCTGATTGGTTACTGTGCTGATGGTGATCAACGGCTTCTTGTCTATGAATTCATGCCCTTGGGATCATTGGAAGATCATCTTCTCGGTAACATTAATTATCTGTAATGAGAGGTTTTTCCTTATATAATTCATGTGGGTAATGCCTTGAAGTGGCCCAGCACTGAGAGTGTGAAAATGACTTTTATTGCAATTTGACAAGAAGATATAGATTCCATACTACAACTTTTATTATATATATCTGGGCTCACATTCTGGCTCAATTATGTGAAAATCAGCTCTTTGTAATAAGCAAGTGATATTAGCATTATTCTATTGGTACAGACCTTCCACCAGATAAGGAACCGCTAGATTGGAACACCAGAATGAAGATAGCAGCCGGTGCAGCCAAAGGTTTAGAATACCTGCATGACAAAGCAAATCCCCCGGTTATTTATAGAGATTTCAAGTCATCCAATATTTTACTGGAAGAAGGGTTCCATCCAAAGCTCTCTGATTTCGGTCTCGCGAAGCTTGGTCCTGTTGGAGACAAATCACATGTTTCCACAAGGGTCATGGGCACTTATGGATATTGTGCTCCGGAGTATGCAATGACAGGACAATTAACCGTTAAATCTGACGTCTATAGTTTTGGGGTAGTCTTCTTAGAGCTGATCACTGGACGAAAAGCCATCGACAGCTCCCGTGCCCATGGGGAACAGAACCTTGTGACATGGGTAATTCTAGTTTAACTTATGTCTCTGGTTGCATGACCATGTATCCCATCTTGTTTGGACTTCTGCTTTGTTAACCTAAAAGGCAATTTCTTAGAACAAGTTAGTGATTATTTAGTTTTCTTCAAGAATTTCTTCGTGGATGAAAATGGAAACAAGTTTCAAGTTATTCTTCCTTTCAGAAATATGTTTAGGTGCTTTTGGAATGGAAAGAGTCTTCAAAGTGAAACATTCCGTCACTACATAGTTTTAACTGAATGTTACGTTCTGAACGTAGCGGAACGTATATAGAAAACAAAGTAATTGCTAGTTAAAGTTTCTTTTTGGTGCTTTCAGAAATGGGCTTCATACAGTAGTTTGGAGAAACAGTGACCAGAAAGCAGTTTCCCAAGCTTGGCTTTGCCTCTATTTTGAAAACCTAAGAGGGAAGGTCTTTTCCAAACAAATCCTAAGTTGTTCTCTCTGATATTTTGTCTTTGCAGGCACGTCCACTATTCAATGACAGGCGAAAATTTTCGAAATTGGCAGATCCTAGGCTGCAGGGGCGTTATCCAATGCGGGGTCTATATCAGGCGCTGGCTGTGGCATCCATGTGTATACAAGAGCAGGCGGCTGCGCGTCCTCTCATCGGTGACGTGGTAACAGCTCTTTCTTACCTAGCAAACCAGGCATATGATCCTAACGTAGCTTCTAATTACGGGAACAAAGGATCCGGCTTTGATGAGAGAGGCGGCAAGATTTTGAGGAACGAGGATGCTGGAGGTTCCGGGCGCAGCAGGTGGGAATCTGAGGGTTCCGAGAAGGACGATTCTCCAAGGGACGGTAAATTGTTAAATAGGGACGTGAATAGAGAAAGGGCCGTTGCTGAGGCGAAGATGTGGGGAGAGAATTGGCGAGAGAAAAGACGGCAGAGTGCTCAAGGCAGTTTCGATGGATCTAATGGTCGGTTGCCTTGATCGAGAATTTCTCGAGTCGTTCCCTCCCTGAGCCTCTTGGCTTGCTTTCTGTGAATCCTACGAAGTGAACGCTGGGCATTCATGTTGTGAAGCGCACATTCCATTTTGCCGAAGGGAATGAGTGGAGAGATTGTGGTTGAATTAGGAGGACTCGGTCCTACTACTTTAACTTGGCACTTTTCGGGGTCTTATCTCTCCGTTCTCTGTTTATACTTTCTTGAAATCTGGAGGAAGAGGAGTTGTGTGTATATCATTTGCTAGGACAGCATTATAGAAAGCGAATCCAGAGGAAGAGGGAGATTGTCTGTCTTGTAATGCTTGTGCTGAACCTTGTAAGTTTATCCTGAGCAGAATTTGCCTGCATTTTCTAACTCTAGTTTTAAGCAACATTCATATATAATAACGCGGTTAGTAGTGCAATCATATATCGGCTTGGAGATTAATTTGGGCTTGTTAGACTCCCTTGTCAAACGCCCTTTCGGTCTTGAATCTTCTTGCTCCTCTGCATACCACAGGGACATTGCAAATGATGCAATTTTTCTAAGTCCAATCCCATCATGAAACAGCCTATTCCTTGGCATGAATTTCAACTAAGATGCTTGCAATATCAGAAGCACCATCTGATAAACGGAACAATAGGTTAGTTCTGCTCAACCGCAATATCAGAAGCACCATCACATGTTTCCGCAAGGGGTCATGGGAACTCGTGGATATTGTGCTTCGGAGTATGCGACAAGAGGACAATTAACTGTTAAATCCGATGTCTATAGCCTCGTGGTAGTTATTTTAGAGCTGATCACAGGACGCAAATTCATCGACAGCTCCCATCCCCATGGTGAACAGAACCTTGCAACAAGGATAATTCTAGATTAACTTAGGCCTCTTGTTGCATGACCATGAATCCCATCTCATTCGGACTTCTTCCTTTCAGAAGTACGTTTGAGGTGCTTTCGGAATGGAAAGAGTTCCTGAAGTGAAACATTCCATTACTCCATAGTTTTGGGACCATAGCTGAACATATAAAGAAACAAAGTGACTGCAAGTTAAAAGTTTTTTTTTGGGTGCTTTCACAACTGGGCTTTACAGAGTACTTCTGAGGAATAGCGGCTAGAAAGCAGTTTCACAAGCTTGCCTTTGCCTAGGGAAGGACCTTTCCAAACAAATCCTAAGTTGTTCTTTCTGATGTTTTGCCTGTGCAGGCACGTCCGTTATTCAATGACAGGCGAAGATTCTCGAAATTGGTGGATCCCAGGCTGCAGGGGCGTTATCCAATTCGGCGTCTATATCTGTGGCAGCCATGTGCATGCAAGAGCATGCGGCTGCGCATCCTCTCAGGGGCCATGGTGATGGCACTTTCTTACCTAGCGGACCGAGCGTACGATCCTAACATAGCTTCTAATTACGGGAACAAAGGAACTGGAAGTCGACAGTTTTCGGGTTCCATCTCTCCATTCTCTGTTTATACTTTTCTTGAATTTGGAGGAAGAAGACTTATGTGTATATCACTGCTAGGACAGCAATCTAGAAAGAGAATCCACCGGGACAATGCAATCTAGAGAGAGAGAGAGAGAGAGAGAGAACTCCCTCTGGTTTTGTATCTTCTTGCTCCTTAGCTTATCACAGGGACATTGCAAATGATGCAAAGTTTTTTTTTTTAAGTCCTATCCAATCAGGAACAGCCTACAATGATCTTTCGAATCGTAGCTGCTAAGCTCCATCCCTTTTACTCTCTCTTCCCAGGCATGGATTTCGACTAAGATGCTTGTGAATATCAGAATCACCATCTGATAATTGGAACAACAGGTTTGTTCTACTCAACCGCGATGTTCAAGCGAGTTAAGGGTGATTCGGGGCGAGTACCATGGACAAAAATTGGTTTCTCAACCACTAGAATAAGAAGAGTATACTAGTAATTAACTCGATCTTTAATCAGATAGCAGAAGAATGAGTACACTTCGGGATATTGCCTTTGAGCACTTTCTTCTTCTTACAATTGTTATACCAACCGGAAGACATAGATAGAGAGAGAGAGAGAACAATAGAGAAAGTAGGATCATTACGCAGAGGATAGATCGACGCGATTTTGGGCCTTCACATTCTTAATCAAAGCCCAGCCCAATGGTAAGTTGGGCCTGAGCTAACCAGTAACTTGGCAAATCAGACCCCCGAATCTTCCTTGGCCCGGAGACCGTCGCAGGAAACCACCACTTCCACGGCGCCCTCCGGCAGTTGCTGCTCGTCCGCAAGGCCTTGGCGGCAGTCGACGGCGACCGGGTGGACTTCGGAGACTCCTCCTAAGGGCGAGAGGACGACGATGCTGGTGACGTGCTGTTGGGGCTTCTTGTCCATGTTGATGACGCTCCCTGTGTTTCTGAAGTACCCGTACAAGCCCATCTGACATAGTCCCAGGCCAAAGCCCACAACGTTCGGTATCTGCATGTCCAGGTCAAGAACATTCTTAAGTTTGACCAGAATTTACGTTAGAACTCGATAAAACATGTAGTCCGCCACAAGCTTGACCACGTTTTTAATGAGAGCTTAGTATCTCCGGCGGAAGTATTCATGTGATATCGACTTATTCGATCACGTTCGGACGCAGTCGTCACATAATCTCCATCCGTAGTAGTTAAAAGATATCAGATTTCTCCGTTACATTACAATCCGAGAATCCAAAAATTTGAGACCAACTTTTTTCCCAAAGTTGCGTACATGAGTATTGTTAAATACTCTAGGGGACAGTCCATTTTCAAATGTAAAATTCTCAATCCTCCATTAAACATAATCATTATCAATAATGTGTTCTACTCGATGGATATTATTAAACTTTTTTTGTAAGCTATTATGAACTGATTCTTTGCTTTTGGCATCCTCGGTATACATGGAACTCAATGCAAGAAATATAAGATGAAAGATTGGGTTTACATTGCACCAATGCACATTATGATAGCTCATACACTTCATTTAAATGAAATTAATCATTATCAATCTTTAATTTGATTTTTTGGCAAATGGAGATCACTTACCATAATGCACCAGTCCCTTTCGAAGAGACCATAGCCGAACCACATGATGGCGCTCAACGTTAGACAGAACGATAGAGAGAAAGGCATGAACTCCACGCTCTTCGTTCGCACAACTCGTGCCTGGACACCAGAATAGGGAGAGAGAAAAAGAAACCGAAATATCAAAAATGCGTTTTCCATGGTTAAGTATGAGAATTTGAGAAGTGAGAGATTGAGTTTTCTGAGTGCCCACCACGATGCTCAGCGGCGCTGCGAAGACGCTCACGGAGATGGTCGTGCAGATCCATCCGAACACCACGATGCGGGTCTGATCGTTCGGGATGAAGTGCACGACGAGAATTAGGAGTGGGAATAATCCCATGTTCATCAGAGCAAAGAGCTTAATCGTGGAGTTCTGCAATAGGCAAGATCATTATGTTAAGATAGAACAAACACGGAGTAGTTAGAAAAATAGGAGGGGACAAGAGTGGGGTCACTGGAACTTATTATATTGTTCAAATTTCAGTTCTTTTTCTTGGACCAAATCAATACGTACCCTCGCAGCTTTCGGCGCATAGGCGACGAAAATGGCGATGTACACCATCTCCACGACGCATCCGAAGGAGTTGATGGTGATGAGAAGGAAGGAGTGTCCTTTGAGGAATGCATAGTAGAACCAGAGCATGGAGCTGAATAGAGCCACCAAGTAGGGCAACGACTGGAAACCCTCGGTGGATTTCTTCCTGTAAATCCTGTAAAATGTCGGTCTGCAACGAAAGAAGAGAAAGAATAAAATAACGTTTTCTTCATCCTAGTGAAAGAGAAGAACTTTAAAGAAGCAACGATCACTCACACCGGAGCCAAGTAGACGAAGAACGAGACAATGTTTCCTGTCATCAATTGCAGAACACAAGAACAAAACTTAGGTTATTCTAAGCAAGCGCAGTGCAAAAATGAAAAATTTCTCTCTTTTTGCCAGGTTTTAAGCAAAAGATCAAACAAAACAACCTCAGTCATTTTACGAATCTAACTGCTGAGCAAAACGAGGTGTGGTTGAACAAAACTGGAACTAAATTATTGTTGCATGTCGAAATGCAAACCGAGTCGAGAATATATTAATCCCAAATTAGTCGAAGGAGAAAAAAAAATTTTATCGCAGAGCAGCTTTTGGTTGGTTGCGCAACAACCTTAAGACGGACGCTGACGTCCCCAGCTTCAACATTTAAAGCTGATTCTGAGATTGCACCAAAGTGAAAACAAAGATCGTTGGAGGAAATGGCCAAAAGGGTTGTGAAAGAAGTTGGCAAAAAGATCCAAGAGACTGAAAAAGTTTGCCTGAGGTTTAGTTCCGAGCGAGGCTTAAATCATAAATAAAAAAAGGGAAACAAATTTGAAGAGAGTGGAGAAGATGAAGATGAAGATGAAGATGAAGGTGAAGAGCTTCTGGTTTTGTTCAAACTACCTAGGATACCAAAGGTGAAGATCCATGGATGGTGGTAATCCAAGATGGCCATTTCACCTGCAACAAAAACAAGCGAGAAGAATTCCTCTCTCTCCAAGGCGAAGACCCAGAAAAGAAAGCAGGTTTCAGAGAGAAACCCTAGCTCTCTCTCTCTCTGCTTCTCCCTCTCCTTCCACTCTCTCACTAACTTTCAGTGAGGATGATACCAGGGATGGTTGAAGGTGGTGGGGAAGAAGCTGGGCTTTATATACACACATGTTGCATAGGCTTAGCACGGGAGAAAAATGGGGCGGGGGGGCTTTTGTGTGTGTGTACGCGAGAGAGAGAGTATGCGTATTGAACTCATTCTGCTTGCATGACAAGTGGAGGATTAGTAGGTAGCAACACTAAACCCCCCACCCCCCTCTCCTTCCCTACGTGCCCCCATTGCTCGCGTGCCCCTACAACTCCTCGGTTATGATTAAGGATAATCAATTTTTGATCCAGTCCGATTTTCGAGCGATCTAATGCAATCGGTTCACTGACAAAAAAAAAGCTGCAAATCGGTTGTACATGCTTGGAACACATATTCGCATTTTAAATGCGCAAAAGCACTTTGCATAATTAAGAGTTTAAATGATTTTCTAAAAAAAATTGAAATTAAAAAAATCGGTCGAATCCCGAATGGGCTGTTTGACCCTAGAACCGGGAACCAGACCAACAATTACTAGTTCTAATATTTTGGATTTGGGAATGGGACCGGCACCCCCTAGAATCGACCGAATTGGCCGGTTGGGTTGGGTTCGATTCGAGCGGTTCCCGGTCCCGATCGATTCTTTTTGCTTACCACTAATTATGATGTCAAGGTTGAAAGACATGCATACACGCCGAGCTACATCTAGACTTGTCAAAATTGGTAAAAAAATTCATTTTTTTTTCAAAATATGTGCTGATTTTTTATGTGGATTAGTTATATTTAATAAATCGGTTTAAACATCATATGGATGTTATTCTTCTGTGGAACATCACATTGACGTTAAATAGGCCATAAATGGGTCATAAATGGATTTAGAACATACTTATACCTTAGCCACCTCTTTGATTCTCGATCTCGCCCTCACTTGCGTCGCACTCTCAACCTGGGATTGGATATGAGTTTTCCTAGAATGAGACAAATGCGGAAGTATTTTAGGAATATGGATCCGATCGGATGTATAAATTTGCATTGCACGAAAATGGATAAAAACGGCCTATTTGGGATGAACCATTTTCGACTCGACTCACCCATTTGACGAGTTTACATATCCATGAACACAATTATTTTTACAATTAGTGGTGAGACGAAGGCTTTGTACGCGCCTTGAGGGAGAGAGTGGCGATGGGTGGGAGGAGATGGTCCTTCGTATAAGTGTTACGTTACTCGCGCACCGCTAAGCTGTCTCTCCCGCCTAGTGCTTGTTCACGTGACATCTCCCAGGATACAATTTTTCGTGTCGTGATCTTTTCGATTTCGCTTTCCAGCCCCTTTTTTTCCCTTCCCCGACCCAAACACGCCTTTGCTGACTCAGCCCTAATTTACCTCTCTCTCTCTCTCTCTCTCTAGAATTATAATGGTGGGGTTGGTTGTTTGTCCCGTAGCCTTCTTTTTCGCGCTCCATGCGGAAGAGCTCCGGAGGTTTCGTGTGTGCGTCCATGGCGTCTCATCTGGGCTTTTTCTTTTCTCCTTCTTCTTGTTCTTGAAGCCTTTGTTGCTCTTCTGCGTCTTGCGGTTACGCTGAGGCATGTGAAGACAAGAAGGTGATGACCTTAGACTAAACAAACAAATAATTGGGAGGGTCTTGTTGTGCATTTATGTTCTTGTGTGAGTGAATGAATGAGGTTGTTGGGGTTCGCATGCATGGTTGGAACTTGGAAGTGGTTTGGGATCGCAAGGTGGAGGCCGGTCGAGAAAGGGAATTTTTTTTTTCCTTTTTATTAAGAAATGCTTGCGTGACTCCCTTCAACCTACCGCAAGAATAACTGTCTATTTTGCGTCACTAAAAAAATCAATATTAAATAATGAAAAATTATGGTGAAGTCTACTCTCTCGAGAATTCGTCGCTCAAGGCACGTTGGTAGTCTCATACTGGCCCAAAAGATTATTATGCTAACAAAGACCTTCTCTTTTCTATATCATGCGGTTGTTTGGTGTATGCATGCATTGATAACATGAAGATTTTCCCCTAAAAGTGGTGGTTTCCCGAAACGTGAGGTTGGTGTGCTTATTTATTGCGTGCCCCTACCAAATAATGTGAAGCTTTTGTGTCGTTTCCGATGAGACGCCGCGAAGGCCTCGACTTTTCGCGGGATTCCCGAACCGAGTGTCACTTCGGATGGTCCGGTTCCGGTATAGGTTTTTCGGGGTATGGAAAGTGGGGGGAGCCGCGAAAGAGATGGATCGCAAGATATGATATTATTGTTGCTAGTTCGGACTTGTTGACTATCAACTAAAAAGTTTGTGAATTTCCTAATCTCACTAGTTACGTGGCTTTTTGCAGGGTAAATGGCGAGACTCTAGCATGACTTCTGGCGGATGCAACTTCCATTATTGCGGCCGGTAAAGCGTGGAAGGGGCTCTCGGGAACTTAGGTTCCACTATCAGTGAACCCTAATATCAGCTCACTAATGAAAGCTATTAAATCCCCATGATTAACATTTAATCAGAGCAAGGGATCGGGAATGAGCTGAAGATCGAACACCTGGCGACCAACTTCATGATTTGATGTAAAATTGCACCGGAACCATCATTGAAAATCGAGCGTGAGTTCTAGGCTGAGTCGCGTTAAACCTGAGTCAATCCCTGAAGGCTTTCAATTAAGGAAACCCTATAAAGATGGCCGCGTTCGAGCGTCCATTAGCTTTCTTTTTCTCTCTCTCTCTCTATGTCTAGGTTTGAGCCAGTTCATCATGATTGACAAGGAGAAAGGGAGATCCCAAAAGTTCTGTCAATTTAATGTATACGTAATGTCTTTTTAAAGAATGTTTTGCTGGTACCACCTATGTTTGTAGCATGTACCCTTTTCAAGGTAAAGGGTGCAAGGGACAATGTGAATCTTACTTGGAAGAAATTTCTTTTGGCTCAAATTGAGGAGAGATGTCGAGCGTAAGAAGACCCCTTTAGTGTCACAAAACCCTGGGAAATCAATGAAGAGATGGAGTAATTGTGGGTCGGTTGGGTACGAGAAGATTTGATCGGATTCAAAACCTAGCCATTCCCAAAAATCGTTCAGATGTCCATGTCGTGCGTGGCACATAATGCCTTAATTTGGCATGTTCATCGTGAATTCGATGGAGGTTAAGGAAACTATTTCCAGGTATAAATCCCTCCATCGACCCATCTCGACGCGGCGTACAAGGCGGTCTCTCGCGTAATCGGGGGTAGGCAGCCGCTGATGATTGATGTAGATGCGCAGAGCTGGTTCACTAATTTCGAACTGATCAATATGGAAAACGTAAATCTGGAGAGCAGATTTTGCTTTTGCAAAAAGTTAGATAATCCCACGCAAGATGGTTTGGATTTTCTTTTCTTTTTGCCCTTTGGGTCGATACGAGAATAGTTGGAAAAAGGGATAAAGTGATTTTTCTGTGTACTTCAATGGGTTCTCATGATCGGCCTATTCATGGGTTTTATCATCTGACTATCTAAGCTATCGAGATAAAAGTGATATCAATTATGATCGACCAGAGTTATTGTTTACACACAGAGAATGGCTAAGCTTTTAGAATCGACACGAAGTTGGTTTGGTCTATTATGTAACCGTCGCAAAGTCGATTTCGCCGGAGAGCAATGGCGGAATCAGTATCGACTGAGCTATGTGATCCAAGAACAATTACATTAAGCTAATCATTGATGATTACAAGAAAAAAAATAAACTCATTGATGATCGTGGACGACAACTATCAATGATCACGAGGTACAGCTAACGATGCATCGCGGCTTGTGATTGACGAACATCTTGTTTCGATAACGAAGCCGATATATGGCCAATGTTATTCCAAAATTGGCTAAGTGTTGAACACAGGAAAAAAGGTGGAAGACGTCGATTAAAGGCAAAAACAACTAGACAACATCACATCGATAGGTAGTCGGGAAATCAACAAGACAACTTGATAAAGAGCATAATGATCTGGCCACCTAAATCTAGCTGTGTGTTGGACATAGAGGAGAACACGAAAACTATCATGCCGACCAAAAACAAAGGTATCAATCAACATTGCGACATAGTGCCTGAGGAGTTGGAACCCTCTGTGGACGAGGTTAGAATGCACAATAGCATGTGCACAACCATGAGAGATATAGACAATCAAAGAAATATCCTAATTATCTCCACCATTTATCAAAAGAAATATTATAACCCTTTGTGGGCCTCGGTCAGGGGCAGCCGGAGGTCGCCGGCCCTCAGTCGCCGAAAAAGGAAAAAAAAAAAAAAGCAAAAGAAAAGAAAGAAAAATAAATGAAAAAGGAAAAAAAAAGTCGAAAATCGAATCGAACCGAACTGGATTTTTGTTTCGATTCATATTCAGTTCAAAGTGAGATTTAGTTCGGTTCAAACTTGCCTCCTAATAGTTCAATTCGGTTCGATTTTCTTGAAAAATCGAACCATTGACTACTCTAGTAGCGAATGATAAGGATCAACGTTGATAGTGATATTAGTAATTATTGGAAAGATAGATGCATAACCCTAAGAAATATAAAGAATTAAAAGGAATATCCTAATTCTCTCTAACATATATCAAAAGCCAATTACAAAATATCGTAAGTGTCTCTAATAGTTTTATCCTTGTGCCACATTGTGCAATAGTTCGGGTCGCAATAAAAGGTTCGAAGAGTACTTTATATTGGGGTGTGGTTCATATTCCCCGCGACGAAAAAGCACATGAATCCCACTCTACGCTAAGTGGGCAAGGGTTCACAGGAGCCGTCTCAACGAGGATCTCAAAGGGCGATGTCCCCGACAATCGAATGGTTTTTACAATTTAAGCTGTAATTTTTTTCTTAGTAATCCGAGCTTTGACTCATGAATAGCTACTTGATATATATACTTTTTTATACTCGTAATTGAACGATTTAACGAGAAATGCGATGCATTAATTATAGTGAAATCATCTGCTAAACGTAGCCCTACTTTAAGTTGAATCATGATAAAATCTCGTGTCTCGATTTTTCTTTCTCATTTTATGTTTTACTTTGATTTTATTGTGCATCGAATCCAAATACCTTGTACCCATCCCAAGCACGAATTAGTCGGGACCATATATCGTTATGAACATGTTGACAAAAATAAAGCTGAATGAGAAGTAGTTATGTTTTAAAATCTATATAAAATTAGATGATCACGTGCAAAAACTTGAAAATCAATAATAAAGAAAGGAATGAAGTGATTTGACGTGACTAGCCGAAAAACCTAGGCGGCAAAAGTCAATGAAAAGCCCCTTAAACGACATCGCTAAGCATGAAAGGCCCCAAATTTCCCTCCTCTTCAGACCCTAACAAGAATACTTACTGATTTGTCCCAAAATTCAACTCTCCTTGAAACCCTAATTCCAAACGACGAATTTGGTACAAAATTAAGAGCTATATCTTGTCATAGAGAGGAGAATAAGCAAAAGCAACTCAATTTCGTGTCAACAAAACCAAGAAGAAATCGAATATATCTCAAATTCAAATAAAATTAGAGCCCTCGAGCTTAATAATAGATTTCTTCTCGACATCGAGAACAACAGACAAAACACTCTAGCGAATGGCTTCGAGGGCTTACTCCATCGTTTTGACATAAAATGCTACCTCATCGTCCACGTTGGACTTTCTTTTTTTTTAAGCCACGTATGCATTTGATATTTTATTAAAAAAGAGCCTCATATGACTTTTTTTTTTCTGAATTTATCTTTGGTGTCGAAGGTACTTTTTTTTTTTTTTTTCAAAATAGGAGGTACTTAAGTAATAGTTCTGTTTGCAATGTGATACGAAAGTGATACAACGAAAAATTTTGTGCGAAAGTTATTCCAGTTCTAATGACCTTTTTCTCTAAATAAGCGATTATTAATCATGTTAAAACTCCATAGATAAGCGATGTAACACACTTTGATGAACATGAATACTCATCGTCTTAAAATTACATAGATAAGATATATAAGATACTCTAATGAACAGGAATAATTACCTTAAATCTTGAACCTTTTATGCAAAATGAAACGAAACATTGAAACTTAAACCTAAAACTTGAAAATGCTCGATGTAAGCGATCGATTATTACTTCCCTAATGACTTTTCCTTGGTGGCACCTTTTCGTTGAGCATTTAAGGGCTTCGAAGGAGGGAAAATTAAGGAAATGATGATGGGAACGTTTGCTTGCAACTTCTTTAAAAGATGTTTAAGACTGTACATATATATGTTTTTTTTTTTTGCTGAAATTTTAAATTTACATTACTTTAACTTCATGAAAAGCGAATGGTCTCTTTTTTTCCCTTAAAATTGATGGCGTGTGTCGCTTATAAAAATGAATAAATGAATTATATTTTTATCGTTCATGATAATATTGAGACATAAATTATTGTCCAAAATGAAAATATTCTCTATTGGCTAATTACTTCATGAATAAATAATTTCTTTTATCAGTTATGAAAATTTTCATATATAATTTGTTGCCAATAATGAAATTATTTTTCGTTGATTAATTATTTCTCATGATACAAAAGAACATTTTTAGGAAAATATTTTTTTAATAATTTATTTTTTGCACAACAAAAGGAACCTTAACATCAATGAAATTTTATTAGCCTTGGCAAAATTAGAGAGTCGTTTGCAAATCTCACAGCCATCTTCGAGTGCGTTTGGTTCTACTTCGATGGAAAGTCTTTGGGAAAACCTAAGGGGCTTTAGGTGAAAGGGGTTTTCAAAATGCAAATAGTGTTTGGTAAAATGTATTTTAAAAATATAATGAAGAGCAAATTTACTTAAATACCATTGGGTAAAATTTTGTAAAGGACTATTGTTTTTCTTTTTTAGATCTTGCACATTCTCAACGCTTTCGCCGACAGGCCAAATTTGGTTGTCGGTAGCCTCACCCGAGGTTGAGGCCGAGGGTTGCGCAAGCCCGTGCGATGGCACCTAGGTGGCGCAAGCCCACGTGTCTATTGCCGGGGTCACGCCACCCTAGCCAATTTTTCGAGGTCCCACGATCCTAAGGCGGTCGAGGCTAGTCAGGTTGAAGAGAGCCGCTGCTTGAGTAGCTCTAGGGCTTCTATTTAAAAAGGGTTTAAGTTGGAATTTTGATAAAATATTGAGGGCAATAAAGGTAATTAAAATTTTTCATTGGGCTTGTCACATTCTCAACGTAGACTTTTCCCGACTGTGGCTTCATTAATTTCCTCCCAAACCCCCAATTTTGGGCCCATTTGTTTCTCGAGCCTATAGTGAATTACAGATAGAGTTCAAAAAGGTCATTCTATATGTATAGAAAATATATATTCTAGATTGTAAACATAGAATACGACCCCAGTCGAAA
This sequence comes from Rhodamnia rubescens, assembly GCA_021437795.1. Classification (NCBI taxonomy): domain Eukaryota; kingdom Viridiplantae; phylum Streptophyta; class Magnoliopsida; order Myrtales; family Myrtaceae; genus Rhodamnia; species Rhodamnia rubescens. Next base: position 387,070 of record JAILYA010000063.1, on the reverse strand, counting down.
TGCAAAATCTATTTCGTCCTCCTTTAGCGACAACTGTCTTTTTGATTGGTATCCTCCATCGTCTCACTGGCCGACCTTGATCTCTATTATTTGGAGGCCATTTTCAAAGTTATAGTGGTAAAAAAAGTAGTTCCTACCATCTAATATGAAATCTTTTCTACTAGGCAATCCAGTTTCCTTATGCATGAAGATAATAAATTCGATCGTTATGATCGGACTCTTCCATTCAGCCCCAAGAGTAACTAGGACCAATTCAGTTACGTTTCCATGGCAATTGGAATGATATTAACTCCTATTTATTTATTATCTATGTTACGCCAAATGTTCTATGGATACAAGTTATTTAATGTTCCAAACTCTTATTGGCAACAAACATGCATGAACCATTTCCCGAAGTATGTGTCACTAGCTCATGCTCGACCCGAGTAGCATGGGGCATGTGGAATCTCTTGTGAATTAGTAAAGACCACCTTGCGGGGCTAAATACTCGGTATCGAATAGAATATGCTGAGCCAAATCTTCTTCATGTAAAACTCGAGTTCCTTTGAAAATGGTAAGATCTTTGGCGCAAGACCCCCTCACGTCAATCCCACGAGCCTTTAGGGTTCCTCATTAATGTACTTGTTTCATCGAGATCTAATCCAAATCACAATGAAAATCTCACGTACGGTTCCGAAATGGAGATTCTTTGAATAATCATGTATCAACATCGACACGTACAATCTCCGGTAGAAGAAGCCAAAATAAATTATTTTAGCCCTTATAAAAAGAAAACTGATTCTTGAATCTCTTTTTTTTTCACGATTGAATGAACCCCTAGAGTCCCATATTCAGTCCTTTCTCGAGTTTCGAGAAAAAGACTCATTTGCCAACGCAACGAGGTCAACCGAACAACTTTCGTTAAAATTTGAGTAGTTTCTTGAAATGATTACTTATAGAAATGATTCATTATAGCTTTTATAAATGATTAATGCCACTGATCGATCATTCGCGAAAATCAAATCTTTATTTTGGTCCAACTTTACAACAAAAAAAATGGGAGTAATTCATCGTGACACGTTCACTTGTTAATGGAGTTGAACTTACCAAATTCCGAGGAATCGGTATCAATTTATGCCTAATTGCTCCACATATAGTTCCTCCATACATTTCCACAAAGAAATTATCCAAGATTAATTATTTTTCTATTTTGACTTACTCCCCGCCGTGATCGAATTGTTGTCGTCGGCTCGTGCCGTAAAGTGTTGGGTTAAGTCCAAGCTAAAGTTCCATTAAAGAGCGTTTTCATAGGGTGGAGCCTCTTCAGGGAATCAAATAAATTAGATTATGGTTATTTAATACTTTTTTATTCTTCTTTTTTCCAATTCCAAAAAAGATCCTTGGGAAAGCCCTTCCCAAACGAAGCCTTCATCGCTTTTGATTTCCCCTACCTGTTTAAACTAATTCTCTTATCATTCTTGTTTCTCGGTAGCAGTTAGTCGTGCCACTATCTATCCATTATAATCTTGGCGCGACGTCAATGGAGTCACGCAGGCATGAGTTAATTGCATCTAATTATATGAGTGTTCATCATGCTCGCTAAGTTCGTTCGATACACAAAATTTGTACGTTAATCAACTTAATAGATTACCCAAAAGGCCATGAAACATCCCAAAGTCCTATGAATCGATTAAGCTCGGACCTTCTTTGCAGGTGGATGGTGGCCCCAACCCGGGATAATTTACACACAATAAGTAGTATTCGAACTTTGTGAGCTGAATATCCTATGACGCCCCAACCAAATAGCTGCACCATTGGGATTAGAAGTAACAATTTTTTTCCCAACTAGTATGGACAAATTATCGTTAATGAAATTTAATATTTGACTTTCGATTAGGGCTGGGCCGGATTTTAGGAGGTTGAATTCCTCCTAAATCAAAGTAAAGCATTTTCCACGAGATATCAAAACATATTTCTAACAAACCCGACCCGAATCTGGCCCAGCCCTTTCCCGGCCCAAAGAATAGTACCGACAAACAAGCAACCCGTTCCTTCTCAGTTCTCAGCTCCGACCTGAGCTGAAACCTCGTCTCTCCCAGTCCCGATCGTCTTCTCCGACGGAAAAATGGAGAAGTTCAAAACCCTGGAAATCATCCAAACAAGCCCCGACTCCTCCGTCTTCCACCTCCGCCTCAACCGCCCTTCCTCCCGCAACGCCCTCTCCCTCGACTCCTTCGCGGAGCTCCCCCTCGCCCTCTCCTCCCTCGACCGCAACCCCGACGCGCTCGTCGTCCTCCTCTCCGGCGCCGGCGACCACTTCTGCTCCGGCATCGACCTCGCGGCCCTCGGCTCCATCTCCTCCCGCTCCCTATCCGGCGCCGACCGCGGCCGCGCCGGGGAGCGGCTCCGCCGGGAGATTAAGTCCATGCAGGACGCGATCACGGCCATCGAGCGGTGCCGTAAGCCGGTGATCGCCGCCGTCCACGGGGCGTGCGTCGGGGGCGGCGTCGACATCGTCACAGCGTGCGACCTGCGGTATTGCACGGGGGACGCGTTCTTCTCGGTGAAGGAGGTCGACTTGGCGATAACCGCCGACCTCGGGACGTTGCAGAGGCTGCCGAGCATCGTGGGGTACGGGAACGCGATGGAGCTGGCCTTGACGGGTCGGCGGGTGTCGGGTTCGGAGGCGAAGGAGATGGGACTGGTTTCTCGGGTTTTCGGGTCGAAGCGCGAATTGGATGATGGAGTGAGAGTCGTCGCCGAGGGTAAGTAGTTTCAGATTCAATTAATCTTGGTTTCTCAAACTGAATAGAGTCATCTTTCTGCCGGAATATAATTCTTATGCTAAATGCCATATGCAGCGTTCGCTGATTGCATTAGTCATCATTGTATGTGATTGGATGACTCCTATCAGAGTTAAATAGATCCCGGCCTCGTGGTTGTGCATTTCGGTGGGAACTTTTAGCATTCTTGAGTCTTGAAACTTTTGGTTATTAGATAGATCGTTCGCGGGTTTGATTTGGTCTAGATTGGACATCTTTCCAATTTCAAAGTAATGTTTTCGAGTTGTTCCAGTTATGTGGAACTTATATCTCAAGCACTTACTGGACGCTGCATAAGAAACCAATTTGAGATCAGTTCGAATGGTTGAATACAGCAATTTTATAAAGCTGTGTGGGATTAGTATGCAACATGATGCAAATGAAAAGATAGTGGTGGCAAGGATCTGGCATTGACGAGAGGGTCGGGACTCAGCTGCTGGGAGCCATAGAAGGCATTTCTTGGTTTTTGCAGCAAAAAGAGAGAAGCAATGGGGGAACAATTAGTATGGCTTCAAATTATCGAAGTCTGGAAGGTTTCCCAATCTTATCTTGGTTTTCCTTTTTCACAACGGAACCCTGCAGCGATGAACAGACCATGCTCTTCATTCATAGAGTTTGAACTTGGCGGTGCCAAAGTAATTGTATTAGGTCAGTTACGCCAAATCTAGATTGAAGTTAGAAGCTTTGGGAATTAGCAAATCGAGATTGAAGTCGGATATGCCTAATTGTTTTAGTTGAACCGCAACCAAATCAATAAACCAACAAACTAAGTTTTGGGTGTAGTTGGCATTGGTTGTCTCCAGTTTACCAATTTTATACTTCCTTAACATCTTCTCACTGTAATAAAGGATAGAGTTACCGTTTAGATCAGAAGGGCTCCACTTATCCATATCTTCGACCCACCTGTATTTTTCGTTCATAATGCATGTATGATGGGTGTATTTGTCCCTCACTTGGAACTTCTATTGGTTTGGGATAAAGCATGCATAGGACAGTATACTCAAGATGCTGGGTCAGTGTTTTTCTTTGTTAAAATAGCTAACTAGCCTTCAATTGCAAAACCGACAACGGGCACTTTTTGTTGCTAATGAGGTTGTGGGGAAATTTTTTTGCCTCTCGAGGTCATCACATCATTTGAGTATATCCTTGTAGAAACAGATAACAGCAAGTTGCAGGTGGAAAAAAAAAAAGACCCCGTTTCAGGTAATACTGTATAATGGATTCGGGACAAGGATAGTTCCTTGCATCGGTAAATCTTTTGAGGAGGGGGAGTTGTTTCTACTTTCTAGTGTTAATACTCTGTTCTCATTTTCTGAGAAAGGTTGGTTTTATTTTGCACGCAGCGATTGCTTCCAAGTCCCCGATGGCTGTTACTGGGACCAAAGCGGTGCTACAAAAGAGCAGGGACATGAGTGTAGATCAAGGGTTGGACTACGTTGCGACCTGGAACTCGGCAATGCTTCTGTCCAATGATCTGACGGAGGCCGTCTCGGCGCACGTGCAGAAACGGAAACCTGTTTTTGCGAAGCTTTGATGGTTGCATCAGCATCGAAGCGGAAGAACCGATGCAACGCTTCACACGCACAGGAGTGCGGAAAGAAAGAAGGGCAAAGCCGATTCTCGGCCAGCTTCTGATGTTGTTCGAAACGCTATTGTGCTTGTAACTTGGACTTTACGTTTAAAAGATTCAAAGCTGCCAATAATCCACTCGTCTGTCTCGATTGAACGAAATTCCGAAAATTTAAATTAACTCCGTCTTATCATAAGACGGAATTATTGTTTGTTGTTGTTGTTGTTGTTTTGTTCGTCAAAGCTAAGCGACATTGTTAATGTATACGATGGGCAATAGTTTCATCTGTACCCTGTAAAAATGACTTTGGATATATCGTTGCCAACCTTAGTCCATATTTTGTCGCCCTCTATGCATTCTGGTAAATCACGATTCTTAGATTCTCACATTTCGTTGCGCTCTAAGCCTTAATCCGGGAAGCTTTGTTTAAGATGCATTTTTTGGGATTCGACAACTCTCCTCAAACTACTTACTTTGCTTACGACTTGTATCAGGGCGTCCTGAGTTGGTAATCTTTCCAATTTCATTTTTGGTGTTTTTCATCTTAGTTGTAGGCTCCGTCTGTTTCACGGGAAAATATGTAATTTCGAAAATATTTTCTAATAAATGATTGCATGTATCGCTTAAAATAATTGATCGATTATAAATATCTTTATTACCGACATCAACTTCAACTTGTGTCTAAATATTTGCGTAGGCGATCAAAATATTTTTTGTTCATTAATTTTTATAAGCGATATAAGTAATATTTTTCTAAAACGTTGTTCAAATCACATATTTTTCGCAAACATATGGAGCCGTAGGCTTTCTTAGCATTTCAGTCTCGATCTAAACCCGGACCGGCCTGAACTGAAGCTATAAACAGGCCCACGTCGGGCTGGCGTCTTCAATCTTTCGGGCTGGCGGTTTTCTTCTTTTTACGCCCCTATCGTGGAGCCAACTTTGGACTCCCTTTCCCAACCATTTCTTTTTTTCTGTATTATCACAATCATCAACGATGATAAGCATGGCTAATTGGCCATATCATTATGGATGTCCACCAACAACGTTAACCTGGGACGTTAAGGTAGAACGCATAATGTTGAGGGTTGAAACATGGCTATGTTGTCCCTCGACCAATTTTCCAATTCGACAGATCATAATCCCGACATCACCAATCAGTCCAACCAGGGATCGCACCGTGCTCCCCGACGATTTACCCTGAAGATTTGGCTGCGCGTAAGTTTCAACGACTTCTTCGACACATTAAAGTTCGCAAAAAAGGTATTTTCTTCTTCCTTTTTCCATCGTGAAAGTAGCTAGTGGAATTGCGAAGTTAAGTTCAGCACAAACCTGAGACGCTTTCCTGTTTATTCCCTCCTTGCTCGTAATTTGCTTTCCTGGGGTTGGATACGATGTGTCATTTGCCTTGTCTTTGCTTCTAGGGGTTGACAAAAGGGTTAGCTTCAGCGGGAAGGCAATTGAGCCACAGGAGAAAGAAATTATAATTTTTTTAAAAAAGAGCATATGATGACCTCATAAAGTTATTATTTTTCGTCATTAAACAACTCATGAGTCAACTTTGAACCCATGCTGACCCCGTTTTCCCCTTTCTAGAAAGTTCTGTCTCCCCGTTGAGCTTTGGGGGTTGCTTGTTAAGGTTGCCCGCTCGCTAAATTGCGGAAATGTTTGACCATCTTGATTGTTTATTTGATGTAAAATATATGGACCGACCAATAAGTGACGACGTGTTTCCGCCGTCCCGCGATGCATCCGATATAATTTTATAGCTATGTGCGTGGCATCGTTTATATGTATATATATAAATAAAAAACAGGTGGATTTAAGTAACTAAGTATAAAATATGAGCACGTCGAGTAAGATAATACAATATACATGTGTCATCATTGGTGTAGAGCAGTATTTTATGACAACCCTCCAAACATGGTACCTTTTGCGACAAGGTGAGATCAGCTTGTCACTCCTAGAATTGTTTAAAGCCTAATCGGTTGTAGTTGTCATCTTCAACAAGCTCTTCTATGAAATGCTAATTTATTACAATTTTTTTTAATAATTAATAAGGTCACTTTCACGGGTGAAGCTCCCACTAAGCCATGGCGAGGCATCATTCGTAAATGATTGGCCAAAAGAAGAGGCAAGAGTTTTAATTTCTTTTATTACCGTAAATTGCTCTCCAAACCTCATTATCACTATTATAAAATCGGGTTAATGATGTTTGTTGTCGGGTCAATTACGTAGGAGCATGATCTTCTGTATTGGTGATAAGCGATTCCACGCCTTTTACTTTGATGAAGCAAATTATTAGTTAGCCACCATCATATGACAAGGTCGAGAACAACATGTTGGTGATCTCTTAACTTTAATGACAACCAAGTGCTTTTCCACTAGATAACTGATTTGAATAAGCGCACCTTCTTTCGATTAACAAGAATAATAAGAGCACCTTCTTTCCTAATCTTCTTTAATCTAAAGTTTACTTTGCCTTCCAAGCATAAACTTCCCATTATCCTTCTCACAAATGGGCTCACCGCTTTAACTCTCTCTCTCTCAACCGTCGCCTTATGGGTCATGTGTGCACACATGCAATAAAAGTCAGTGCAATGAAACGTTGAGGAATCCAAATGCTTCAGAGAAGGGCAAACCCTAAAAGGGTTAAAGCCAATCTTGAAAACACAAGCCTCGTGCAAAAGGGCCCAAAAAGAAAAAAAAAAAAAAGAGAAGCAAAAGAGATCATGCGAACCCTAGACATTTGAATTCTTCACTTACCAAGATCTTATAATCAAAAGCACCAATTATTGCAGCCTTTGACGTTTCTCCTCTCTTCCTTCTTCTCCCCCACAAGAACCCTAAGACCACCCTCTTCAACACCCACACGCAAACGCCTTTGACTCCCCAAAATATGAAAAGTAAGACAGAAGTTCGCAGCCGCAATCAGCTCAGGGAGGCCTGCCTTTTCTTACCACTCGATACACATGTGGGTCGAGGACCCTTTTGCTTGTGGGAACCTCCATCTTCGAGAAATTGGAATTTTAGCCCCTTTCCCCGATTCCAACCCTGAAGAATTCTTGTATTTGCCGGGAGGTCCTTTGAAAAGTTTTGTCTTTTGTTTTGTTTTTTTTTCTTTTGCCCTTCCAAGAAAGAGAGGGTGTCCCTTCTTTCTACGGAATCAGGCAGATTCCTCGATTGTCAAAGTTTGAGGCTCCATCTTAACTAACATCAACCATCCCACGTTACCTCCACTCAAACCTCTTTTGCAAATCCATCGACCTATCCCCTTTTTTGTTGATTCTCATTAGATTGAATTCACCGCTAGTGAAAAAGCTTTTTCGATGTGAACAGGCGGTTGTGATCAAACGTATAGTCCAGTCATTATCGTTTCTTTTTACTCAGCATTAAACGGATCGATGTCTTCACAAAAAGTATTTTTTTTATTCCACTTTCGTGACGATGCATGTCATGGAAAACCTCTAGAGTTCCCTCGATTTTCCTTCTCGTACCAAACACATTGCCTTTGGCTTTCCTAGAACAAATTTGTAAATTAAGAAAGGGCTTTTCTAATTTGTAATTTAGGTTACCTGTTCTTAGGGTTTGCGTAGACAGAGATGCAAACTGTGAAATGGGATCCCGTGATTTAAAAAAAAAAAAACTTACTTTATTTGTTGATGATTGGGAGGGGGGTTGTTGAAGTATGATTTGTTTTCTCGAGAAAATCTTTGCCTCTTCAACTAAGTTACCCGTTGATTCAACCGATCGACATGGATGCCACTAAAGAATAAACAAATCATATCCCACCCAAGTTCCTAATTCAATCATTTAAGTGTGGGCTCCTACTTCCTAGCCATTATTCAAAACAATTAAAGAAAAGGGTTATGGAGAAAGAGTATCGAGAGACCATATGTCTCATCTTGATTTTTTTTTTTTAATTGTTCTTTGCCATTTTGTCCACACCATGTCTGAATTGCCAACTTTGCAAGCCACTGGTCTCTGCCACCAAAGGCAGGATTGTTCCTTATTTCCCATGGCTTTGGTTCGATTAAATTGGACAAAATTATCAAAAAAAGTCTTAAATTTATTGGAATTGTGTCAATTCAATGTTAAATTTTTTTGTGTCGATTCAATCATAAATTTTTTGCAATTGTGTCAATTCGGTTTATCTAACCAATTTTGGCCGAACGATACGTGATGTAAACGCCAGCCCGTGTAGGCCATCAGGCGAAATAATATTTTAACATTTTTTTTGATTTTTTATTCTTATTTTCTTTTTCATTTTTTTTCCTCTTTTCTTCCCTCTTCTTCTTCCTCTAGCCATAGATGATGGCTGGCGAGGCTCGGCCTCACGTGGCCATGGCGACAGCGAGCTTTACCTGAGGATGGCGAGGTGGACCTTGCCTGGTCGTCGCCATTGGCCACTAGCTAGAGGAAGAAGAAGAGGATGGAAGAGGAAAAAAAATGATAGAAGAAAAAATGAAAACAATTGAAGAAAATAAAAAGAAAAAGCAAACAAAAAATATTAAAAGATTATGACGCTAGAGAGGCCGGCGATGGCCGGTGTCCACGTCAACACCCGCCGACTAAAATTGACCTGGATTGACCGAATTGACATAATTACAAAATGTTTAGCATTGAATTAGTAAAAAAAAATTATAACCGAATTGAGACATTTGCAATATATTTATAACTTTTTCGGTTGTTTTTCCACTGGAATTCGTAGAAGAATCAAAGCCGGAATCCAGAAATTGGAAAACGGGAATAAAAATAATAGGAAAAAAATCACCAAAAAATCTCGAACTACGCCAACTATGACACATTTATCCTTTTTTTTTGACACCAAAAATCCCAAACTTTTACTCATGTGACACATTTATCTTAAACTTTGCTTGTGATATCGAAAACCCTAAACTTATACTCGTGTAACGTATTTATCCGAATTTTTTTGTGATATCGAAAATCTTAAACTTATATCCGTGCGATACATTTACCTCCAAATTTTTAGTGTCGCAACAAAAAAATTTGGGATAAATGTGTCATATGCGTATAAGTTTAGAGTTTTTTTGTGTTATAAATAAAAATTTAAAATAAATGTGTCACAGGAGATATAGTTTAAATTTTTGGCAACTTTTTCCCAAAAATAAAACGTGAGGGAGACAAACTCTGAATATTATCTATTTCGTAATCGAGAAAGGAGGAAAGATTCTCCCCAAAAAGAAGTTTCAATCCGGTCCAAACTAGTGAGACAAGAAGATTGAGGAAATCTTGGGATGGAGCAATCGCATTGAAGGAGGCATTTTTGTCAGCTTGTCCAAATCCGATCGTTTCGGGGGCGAAGTAGGTCCTATTGCTTTTATTCCCTCGCCCCCCACCTCCCCCCGCTCGATGAGACCAACCGTAGACTTCATATGACCAAGATGCCCTTTCCTTTTCTTTTTTTTTTTTTTTTGGAAAAATAGATAGAAAATGTAGTTGACGAGTGTCCCCGAAACACTTATTTGAATTTATTAATTTTTTGGATCAATGATTGCACAAACTCGAGACTATAGCGGAAATTACAAAAAAAAAAAAAAACTCTTAATCTTATTAGCATTTGTATCAATTCAATTCTAAACTTTTCATTTGTGTCGATTTAATCTTATACATTTTCACGGTTTGTCGCCATGGTCTCCGGCCGGTTTTGGGTGAAAATCGCTATCATAGATGATTATCTTCTCACGTAGACAAATAGTCGAAGTTGACGAGACAAGATTACTTATTTATTAAAAAAATTTTGATTTTTTATATTTTTATTTTGTTTATTTTCTCTCTTTTTCTTTTTCCTTCTTCTCGACGTTGGATAGCGACCGGCCACTGGCTATGACTGGCGAGGGTCGCCCTCGCCTGCCGCAGATGAGGTAAGTGTATTCGAAAATAGTAGATTGATGTCAGATGGAAGTTCGTTCATCTTTTCCATTGATGCATAGTAGTTTTCTTTCCTTGCGCAACATTCTTTTTCTTTTTTACTGCTGTACATATTCCTTTTTCAGAGAAGAAAACATTAGATGAGCATTGTTCTGCCCTTTCCAATAGCCGAAGACGAACAAGTACTAAAGTACGAAAAGAAAAGATAAAAATAAAAAAAATGGGAGAAATAAAATGTTTTCCTATCAAAATTTAAATTCAGGAAAAACGATTTTTTCCTTACAAAATCGATACTTTTTTTCAAAATATGATTAGGTATCGATGCTTGGATCATAAATTATACGTTTGGATATGGAAACCCAACGCTCATTCTCAAGCCCTTTACAGCCTAGGTCGGGACCCCAACGCCTGGCTCGGGTTCCATCTAGCCCGCCCCCAAGACCCTAGCCACCGCATTTGGGTTCATTGGTCTACCAAAGCTCAAGTAACTAGATCTCGAAATAGAACAAGTCTACTTAAGAAAATCAATTCCTTACCAAACAATGAAAAATAAAGAACTTCGAGCCGAGCTCAGACATCGTGATTTAAATGTTTCAATTTTGAACCGGACTATTTTCTGTGCCATTTCGTATAAAGGCAACAGATATCCCGGTCGAAAATGAAGATTTTAGAGAGAGGGTCAACGTTTTCCCCTGATTTTGTGCCATAAGGGGAATTGCCATAATTGACAGCAACGAGATTTCAACCCCCATGAAACTAAAGCAATGTTTGAGTACGATAATCGCCCGACCATTTTCTGTCCCCTTTTGTACCGTGAAAAACTGCCCTTGTCACCATTACTGCAGCACTTGATCATGAATAAAAGATAATTGCCCAAAACCCTATAAATCTATTATACCTTTATCAATTCAATCTTAATTTTTTTAATATTACCAATTAAATTTTAAATATTTCACGTTTTGCTAATCGACTCCATCCAATCTATTTTGGCCGAAAATCACTTACGTGGTCGTCGATCGTCCTACGTGATACAACCGACGCTAACATGTTTTAATAAATTGTCTAATTTTTTATTAATGTTTTTGTTTTCTTTCTTTTTGTTTTCTTTTCTTTGTTTTTTTTTTCTTACTACGGCCGACGAGGGCGTCGCCGCCCCATCACTTCAATGAAAAAGAAGAAAAAAAATTATGAAAATATTAAAGTGTAATTAAAAACTATTAATGTCATCGTGCACGTCCATGTCAAGAATTTCTAGCAAAATTGATCGGATTGACTCAATGATAAAATATGAAAAAAAAAATAATGCTTAATTGATAAAATTAAAAAGTTAAGAACCGAATTGGTAAAAGTGTAATATATTTAAAATAATTTGGATATTTTTCCCCCGAGAATAAGCATAAACCAAGCTTCGTGAACACATATTTATGCTTAAAATGTCCAAAGATTCACATGCATTTTACTATAAATTCTAAACGATGTGACTTCACAGGTAAAAGACCAAACAATCTTAATTAGCAATCGAGATCCGCTATTTTACGAATTATTCGAAATCATTTCGAAAAGATTTCTCGAAGCACTTTTATATGCTCGAATCCGGTGCATCACAATCGTTGATTTCGCGGATATAATCGACGGTCGTGGTTCGTTTGACCGAGCAATCCTCAGCGGTACTTTAGTACTTCCCCTTTCCAGAAGGGAGATTAAAAGCAAGGGATGAGGTTACAGCTGTGACTGGGGAGGGAGCGTGACGCCATCTGACGTCACCCACATCTACTTTCTGTTGCTGTGCCCACAGGTGTTAAGTGCACGTCCTCGTGCGAAATGACCTAAAAGTCCACACAACTTTCTCCATCGTGGTCCCTCGCCTTTTCTACTTTGTTTTGCCCAAATTGCCCCTCTCGCCGTCCAACATTTACTCGATTCGGTCGTCTCGGGTGATTTTGACTTTGACCGCGATTCCATTACTTCTCCAACTAACTCTAGATTAAACTCATCTAGAATTCGAATTAAATTCGTCTTTATTTGTTTTAAAAAAGAGCCGAACACACTGCGGTAAAACTACATTTTTCATTTTAAGGAAACAAAATTATATTAAGCGTGCGTTTGTTTCGCAAAAAAAAAAAAAAAGAGTGATTTGAAAAATATCATATTTAAAAATGATCGTTTGTTTAGCGTCTGAAAATGAGCAGGCGAAAATTATTTCCATCATACATAAAAATAGTTAAACATATATTATTATCGATAAAAAATAAATTTTGTCGACTAACTATATTAGAAAAATATTTTACAAATTATTCATTTTTTTCTAAAATAAATAGAGCTCAAGAGAGATTGTTGGAGATTATTGTTGATACTTGAGCTAAAAACACACTTTTGGAAGGTGTATTATGGTAAACTTGACTTGTAATTGCAAATATATATATGATGAGACCTCAAGCATACCATCTTCTCTTGCTACTTCTTAAAAACATCCAAACCGTCATTAAATCCATCAAAACTCACCTCTGGTCACTAGATGAGAGGATGTCTGCAGTAGGTGTGGCATTTACACATATTTAGTATAGCCTCATCAAATTGCTTTTCTTTATTTGACACACATGTTCCCGTCGTGCTAATACCGCTTCGAACAAAAATAAGTTGGTAAAAATGTGATTGCATTTAAAATTTCCATGAAATAAAAATTAAATCGAGGCAATGTGCAAAAAACCATAGCCGTTTATTTTGTCAAAAAAAAACGAATGATTTATAATCTCTTTTCCCGAAAATATTATCCCGCATCGCTTGAAAAAATTAACAAATGCAAAATGTTATCATTGTTGAAAACAATTGTTATCCGAAACGAGAAAATTTTCGTTCGTTCGTTTTCGTAAGTGATAAAAGTGATTATTTATTGAAAAATATTTTTTGAATTATTCATATTTTCGCGAAATAAAGATAGCCTTAAATTCGGAACATTGTACCAGCAAAGCATTATAGTTTGAGCATCTTTAAATTCGGGATAAATGGGTTCGGAAAGTGATATTTTGGAAGTAATTAGATTGATGACTACTAAGATTTACTCGTAAACTTTAAGATACTAATGCGAGGTCGTGAGTCGAGGGAACATGAAAACCCTATCAAAAACAAACGCATCGCAGCAAACACGGGACTGATCTTTTCGATGTCGGATACTTAGTCGGATCGATCGAACCTCTCGAACGAACGAAAACACGCCAACGACACACTCCTTATCCTAAACGACAGGGAAAGATCAAGAGTCGTGTGCTCACGTTAACTCGAACAGGGGATGATCATCAATGTGAACGAGGACGATGTGAGTGTTGTTTGGAAGCAAAGAAAACGTCCCGATTTTTGAACAGCTTCGGTTATTCCCACACCGCACAGTGAAGGGAGGGGGGTTTGTCGGGGCTCGAGCACAGCTCAGCTCTTTGCCTTCTCAGCGTTTGATCCCAAGGCGATGGAAGAGAGAGGCGTGAGATCAGGTTTTAACCTCTTCGATGGTGGGCCGCCTCGGCTTCCATAGGCGTACGCCAAAACAGTGTCGCCGAGGAGAAGGGGTTTGCATAAAGAAAACAAAAAGAAATTTTTTGAGAACGAGATTGAGTCTCGTTTACGCCAGATGGGTTGTCTTATTCGCCCCCTCTTCTTCTTCTTCTTCTTCTTCTGTCCTCGTCTTCTGCTACTTCTTCTTCTTCTTCTTCCTCCTCTGAGATGAGGAGACCCCTTTTGTGCGCGCTTATAAAGAACCCGCGCTTTCCCCTCCCTCTAGACCACACACGCACGCACGCGAGCGATTGAGCTCCCTTTTTCTGCGACTTCTTTTATAAGCCTCTCTCTCTCTCTGTCTCTCTCTCGTTCTTGTTCCCTCTTGTTTTCTTGGTTTTCTCTTGCTTTTCTTTTGGGTTCTTCTTCATCTAGCTGCTTTGTGAGGAGTCTTCTTGTGTTTATAAGAAGTCTCCACTCATGGGTTCGTCGAACTGAGTGAGCGTGTGTCTGACCCAAACGGTTAGTGAGTTGATTGGAGCTGGAAGATTTTTGAGGGATTTGAAGAGAGCAGAGAGAGAGAGAGAGAGAGAGAGAGAGAGAGAGAGAGAGAGAGAGTCATAATAGGCTGTGATTTCCGAGACAGAGTCACAGACAGAGAGAATGGAGAAGGCGAGCTTTGTGAAGAATGGAGTGCTGAGATTGCCACCAGGATTCAGGTTCCACCCCACGGACGAAGAGCTTGTGGTTCAGTACTTGAAGCGCAAGGCCTTTGCTTGCCCTTTGCCTGCCTCCATCATCCCTGAGGTTGATGTCTTCAAGCCTGACCCTTGGGACTTGCCAGGTAGCTGATTTTGAAAGGCTTTTTTGTTGTTCATAGTTTCATTTCGCGGTCCAAATTTTCAGTTTTAAGTAGCATAGAGTTATCTGTTCATACTCTTTTGCAATGCCAGACTGATTATATATCAGCTAGTTCCTCAGGACATGCTAATTCTCAGGATTCTAAGTTTTTAAGGTGGTTGTATTACAGGTGATGCAGAGCAAGAGAGGTACTTCTTCAGCACTAGGGAGGCCAAGTACCCTAATGGAAACCGGTCGAACCGGGCCACGGTTTCGGGTTACTGGAAGGCCACGGGGATCGACAGGCGGATTGTTAGCTCGAGGAGCGATCAATCGGTGGTGGGCTTGAAGAAGACTCTGGTTTTTTACAGAGGGAAGGCCCCGCGCGGCTCCAAGACCGACTGGATCATGCACGAGTATCGCCTGGTCGACGGTCTTGCCCCCGTCCCAGCCCAGCCCACAATGAACTTGAATCAGGTGAGTCGCGTCAGGAATGCGCATGCCAAAGGGAACTTTTTATTCTACACAATGTTAGTCGATATCAGTTTGTTGTGAAGTTTAACTAATGGTTGTAAATGTTCGAAAAGTTTTCCTTTCAGAGCCCTTTGGTGCCAATGGAGAATTGGGTTCTCTGCCGCATATTTTTGAAGAGGAGGAGCACCAAAAATGATGGCCACAATCACACCATAGAAAGATCTAGGACTACTAATGAAGTTAGCAAAGTCGGGGGGACCGGGCCGGTCTTCTACGATTTCATGGCTAGGGATAGGACTGGCTTGAATCTCGCGCCGTGCACGTCGTCCTCGGGGTCGAGCGGCGTCACCCAGGTGTCCTCGCGCGATGGCCGGGAAGAGCACGAAGAAAGCAGCAGTTGCAACAGCTTCCCTTACACCCGGAGAAAAACCTTAGCAAAGCTCGATTAGCACTCGAGCCGGGAATCTCGGTCGCAATAACCCGTGTCGGCTTAGCGTTGCGAGTACGAGTTTTTTCTCTGCATCTTGCTCCAAGATTATATCTTAGGTTCGGGGACAGAGGTGCACGAACGAGGGAAGCGGAAGCGAAGCCGGCGTTCGGGTTTCTACTGTTTGTTGCTAATGTTGTGAGAGCCATTTTGTATTAGCTTATGATGGTGGTCAATCATGTAATCGGATTCTCCCCAAATTTCAATTCTAGTGAGCTGCTCTAGTCTCCTCTTTTTCAGCATTGACCTGTCAATTTGGACTTGGGGACTGGGAGAGTTCCTCTTGGGCAGCATGAAATGAAAAAAGAAAAGAAAAAAGATAACATCTTTAAGGAAAGCCATGTGAATTCCAAGAAGAATGAGAAAAGGTGAATGTCCAAAGAGAAGGAACACCAAAAAACTGTTTCACATCTAAAATGACTATGAACTTTGTTCAAAAGTAGGTGCTCAGGCAGGCCAAGGGTTTTTACTCCTTTAGGACCAAAATGCCTCCCATGTTGTGGTGAAAGTTGGATTGGAATCTCCAAGAAGAGGGGACCCCCCCCCTCTCTCTCTCTCTCTCTCTCTCTCTCTCTCTCTCTCTCTCTCTGCAAAAAGTCAAAAATCCTTCATGGACACTCCAATCCATGTCATTGGAAGAAGATGAGGGAGAATAGTGTTCAAAGGGAACAGACATTCTCAATGTAGGGATTCCTCTCCAAAACATTTGTTGCACTTGTCTTCCTCTTCAACCAACACAAGAAATGTTGCAAGCAAACAGGGTTAGTTTTGAATTTTGGAAGAACCGGTGAGGTTTTAAGTGGTGCGGGCCACCTTGTCAAGTAACCAAATAAAAAAATATCTCGTGTCGATTATTCTCGTGTTGTTCGTGAGCAACAACGTGAGAAATCACATCAATTCTTATCGTTATCAAGTACACCCGATTGCAAATATCTCGGGAATCGGGTTAACTCTCTCTCTCTCTTCTCTCTTCTCTCTTCTCTCTCTCTCTCGTTGTTAACTGGACACATGACCTTAAGCGCTAGTCTTTACTTCATGTGCTCCAAGGCTGCTCCGTTTTATATTTGGGAGAAGGAAGCGATTGCTTGAGTGATCGGAACACCCTTGAATGAATAATTAATTAGATTAGGAGATTTGACCTTCATCGGCAAATGCAATTAATCTAATTTGTGACATAATTGGCCAGCAAATACCAGAGATTAGCGGAAAGATTCTCTCCCACTATCTTCCAACTACTTTGCAAACTTTGACCCGAACGGGCCGAACCCCTGCTTTATTTTTCTTTCCTTTTTTCCCTAATGAAAAAATGGGTTTTGCTTCGGTTGCTTTCTGCATCACGTTATGATCTCAATCAAGTTGCTTTAGATGAGGGGCAACCTCGGTGACGAGATACCAAACGCAGCTCCGGCCGGCGGCGGCTCATCCCACATTAGATAATTCACCCACCGAAGAAATAGTTATTTTCTTTTTCTTTTCTAATTTTATTTCACGGGAAAACTCCACTTAAAGCGGATAAATACCAGGCTCCTGAAATATCCCTTAACTTCTCGAAGGACGTAAAAGAAAAGTTCAGACGAAAAAAAAAAAAAGAAGTAAAAGAAATGCAAGCTAGAAATGGAGCGTATAATTCAAATGTGAAATCAGTTAGATTTAAAGTGTGCTTGTTTCATGGAAAATTAGAAAATATTTTTTTAATACTATTACGGGATATTGTTTACAAAAGTGAATGGAAAATTTTTCTTTATTGTTCACGAAAAGCATTCTAGCATAAATTCTTATTTATAACGAGAACACTGAGGAGTCACCTTTTCGTGGGTCAACGCACTGCTGAGAGTTGACTTGCGGGGTAACGTGGCCAAGAAGGAATTCTACCAGAGTGCCAGGTGTACAAAGGTGTCGCAAAGGACGGTATCAAATCCTATATATTCTTTCGACCAAAAAGAAAAAAAAGTCCTATATATTCTGGCTAATCTGTATATAATATTCATTTTTTGGTAACTTGTATGTAATTAATAATATTTTTTGAAATCAGCTTCTTTGAAAAAAAGAAAAGAAAATGCCGACCACAGGCAAAGTCTATCGCGACAGGTTTTGTCGGAGTTCCAAACGTCATCCCACTGCTTAAAACGTAACAGAAGTGTAGAACCCACGCGCCAGGGGAGTTTATAATTAAGGATAACATATGATTATGTTTTCTCGCGAAAAAAAAATAATAATTTGAAATATATATATTTTTTAACCTCGATCGTTATTATTGCTCGCAAGAATGAGCCAATGAAAAATGTCTTTATTAATAATACTGACGCATGTCTAAATATTTATGTTGATTATATCTTTTTCGATGTCTCTCTTTTTTTTTTTTTTATAGAGATATGAATGAATGAACGATGATTTCTTTTTAAATTGTTGATTCTCTGTGAAACCTATGAAATTGTAATTGGATTTATTTATTCTTTTTGTGGTCAAGTGATATAGTGACCAGTTAAGCTAGTTTGCATGGTGGACTAAGTCCATGTGTTCCATTCGACATAGTCAAAATGGGTCATAAACTCATTTCTTAATTCATATATAATGGGCTAAGTTTTTATATGAATTAGTTATATTCCATAAATATATTCAAACGTATTAAGAGTGTTAAATGTCTCGTAAATGGGTCATAAATGTGCCAACAAGTTACAACTTCCCGAGATCCAATCAACTTCTATGATTCTCTCGTTATTCTCTTTTGTCCTTGTTCAATTTCACGCTCATTGACTCCGCACTCTCGTCCTTACTCAATCTCGCGATAATAAGTATGTTGAATGGGTCTATTTGAGTCAGCCCATCCCAAACCTGACTAGTCTCCCATTCGACAGGTCTAGTCCCACTCAATCAAAGATAAGGCATGACATTCGCATCGAAAAGAGGCGGCTCACAATGTATCACTTCTTAGTTGTTTGTGCGTGGTAAGGATGTATTACGATTTTTCTAGATACACATCGAATTTGGGTTCGATTGTTTCGCATGTTGCCATACATTCAAAACACGGACGCTGGCGCGAGGGCTCTCGGATTGGGTAATACTCGATTCTAACTTGATAGGATAGGATATACTGAGCTCCAACTCCTTGCAAGATGAGATTTAAGGATCAACTGGCTAGCCACTTGTATTTATATGTGTTAACTTTATGTAAATTTCAAGGTCATGAATAATTGCGACTTCATAAGAGCCGGTCGGTCGCGAATCGTCACGAAGAGAATAAGAGCCAATCACGGAGTTATGGAGATTGCTAAATAAAGCAATTGAAGTTGTGCACCTAAAAAAAAGGGTGAGACCTAATAGCGAATTTCCTGATTAACGACTTTACCACAGATGATTAAAAAGAAATGGTAAAAAGAGGCTTTAGTCAAGTGTCAATAGATGTTGAAAATTGTCCATAAAGTCCCAAACGTATTGCATTTTTGTCAATTTAATCCTATACTTTTTGATATTGCTAATTGAATCCTAAACATTTTCATATTTTGCTAATTAAGTTCATCTATAGATGTCGGTCCATCCTACGTGGACGGTTGGATGCTGACGTGGATAAATTTTAATATTATTATAAATTTTGTTTTTTTATTATTTTCTTTATTTTTCTCTCGAAGACATACTCAAAAAAATAAAAAATATATTTTTTCAGAGAAATAAATTAGATTAAAATGAAGTTTTGAATATTCCTTGAAATAAAAAAAATGTAATTATTCCTTACAAAAAAAAATGTAATTAAAAATCATTCACGTCGTCTACGTCAGCAGTTTTCGATTAAAAATTTTTGGATAATTTTTCCCTCAAAAAAAGAACTGTCAACAGATGTCCCTTGAAGCGGAGGAAGTATTTTTCGTATCTGATGAACGACTGATGTTGCGTAACCGGCCGGTCATGTCTCCTCTTTGATGTACGTTCCAACCAACTTGGACGTGGACATTTCCTCGAATCGAATGCACACAAGGCCCACCCGTGCCTCATCCTCAATGTCCAAACTATCTTACGGGGGAAGACGAATCTTTATCTCATTCGAATTTGTGCAGCCTAGAAGTATCCAAAGCTTTGGGAATGTGAAAGCCGGGATCGAATCCGAGCAAAAACTAAAGTCCGCTCATCACGAAAAGAAAACACGAAGGAGTGTTAGGGACCGATGCCACGACCAACACGCAACAACGCGACAGCTACACTTGCCTACGACATGCCGCTACTTCCACCACTACTATGTTTGCATAGTATAACGCCGAAGTTCACGTTAATTTCAAAGCAAAGACACCCATCCTAGCCCGGAAAAAATAAGCATAAATAATCATTGAATTTTGGCATAATTTCTAGTATGGTCCTCGGGGCATTTAATTTGTTGATATGAACTATGAACTTCGACTCAATTTCTAGTATAATCCATGAAATTTTAGTCTGCTTCAATACGGTTCTACGAACTTTTAAGATGTTCAATATATAAAAATATTCAAAATCTCGCCGATCTTAAAATAATAGAACGATAACATCGAATATCTTCATATAATTCGAGATTGCATTGAGTATGCATCAAAAGTTTAGAAATAATACTGAACAAATTAAAAAAAATCGAAAATAACGTTACATATTGGATCAAATTTCAAAATTATTTATGTCGTTATCTCTTCTGATATACCAACGGCTCATATGTTTAGGAGCATAAAGGAAGAGAAATCCAACCTTCTTGAGAATCGAAAAGATACGCAAGTTCTAACCATACGATCTCTCGCGGAGAGATCAAGTCGTGTGTATATCTTATCCCGATGCGAGAGGTACGATCTTATGTTCGATTTCACGTGAACGGGCGGGGGATTTGTCCGGATTGAAGAAACGATGAATGATTGATGGAGCAAGTCAATGCGAATAAGTCGAAAGACTAGAAACGACATGCTAATCTCCTCCATGTGGCAGTATCAATCTTCTGGCTTTTATCATCACCTCTCTCTTGCTCTTTTCTCTTTCGCGTACCCACACACATGTCGAATGATGGACCACAGCATGATAAGACAAGATTGTTATTAAGTCTTTGTCCCATCGGGGGTCACTGGAATTAAAATGTCAGGGATCAAACATGTTGAATATTGGGGTAGCAGGCAGCTACTTCAAGTGCTGTTTGACGAAGACTTGCCTTTAGCCGGGGACTTGGGAAGAAAAAAAAAACAAGCACTTTGTCACATTGAGGCCGTCGATCCCTGCAGAAAACAATGTGTGCCGTCGACTAATCGAGATGCCATGGAGTCATATATAGGCTTAACGATCTCAAAGCATGAAATGGGACTAAGGTCGAGAGGAAAAGAGAGAAGTCATTCCAAAAACTATCAAAACCCCACTGAGCACAAAGAAAAAGGGAAAGGAGTGTGAGGTTTTGTGGAATCTCTAAAAAGTTCATAAAATAATTGGCAGAAGCTACGCATAACGTAGAGTAGGAAGTCTCGAGTTCAATTCTTTCTAAGCGGCTATCTGTCTCCTTCCGCCCTTCATATTAGAACAAGATCCGACTAAGCATGATGAGAGAGCGATAGAACAGTATTAATCTAGACTTTCACATGACGGCTTAAACTTTTAAAATAATGGGCATTGCTCTCGTAATTTTGCAAGACGAAATGTTCATAAAATGGGCCGTTTCGGTAATGGTGAGTTTGGACATGGGCTTTGTTTGGGCCATGGTCTCAGCTTATTATAAGAACGATTCTCCTGTGTGATTCTGTTTCTCGATGTGGACTTTGTACGTGTAGGTTGCTTCCAACAGTTGTAGAACTGGATTTGAGCCCGTGAAGGTGCAAAATCAACTTGTTTAACGTCTAGTCATTAACAGTGATCCGGCTCAATCTGCATCCGAGAAGTCCGTTTGAGCACAAGAGATTTGTGAATTGTCTTTTCTCTCTTTTGACGCTTTGATTTTTGCGTACAAGGACCCGAGGAGAATACTGAATAGCATGTCGTCGAGCATCTTAACAGTGAAAATCTTGGGAGGTGGGCCTGTTGAAGTTTATTTACAAAACAAGCAAAAAGTTTCCTTTTTCAATCCTATATAAAATGGAAAGAAGAATGTAAGTTTCCTTATTAGTTAGAAGGTTACTGTAGTATTTCAAAATAAAGAAATAGGCAAGTGAGTTAGATCTCATTATACTTGTGCGCAGTACGCGATTAGCACATAATAATAATAATAATAATTAACTGTTGAACTCTATCGAAATAGCGAGACTGTTCACATAGGAGTTCAAGTTAATTTTCACTTCAATTTTCGTATCTAAAAGTTACAACTTTTAGATTAGAAAAAACGTTTTCGAGCAATGAAAAGATGTGATCGAATGAACTATTTTCGAACACGAAAAGTTGTATAAAAATCAAATACTTTTCAGACGCGAAAAGGTGTGTTATATTTTCATTACATATTAAATTTTGTGTCAATTTTTTCAGAAATTCACTTCTTCAATTTCAAATTTTCGTTTCTTTTCAAAATAACGCAAAGATTCTTTTCTAATTATTTCCTAGAGAGTTCTTGGGGAATTATTAGAGTTGCTATCTAATAATCTCGCTTGAAACTCTGTTGTATTCTAGAGGATCTTTGCCAATAACCATTAGCAACATTGTGGGGCAAATAATTATTTAAAGAAAGTGCTATCACACCTTAGAGTTTGATTTTATTTTTCATCCTATTCCCGATGAAATTTCCCAACATGGCCTCCCGTTGGTTATCATGTACAGGCAACTGATTTAGTCGGTGAGGGCGAATTTTGATCAAAACAAAAGTCGCCGTTGAGCAAAATAATGGATAGCTCAAAGGGAATCGGCGCCTCGCTAGTGAAGCGTCCATATAGCAAGAAGTCGAAGATTTCCTTTTATGACTCAAGGCGCGAGAGGTTACTATATTTGCCTACCCAAGCAGTCACCAACCTAAGCTAACTAGATATCTGTCTTTACCTATCAGAGGCTCCTAAGTTCTCTTCATACATTTTTTTTTTGAAGGGAATACGGAGAGAATTTACGGAGAGATGCTTTTATCATACCGGAGAGTTTCTTTTCTTGTCTCCTCTTGAGCCTTTTAAAGTCATACTTAGATGTAAATGGACAGCAAACATTACTCGAGAGTACATTCTTCGGCGGACGAGGGTCATCGACAATAAGTTATTATAGATTTTGCTAAGCATTAGTGCTCGATAATAAAGATGATGGATCAACACGGGCACGTGATTGTTGGCTGGTTGTCCCCACGATTTCGAGGATTGCATAACTCCTCATAGATTATAGCATTAGGGAACGTAACGAAGGCATCGCAAGCCCGATTGCTTAGGATTTCTCTTTGGAAAAAGAATGAGAAAAAACCCAACTGGGGAGTGATGCGGTAATGAATGTACTTTTTCTACGGACACGTCGCACCCGTGGATAACGTCTTGAAAAGACGGCAAGTCCAACCGATCCACGCGCGCATTCAATGCCCGTGCTCCACTTGTCCGCCGAGCAAAGGGAGGCAGGCGGTGACGAAGTTACGTGGATAATCAACCGGATCATCGCAGCCACGCCAGCACTGTAAATCCGATGTGATGGGAGGATGACTTTCACGTGGGGAGAAGTTTGGAGACGACGTGGTCATCACGATCTCCGCCACGCAAATTTCCGCGAAGCTTACGTGGAAAACGATAGAGAGGTGTTCTTCAGTCCTTTAGCTCAACGACAGGTCACAGGCAAAAGAAGGAATCATGAGCCGGTACCCCCCGACGGGCTCCAACTAGCGCCTAGAACTTTCACCTTTTTAAGTTGGTGTAAATTCACATATAAGACTACAATTAGACTCGTCCAAACGAGGGAATCGAGTCGAATCGAAAATGCTCAATTTCAATTGACTCAGTTTTCATAGAACGTAAATTTAGTTATTTATACCATACTTGATTCATATTATTGATATACTTACATATTTAATTCAATTTATTATTCGACTAAAAAAATTTCAATTTATATCCACAATAAGATGAGAGCATAGAGTGAGATCAATAAAAATGAGAGAATTTATCGAGAGAAACGCAAGCACGATATGTCCCGATTCATTAACTCAGAAACCAACATGAATCGACCCGTTTTCGCAGGTAACGAACGCCAAAAAAGCAAGCCCGCTAAGACCATAGCGCCCCCACCAACAAAACAAGCCACATGCGCGCACATCCACCGGCAATGATCCGCCCGGTGGCCCCCGTGGGCTTTACCTTGTTATATTTCACGGCTTATCCGGCCACGCCGAAAGAAAATCTACAAACATTAACATCAGTAAGTACCATTTGGCAAAAACACCAAATATTAATTGAAGTCGCTCATCTTTTACCTGATTTTTGATAAATTGGAGTTTTTCGTTCGTGTTTCTCGCACTAAAAGAGAAGAGGAGGAGGAGGAGGCAATCGGGATGATAAGCAAGTGCATGGCATGCTTGCATAATGCCATAGATCGCCTTTTACGAGCAGGAACCCGTACGTATCCTTTCCCTTTTTCTTTTTTTTTTGGGTTTTCATTTCCTTTTCGATGTGGTCTTTTTCAACTTGGTAAATCAAAGGTGGTGCAATTTGCGACATATGTCGAGTCTTTCGTCGTCTATTATAAATAGAGCGAACTCTCGAAAGAGAGAGAAGCAACAAATGTAAGCAAACTTGCCGGACAGAGGGTGGGGAAAAGGAGGAGGAAAATGGGTTTTTAGGCGCACACGAGCGTGGCACCATCCATCCCACGACTTGGATAAAAGTTGGGGGGGGACGATGCGATGGTGCCACGCTGTGTGCGTCTGAAAATATTCGCCTTTTTTCTCCTTGAATCGAATCCGTGCTCCAATCTTCTTCTGCCTCTTCTCGTGGGAAGAATTGTTTGGTTTTTGTTGTTTGTGTGTTTTGGGGATTGTTCTTGAGCAATTTTGCGGGAGCTTGGACTGGGGGAAGCCTGATTTCGAACTCGGTTGGAGACTACTCATCTAGGTATCTTTGAAGAGGGGGGGTGTGGCTGTGATGCTTTCTTTCCCTTCTCTGCAGGGGAAAATCTTCTGCTTCGGGGTTTCGAATGGACGTCCCAAGTGGGGGGATCCGTGTCACTTCTCATCAAGTCCTTTCGTTTTTTCTTGAGAGAAACTGTTGAGTTCGTGATTGAAGAGAGTCTCAGGAAAGTTCTGTTGTTGCGCTTTTCGATCACATGATCGAACCGTTCGTGTCTTTCCACGTTTGTTTTTGTGCACGCGCTGTTTTTAGGCGGTCTTCGCGCTCGTTCATTGTAAGCACGCAAAAGAAAAAGGAGTTCATTTCGTTCATTTCTGGATCCTCGAAGCGGCGGCGAGGCGGACACGAGATAAAAGTTGGCTCATAATGAAATAAAAGCCGAACGCGCTCAATACTCGATTTTCAATTAGAACAGCCTTGTCGAAGATGCTTCTAAACCTAGTTAGATTTGCTGAAGTTGTCGTCAGGACAACAATTTCGGCAAAACTCTTTTATATTGATGTAATTTTCGTTTATTTATTAGCTTAAGTTTTTAGTTGGATTTTTTGAAAATTGGTATTAATTTTGGTATTTATTTCTCTAAATTTAAATTGAGCATATGTTCAAGCGATGTGAGATAGCTTAGATCAAAAGTGGAAGGTTTAAGTTGCGTATACCCTCCGATGGAAGCAGACGAAGACGGCACCCCGATCAGCCACAACCCTACCGGGAAAGACTCAATTCAGAGCTAGTTCATATTAGAGGCGCCACATGGTCTCGACCCTCGCAAATGTGATCGGCAAATTCAAAAGAAACACAATGTTCGTCTATTTGGATAGATCATTTTCAAGATCTAATTTCAGTTTTTTCTTATTTAGTGAAAATGCTTTATCATCTGAAGTTTTTACGGCGAAAATGATCGATGGAAGATCTTTTCACCCGAGTATTGGACTGTGGTGATTCGGACTTGGAAACGATTGGACGAGTGCCACGAACTAAAGCTAAGATAAAAATAACTAAATGCAATAATTGGTAACGAAAGCTGATAAAGAATTGATAAATTGCGAGGAACTTTGACAAGTTGTATCCA
The DNA here is from genome assembly GCA_021437795.1 of Rhodamnia rubescens. Lineage (NCBI taxonomy): Eukaryota > Viridiplantae > Streptophyta > Magnoliopsida > Myrtales > Myrtaceae > Rhodamnia > Rhodamnia rubescens. The sequence continues at coordinate 361,464 of JAILYA010000063.1, read as the reverse complement.
TTGTCAATCTGGTTGTCGGAATTCCTACGGCTATTTATAGCCAGAATCACAAAGAATAACCGTCAACGGCGGTTACTACTTTCTAAAAACTTTCGAAGATTTCAAGGTAAGGTTGTTTTTTTTTTTGTCAATCGAGATAAGTTTACTATCTCAAAAACGGTTGATCCTTGACTCTCTGTATTATTCGGTAACCTCTCAGGCATCGAATGTTCCGTTACTTGTCGATTCCTGATACTCACTGAAGATTAAGCTGCGTAAACCCAGATCAAAAGCGGCTTTGCAAGTACACAGGCGAAGCCAGGGCTCCACGTCATACCCTGAGAGAATCCCAACTTCTGTTGCAAGCGGAAAAGAAGACGATCATGGGTCTGCGCTTTCAGCTAAGTATCTCCGTCGAACGACCCTCTTTATCCCCCTTGTATCTCCGCGAACGAACGACTCCTAAAGTGGCGCACGACGACGAAAGGAAGAAGAAGATTATCGTAGCCTTTTCCTAGACCTTCTTCTTGATAAGCGACTTTTGCATTTCATATAGGCTCTAACCCAAAGCTCTCTCCCCTTCAAGTTTTAGTACTCTTAAGGAAGCAATTTAACTAACAAAGCATTATCCAATTCCGTAAAATAAAGAAAAAAAAGACGAGAATGATAAATAAAAAAATTTCAAATAAAGACTTGAAGTGTCATTGCTTTCTTAAATAATGGCCTGAAGTGAATCTTGAATTTAAATAAGGGTATGAAGTGGTCATGGTAATTAATAAAGGCTTGACTTTGCCGGCAAGCTAAATATTTCGGTTGATCGATGACATTTTCATCAAAATACAATTTTAATTTGAAATTATTTCCTTTTTTTTTTCTTTGCTACACGGCAGCCCTTGCTTGTGGATTTCGAGGGCAAGCTCACCTAAACGAGGGTGGTGCTCGCTAGATTGAGTGAGAACTAGGGGTGAGCATGGTTCCAAAGTAGAATCGGGAATCTGGAATCGAAACTTGTGTGAACCGATCCGGTTCTAGGTTCCAAGGTACGTAGGGTAAGTTTCAAGTTTCGGGTTTCAAAAATTGAGGAACTTGTTCCAACGGGTAGGTTCTAAATTTCACTACCCGGAACCTAGAACCCGAACCTTGGATCTTGAAATAAACTTTTGTTCTCTTCGTGGTATATTCTTCGCACGATTCTACAATGTTCTATGACGTCTAATGATGAATGCATAATTTGGAGCCAAACAAATTTTTAGTTCGTGATTCCAAAAAATGAGGAGTCGTTCTAATGGATTATTTTCGGGTTCTAAATGTAACATGTACAAAACACGAAACCGCCTCAACTCTACTTCTCCTTAGCGATTGTAGCATTCACTCTCATTTTGCTTAACCGAAAATGAAAAAATAAAAAAAAATAAAAGAAAAGAAATCGACGATTCCCGAGTACCTTGGAACAGACCCTAGAACCCGATTTAAGGTAGGTTCTAGGTTCAAAAAATGAGGAGCCTGTTTCGACGGGTATATTAAAGGTTCTACTTGGAACCTAGAACCACTCATTCCTAGCGAGGACGACCCTTGCCTTGCCTTTCCGAAGGGACATCGTCTAAGATTGGCCATCGATGAAAATGGAAAAAATAGAATATGAAAAAAGAAATAAAACTTAAAAAGGTAAAGGACGAAAATGCTCTTAATGAGTGGGAAGATTTTGCTGCTTGGCGAGGTTCGACCCTTTTTAGAGATTGACGTGGCCACTTTTGCTCCTTATTTGAAACAAAGTCTACTTTAAACTCTTATTTGAGAGACGAGACTATTTCATGCTCTTATGTGGAGTTTTCCCTATATAAAATGAGTTACATATGGTACATGAAGCATTACTCTATTACATTACTTTATACCTTGTAGCCACATTCCAAGTTGTTGCAAATATTGATGATCAATTGAACGACCAGATATATCAAACCAAGCGAAAGAGCATAGAGAAAGGATGAAACGCGTATATGACGGGAAATTTTTGAATAATTAGAATATAGTCTTATTCTCTTCCTTGTCAAGACAAAACCAAACTGTCGTGTATACATGTTTAAACTATGTAACGCATGATGATCATAATTTGGAGTCATTGATAACATAGATACACACAACAATATATCAACACTTTAACGAAAAGGGGCTTCTTAAGAAATGTTCCTACCGTTCGATAAAAAAAAAAGAAAAAGAAAAAAATTTTCCTACCGCCTTGATAAGAAGCATTAATTTATCTTGGAACTTTTACTTCTATTCAGTATTTATCAAATCTGTTCTTATCTAATGGAAATGTGCATTGAAAATTGCTCTTCCCTATCGACGCTTGCTAACATGATCCCTATGAATAGGCAAATTTTTTCGAATTTGGATAACGCTTAAGGTTCACCGTTTTTGCTTGAAGTGTCTTGTCTCCGAAACAGGAAAATGTTGAAGAATCGGGCCAACAACCATCCACTATGTTAACGTAATATAATGTAATTCGGCCAAAAAAATTGGGAAAAATGGTCCGGACACCAATGGGCCCAGTCCTGGAACGGGGCCGTCCCAAGGCCCGGAAATAAAATATATGGGCCTAGGTTACGGGCCTTCAAGGCCGAACTTGTGGGCCCAGTGAGGTGGGGCCGGCTGACCTCGACGGTTGCCGCTACGCTCTCTCTCGCTCGAATCTTCCCGGGGAAAAAAGAAATGTCCAAATTCAAAACAGAGAGAGAGAGAGAGAGAGAGAGACTGTAGGTGTCTCCTCTCATCGTCCTCCACGTCGAGACCTCCACCTGATCACCACCAACACCCTCTCATGGCCGCGACTTCGACTTCACTTGCTTTTTTCCTTCTCGTCTCACCTCCTTCTCGATCGCGCTTCTCTTCTTCGTCTAATCAGGTTCTTCTCTCCGGAAAATCGAGCTGATACAGCTGGTTTCCTCTCTTTTTTGGCCCCGGTAGTTTTGTGGTCTCTAGTAATCTACCAAGGCGTCATTTCCGTGAGCTCAGTTTCTACTCAAAGGGATAGCTGCGACGACGCTTTGGCGTCCCGAGTTTTCTAGTCGTGTTGAGTCTTCCTTCTCTGATCGGACCAGTTTTTCCCAATTTTCTAGCCGTAGCGACGTTGTTGACAGCCTTGTTTCCGTGATTGTAGTCATCCGGCGGTGAGAGCAAGTTCGAGTTCGAGAATCGAAAGCGCAAGATGTTGTCGATTCTGAGACGAAAAGCCACTGCCGGAGGCTCGGATGCTGTGGTAAATTCGCGTGGCAAAATCTGTTTTCTTGAAAAGCTTTAGAGAGTAGATTGGATTTCCTCTGCTCGTTGACGGTTGGAACTTTCACTGGTTTTATTTCGTGTGGAAGACATGGTCGTTAGGTGAGTATTCAGTAGCTGACTTCAAATTCGATCAATCTATTGCAGTTGTTAAGAGAGAGGCTGCGGAAGAGTTGCGCCACTGCGACCACACGGTTACAGGGTTATGCCACTGCGGCAAAAGAGGCAATGCGCAACTTTACTTTGTCGCGTATTTCCTAATTTTGATCGAGTCTCTTGTTGATGATATTTGCCTAATTGCTTAGCCAAAACAAATGACTGATTGTATATTGCTATGTTACTCGGCGTACTTCTGCTTCTCTTCGATTGCATTTTTAGGATTTAAGACGGCGCGTGTTCTGATTGGTCATACATCTTCGAATCATTAATCTGGCGATTTTTTATACCGACTTCTGCGGCTGCAGCATGTTCGCTTATTGCTCAAGGCTGCACGCTACGCTAGTGCATGATGGTGGGAGGTTATGTATGGGAAAGAAAGCAATACATTTTGAGAGGAATGGAGTGATTATCTAATGAAGTGGATGTAGTGGTAGTGGGTATTCATTAGATATACCCATAGCTAATCTCTTAACCATCCCATCAAATAAGTGGTTACTTGATGAAATGAGTTTGCGAAGTAATAAGAATAATATTGGAATATCTGATAAGTGAGAGAGTCAGTGCTTAATGATATAGATAATTATTTAGGAATGTTTTATTTCCTCTCCTGTACAAATTCATTGTGTCTTTCAGAAAGGGTCTTTACTTCATTGATAAGTGCGTTATCATCTGCGTAGATGATGGTGAGAGACGCTCTGAATACTGCTCTTGACGAGGAAATGTCTGCAGATCCTAGAGTCTTTCTAATGGGTGAGGAGGTGAGATGGCAAGACATTTATTCAACATGTGGCAATGTTATTTGCTTTTTATTGACACTGTGGTGGGTTTCTTTTGAATCTAGGTCGGAGAATACCAGGGAGCCTACAAGGTTTGGATTGCTAATGGAATAAAGAACAAACCATTTCCCCATTCTTAATGTTTAGAATCCTTACATCTTATGTAGAATTCCATTTTCGAAAGCTTATAATACGTAATTACGTAGGTATCTAAAGGTCTTTTGCAGAAGTTTGGACCTGAGAGGGTTGTTGATACTCCAATCTCAGAGGTAATTCATTCTTGGCACATACTGATTCGTCTGTGTATTTTAGTTATTGCCTTCTAGAGCTAACAAGGCTATTGTTGAGCAGCATTTCTATTAGTAATGCTTAATGGAATCATGACATGACCTGACCTGACTGTCCCATGTATTTGTCAGGCTGGTTTCACTGGAATTGGAGTCGGCGCTGCTTACTATGGTCTCAGGCCTGTTGTGGAGTTTATGACATTCAATTTTGCTATGCAGGTTATAATCTTGAATTTGTAGACGTGTAGCATAAGAGTATTCTTCATAGAACTATGTGCATTGAATGCCGAAAGTTAAATGCAATTGGTTAATTGATCACTACATTCATGTCATGACGTCCACAGTTTTTTTTCTTTTTTTTCTTTTTGGTCCGATCATGACGTCCTTAGTTGCAAATGTCAATCATTGGTCAACTCCTTACGCTATTTCACTATCATTGAAGGTTGATGACATTCAGATTAGATCACTAGATTTCTCTTTCTGAATGTCATTTGGAGTGTGGATCTATTTTAACTTGTCTTCGGAGATCCCTGTCAGTTCGGTCCGTTTTCCGGCTGGAAATTGGTGAATAGGCCAGTAACTGCTGAATTTATTATGGATATAAAGATGTGACGAGAACAGGAAGTAGAAGGAAATGTGGAGGGAAATGGAGTTCATTGATAGACCAAAATACTATTTGTATCGTAATTGTTTGCCACCTTCTACTAATAATGTTCTTCGAACGGCAAAAAATAGGAAAGAGTTGTCCATCATTATCATCTATTTCTCTCCTACTTTGGAGAGGAACTTTTGTAGGAATAAAGATTAGTAATTTTCTCCATTTCTCCCCAATTCCCTTCCTTTTTCTTTATCTATACTATGAGATCTTCTTCCTCAATTTTTTTTTTCACTTCCTTTTAATTCCTTCCAACCAATCAAGAAAAAGATGCTAAACAAAGTGTAAAGGAGTTGATTTTATCTTCTCAAAGGTTGACATGAGAATGTTACATTCTCTTGTTTGATCATGAGAAGATAGTCTGGAAGATTCTATGTTCACTAGATGAATACTCGATGGGAAAGGAATCAGAATCAGCACAGATTTCTTGATTGTTTCCCAGTCTAATTTATCTTGTGGTGCATGGTTTTGAAGACTCGAGAAGTATATTGAACTTTTAAATTGTTCAATAACTTCATAACAATGGTGCAAGGACCTCCAGTCGGGAATGCAGTGTGCCATTTTGTTTTTGATTCATGGTTCTGGTCTTGGAAATATTAAGGGCTCTGATCCAGCGATCTCTGTACTAACACCATTTATAGGACTTCCTATATTGACCTCGATTATCGCTTGTTCTGCAGGCAATTGACCAAATTATAAATTCTGCTGCAAAGGCAAACTACATGTCGGCTGGCAATATATCGGTCCCTATAGTTTTCAGAGGACCTAATGGAGCTGCAGCAGGAGTTGGTGCCCAACACTCTCAAGTACATCGACTCATTTTCCTTATGCATTTTTTCATGCTTTAGCTTGTCTGCTGTTGCTAAACTCACCGAATTTAAATCAACATGTAGTCTCTGGATCATCTCCACTCTACAATGACCGCACTTTTTTTGGAATCTGTGCAGTGTTATGCAGCATGGTATAGCTCGTGCCCGGGTTTGAAAGTTTTGGCACCCTACTCATCGGAAGATGCTCGAGGACTGCTAAAAGCAGCAATAAGGGATCCTGATCCTGTTGTCTTCCTTGAAAATGAGCTGATGTGGGTGACTCAATTGTAGTTGATTGTCTTTTCCCCTCGTCATTTTTCACAGACCTCTTCTGTGATTTTATTTATCTATCTGTTCAGGTATGGGGAGCGTTTTCCTGTTTCAGAGGAAGCTCTTGATTCCAGTTTTTGTCTTCCGATAGGGAAAGCCAAGGTTTAATATCCTCTAATTTTATAGAAACAGAGACTGTTGTTCTTACTTCAGTAGCATTCTGTTGAGCGCGCGCACACTGTTTCTAACGGTCACAGATTGAGAGAGAAGGAAAGGATGTCACAATTACTGCTTTTTCGAGAATGGTTGGCGTTTCTCTCGAGGTGCGTGCTAGTTCTATTGCTTGAAGATGTTAGTGTGCTCTAGGTCCAGATTCTCTGTACTCATTTATTGAGTGTGTGTGGCTTTTGTACTTTTATTGGGTGATAATCATGCGTTGCAAGGACTTGGCTGAATCTTACAGTTCTTAAGTGGAATTCACCAATTAGTGGTATGCGTTGGGGATGTGACTTACAAATTCAGTTATAGCCAAGATGAGGGACCAACAGCCCCAGCCCCACCCCCTCAAAACAATTGATGGTTTTAAATCTTTTGCAACTGGATGAGCATCTGTTTCCTTAAAGTGGTGTTGTACTTCTCTGTAATTCTTGTATAAAGAATTTTCATTAGTTCTAATAAAGGTTTCGTCATTTAGTCGGGGAAAAGCACTCTAATGTAAATTAGCTGATAAGAATATCCAAAACAGGTAAGAATCCAAAAAGAACCAATGTGAAGGAAAAAGACTGATCTGAAAGAATTTTTACTTTTGGTAGAAAAAAGAAGTTTAAGATGAAGAAACTGTGCTGTTCCTTGGTGTGAAGCAATACAATGAGTTGTAGGAGGATTTCATCAATGTTAAGAGACCATGGGTGTAGTAGAATTTTTATTCTATCACCTCAACATGTGGCGGAGCTGAAAATTTGCGGAAGGTTGCCGAGGTTTGGCCTGGGGTCTCTTGGATAGCTGCATTTAGACTTGCATACGAGGGGCATTTGCAGTAATTTTCTCATATTTCTTTTTTCAATCAGCTGAGCATATTCCTTTCTTTGTTTCCTTTTGTCTTCCTTCATTTTGAGTTCCAAGGTTTGAGAGAGAACTAGTTAGATATGACTTGGGGTTTAATTTTCAGGCAGCTGAGATCCTTGCAAAGGAAGGAATCAGTGTGGAGGTATACTAAACTTGAGAATTAATGTGCATGTTAGTTTGCAGTACTGATGATCCCTAATCATTCTGAAGCAGGTCGTAAATCTGCTCTCAATTCGACCACTGGATAGACCTACGATTAATGCTTCAGTCAGGAAAACCAACCGACTGGTAACAGTTGAGGAAGGGTTTCCCCAACATGGTGTTGGCGCTGAGATCGGGTTTAAACTCTTACTCTGTGCTGCATCATTTATTGTGTGACATGAAATGTGGTATGGATATTTATACTTTTGGCCTCGTACTCTGAGCAGCATGTCGATTATTGAGGACAGCTTTGGTTATCTTGATGCTCCGATTGAGAGGATTACTGGGGCCGATGTTCCCATGCCTTACGCGGCAAACCTGGAAAGAATGGCTCTGCCTCAGGTTACTTTTGTTTTAATATATTCATACTTAGCAGGTTCACGGCAGATATTTGTCCACTTGAGAGCTTTTAAAATGGTGGCAGTGTACATATTCATACTCATATTCCTTAATTGGTCGGATCGTCCTTCATTGCAACTTAACTTAGCCTTGGTTTTTGCCTTGTTCCTTTGATCCGATTCTCAAGTTTTGTACAGACTGGGGATATTGTACGGGCTGCAAAGAGAGTGTGCTACAGATCTGTACCGATGACTGCAACTGCTTAAGCTAAACAACTCTGCACACAGAGCTTTCGATCAAACTTTGGTTTGCGCCTTCAATTGGACTCTTCAAACTGCGGGTTACGATTTTGTTTATATGAAAGTAAATAATTTGCCTAGTTTCCTTCACCGCCTCTTTGTTTCCCCCTTTCCCCGTTTCTTGCAAGAGGTAGAGATGTCACATGTAATTCTCTGCATTACGTTGCGAACGGCTGAAGTATGTCACTTGCTGAGAATCTTTGTGACCTATTGATATCCCACTGAAAGTGCAGTAATTCCTATACCATGCTACTTGTATCTCCTGAGTACTTCATTAAAGGCATCTTCATGGATTATGTTCGTTGTACTTCCGGTATATGATTTAGAACTGGGAGGCCGCCGACAATGAAGGCAATTCCAACTGGTGAGCTCGGGCTAGGCAAATATTTTAAGTCTGCTTCCTTTACTAGAGGTCAGTTGCCACTTCTGCCTGCACTGTTTACTTTTTGGGAAATTAGCGTAGATCTGCACGTTGATTTTGTGAGATGCAATGGATTACATACTAATCGTTACAAACTTTTGCAAGAGTCTCTTCGACTGATCAGTCGAGGAACCAAGTTTGTGATATAGGGCGGGGAAAAAAAACCACAATATAACAAAATTGCTTTGCAGTTTCTGAACCTCCTCCTAATTTCGTGTATCCATAAGACATCAAGTTCCCACAAGAAACACCGCCTCCGTGAGTCCTTTACTTAGCAATTTCTTAGTTCTATGCATATCCCAAAACTCAAACGGAAGAACAGGATATCCTATAGCTTTTTATGTCTCGATTTCAGGCTTTTTCTTTACTAGGTGGTCAGTCGCAACTCCCACCAGTGTCGTATCTCACAAATCCCATCAGTTCTGGTCCTTCCAATCTTGGGTTGTTCACATAACTGCACATAAAGAAAGCCAACACCTTAAAAACCACATTTCAACCTAAACCGAGAAATAAGAGAATAAAATTGCAATGAAAACGAATTCGAATAACCTTTCTTCTGAGAACTTGGAGAAGGAGCCGGAGGTAGGGATTGTACCACACAAGTCGTTGGTGGACACGTCTCTGTGCAGATTTGGCAGCAGTGAGTTAAAGAGAAGAGAGCAAAACGAAGCAAAACAAAGGTAAAGAAGTCTTGGGGGACCCAATGGAAGCGATTCGGGCTTACAGGATCTTTAAGTTGCCTAGTTTGGTAAGCTCTCTTGGGATTCTCCCACTCAGTCTGTTCCCGTGCAGTCGCCTGCGCAAAGACATTGCGTGAGCCGAAACCCCCTCTTCTAATTATTTGCTTCTGTTCACGTTTTCCATGAAGAATGGCCGTGCCACTCATAAATGACTAAGTTAATGTATGTCCGCTTGGACACATTCCCACAGAACGAAGAAACTGAATTGTTCATACACAAATCGAAGAAGAGTGCTCCCAAGGGCATGTTAATAGGTTTTCAAGTCGTTTATCAAACCTATCAAGAACGAACGTTCATACAAATGATTATGTTTTTGACGCTAGTGACTGGACGAGTTTATTTAAGGTGTGCCCTTCCCTTTCTCACTTTTTCCCGAATTGAATGAACTGTTCCTACTCGGCGTCTTCTTATCAGTATGAGCACTCGCCTACATGTTCTCCTAGTTATTGAGTTACCGAGAAACTAGATTCTTCAGCCGATGCAATTGTTTGTGTTTCCAACCCCAAAATTTAAAATCATTATTTATATTCCAAAAAATCATGAAAAAATTCCACGAAATCTGTGTCGCCGTTTGTATATTGCGAAAGTTTCATGTGTTTCGGGTTTATGAAAAATAGTTCTAAGCAATCAATAAATTTGTCAATGGCCTAATAGTTTTGTGTTTTTGGGTTTGTGTGCGTGTGTGAGAGACAAGAGAGCTCACAGAAATTTGAGATTAGAGAGCTTGGAGAGAGAGGCGGGGATGGAGCCGGTGAGGTTGTTGCGGTAGAGATCCAAGCTCACAAGGCTCTTCAGCCCTCCAAGCTCCTTTGGAATTGGGCCCTCCAGGTAGTTCATGTACAGCTCCCTGCAATTCATGTGCATCACCAAACACATTCAATTTTCCCCAACCTATGACTTTATTGCAACAACTAAGGGCCCAGATCTATCATGGTCCAGCACCCATAATGACACTTGACTGGTTTGAGTGTTCGATGTGGGGAAAAAGTTACTTCACACCACCAATCCCCTTCCATTAATTGTTCTCTCCAAAAGAAGTTGCAACCCCACTTCTGCCCTTCCTCCTAAGCCTTTGCCTCCCTCTGAACTGGGCATCAGAAGATGTCCAAAAGATACCAAACACTAACCTCGTCGGTCGGTCGTGTATTATCACACAGTGATCTACTGCGTCCCCAAATCGTGGTGTTAGTTATACAGACTTAGGTAGTTTGAGCTACTTTTTCGTAAAATCCCACCTCCAAGAGACTAGCTTTGCTGCGGAACCAGAATCCTATGATTCGAAGGCAATGGATATGAGCAGTTTCACTTACAGATACTGGAGACGCTCAAGCTTTCCCAGTTCCGGAACCAGACTCCCCGACAGCTTTGCATTTCCGAGGTCCCTGCACGAGTCGATTAAGCCGTCAGTTTGACTCCCCTCTTTTCTTTCCTTTTGCTCGACAACTCTCCACCATTAAAAACACGGACATAGAACGAAGGAGATCGTGCAGAGGCAAATGTTCTTTATTCTTTGAGGGGGAAGAGAGAGAGAGAGAGAGTTACAGTCGGGTGACGCGGTTGTCGCCGTCGCAGGTGACGTGAAACCAAGTGCAAGGATCGACGAGAGTGGGGTCCCAGCTCTCAAGAACACCGTCCGGGTCCTTCACGGCCCTCCTCAACGCATACAGAGCCTCCCCTGCTCAGGTCATTTCAACCACAAGTCTGTCACAAAGTCTTTTTTTGAACGCGATATCAACATCTTTCTTCCCCCTCTGCTAGTAGCTACGTGGGAAGGAGCCGTACCTTCTGAGTTCGCGTGGGTGGGGGATGAAGAGGAGGAGAGCATCAGGAGAGCGAGATGGAACAGGAGACAGATCGCCATAGGAGGGGTTGCGACTTCGAAACCTCTGGAGCTCAGGAAGATGATGGCTGAAACGGGAAACCTGCAGTTATATAAAAGAAGAGAGGGAGAGCAGAGATGATGGTGTTTTTAAAATGAGAAAGCAGGGAAGCAAAGGAATCAAGAATCTGTGTTGGGTTGAGGGGGAATAATTATAGAGCCCATAAAAAAGACAGTGCTGCTCACTGCTCAAAGCTCAAGTGCCTCACCACTTTGGAGGAGGAGGAAATGATGGGGGAGAACAGGACCGACAGAGTATTATAATCTAACACGATCCTTCACGGTCTCTCTGCTGCGCCAAATGAAAAATAAAAAATAAAAAAAGAAATTGATGATTTCTGTTCTTTTGAGATCACAAGGACATTTGTCCTGAACAAAGCAAATTTTTTTTTTTATTATCGAAAATGATAAATACCACGGAAAATCTTATATTCATATTCACTCGATAAATTTATCTCAAATTAATGTTTTGATCATAAAAAATCCTAAATTGCGGTTAAATTTTATCGTCATATTGTTGAGTTTGATAATATGTGACAGTTGACGTGTGAATCGATTTGCAATTTTTAGGTATATTGATTTGGAGTTTTTCATGGTATTAATTCAATTTAACAAAAATTAATGGAGGGTAAATTTGTCATAAATATATCATTTTGGAGTTTTTGATTGTCAAAAAATTAGTTTATTTTGAGTTAGTGATATGTGTACCGGTTTGAATTTTTTGGTTCGTAAAAAAATTAGTTTAGGATAAATGTATCGTAGATATATCAAACTGAAGTTTTTGGTGGTATTAAGCAGTATTGATTCTATTGAAAAATTGATCATTTATATTCTTTTGAGATCACAAGGACATTTGTCCCGAACAAAGCAATTTTTTTTATTAAAAATTTCGAATAATGACTTGAAGTTTCAAATAATGGCACTTGACTTTGGGCCGGCTAAATATTTTGACCGATCAAGAGCATTCAAAATTATTTTTATTTCTTATATTTCAGTTTTTGTTTTGTTTTGCGATGTTGAAGTGGGCTCGGTGGCCCTCGCCCGCCTCCCTTGTGGCTTCGAGGGCAGCCTTGCCGGCCTCTCCTATAGCCGACGAGGGTCACCCTCGATCCTCACCCAGCCCTCTTCTAGCATCGTCGGTGGCCGGCGACTAGCCACCGACGAAAAAGGAAAGAAAAAATAGAAAAAGGAAAAAAAATTCAAATATATAAAGGGCGATAGTGTCATTTACTAGCAAGAATGTCATGCCCTTATTTGAGTGTGATGGCCACTTCAAATTTTTATTGAAATAACATCCACTTCAGACTTTGTTTGAGAAAATAAAGGCCACTTCACGCCTTTATTTGAAATGATGTCCATTTCGGATCCTCATTTGAAATTTTTTTTTTATTGAGAAATTGCAGATGTCGCTATTTTTCGTAGAGGATGTCTAAAGTAAGTATGGAAAACATTCCAGTTATTCCATAACCCCAGGGGGTAAAAGGAGACAGGTGGGGCTGGTCCCCTTAGTCATATTTGACTAAACTTCATATATCCCAAGAATTGAATGTCCACATATGCCCTCGAGAATAGATGGGTACAAAGAAATTAGAACAAAAAATAAAAAAACTGTCGTGGGTTTGTTTGTCGGTGCGAAGTCACGACTTTGGAAGTAAGGTTGCAATGAGTCGAATTGGTCACGAGCCACTCGAATTTGACTCGGATTCTTTTGGAGCTCCAGTTGAGGTGGTCCACCAAATATCGATCAAGCTTTGGGTCAGTATAGTTAGAATTCAAGTAGTTTAATTGTGTTGACTTGAATCAATTCGCTCCAAATCGGGAGCACATTGCTTGAAAGCTCTAAACATACTCGTTCAAATCTAGGTTTATTTTTTCACATATGAACAGGGTGTCCAAGAACACCTCACAAGTCGCATCGTGGGGTTGATAATCCTCCCGTTCCGCGCATATCGGACCCGAGACAAAGTCATTACTTGTGTCGATGAAGAAAGATACCAAAGAGAAGAGGACCTCCTCCTCATGTAAATCTTTGTAAGTAATTAAGAAAGTTGGCGCCATGAAAGAAGGGTCGCACTAAGAAGAAAGATTGCAAGTGAAAGAAGGCTAAAGAAGACCGGTTGACCTCGCTTCGAATCGAATCCGACTCCCCAGTCTCCAACGACAGCAAAACGTGAATTCTTCCTCAGAAGTCATACCCCCACTTCGGAATAAGTGCGCACTGAGGATGAGCACACAATGGAAATTTCCCCGACAAGAGGCATTGGCTTGGCTTTGGCACGAGGGAATCGTTTGACTTGGAGATCAGTGGCTGCGTCGGGGAAGGCGTTCTCCAAATGCGTTTCACCTTTGGCGATGATTCTCGATCTTGATCTCGATCTTGTCTTTGTTCAGATGTTCTTGAGAATGTGAATCTTGTTCCATTTGTTTCCGCTGTCTTTTCCGTTTGTGCTGTGACCTTTTTCCTTGATGTTTTTTAGCGAATGGAAGTGCTTTGCTTAGGTTCTCGTTCCGTGTGTGGCGATGTTTTGTAATGAAATTATGCATTCGGGTCAGACCGTGCTGCACTGCCTATGAAATAGAGAAATCAGGATCTCAAGGGGAAAAAAGATATATTTTTTCTATATAATCTCCACCTACGATCTCCTACCTATAATCTCCACCTATTGAAAAAGATTTCACGGAACACTTAGATTTATTGGAATTGTTGTTAAAATATCGGTATTAAATCCGAAACTCCCGACCAATGGCCAGTGACCCAAGGAAATAAAAAATGGTATGAATTTTTACTTTTAAATCAATGAAATATTGATATTTCTACCCATGTAGATTGGATACATGCAGAATAATCATAAATAAAAGGAAAAGTAGAATTGACACAATTTATGAAAATGAATTGGTTAATATGGAGAGACTGTTAATTGAAGCAATTTTTAAAGCATAGGCTAAAAAAAGTTAAAATCAAAGAGCATTACTTGAACGCTAATGTAGTTACATGCGAAGAAATGATCAAAAGGGTAGTATTTGCTAGAGAATTGGGGGTTCCTATCAAAATGCATGACTAATTAACATGGGGATTCACTACAAATACTAGCTTGTCTCATTATTGCCGAGATAATGATCTACTTCTTCACATCCATCGTGCAATGCATGTAGTTATTGATAGACAAAAATATAATGAAATTGTGCTGGATTTGTTCATATTGCCCTTCGAGGGTAGGTGGGCTCATTAGACCGCTTGCTCATTGATCAAGTCTATTGATTCCTACTTAAACTTATCTCGAATTGAAATAAGTTTAGATTACATTTCGGCCTTATATTTATCCACGTTTGCAAAAGTTTAGTCATTTCAAATGCACTATGCTATACTCTTCACAATTTACATGCAAAAAGTTATCAAAAGGGCACCTAAAACCTAAAACCTAGACCTCAACGAGACATATAAAAAAAAAAACAATCATAAGTTGATTGTGCTTCTTTCACGACATGCTTTGATCCCGGGTGTCTTCCAGTGGTTTTCTAGTGTTAGAAGAAGCCATCTCCATCCCGGACATTTGCAACGTAAATAGGACAAACTAAAGGAAAAGACTGACTCATTTGGTGACTTTCATGGTCGCCCTCATCGAACCAACTTGAATCGAACTACGATTCAGATCCGGTCTTACCGAAATCAGATTTCCTTTGCGTGCCATATGCGCTTAGACTTGACTTTTTTTTCCTTTTTTCTTCCTTGTCCAATATTTCTTCGTTTCTGTGTAAAAGCAAACTCTCCAAATTGGAGATCAACCAATGAAGAGCTAAACATCATTTTTGCTTTCACCTCCTTAAACTTAAAGAAGAAAGAGAGCTAGTAGATGAGCTAAGCAGTCATAAATTTGGAATAAAAGGTGCCCAGCACTATACTCCTTCCATAAGCCTTGCGCACCGTTTCATTTCATCTTTTATGAAATTCGTCTCAACAAAAGGGGATAGGGACTTCATTGAATTTTGCTAGAAAGATGGCACTTACTGAACACTAACCCAATCTAGAATGGATTGAACGAAAAAAACTAAAAGCATAAAAAACTTCTTTTTCAAAAGACGGGGACGATCACTCCTAAATTATTCTATTTCTCTATTTGATCTCTATCATCATCTCTATTCCCTTTGTCAATTCGACTATCCCACCTGGGTCTATGAATTTCTCTATCAATTCCATTACCTTATCCTTACCCATGAGGTTCCAACATTTGATCCTTAATTGATCTAGGAGTTGTTCCCGGGCATCCTAAAAAAAAAGGTTCTTATACACCCCAACCCCATTCCTTGAAAAGAAAAAAGTAGCACCGAAGAAAGGAAAGAGCGAGATGGTGATTTTTGTTCTTTCAGCGAAGCAAAGATCATTCTCTTGGCGAATGAAGTGGGTCAACCTCTTTTTGGCTGCAGCCAAACACTTTTTCTCGTTGATTGAACTTTCTAAAAAAAAAAAGCGATGCGAGCAAGTATTCTTTTATCTAAGCTTCTTCCTTGTGCATTCGCTCCCCCCATCGTAGATGGTTTAGCCACGCCCGATGCCACAAAATGATTGAGAACTACAAGGGGGTTGAAATGTATTTTGTTCTTTGTATTCAATAAGTATTGTATGACCAAATAATTCATGGAGGGGCGCACTGTAGGGTTGGTCCTTTTAAGTAGATGACTCGTCGGGCCGTCAGAGCGACTTCTTTTGGGAAAAAAACTTAAATAACTTCGTTTTTTCTAAAGGAGTCAGTCATTTTCTATCAGGAAGGCATCGGAGCGGGACTTGTTTAGTATGATTATGGATAATAATGCGTGACGTGACACTAATCAAATATCTTCTCTTTGGAAAAAACGGAAAATAGTCTGCAGGGGAAACGAGAATAAAACACCAAGGGAGACATGGGTATGATCTTGGCCATTGTTCACAAGAGGTAGGGCGCTTCAAACGAATTAAGCGATTGGTGAGCTGGTAAGAGTTAAACCTACTGACTGACTATTTGGGTCCGTCACAATAATTGAAAGTATCGACTCTAGTTGCGCTTCAAATTTGGTGATGGTACAATACAAGACTACTTGTACAACTCAATCGAGCAGTTTGCCTCTCTTCACCATCATAGCACTCGAGCATAAACTCGCAAACCCTAATAATCAAAAGGGCTTTAGCGAATTCTCTGGACTAATTCAAGGTTAGGCAGGTCCGCAAAAAGGAGCAAAACAACTCTTTCTTTGCATGTGAGGAGACTCGTCTTTTCATGTTATTTTGCTTTGACCCCATTGGGTCGATCTCTCCCTCTCCCACGTGCCATCTTGAGGCCAACCTCAGACTCGTGTTCATCTTGTTAACCCCGACAATGGATTGTCGGGTGGGACAAACGAGATCGATTGTAATTTCAACCTGGTCATGATGTTTCCCATCTCAAAAGAAGTGACTTGACAAAGCCATGCATAAGCACAGATGATAGAATCTCAGCTTTCTTCTTTGGTCTTTTCTAGCCTTTTTGGTCCGATCAGGAGTTGAGGACAGGGTAAAGTGGGTTCAAATCAAACTATGAAAAGTCATCTCGCATCTGTACAAAGCATAACCAACATGATGAAATTAAAGAAAGTGCAACTGTGCAATGGCTCTATCAACCCTTTAAATTGAAAAAAGAATAATGGGATTCTCGATTGTTTCTAAGCAAAGCACATCTCCTTAGCGAACATGAACTAATAAGACGAGGCCGGACGACGAAACAACCCGAACAGGTCATTTACGTTTCTCATTGTTTCTCATTCTTGGGCGATGAAAGGCTCCACGGTCCATTCATCGTGTCGTAGACGTGCCGGCATCTGCAAGGCTCCAAACATGTGTTATTGCGGGACAAACGGGTGAAACCAAAGCCGATCTCGACCTTTAAAGTTCTGTCTAAACCTTAGGAGCAGTTTCCTACCTATTTTGAATAAGTTGATCTTCCCCAATTGAATGTAGCGATAAGAGCAAGGAAAAGTTTAGGATGGCCGTCCCCGAAAGCATGAAAAAGGGAAGCGTGGCTAATCATGACGCACACCCAACCACCTGGAAAGAGGCCGTCTAGGGTTTGGTTAGCTAGCGACCATTATCATCTTCTAGTCGATCAGATAGACCTGTCCAAATTCAAAAGCAACGAGGAAATGGTCAAAGCTGAGGGAGTGGAAAAAGGAACCTTTTTCTCTTTGCTTTTTCCCTTCAGTTTGAATGAACAATGAAGGTGCTGACCAACATTATCACCATCAAAGGAAGCAACTTTCTGATTCCCTTTTCCCTCCAATTTCCATGTCAAATCTGTCTTTTATGCGCTGGTCCACATGCATAATTTCTCATTCCAATCATTGTTAGAGAAAAAAAGAAATTAATTAATTGAGTCAAGCGTACTATTGCCACGGGGGTTTGAAAATTCCTTATAGACTTAGAGGAAAAGGGAAAACAAAGAAAAGATCGGAAACGCAATTATCGATATGAAGGGAAGATATATGTCGAGGAAACGTAATTATTGATATGACGAGGAGGTGCTGACCAACACTACCGCTATATGATCGTAAATTTTATTGAGACGGGTATTGAAAATGCCGATCTAAACACTTTATTGTGCCGCGAGATGATGCTTCCGTCGTGAATTCGTCTAAGCGCTTCCGATCTTGGGATCTTGCGTTATGGTCGTGACTGCGTATCCTTCAAGAGACAAAAAGAAGTAGCACTTGTCGGTTAACATCTATCAGGCACGTGATGAATTGGTAATTGTAACCAGGACAAGAACCGGTATGAACAGTTAAAGAATGGAGCCAAAGAAAGAAGAAGAAGAAGGAAAACCTAATTAACGAGATCACGTGACACATATTCATGTGTACCTGTAGGATCACCAGCGTGGACTCTCCCTTGGAAAAAGTTGTCAGATACATTCCTGATAAAAATCACCCAAAAATCATTCATTCAGACATAGACACAAACACCTCGATCGCCATTTTTTGAATTGCGTCCAAGTATGAAAGAACTCACAGGGTCTGCAAATTGCCCCAGAGAACCAGTTCCAGCACCTCCATGGGTATGGTACCGGTCAGCTTGTTACTGTTCAGCGTCCTGAAACCACAGCATTGGAAACAAATTTCCCCTCATGCCTTTGGACTTCTCCTGAATCTGAAAAATTTTGGAAATGGGGAAGATGATCATTACTGTTTGCTGCGTGGGTACGTACATGAACTTCAAGGACTTCAGCTGGCCCAGAGATGCGGGGATTGGGCCGGAGAGTTGGTTCTGTTGAAGCCCCAAGCTCACCAGGTTCTTCCAGTTCCCCATCTCCACAGGAATGGTCCCGCTGATCTCGTTGCCGAATACCATACTGCCAATAATTAATGAACTTTAGGATTTCCATTTGATTTATTCTTATACTGATCATACGTTTGGCCGAGAGAGTTTTGCTTGCAACTTACAAGTACTGGATATTAGCCAGGAGACCCAACTACGGGATCAAAGGTCCTGATAGTCCGGCGTTTCCGAGGTCCCTGCAACCAACAACACGAATCGTGCATCGTTTACGTCATTTCGATAGATCTTATGTTGGGCAGACAACCTAGGATGATTCTGAAAAACTAAAAAAAAATAAATTTGAGGACAAATCAAAGCTCACACTCGGACGACGGAGTTGTTGCTGTTACAGGTTACGTGAAACCAGGTGCAGGGGTTAAACAGAGTCGGATCCCAGCTTTGCAGCACCTCATAAGGGTCCATCAGTTTTGTCTTCCATTCATACAACGCATCTCCTTTTTTTTTTTGTTTTTCCGGCACACAAAAAAAAAAAAAATCTCAAAGTTCAGTCACAAAGGTCATATGTAGATTAAGTCAATATCCGACTTGACAATGGTATAGAAATGGACTGCGACACCGCTGGTGTCAATGGGGAACGACACTGCGATCGAGTTACAATGAATTTGAAGAGGAAGAGGTTGTCGATCCTAAGTGAAACGGATGGAGAAGGTACCTTCCAAGTTAGAATTCGCAATTCGGATAGCGACTGCTATAAAAAGAGCCACAACCACCATCTTACAACCCATCGCGCCCAATTATGCGAGGAAACCACAGCCCCGCCTTGTGCATTTTTACATGAGAAGATGCGTGCCCCAATTTATACTTGCTCGAATTTTGTCGCCAGGTGAAGAAGCTGCTACTAGCGAGGGGAAGGATTCAAAACTACGAATTTTTCCATCACTACAACTTCCAGCTGCTGTTATATTATTATTAAGATCATTGAAGATTTCAACCCCTTTCCGATTATTTAATCAGTAATTACAAAGGAAAGACTTACGAAGATTGGATCGGCTGACCGAAGGCAACTTTGATTATACAGAATAATAACGTGGGGACACATTCCAGAAGCGCCATCGTCGACCGCTTCTCCAACTTTTACTCCAATGGTCAAATAAAGATCAGAGTCATAGCTTGATTCAAAAGTCTACTCCTCAAGAATAGATTATCTGAAAATTTCTCTTGCAAGGACAAACGCATTGTCTCACGTTAGCTCTAGTACTTCGCCTGCAATAAGGGAATAGAGACATTTGGAATGCCAACCGAAATCAACATTGACTTGTCTTTGCATTCAAAGAATTTCGAGTCAGATCACGACGAGATCGCAGAAGAAGAGCGACCCCTTGAAAATATTCGGAAGCAAAAAAAGCGAACTCTGTTAGGTAGGCGCAAAATTGCTCGATCAAAAATTCATCTCGTGACAAAAGATTTAAAAAAAAAAACGCTCTGAACCATACGGCGTTAATTAAAGTAGGATTACATATGTTTTGAGAAACGGAAAAGCACCAGCTCGTTCATGTGTGAGTTCAGCCATCAGGAGCTTCCTCACTAGCCTTCACAAAGCGGCCTTTCACTCGCTTCCTAGTATCAGCTCTGGTCTTCCTTGACTCATACCGTATGTGCTTTTCAAATCTGTCCATAACAAGATATAGATTTAATAGGTGCTACATGTCGCATGCAAGTCCAGATGTAGAATGCCAAAGAAACAGGGAATAAGAGAAGCAATTACAGAATGTTTACCTTCGAGTTTTTCTCTTCTCCTTGTAGCGGAGCATGGCATTGCCTCGGTGCTGGGCTAGCAACTCCATGTCGGCTTTCGATGTAGCCACTGCCATTGCGCTGTCATGCTTCATGAGCACATTTGGTTCTCCGCCATCATATTCTCTCGAGCAAACCGAGTCTTCGTATTTAGCAAGGGCTATACCTGATGTGGGTTGGGGTACTGAACGTATATCGCTTTCAATTGTTGCCAAACCATGTCTTACAACAGGGTTATTCAAAATATTCTGTAATTTAGCCAAAATAATAACCGGGATTAGCAAGTCCACTAGAAAAGATTCTCAGCATGACAGCATTCTAAAGTCATTAAGCGAGAACCAGGCTGAATAAATTGTGTATTCTCTTCGTATTAATGTTAGAGCAAGCAAAATTTTCACCTGCCTGCAATGGAAGAACAGAAGAGTAGGCGTATATAACCATGCCTGAATTGCAAAATTCTGG
This sequence comes from Rhodamnia rubescens, assembly GCA_021437795.1. NCBI lineage: Eukaryota > Viridiplantae > Streptophyta > Magnoliopsida > Myrtales > Myrtaceae > Rhodamnia > Rhodamnia rubescens. The sequence continues at coordinate 340,780 of JAILYA010000063.1, read as the reverse complement.
GTCATCATCATGGTTAATAGCTAGAGGGGAAGAGTAGGTTTTCCATCAGGTTTAATTGTCAAAAAAGCTCATGATCTCTGAAAGTGACGGACATATACTTTTTACCCTATTCTCAAAGATCAGTGAGCAATCTCCCACTAAAACCAATCGTTAATCTGTTCCCTTTTCTAATAAGATCATGTATAGCAGCAGGCTAAACAAGTGGTTGTCCCCTTACCCCAATCTTGGTTAATCGACATAAGATAGTATTTTAATTCTTGGAAACTATGAAGTCGCGAAGAATATCTTTCAGCGGTATAATTAGAAACTCCAGCAAGGTTTCGGTACAATGTATTTTCTGTTCACTTCTGACTTAAGTACAGGACAGGGTATGATAAAAAGCAGGCTACAATTGAGATATCAAATGTCGCCTCAAGTTCAGACAACAGCAACTCCATACTTTAATGGACTACGGCTACGTAAAAACTGCTACTTATGATTGTTTCTAGTTAAGAATACAGCATAATTTGATTCTGACTGACCATAATGAACGTGTAGAATTGACTTGAGTAAGCAAAATGAGGTCATGAGTCTAGAAAAAAGCTTACATTCAACGATGCCATAGCTTCATCCACCCAAGGGCAGTTCATGTGATATAGTTCGTCTGAGGCTTTCGACGTCAACAAAGGCACTTCTCTCATGAGTTCATCATAATTCTGGATCATGAAGCCTTCGCTGTTGGTACCGAATTCAACTTCCACCGAGCCAGGTTCTTCGTGACCCCTTAGCCGTCCCAAGTTAAAATCCCATATCTGCCATATTCACAATCTGATCAGCATCCAATAACGTTAAGAGTATAGTCGTCTAATCAAGAAAAGAAACAACAGGGGAGAAAAATTGTCCTATGGGGAGCACGTAACTATTATTACACTGACCGACTAAAAGGAACGCGGAATCCTACTATTTCATATTACAAGGATGAATCTTGCCGAGTAACCTGGATAACTACGTCTCAAGAGAAACCAATTCTTCAGGACCAACCATTGGTTTAGCTATAATGAATGGCATGTAAAACTAAACTAGCGACATCATAATTCATCAGAACCACGCCGAATTGAACATCATGGAAGCTTGTTTTGGCAATTGGCATCATTCAAGGAGAAAAATATTAAAGAGGATGCAAATTCAACAGAAAGCAAAGAGAGCAAATGCAAAAGTAACATCTTTAGAAGCAAAGCCAAACTCATCCGGCCAAGCTGAAGCGCACAAGCCACGCATGAACAAGAAGCGCTGATCAGAAACACAAAAACGACCTGAGTGGTTTGATTGCTAGGATGACAATCCCACGTCATCTCCCTCTCGAGATTCTCTTCCCAATCACTCTGAGACGTCGACATCAGCAGCGACTCGAACGACGTGCCCTGAATCTCCAACAACCGCTCGCACCCACCATCGCTACCGTCCACAACCTCGCATTTCTCAGCAGCGTTCGCCGCGTTCGGCGTCGCCGGGCCCAGATCCTCCCCTCTTCCACCACCGCCCACCGAACAATCCCTCTCGAACAACTCCATCAACTGCTTGTTGACGGCCTGCTTGCGCCTTCCGCATTGCGGGCCGTGGCTCTTCCCAATCTCGCCACGCAACTCCAACGCCTTCTCGTCCGGCACCGTCATCTCTTGAACGCCGAACCACGTCTCCGAGACCAGGCCCCACAGCGACGCGAGCTCGAGCGAGGACGGGCAGCCCGAGAAGCCCTCGGCGGGGTCGCGGGCGTGGGAGGCGGAGCAGCCGGCGTGGGCGTCGAGGTCGCAGTCATGGCAGAGGGCGAGGTCCTCGGCGGAGCAGAAGGCGGAGGCGGGCTCGGAGGAGCAGGCGTCGCAGATCTGGGAGCGAAGGTGCTTGCGGGAGAGGGGGTTGGCGGAGTGAACATGGCGATCGCAGGGAAGGCAGAGCCTGGCGGAGTCGGCCCGGCAGTAGAGCACGGCGGCGCGGCCGACGCAGAAGTCGCAGGGGACGGTGGCGTCGTCGCCGGCAGTTCTCGATTTGGGGCGGCTCATGACTCGACGGGAGTTAAGATGGGCTGTTGATTCAGGGGATGGAGGAGGATTGAGAGTAGCAGTAGGAAGAAGGACTTGCGATTCGGAGTGGGAGAAAATGATGATGTTCGACTGGGGGCTTTCAATTCTTATATAATTTCCTAAAATTCACCTCCACCCTTTTTTTTCCCTGTAAAATTACCCAATTTTTGTAAGAAACATTTTTATTTGCTAATTAAAAAGTCATTTGACGATTAATGTGTCAAAACTTCGTAAAAAAAAATATATTTAGGATATTGCTCTAGCCAATTATTATGAATAATTCCGAAAATGGCCCTTGATAACTATAAAAGTATAAGCACCACTTCAGAATTTTAACCATAAAAATAGAGCATCATGTCATATGCTGAAAAAGAGGCAATGACTTTTTTTTTTTCCTCCTTCAGATCTAATCGTCTTTGTACGTACTCAATTCGAGTTCACCCGATGTCAAATATAGAGATCTTGCGTATCATTCTATAATGAATTTGCTTATCGTAAAATCAAGATAGTAAGGATGAATATCGATTCTCCTAATAAAATCATAAGAGAAATCGTCAGACGATTGGCAATACGTGTTAGAGTTACCGAGAGAAATTAATATGAATTCTTTTCTTGTCATTTTGGTAGGGTGATCGAAAATACGGAGAGAAATTAATATTTGCTCAAAGTGGGGCCCCCGGGGAGAAATATCTCCTAGGAACTTTTGGCTGAGCTGGCGTTAGTTGCGAACTGCTTTAAAAAAAAAAAAGGACAAAACATTAGCGATAACTATCAGTGAAAATGGAAAATTGGGTGGATAATGCATGAGGGAGTGTGGGGACCACTAGAGGAATTCGACAAATCGCCATCACGTGTTCAAGGGGGGAGGGTGGGCTTCGACAGATGAGCTCTTTCCTCCGCCTTTTTCGTGTCATTATTAACACGTTTAGTTCTAATTGGAGAATTTGTCGCGGATTATTTTTGGATTTTCGCACGTTTAGCTTGTTGAGGACGATCGGAGTCAACGGGAAATTATCTCCCGGTCAGAGGGAGCACCCTGAAAAAGGGGAGATATATTTCTAGAGAAAATCTTTTGCCGTGAAATCTTCTCTCCAAAATGAACGCAAGTTGCCGGTACCAACAGAAGTTGTAAATTAATCAAATCGCAATGTTACCGTTCTTATAAATTCTAAATCCACCAATCGAGCTCTAGCTCACGTCTTATTGAATCTATGGATCGAGTAAAGTATTTCATGAACCTGTCCTATCTCGCGTCTTATATCAATACGCTATAGCCAATAAATGAAGCCGACCTCTTGGTAAAAGGATTGGGAGTGGGGACGTCGCTATCACAGATGCAGAGGTTCAACTCCTCTGCTCTTTAAAATGCGAGAGAAAAGAGAATTAGAGATAAGAACAGATCGAAAAATAAAAAATCAGTCACCATTCCTAATTAGGTCATTGCACTATTTTCATCTTATTCTTAAGTCAAATTTTATGTGCGCATCAACATACGTATTGAGTCGATTGCAGATCGAGAGATTAATTAGAGAGTAAAGATAAGGAAAACAATTCGAATGATCTATAGATTATCACAACCGTTGATCAAGCATACTTTAGCCCCTTCAATAGTCTAGATCACCATCTGATTGGCCAACAGATAGATCGTATTTTTGAAAGGCCAAACCAGCGTTTTCCCTTTCTCTTTACGTAATTCTTGGGAAGCATTTCTCTTAGAGCTTGCCCATGAAACTGCTAGGTGGGCCTGCCTTTTTGGTAAATGGATGGGTCCAATCTCCATCTCTCTCTCGTCTTCTTTCTCCTGAGATGGATTCGGCCCAACAGTAGAGCTAACTATTTCTCCTGGGGATTGGGATACTCTACAATTAAGAATAACAATATAGTATAACTCATCTTAAATGGATAAATTATACTATAAATATACCCATGCACTCTCTCCGAAAAATTGTCCAAAAAGTCTTAAATCTATTAACACTTTTGTCAATTTGGTCATAAAATTTTTAAATTTGTCAATTGAGTCTCAAATCTTCTCACATTCTCGCCGATTGAGTCCATCCCGTCAATTTTGACCGAAAATCAATGACGTGGACATTAGCCGTCCTACGTGGCACGACCGACACCTACGTAATAATTTTTAATTATATTTTAATATATTTTTAAATATTAAATTTTTTATTTTACCTTTCCTTTTCCCCTTTTCCCCTCGGGCCTCGTTGATGGCTAGCCACGGGGGAGGGTTGCCCTCGCCTTCTTTGGATCGGTGAGAGAGACCCTTGCTCGAGGCCGACTAGGGCATCCTTGGCCGGCCATTGACGTGGTCGGTGGTGGCCAAGCCGGCGGAGGGAAAAAAATGAATAAAAAAGGAAAAAAGTGAACAAGGAAAACAAAGAAAAATAAAAAATTAAAAAAGTTCAAAAAATATTAATATGTTATTAAAAAATGTTTACGTCGGGCGGCTATGCCACATAGGACGGTTGTCGTTTACGTCAAGAATTTTCAGCTAAAATTTGTGGAATAAACTTAATTAGCAAAACGTGAAAAGGTTTATGACTTCATTGGCAAAATTAAAATATTTATTATTAAAGTGACAAAATTAAAAGATTTATGATTTTTTTATATAATTTTTAATAAATTTAGAGTTGTAGGGTTTAACCGCCAAAGCACCTCGAAAACCACATTCATATCCGAGTAGTTTCCCTAGATCGGGTGCCACTGAAAAACTTTGCACTATGAAGATCAAACACGATTTCTATTGCACTGGACTTTATTATTCTCATGCTAGGAGTAGAGTGTGCGCATCTAAATCTAACATGGTTTCTAACAAAAATAGATTGGCTCTTGAATGTTTAATTTTGTCATTTTTTGTGCGGGACCTCCCACAAACGAATCAACAAGCTTGTGTGAGAATCGCGACTTAAAGAAATCCATCGTCGTTCACAAAGCTCTTAACTTGGAATGCGGGGCTCACCGTTGACAATCTTAATTACACCCCCAAAGTTATGGATGCAATTGGAAAAAAGGAAGTCCTACGCATTCACCACCATAGATCCCAACGGACGCGTGGCTTTGACTACTCCCGAAGCCAAATCGGACGTGCTTGTCAGCTTTTTCGAATTGCGAGACTACCGAGGAAAAAATATCGGGTTCTTGAGAGCGACGGTCTTGCCAACTCAAGTGGCGAGACGCTCCACTCGGAGGGTTGACTTTCGCTATTCGCGAACTGGGGGTACGTGGAAATGTGGCCACGAGTTAGACAGGAGAATTGGAATATTGAGATCGTGAAAGTAGCAAAAGATGGAAACGAATCGTAATCAAATGATGTGACTAAAATCCCCTCTCTCTTTACGAGTCCCCAACCCAAAGTCCATTTACCTTTGGGAAATGGCAGAGGGGTCAAGACACATCTTGCAACACCCATGAGCGAGTCATCGATGAGCTTCGCATCAAATGCGTACCATAATGTTCTTTTCTTCGGTGTTGAGCACGACCCGAATATGTTCCATGCTAAGAACGATATCGTCAGGATCATGCAAATTGGTACGTGTGTTTGAGGCAAGGTCATTCCGTTTACTTTGCGATTGATTCGGCCTAGTGGGTCGATGCTTCCCGACTTAGCGTCCCGGCTATATATAAGGGCTCTAAGGTCGGGAAGCATCGACCCACTAGGCCGGTTGCGTTTGGACATGAGAGGACTAGAAGGAAGGCCCTACATGAGGATCCAGAGTCTTGTTTTGTAGCCAAGGATGACTTGCCTGCGGTCTCTCCAGGGGCCTCTCGGCGATGTTGGAAATGCTTGTGAGCTCGAGCAGATTGCCCGAGTACTAGAAGGAAGCGGGAGGGACGGAGCCCCTAGGTGATTTACAGGCGGTCTCCTTGGCTAACGAGACGGGCTCTTGTCTCTCATGCCGGGCTTTCTCTTCTATCGTTCCACCTCTAGATATTCTTGATAACAATGGCGATTGGTAAGGTCTCATTATTGGACTTTTGCTGAAACAGGAGTTCTGAGTTAAGCCAACTGAGGTCATGCAATGGCAACTCATACTCATTGCATCCTTTTTGTTTTGTAAAGTCGACCAGAGGCAAGGTTATCGAAACTTGCTTCCCGGAGGCCCTTGAAACATCTTGCCGGTTTCATGAACAGGTTAAGTCCAGGACTTTGACGTGTGCATATAGCCCTAATCTAGCGTTGTTTGCATACGATTAGTGAGATAAGAGCGGATGATCTTCGGTTTCTAAGCTTAAAAATCTGCCCCGACACAACCAATTGCACCGAGTGATGCCTTCTATTCATTTGCACACACGATGTCATGCGTTTAGCTAGCTAGGATTCGTTTAGTGAGTATAGTTAGATTTCCGCAATGAGTACAATTAGTTAAGCTTAGTGGGTATGGATTATTTGAAGCCCGAGCATATTGGTCGGTCATTTAGAGATCCATGAAATACCATGCAAACCTGGTGAATTGGTTAAGTACGGGTTCTTTGACCTTTTGTATGAGGCTGTGACCGGGCTAGTTTGCAAGCACTCTTAGTGAGAAATGAACAAACGATCTCTAGTTCTTGAACTGAATGTTCCGAAGACGTCCCAATCAACTATGCCAACCCCGAGGAGTGATTATAGTTGTTAATGTGTGTTGAAAACCAAGTTCTTTTCAATTAAACTGATCCATTCTTTTTACTTGCTTTTTCTCGATCTTAGTAGTATCATAAGTATACTTTTACTAATGGAAACTGCCAAATTGACAGTCGACAAAGTCTAGTTATTATTTTTTGACCCTACAATGTTCCAATTAATGAGTATTTCATGCAAAATACGCGGTGATGGTGTGTGGATCTATAATCGAAATAACTGACAAGATCTTGTTAGGCTACCAGAAAATATTTTCCTTTATTAATAAGACCCTTTATGCAATCATAAAAAATTGCTATATTTAGAGTTTCATTGCACATTTTCGGCACTTGCTACACCTCTATAGCTTTTTTCCTCCTCTTACATCTTTTTCCTTAACAAGTATTAAAGTTACTCATGTTCCTCCGATTGAACAGACCAACTGGTGATATAATTCACCTTCAAACAAAACAACAAATAGGAGCATAATCATACTTGTCATTTACAACAAAAGTTCCAAAAAAAAAAAGAACAAAAATTATTGACGGGAAACCTATATATTCTAGCCCCCACTACATTTTGATGTGGTCCAACTCCAACTTGGCCACCGAATAAAATTGTTGCTAATTCCGGAAGCAAAAATAATAAAAAAACAAAGGTATGCTAATTCATGTTTCTTTTGTTTTGGTTTACTACGTACTTAGCATGATTTAATTGACCAAATGTTGAAAAAAAAAATTCTACCTCTATCCTTGTTCGTTCACGCTCTTTCTAATCAAATCGTCGTATTTTCAATTTGTCTAGTCAAATCATTCTGCTTTCATATATTTTATAATCAAATCCATCCGACGTGAAATCTGTCCAAATTCAATGACGTGACCGTCTTGCAACGCAAGAATATGGTGTGGATGAAATTCAGTCGGTGTTGGCGCCACCGTGGGAAAATTTCAGCCTGCGTGGACAACTTCGGGGTACGATGCAGATTAGATTTAGCCAATGTGGATGCCCAAGTGGACATCAATGCTGGAAAATTTTGCATTTCTATCATGCTATCAATGTCGTGTTAGCTAGTTTTGGCTTCGGAATGACTTGATTAGAAAATATATAGAAGTAGAAGAGCTTGATTAGGCAGTTTGAAAGTACGAGACTTGATTTAGGGTGATATAATCTAAACTAATTTAACATAAAATAGTGTCAAAATCGACATAACAAACAATTTAAGCTCGTTGAGCTTCAATTTCACCAACAACAAAAAAAAAAAACCATTAATGGCAAAGCAAAAGGTAAAAAGGAAAGGCATTTGGCTTTTTGTGGCTGCCTATCAAATTGGAATGTCTCCTAGCAAGGTGCAGAATCAGAATCCGTAGTCGAGTCAACATCAAAGTAGAGCAACTCACTCAATTTTACCTTGTAATTTTGACAACTCGACCTTTGCAGTTCCTCTTGTCACGTTCCAATCGGGTGGGCATCCCCCCATCTTCAGACATTCTTGTCCTCACATCCAGCGGCCCAAGCCCAACTGTCCACTGTCCTAAATATTCCTGTTGATTTGAATTTATTGTTGTGCCCCCTGAGCCTGCACCAGAACAGATATCATCAATTGCAAAAGTTAAGTTAAACTTTGTGCTTGCTGAGGATAAGAAATGTAAAGTATTTTTTTGAATGTATTGAACGCTAGTTTGTACTTGAGGAGATCAAAAGGCGTGATTTCGAGGAATTTTTTTTTTTTTGGGGGTGGGGGGGTGCATAGGAGCTTACCCCTGACCATTGATTCCCTTTTGACTTCTTGCCGTGACCGTAAGAGTTTATCCATACGAGATAGTCGTCATAACGAAAGGTTTAGCAATCGATGGAAATTCAGACGGTAAATCCTCGCGCATGAGCAAAGCCGACGTTGGTGAGGGTTGACCGATACGATTGGGAAGATTGAGGAAGAGAAGACGCGAAATTCGGCCTATAAATATAAAAAGATATGTTTTTCTAAATGTACCTCCTATTGGGCCTACCCTAAAAAAAAAAAAAAAGGTTAATATCACAAAAAACCTTAAACTAGACACTCGATAAATTTACTTTAAATTATTTTTTTGATCACAAAAAGTCTTAAATTGATATACATGTGACAAATCTATCCAAAATTTTTTTTACCACAAAAAATCATAAACAGTACATTTGTGATAAATTTATTATAAATTAATTTTTTTACAATGAAGAACCCTAAGTTGGTACACTCGTGATAAAATTACCCTCCGTTAAATTGGGTTAATATCTCGAAAAATTTCAAATTGATATACATTTGACAAACATAAGATAAAAACCTCAAATCGGTACACTCGGGGAATTGTCGCGTGTCATCCAACTCAAGAATTTGACGGTTATATTTAACGAAAACTAACGGAGGGTAAATTTGTCACGGATATACCGGTTTTAGGTAAATTTGTCACAAGTGTGTTAGTATAGGATTTTTTGTGATAAAAAAATAGTTTGGAATAGATTTGTCCTATATGTACTAATTTAGTGTTTTCCGTGGGATTAATAAAAAAAAATTCCCAAATTTCTACCTCCCTCTCTATCAAAAGAAGAAGCACATTTCTCCAACCTTGCCAATGATGACTAGGGCAGGCTGTACACAATTGACATGTGGATTCAGCCAATGACCCAATTCACGTGGATTAGTGCTAAGAAGACGTGTTTAGCTCGTTAATGCAAGAACACTTAATTAACCAAAAAACAGAAGATGATTAAAAGAATTTAACGTGGGAAGGTTATGAAAAGGCGAGCCCATGGGAATAAACAGCTCTACCCGAGAAGCACGCCAGGTGAGGATGTTCCTTTCAAGAAGTCCTTTAAATCTAATCTAATAATTCCCGATTTCCCATCGCAGCGTGGTGCAAACTGCAAAGGGAATGAATTGGAAAGCCCGCCCGAACATAACCCCCCCATCGCCATGTGTTCCTAATTCTTTTTAAGCAAACAAATTCTTTTTCTGGTATAAGAACAATAATGAGTCTAATCATGTTAAGGAATACCATATATATATATATATATATATATATATATATATATAACACACCCTTTTGTATCGACCAGCTAATACAATATATCCACACGATCAACTCCATCCGTATGGTGAGTTTCCGTGAAACCACTGCAAATTGCCCTAAAAAAACTTGAGCTGTTAATTAAGTGCGTGGCTTGATCTTTAATTGTATTATTCCCTCTAGTCTTTTTTTACTGATAATGAGATCGGGAAAGATTTTGAACTCTCGACTTTCTATCTTAAAAAAATTTAAGCTGTTAGATTAAAGCGTGGTATGATATTTAAGATATTCAAAGAAATATCTCCATGGCTGCTGTGCTGCTAACGCTAACCCTAAGACAAGCCGGAAATGGATAGAGAAGGAAAGGTTGAAGGGACATGCATGCATTATGAACTGTCCAATGTGAACCCCCCAGCCACAGCGAGTAGGCCACAAGGAATATTACTGTACTGTAGAGAGAGAGAGAGAGAGAGAGAGAGAGGCGCTGTTGCTGTAGGGCAAGTTGGTGTCAGTGGGACTGGCTAGGGTTTGCACAGTGGAGATTCCGCGAGCCACGCAAGAAGTGATCCGATAATACCCCCAGCTCAACCTAAATTTCATGCAGCATCACAGTCCGAGTTTGATCAAAGAGTCGTGTCGGATCGTGTAACGAGGATGTTGTTTCCTTCCATCGTTTTATTTCTAAGTCTTCCCCTTCTTGTTCCAGCCACCACAACCCACAGGCTCCGCGCTTTCCCTTTGTCCGAACTCCACGCCCTGCGTTTCAATCTTATCTCCCTCCTCGAGCCTGGAAGAAAAAGGCAAAATCGAAAGAGACGTTCTACTTCCTCGGATACGGTCCAAAACACTGCATCTCTTGTCTATTCCCCTTCCTTTTCACTTCGAGACTATGTTTGGAGGCTTCAGGGTGTAACCGAGTTGAATCGATGCAAGTCAATACTCGAGTTAGATTCCCCTTCCAAGTTAAGAGTGGATGCTCGACTTGATCGAGTTCTTGATTAGCTTGATTCCGGCTTGATTCTATTCGCGATCAGCTTTTAGTCCAATCTCAGATTGAACTTCAAATCGAGCTTGAATTCTTTTTGGTGAGCACTGAAGTTTTCAAAATAACTCCAAAAACTATTTTGAGAAAGTTCCGGCTTTCATTTTGGTAATCACGCGCGTTTCTCGAACCAGATCTGCTTCTCACTTTTACTTTTACCATAATAATCTAGCCTTTTTAATTTAAAGAGGTCATTAATAAATGTCTTGAGATACTTGGTAAGTATATCTTATTTAGAATAGGCCAGATTTTTAAGATTGTGATTGCACATAGCACCAAAAAAAAAAAAAAATTCTATAGATTGAAAGTTATAAAATTCCCTCAATTAGTTGGTTAAACATTAACAAGTTTCTCGGAGACGCTCATTAATGAAGTTGTTTACTAACTAATTATACCCCCAGTCAACAAAAAAAAAAACAAAAGAAGAGGTTAATCCAGAACTAGTCCAGCCGTGACCTCACGCGTCCCCGGTGCGTGTACAATATCTCTAAGGAATATCTGAAGAGCAGGCACGCTGATCCCAGCTGTGGGCCCCACTCAGGCTCCTTTGCCCTGATTCCCCCACGCGCCGTTTCTAGGCCGTGACGGAACACTCCTATTCCTTTTTGAAAGCAAGAATTGCACCCCCGCGGAGCCCAACGGATGCTCCGAATTACCCAAAATCTTCTTTATGTACTTATCGAAATTACCAAATAGCCCAGACCAGATGAAGAAATTAACAAATGACCCTAAATTCTGTTTTTTATTTCACAATTTCCCGTCAAATCTCTCTCTCTCTCTCTCTCTCTAACTCAAAGTCTCAGACCTTCCTTTCTCCTTTTTTTTTTTTTTCCTTTCTTTCTCTGCCGAGGATTCTATTGCAATATAATTCCACAATCTCCACTCAACACAGAAATTCTCTCTCTCTCTCTCTCTCTCTCTCTCTGTTGGGGGGTTATAAAGCCCCTAATTATACGCTTAGCGAATCTCTTTCACCACCAATCTCTGGATTGGAGGCGATGATGAGAGCTCCAAACATGGCCGCGATCACTGCTTCCCTTGAGAAATCCCTACAAAACTGCTCCCTCAATCGCCACCGTGACGGCGTCGCCGCCTCCTCCGCCGACGGCATCGGCCGCTCGTCCAGCTCCGACGATCTAACCCCGTCGGCCCACAATCACCGCCACGACGACGCCGCCCTCGAACTCAACTCCCACATTTCCCTCCCTTACCATTGGGAACAATGCCTCGATCTAGCGGTATGATTTCTCTCGCCTATTTCTCCCCCAAAGACTCGATTTTTATCTTCTTCTTCTTCTCTCTCTCTCTCTCTCTCCTGTTCATTAATTGCTTCTAGGGTTTTCATCTCCTTTTTTTTTTTTTTTCGTTTTTGGAATTTCGCCTGATCTGGGTATTAATGAAGGGAGAGGGCTTTTGGTTTTTATCAGTTGTCTTGTTTTAGTCCCTTTCCTCTTACAGCTTTTAATAAATGCAAAAGCCAATGTTTCAGATCTCGCGCTTCCCTGTTTTTGCCTTCGGCTTCTGTTGTTTCGTCGTGGTGGGCTTCTGATGTGTGTGTCCTGCATGCATTTATTGCGCTCGTTGATTCGCTTCCCCCACCACGTATAATGCTCCCACAAATCAGAACAGAACTAGGGTTCAGGTGTAGGACAGGTAACCCTAGGAATGGTCGAGCTTTCGCTTGCCTTTTTCCCCTTTTTCTCGTTGATTCTGACCAGTTTTTCCTTCCCCAAAGGCCGGCCGAAGGAGAAAAAGGCAAAAACCGTAGGTTTGACCGTCTATGAAAAGCCATTTGATTAGCAGAATATGAGCAGGGAGAAAAAGGTTTTAACTTTGAGACTTCCTGAATCATCGGCTATGGCGTTTGTCACGATCATTTGAGGAAGAAAAGGATAGGTTTTTTCTGGGTTTAGCTCAAAAGTAGTGTCTGTCGTGATTACTTGTTATAATTGCAGCTTTACATCATGTACCTCGCTCTCCAAATGATAGTCCAAGAATCTGTTGACTTGCCCTACGGTCACGCATTACTTCTCTTGTATTGTAAAAGAGATTTTTACCGGGTTCTGGATCAAAGTAGTGTTGCTTGATGTCTAGTCTGAATGATATGTGCATATACACATGTTTGGGCTGGGATATTTCATCATCAAACTATGATTCATGCGCTTTACCTTGTTATACAAACATTCTTCTGGATCTGTATCAAAATAATGTTTGTTGAGTTCCAGAACTCATTGACATTGATTTTCCCGAATGAAATGTGCGGAATATACATGTTTTCCAGACGGGAGAGATATACTACATTAACTGGAGAAATGGGACAAAAGCGAAAGAAGACCCGAGGCTAAAGCCGGACGTCGGCCAAGACGACGACGACGGCGGGGGCTTCTATTCGACGGACGAGAGCTCCTACGACAGCGAGGGATCGTCGTCGGAGTCGTCGCCTTCCACATCAAGGACGGCGGCGGCGGCGGCAAGGGATCAGCAACCGCTGCTCGAGAAGGACCACGTCCTGGTCGTCGCCGGCTGCAAGATCTGCCTAATGTACTTCATGGTGCCGAAGCGAGTGGAGGATTGCCCCAAGTGCAGCGGCCAGCTTCTTCACTTCGACCGGTCCGACAACGTCTCGGGCTCCCCATGATTTGTTCTCTCATCTCTGTCGTCATCTGGTTTCTCTTGGCATATTTGGTGATTCTTCGTTTATCTCTTGCCTCCTTCGTTCCTACGTTTCTTCATCTCCTGATTTTCCCCCTTTTGTTCCATCCCTCACAAACCCTCTGGTCCGAAAGAGGTTTTGGTGCGGATTGATGAAAAGAGAGACGGGTGTTGCAAAGTTTCATTACTCGACTGTTTCTTGCGGTTCCGGTTGCGTTCCCGTTGTATCTCAGACTCTCAGTTCATTTTTGCTCTCGCTTTTGTTGTTCTTTTAGCTCTTGTCTAAGCGGTGGAGTTTATCTTGGGAGGCCCATTGGAGGTGGAGAGAGAGAGAGAGAGAGAATAAGTATTGTTCGTAATGATTGCAACTTGTATAGCTGGTGCCCCTCATTTTCCTTGGTTTCTCAAATTTATGTCCCCAAAGTTTTCATTTTTATCTCTTGCAATGCTTGTTTTTCCCATACTTCTTTTTCTTGGGTATATTGAGAAGATGCAGCCCCATCGAAATCCAGGCTCACAGACAGACCTTGGTTCAATTTAGTGACTTTGTAAACGACAGACCAAAAGCAAAACTAAACTCTTTTTAAAGATGAGCTTCACTGTATCTGTCTCCTTGGGCAAGCATTGACTCCGATTTCATGTTTTGTTTTGTGTCGTCATGATTGGTTGTACAGCTCAAAGACGAAGAAGAAGTCCACTACGTTTTTTTTTCTATCCCGTTAGGTAGCTCCGCCGGAGCTCATTTAGTAGGTGCATCTGGATTTTTTTTTAAAATTTTGTTTTTGGTTGGAAGGTGTATCTGGATTAAGGCGTGCGACTTCTCGCATGATTTCAAGTACATTCGATCTCTAATCAGGTAGAATTGTTAGGTCGCCCACTTGCTCAACCGATCACCAAGTGCGAGATATTACAATTTTCATCGTTTTTCGTTAAAGAAAGCTGAAAAGAAAAAAGGAAATAGCATACGCGTGCTCCTTAATCCCAAAAATTTTATGGTAAACGGAGTATGGATGACGATAATGATAGAAAAGGAAGAGTAATTATATCAAAAGAAAAAAAATTTGGAAAAATGAGGATAGTGATTTCTAAATTTTGGCTAATTGGTGATTAATTCGTTCAACATAGTCTTGAATCATTCTTAAATGTCGAGAATACACACGTTTTGTTCAATCAAACGAGAGAAAAAGTCACTTGTGTGGATTTTTTTCTTACGCTGCATATATGGGCCATTTTTCCACAAAGGAATAGATTTGAAAGCGATGAACTCAATCTCTTGGAAAAAGAATGGGGACGACGATGACAGTATAAGATATATATCCGAAGTGATGACTTCTCCTCCTCCTCCTCCTCAATAGAGAGAGAGAGAGAGAGAAGGTTCGTGGAATTCTTATTCTGTAAAAGACAAAGTCATACAATGTATCCGACAATATCTAGTACACGGGACCACATATGGTTTGGCAGAACGAAGGAGTACAAAAAAAAAAAATCACAAATTCATTTTATTAGTATCAATCATGGATCAATTTAGTTCTAAACCTTCTCACATTGGTATTAATTGAGTTCACATGGCCAATTTAGATTGAGAATTCGTGACGTGGACGCTTGGTTGTCCTACGTGGCGACGACTAGCTTTGAAGTTTATAATATTTTTTTTAAAAAATTAATTTTTAATGTTTTATAATTTGTTTCGTATCTTTTTTCATTTATTCTCTTTACCTTGTTTTTTGTTCCTCGCCAGCCCCTGGGCGAGGGTGGTGAAGCCCTTGCCGGTCGCCTCTCCCCAAATTTCCTTGACGGTGATCGGGGCGAGGTGCACTCGCCGGCCATGGGCGAAGGCGGCCATGTCCTCACAAGCCGCGGGTGAGGCTGCCTTTTCCTACGGACGACTAGGCCATGCCGAGGCTGCCCTCGTCCGTGGCCACCTGCTCCTTGCCCTCATCTAGGTGAGAGCTGCGACTCTTGCGATCATAGTGGAAAAATATAAAAAAAAATGAAAAATTTAATAAAAATTCAAAAAAAATTATTTTAAAAATGAAAAGATTGTCCACTTCGGCCAAAATAATGCTACGTATAGAATTGATGGTGTCCACATCAATAATTTTCAGTTTAAATTGGTCGGATGGATTGAATTGATATCAATACGAAAATGTTTAGGACTAAAATATTCCAATTAAAATGTTTAAAATCGAATTGATACCAGCACAATAAGCTTAGGACTTTTTTGGTATTTTTCCCAAATGGGTACACCATCAATATCATGCCTTGTTGGTTCAATAATACTTAGCTACTGACCTAAAGAAACGAGGTTGTTATTGACGATTGAGATGTATCGAGAAATCAAGAGAAGTACCGTCCGAGTTTGTCCCTTTTTTTTTTTTTTTTTGTAGTCCAAAGAGTTTGTCCGTTTAACCGAACGGGTACATAGCATTGACACGTAGGTCGGGAGGTCATACACATTACCGATCCTTCAGCCTCGACAAACACAAACTAAAGTCAAACTCACAATGGGAAGCCAAAACCAAACCGCGCAGGACGCATAAAAAGTCAACTCCATGTGCAAATTAACACCAATAATATCAATGAGATAACCTCGTAACATCATTGTAGTTTAAGCTAATTTAAGCTCCCATAGCATCGGCCTGCAAACCATGATTAATCATCTGTCAAGAATTAGATAAAAATCAGTATCTTGTGCTTACATTCACATGTTGCAAACGAAATGAAAGGCTCTTATTAGATTTAATGTATGCTTTGTCCTTCACAGCTTCCTCCCAATCGAGCTGCGTGGCATATGAACGCCACTATGTACGATCCTCCCCCGCCTTATGAGGAGGTAATCAGGCTCGATCGGGTGATGTAAATCAAATTACACGAATGATAGAGTTCCAAAGCATATGCAATAGACAACTTTAACATTATGGAACCCTTTACTTGGGAAAATTACCGTATAAATCTTAAGCCTATAGTAGTTGTGCCAATTCAATTCTAAACTTTTTTTGTTTAGCTAATTTAGTCATAAAACTTTTAGAAAATTTGTTAATGTAATCCATCTAGCAAATTTTCACCGGAAATCACTAAATATGGATGTTGGGTGTCCTACGTGGCATTATTGACATTGACGTGGCGTTGAACGGATATGAGACTTAGAGTGAAAGTTTGAGATTTGTTTACAAGAAAAGAAAAAGTTCGGGATAAAATTGAGACCGAATTTAAAATTCGAGATATTTTAAGAAATTAGATCCTGTTTAATTTATGAAGCGAACCAAACCGAAGGGTTGTTTTGCCTCGAGACTATAAGACGATTGATGCATAGTGCTCTTCTTCCGTTATATCAGAGCAAAGAGATGAGAGAGAGAGAGAGAGAGACGTTGCAGTTGCTTTGTCTGAGGAAAACGAAGGGCTCTGTTCTTAAAGATTCTATTTGTCAGACACCCAGATGAACAGAGATGAACAGCTACAAAATGCAAACTAAAGAAGAGAGTAGGGTCGAAAGGAACATGACATGAAGAACCCAATCTTCTTCTTCTTCTTCCTCCTCCTTACCCAGCTCCCCCTTTTCCCCTTCTCCTGTATTTTATCTTTGTTTTAAAAAAGAGCAACCTTTCTCCATTGTTGCTTGGCAGAAAGGAGGGAATCTGTGCAGTCCCCTGCTTCCGAAAGAGACTGATGGAAAGTGTGCTGCAGATTGGGACTCCATTGTCAGTTCCCTTTTTCTCTTCTTCTCTGTCTCTCTCTGTCTCTCCCTGTCTCTCTGGCCTATGTGTAGGTTTTCATGTAAAATGCATAATCTGTTTTGATGGTTCTGCATGGTAACCACCAATCATTCTCTTTTCCAAAATAAAAGAGAGCAAAAAAAAAGAACAGGACTTATCCATTTCTTAATAATTCAGTGCAAGTCACATCCCTTTTTCTATTATCACAAAGGAGTTTAAAAAATAAAGCAAATTGGAGCATTTTTTTTCCACCCCTGCAAATATTCTCCCTAGTTTCCCTGTTTTCATAGACCTCAGTCTTTTCTCTGTCTTTCTTTCAAATCGGCTTGGTCAATGACAAAAAACCCCTACTGATAAGACGCGCCACTTTGCTTTCTCCTTAAGCCTCTTTCTTTTTGATCATATGTTCATGGAGGAATCTCTGCGCTCCGTGTCTGCTCCTCCGTCCTTATTCCCTTGTCTTTCCTTCCCAATCTGCATCTTTCTCTTCAGCATCTCAAAGCTCGCAATGCTTTGGCAGTGCACTTTCTTTCTCGCTGTGTTCTTGAGTTAGTATTGCAAAACCAGTGACCGAGTCAGCTCTGGGGATTTAACGGGTTTCGAAAGGTGGGACCTTTCGGGGGGCAGGGTTGATCAGGCCTGATTTTCATTTTCTTATGCTGACCAAGTTTATTTACCTATAAACTTGATGCTTTTGACAACACTCGTCCTGAGTCTCTGTCAGACAAGGCAAGTGCTCTGTTCTTGTGTGCTGTTTGCGAGGTCAATCGGTCTGTCTAAGAACATTCCTCCCAAGTCCTAAGTCCTAAATATTCGCTGTCCCAGTAACTCTCATCTACTGAGACATTACAGATCATGTTCAAGCTGAAGACTTAAACATTACCCATGTCCAATCCCAGCTCCAAGCTTCGGTTCCCATTCACCGGGTGCATCCATCCAAGTTCGGACAAGACGGAAATAGGGTACCCATCATATTTGACAGGGGATTGATGGTTTAGATGGGTTTTGGTACATAAACCCTGTGCTGAATTTTAGCAAGATTTCACCTTTTTTTTTTTGTCTCTTTTGCAGAACAAAAAGGAGAATGTCGCATTGGGCTTTCTCGTTAAGTAAAGGGGGGCAATATGGGTCACAAATCGATTTTTTAACTCGTTTTTAATGGCCTAGATCGAATATGGGTCATTTGAAATTTTAAAGCAGGTCAAAAATGAGATCGAAACACCGAAGCCCAACTTTATATGGGTTGAATGTGGGTCTGATATAGACCCATATTCAACCCATTTAAGTTGTTAACTTAAACCAAGTAACACTGGAGCGAAAGGAACGTGAAGCTCCGGCCAAGGCACTCCACTCGCTGTTGTTGCTCGTTCCTCGAGCACCGCCATCGTCGCCCATCGCACATAGCTTGTCGCTCGGACACCGTCACCATCTCCAATCGCTCGTTGCTTTTATTGCTCGATCCTTGAGCATCGCGGCCACCGTCCATTTTTGTTTTACATCTCTCCCCGGACTCAACTCTCGGATCTAATGCCGACAATGTTTGGAAAATATGAAGGAATAGAGTAACAATGTAGTTCGGATTTTGAGGCGTGTAATCACTCTCTTTTAGGATTAATTTACCCCACGAAGTTGTTATAGGTTTTCGGCAAATTCCCTTCAAGATACAACAAAGTCACGGTGAGAATCTTTGGATAGCAATTCCAAGTAAATCTCATAAAACTCTCTGCGAAACAATAAAAATTGGCTTGTCTCTCTTTTGAAGGAAAACGAAAGAATAAAATGTTCACTCTACTGAAATTGAATAGAATTGTCCTTTATATAATACTAATAGAACAGGACTTCTTGGTGTCCAAATTGTCTATGTTTGTGGCGACTTAAAAATCGGGTTTTAATTTTAGGTTAATGGATTACAGATTAATTAATTAAATTAATTAACCTAGCTCGAACTCTCCCAAGTTCTACCAAATCATGACTTAAGGTTCAAGTGATTATTTCTCAAAAGATTTTAAATTTTTAGGAGCCGCCACTAATCATTTTTGGTAGGTTGATTAGAAACCTAAATAAAATAGTGGAAAAACTATTTTATTTCATGAACCGAGACTTTAAGTTCGGGACTTGATTACATTAATTTTTCAATTAATGCCCTTTGACCATTCTCATGAAAAAGGTTTAATTTGGCAATTTTGATGAATTCGACTTGAAGTTCAAAGGTGTAATTTTTGGGTTTTCTTTTATGTTTTCTTTTGTATTTTTGATGTATTTTCGAAATTAAAAATTAATGGAAAATGAGAGTGAATCGGTTCAAGATTATCTTAAAGTTTTTGGATTTAATTCGCATTAAGCCCCCAAATTTTAAGAAAATCCTTAACCCTAAGTCTACTACTTTTAAAATCTATCCTAATGGATGCAAAAGATTTTGTTTATTGAATGTGATCCATGAGATAGGATTTCTAGAAAATCCTATCTTTCTAAAAAAGACCGATGAGACGTGATTTTAAGAAACCATATCTTGCTACATTTCTTTTTATTTTTCCGAGATTTTCGACATGAAAATTAAACAAGAGACATGAATGATTTGTTTCTTTTATTGAATTTTTGATTTTTTTTTGTGATTTTAAGTTTTTATGAATGAATTTAAATTCAAGTTGCAAATCTTTTAATGAAAAAGATAATTACCGCTAAATCTTTCGAATTAAGTTTCGATCAGCCCACGATCCAAAATTCAAATACCCGCTACGAAAATAATTGCATCTAAAGCGATAGATAACTTATTCCCATATATGCGGTTGCGGATTAGAAATTCACCTAATCGATCATATTTTGAAATACTTTTGATATTTTGAGTATCTTGGATATATTCAAAGGATTTTCGAAATTTTCAAATTTTCACAAGATTCCAAAAATATTCACATTGAAATCACAATTTGTCAAATTAGGCAACAGAATTTCTCATGAATATGCTTGAAGTGATCCGAAAATATGTTCCAAGTTCGAGATTTTAAATTAAGTAACTATAGTCTATCCGGAATCCATGAAATATTCATCAAATATTCAATCAGACAAATATATTTCAGAATATCACAAAATGGAGGGAGTACCTAATTTGAACTTCGAACTCAAAATTGCGCGTCAAGCTTCAAGGGACGTTGAGCTCACGGGGACACGACAATCCAATGACACCCAGATACACTTCGATTTATGCCTTGGGCGCGTGCACGAGAGAACGCCAGGGAGCAGGATTTTCTTGGATGCCGTACAATGAAAATTGAATTGCCCAAACTACTTCTTTGTCTCTTTGTGGTGCTGCGCTTGAGGAATATTGCAAAGGAACAAAATAAAAAAAGGCAAGTCAACTATCTCAGGCCCTTCAAACTTACGTGGACCCTCCCCTGCAGGATTTTCTCAAATTTTGGCTTTTTCCACCTCCACGATCAGATTAGGCTTCGATTTTCCCAAGGACTGAGTGATAAATCACCGAAGGAATCATCAATATCTGGCGTGGTCCTCAGCGAAGACTCGTTGAATGAAGGATAAGTGCCGGAACTTCGTTGGATCGAAGGGCATAACTTCAAGCCACCACAGATGCTGTCGAGAAGCACGAAGGAAACCAAGGTCAGATTTTTGTAGCCGAGGATGGGTGCCCAGCCAAGTGGAATTCTCTCCCTCACATGTATCTCTCAATCTTTTCTCTGAATTCAAGTCCATCCCCCCTATGAACCCTAGGCATAATATTGTTTATATAGGCACAAACGTTGCAAACTTGGGGCTTATAATATTTTAGTTTTCACAAAAAAAGCCCCAGGATCAAGATATAACATCAGTTAAGTCTCGAAGGGCATGATTGCTTAAATCGAATTAAATTCTTCGGCAATGAGCATGTGGGTACGGACTTACCGAAATTTTAAATGATACGTGGGCTTATTGCGCTTTTTGGACTCAAATTAGGCTTTTTCTGATTATTAAACAATTAATTAAAAAGCCTTTGTAATTAAGCATGAATGAGCTGATTTATAATCAAAAATTGGATCCAAACCCCTTCGGAAATTCGAAAATTAGCCCCTCCCAATGTACCAAAATATGCTCCGAGATCATGGTCCAATCACTTGTCATATTAAGCTAAAAAGTTGCACTAACGTAGATAAATGTTAATGCAATGCATGAGTGAGAAACATTAAATATGTTATGCACAAAAATTATTTTTGGCGAGAACTAAAATTAATTCTCATTTTTATGAATAAATAACTTGAAAATTTTAGTAAAATTTTGGTGTAAATGCTTAGAACGCACCTATTCACGATCCCAACGAACGCACCAATTCATGTTCAAACACGGTCGTGATCACGACCGTTCGTGTCGAACCTATTTATGTCTAAAACATCGCACTTATTCATATTTGAAACATCGCACCAATTTATGTTCGAAACATTGCAATTCGAACATGACCGGTTCGTGTGTGATAACAATCTTATGGCACAACCATTCGTAAGTGACAACCGTCGTTTGGACGCAATGAACACTCATAATTAAAATATATAGAATATAATTATAAAATAATTGATTTTGAAATAAATAGAAAAATAATTACGGTTTATTTTCGTCCGCGGCATGTAAAGTGCGTCTAATAATCAAGCATCCGGATCATCCGCGGGTATAGTGGGGTCTAGCAGATACTGCTCGTTTTTCGTTTTTCGAAAAACGTTAGCGCGCTTCTAACTAATAAAGAGGGACTTCTTTTTTTTATTCTATGTGGAAGTGAAAAGTCAGCTTTTTTTTTTTTTTTGTTTGTTTTACAAACAAACTTCAACATAGAAAAGGTCGCGACCTCGGATTAGAGTTTCTGGACCTCCAGATCAGCGAAGATGGAGGTTCACGATCACCGATTTGAGGTCGAGGTCCTCCAACGGCTTCAAATATGAGGCCGAGGACCTCCACCTTCTTTGGCTATGGCGTTGAGCTCGGTTTTTCAAGGGTCCTTTAACACTGGTTGGAAAAAAGGCGACAGCCTGAGGAGGTGGTGTGCATAGGCTAGTTGGGGGAGAAGACGACACTCTGCAGCAACCATGCCTTGGAGTTGTCTTCACTGTTTCAAACTTTGCTTGCCGGGCAAGCCACGAGGATGCGGCCGGTGGCCTGGCTACCAGCCATCTCGAAACCCTGCAACTCGCGGAGGGAGGAGGTAGGAGAAGAAAAAGAAAAAAAAAAAAGAAAAAAGAAAAAAAAAAAAAATAAAATAAAAGATACCATTTAAAAAAATTTTAAATAAAAAAATCCATTAAATTTGCATTGCATAAAAGCATTTTAACAATATCATTTTTTAATCAAATTATAAAAAATAAGTATTGCATTATTTGATTAAATATAGCAATATTTAAAAAATATGGATTGAGTATGAGTCGGATTGGATTGAAATGGATCGGATATGGATCGTTAAATTTGTACTATAGGAAAATGAATTAATATGAATAGGACCAAATTCGACCTGACCTACTTATTTAACACCTCTACCTAAGCATTCTATCAAAGGTCAGCCCAACAAAGCTCAGTGACTAGGAGGATACCTTGGGCTGAGCTTTTGCATTTATTAGAATCATGCATCTGCAAGCAAGTTCTGTAGCCTTAGACAAAAACTGCATAGGTCTAATCCACTGTTCTATTACCGACAAGATTTACAACAAACACGAATGTCTCTGTAGTATAGACTGAACAAACAGGGGGAAGAAAAAGAGTAGCAACACACAAACAATGAAGCACTATCGCACACCCTCACGACTGCTGTACACCGTGTCGAAATTCCTCTGCTTACAAGAACCGCAGAAGACGCAACAAAACTGACTGACGAGCTCAAAATCAAGGCGCATTCGACGGGTGCGTAACTGGTGGGACAGTCCTGAATTCCGAGAGGCTGTTTAGAAGGTGGTGTGATGCCTTGTCGAAATTAACGAATCCCATGAACCAGAAGTCGTGACCATCGGTCGTGACGATCTGAATGTACTTCTCAGGGGGTTCTCCTTCATGACAACTGGATTGACCGTCCCAATGTTCGCTAAAGGAATCATGACCTGTTCGAAACATAACCGATTAGACAGTCAGTGAGTATGAAAACACTCAGATCAGGATCTGTTATGGCATACCGATTCATCTGAATGTTTGATGATTTCCATCTTTTAGAATTTGTACGAATTTTACCTTGTAGTAGCTCCAAGCCTCCTGACCCGATGGTGCGGTGAAGGACAGGGGACGGTCGCTGCAGAACGCCGCGCGAACGGTAGACAGGTACAGCGTTCCCGCGACTGGGCCTGTCGATGTCGAGAGGTAACAAGCGAACATCTTCTTCAGCTTCTCATTTGGATCGGTCGTGAAAATCTGCTTGAAAAGCGACTCGAATCCTCCTTCCGATATCGCTTTCGCAGTCAGGTTCACCTTGCCCCACGCAGCTCCGGACACGGATTGCCCCGTTTTCACTGCAGATTTATGCGCACAGCAATCATCAATATCAATGAAGCAAAAGAACATTGAACTTAGCTCATCGATGGCGTAGTCGATCTTCTGCTGGTTAATGTCCAAAATTTTCATACGAGAATCAACATACGATCGTGCGACTTGCGAGAAGTCGCAGACTCTAGTCTCTACACCTTCCGAAATTGTAATCCTCACAACAGCATCTTAAGCTTCAACTAGGTCATAATTCAGCTCAGTTCTAGTTTCTTGGCATAATTAGATTCTAAATTCAAGACCTGCCTATCAGCATGTAAATATGTTGGAAGAAGGGGAAATTAGACTTACAATTGTGCCAGACGTTGCGGGCAATGGTCTCGGCCCTCTTGCTCCAGGTATTGAACATGTGGATCACGGACTCGAGCGGGCTGCTGTTCGGCCTCTCGATGGGCTCGTACTGGACGTAGGGCTGGTGGCTGATCTGCTGGTGGTCGGCGGCGTTCCACGAGGCGGCCCTCTGGTTGTCCGGGTGGACGGTGGGGACAGCGGGCGTGCCCATGACGTGGGTGCCCCATTTCTTGGCCTCCTCTTCACTCGGTGGCTGTGCCTGAGAGGAGGAGGAGGAGGATGGCGCCGGCTCGGTCGGAGCGAAAGGAGAAGAGGGTTGGTGTGATTCTGGCGCAGCTGCCTTGGGAGACGACGGTTTCTCAGGAGTGCCGCTTGTCATGGCTGGTCGCAACGAGGAAAGCAGAAGCGATTCGGCTAAGATTCAAAGATGGTATGCTTTTGTCTGAACAAGAAGACTTTGTTTGCTCTAATGACAGGAAGAAGACACAGGCGATTTTATAGAGGAGGCGATTTTGGGACTCCTGTGATGCAATCTGCAGCTGTTTTTGCTCACACGGTTCTCTGGATTTCTTTGCGATTAAGAATGAAATGGGAACATTTCATGAAAATGATAATTTAGATCAGATAAGATCAAACTTGGCTTACTTTACTCTTTTTTGTTTTTTTTTCCTTCGAGAAGGGGCGTTTGGGTAAACGGATTGGCAAAAAGAAGAAGCGTTTCGCCGACGTGGCCCGTTGACCGGTGGCTGCTTTTGCCTTACCAAGCGATAGAAAGGAAGCTTCCACGCGCCTCGCGAATTAAGATCAGCAACAGTTGCCAACCTTGTACAAAGCCAGCTCAGCTTACATGGGTTTTTGCCACGTGGTCGCTGACATTGACATGGTGGGTCCGCGGGTCTCGAGCTAGGAACATGGAGCTAATTAAGTTTCAAGATGAAAATATGGTCGCACGAGTTGCTGTAGAAAGTCTCGGAAAATACTGGTAAATTAGACCTGATCTTGGGCCTGGGCAGGCCCGGCCTGGATCACGAGGGCACGAAGACTTTTGGGTTTGGATAACGGTGTTTTAATCAAAAAGCCCGGCCCAAATATTTGCCCACAAAGAAATTTACAATGAGCGGGCTTGGGCAATAACTTAGACTTAATCGGACCGGCCCGACCTCGCACATGGTCACCCCTATTGGAAAATTGAGGTTGGGGGTGAATTAGGAGTTAGAAGGCAACCGGTATGCACGTGTCCATAATTGGGTGGTTGTGCACCGATAAAAAAAAAAGAACGATTATTGAAGATGCTTGTGATTATAACTTACAAGGGCGAGTCTACGATTCCTAGGAAAGCCCGGCGTGTCGTGTGCTTCTCACCGTTGGATCGAAATGGTAAAAAAAAAAAAAAACCCACATCTATCAAGGCCTACGTCCATTGGACGGTTGAGATCTGTTGCATTTCAATTCAATGGTAAAATATTATACATTCATCATATCTCTTGAGGATCGTAGAGTGATCCCTCCACATCCACATGTACATTCGGGAGAGTGAGTGTTAAATTATTTAAATATTAAATTGCATCTTCATCCAATAACTTAAATTTTTAGGATCGTAAAATATTACGTGGTATCATAGTCAGGTTCCACCCAGCTTATTTCGCGTGTTCGGTCCCCATGCGTCAACTTCCACACATTGTTCCCGATTCGGCTTGCACATGATAGGAAGGGTTAAATATCCCGTGATTTATATAGTCTTCCTTCAATTAATAATTTAAACTCTTAGGTTGGATATTTTTTTTTTGGGACAAAATTAATGAGTACACTTAGAACAGATCAAGAGCGTGCCGCGGGTAGCTGGGTTGAATGTTTGTTGCGCTTGACCAGGAGTCATCGTTCAGACATGGGAACCGCAGCGTCTTTATGCCACTCAGACGAAAAGCAGAGTTAGCCACGAACTTTCCTGCAACCTTCCTACTGATAAGTACGTTACGACAGTTTCACTAACCTCGTTATTTATGCGGTGAATCGATCGTTTGTTTGTTCCTTCCCAGGGTTTGATCCCATTTCTTGCTCGCGTTCGTAAGAAATTAAGTCTTTTGTCACTTGATTGCTCACTCAGCTTGCCGGACGCTCGCTAGTCTCGTCCCCTGAAGCTCCTCGGCAAATGAGTTATCAACCGGTTCCTCCCGATCCATACAGCCCGCCGCCTCCGCCCCCGCCGGGTACGTCGTTTGTCGTGTTCTACGTTTGTAGTGCTGTGATCGCTAGGAATTTTCTTAGTTCAAGTTTAGGAAGTGCGAGTGTGGCTGTGGTTGAGAAGTTTAGTTAGAGAAGCAGGGGCTTCACCTTCATGCGATTGCCGAAGATTTTGACATCTGATCATCGGAAATCAGGTCTCGAAGAGCCCTATCCACCGCCACCTGGGTACCCGCCTCCGCCACCGCCTCCTGGATACCCGCCTCCGCCGCTGCCAACTGGTGGGTACCAAGGATACTTTGATCCCCCACCTCCTCTGCCTCCACCGCCGCCGGCGCCTCCACAAGAGGATGAGCGAGATGATTTCTACTGCGGTTGTACTAATCTCGTTAAAGGATGGTATGCATAATCTGTCCCTAAAAAAATATAAAGATTACTATGCATAGATCTATCCAATCAATTATGTTTCCTTCCGAGATTGAATGTGGCATGTGGGTGTTGCGGTTTCTCCATCTTATTTGGCTTGAGCTAGGCAGAATAGTCTCGACAATAATCAAATCATCTGCATCTGTTTTTCCATTTGCACACGACAGAATTGGTGTTTGAGCAAACGGTGTGGGATACATAGCAGTAGCTGCTTGATTTCGCTGCCCTGTATCCACGTTATTCAGGGGTAGATGATAAATGTAGAAGCAAATTGTACTCGTCAGCTCGTTTTTGAGAACCAAGGTTTCCGAAAAAGGCCACCTTAAACTGAATCAAATCATTGAAAAAGTGTGCTTGATTCAATTTGGTTCGACCTTTTTAAGTATTTGTCGGCTCGAGGCCAAGTTTCAACTCAAAGAACCACCCGTGGGTCACAATGTACTAGGACTCTGTTTGCTTCTTAGCGTCATTCTGGTTATGGATAGGTCCTGGAGTCTCCAATTTCTCATATCAGGCGTTTTGTATCTGCAGCTTGGCTGCGATCTGTTGCTGCTGTGTACTGGATGAGTGCTGCTTTTAGGCGAAATTTGCCGTCTTTCGCAGTCGAGACCACCTCTTTTAGACTAATTTCCTTAAAATCTGGACTCACTAGACTTTCCTGGCTGTTGATCGGGAGCGGCGATAAAGGCCAAGATTGGTGAGTGTATTTTCATCTGCTGTCGAAGAAGCACTGCCATCTGGGCAAGAAGATGATGTCCAGTGCTTGTTCACGAGAGCACATCTTTCAATATTCATCTGAACTGGCTTCAATCTGCAGAAGAACACAACAGAACCTGCATTTTAGTCTCGTTTGTGATTGCATTTGTGTGACAGAAGAGTTCATTGGATGCTCAAATAGATAAACGCTCGGCTCTTAAAACTGTTAAATCTTCGCTTGACGATCGGCCGTGGCTGCGTAGGTTCTCATTCGACGAGCTTCCAAGAGTCCCGTGAGAGCTTCTTCCTAATCTATGTTGAAATAAGGCTAATCAAAGGAAAGGATCTTTCCTTGGGTTCTCTATATTGACTTGAGGAATGAGTCCATATTTACCGGTGCTGGGCATAATACTTTTCTCAGCATTGCCGCACACCCCACTTCTGGAAAACTTTCCACTTCTAGATAACTTAATGGTTGAGATCGATCGCTTGATATGATTCGTACGGTCATGTCCCCTCCTCCACTTCCACATTAACCCTTGTCTGTTTTTTCAAGAGAAGACTCTCGTTTGAATCCTCAATTTCTCGTGTCGATAAGTCTCTCCAGATTCTTGTTAAACATGCATACTAAAGAAGAGTCTAATATCGTAAAAAACCTTAAACTTTAGTTCTTATCCTAATTCGATCTTTTGTCTCATAAAAGACTCTAACTTTAATGCCACTCCCACATCTACCATGATTTTTTTTTTGTCCCATAAAATATCCTCAGCTTTAGGTCATGTCCCAATTTTAACATGAACTTTTTATGTCCAGTGAAAAACTCCCTTCTTTTTGGTCTTGTCTCAATTTTTCTGTCCAATCCCAATGTCACCCTAATTTTTTACAGTCTCATAAAAAACCACAAACTTTTACTCCGGTCATAAATTTGCCCTCATTAACCCTCTATCCAAAATTTCTCATTGACAATCGAGAAACGAAACATTTCTAAGCACCAGGAGATCGATGACGGAGTGCAAAATTACCGAGGGCGATTTTGGCGGAAGGTTAACGGAGGTAGATTTAAAACTCAAGAAAAAATTGATGATATTTTATGAGACAAAAAAATAGCGTTAAATTGAAACTGGACATAAAATCGAGATTTTTTATGAGACAAAAAAATTTTTAGGGTAGAATTGGTATCGGACTCGAAGTTGAGAGTTTTTTATGAAACCAAAAAAAAAAAAAAAACTTTGGGGTAGAATTGGTATTGAGCCTAAAGTTGTTGTGCTTTTTATGAGACAAACAAAAATTTATGGTAGAATTGACATTGAACATAAAGTCGAAAGTTTTTTATGGGACGACAAGAAAGTTTAGGGTGAAATTTGGATTGCACTTGAGAAATTGAATGTTTTTTACCAGATAAAAGGTGAAAATGAGATAAGATTTAAAGTTGAAGGTTTTTCAGGATATTATACGGGCAAAGAAGTGCTCGGTTTTTGAAAGCATTAGTTGGAGAAGGCTTATGCACTAAAAGTTGCAATCTATTTATTTATAGAGATGCTTAACAAAGATCCGACAACTAAGGTTGATGGAGACCGCCAACCCAGAATCATCAAAAACATCGAATCTCCAACTAGTTTTACCACGTCATCATTTGGGCCCAAAAAAAAAAAAAAGATTACCAAGTCATCACCACTCATTAAACAAAGGGCGACGGATGCGGCCATTCTCTCAAAAGAAAAACAAAAGGCCTTTGGGAAGAAGATATCAACGAATCTTTCTCCATAATTATGACTTAATCGATTGTAAAATTCTACAATAATCAAAAGTTCAAAGCATATGAGATTATTACAAAACCCTTATTTGGAAACAATATTCAGCTAATATTATTCTTTGGTCGGAGAATAATATCCATTATTTTAAAAGTTGCAAGTGAAGTGTAGATAGTCAATCCCAAAGAAAATTCCCAAGCACGATCTCGCCCTTAAGTCGGTCCAAATCCTTGGCCTCCAAGGAAACCAATCCACTATAAAACGTAAACCACCGAAGCCAAACCCATGAATCCAATCCCCTCAAGTTATTCCTCATCGATGGCTCCTCTTCCTTGTTCTCCATCATCTCTCCACTCCCTCCTCGGCCCGCCCGAATGCCGCAACCCGCCGCCTCCCGAAGCCCGGCCTGCTCCCGCCGACCCCTTCACTGACCTGATGGTTGCCAACTTCAACGACGACGGCGTTGGCAACTGGCCTTGGAAGGGCTACACAGAGAACAACTCGGCCACGTTCTACTCAACCGGCAACCCGTGCCTCGACTTCTTCTTCCACGTGGTCCCCGACACCCCGCCCGAGGCCCTGACCCGGAGGCTCGAGTCGGCCTGGGCCCACGACCCGCTTACCGCCCTCAAGCTCGTGTGCAACCTCCGGGGCGTGCGCGGGACCGGGAAGTCGGACAAGGAAGGCTTCCACGCTGCGGCAAGGTGGCTATTCAAGAACCACCCCCGCACCCTGGCCTGCAACGTTGGGGCCTTCGCGGGGTTCGGATACTTCAAGGACTTGCCGGAGATCCTCTACCGCCTCCTCGAGGGCCCTGACATCAGGGCGAGGCAGAAGTGCCAGTGGCAACAGCGGAAAGGCCCCAAAATTGTTAGGCGGCGATTCCAGTGCCGCAATAAATCCAGAAGAAAGAAGGGGAGACAGAGCTCGAGGGCGGCCACAACTTCAGTGCCAAAGGAAGTGAGGGTCGCAAACTCGGCAGCGCGTGACCGGGAGCTGAAGCAGAAAGCAAGCGAGCTGAGGAACGAGAAAAGGATCGCCATGTCGAGGAAGCTCCTGGAGCGGTACAAGCGCGACGGCGACTTCCGGTTCCTCCATGACGCGGTGTCTGGGCACTTCGCCCATTGCCTGACGGCCGACCTGGAGTTCCTGAAATCCGGTGAGACCAACAAGATCAGCCTCGCAGCCAAGTGGTGCCCTTCGCTCGGCTCGTCCTTCGACCTAGCGACGCTGCTCTGCGAGAGCATTGCGAAGCGGGTCTTCCCGCGGGACCGGTTCCCTGAGTATGAGGGCCTCGAGGAGGCGCACTACGCGTACAGGGTCCGGGACCGGCTCCGGAAGGACGCCCTCGTCCCTCTCCGGCGGGTCCTGGAGCTGCCGGAGGTGTACATGAGCGCGGGGCGGTGGGGCGACATCCCGTACAACCGGGTTGCCTCCGTGGCCATGAAACTCCACAAGAACAAGTTCGTGAAGCACGACGGAGAGCGGTTCCAGAGCTACCTGGCCGACGTGAAGTCCGGGAAGGCGACCATTGCTGCCGGCGCACTGCTCCCTCACGAGATTGTAGCCTCACTCAACGATCCAGACGGAGGCGAGGTCGCAGAGCTTCAGTGGAGGAGGATGGTGGAGGATCTATCCAAAGAGGGGAAGTTGGAGAACTGCATTGCTGTGTGCGACGTCTCGGGGAGCATGTCGGGTACCCCGATGGAGGTGTCGGTGGCGCTCGGGCTGTTGGTGTCGGAGCTTAGCCGAGAGCCATGGAAGGGCAAGGTGATCACATTCAGCGCGCAACCTCAGCTCCACGCGATACGAGGCGACGGCTTGCTCTCCAAGACCGAATTCATCAGAAGGATGGAATGGGGCATGAACACCGACTTCCAGAGCGTGTTCGATAGGATACTAGAGGTGGCCACCGCGGGGAAGCTGAGGGCTGAGGAGATGGTGCAGAAGGTGTTTGTGTTCAGCGACATGGAGTTCGACCAGGCGTCCTCCAACCCGTGGGAGACGGACTACGAGGCGATCACAAGGAAGTTCGGGGAGCGCGGGTACGGGGCAGCGGTGCCGCAGATCGTGTTCTGGAACCTGAGGGAGTCGAGGTCGACGCCGGTGGCGGCGAAGCAGGCGGGGGTGGCGCTGGTGAGCGGGTTCTCGAAGAACCTGATGAAGATGTTCCTGGACGAGGAGGGGGACATAAGCCCCGTGGCCGTCATGGAGGCCGCCATCTCGGGCGAGGAGTACCGAGATCTGGTCGTGGTTGATTGATTCAGTTCTTTCTTTTGTTTACTTAGGAGTCTCAGGAAGGAACGACAAAAGCCAGCGCATACCTAGCTGCCGCTTCCATGTGGTTAAAATTTAAAAATTCTATTCTTTTCTTGGTTAGATGACGAGGTCACGACTCCCAGCCTCTTGAAACGTTGAACCAAATGTACCAAGCTAAGCTTGTGAGGATTTTTTATCGTTACTAATTTATGATCGGACCGGAAAGTGATCCGATTTCCTCAGTTTCAAAAACAATGCTTTCACATGTTTTCCTGATCACGAGCTTTCTAAATCCCTGAAGATCGGGGTAGATCTTGAGTCTCATTGGCCATAAGAACGAGTCATATGTTGCTTCTTTTTTCCCATTTTTTTATACCAAATATTTACTTTCACATTATCATCACTAGCCGTGGCTGGGAGATATTCGGTTATGTAAATCTTTTAGGATTTGCTAAAATTCAGCGGAAGCATCAACCTTGGAACAGGTAAACCGGGAAGCCGTTGAAAAGAAGGATTCGTCGTATTTTGAGGCCTTGTGCACGGTGCAAGCGGAGACTACTTTCGATTAGGTACTCAAATGAAGTTCAACCAATTTCAGCTCCTTAATTTACTTCAATT
Organism: Rhodamnia rubescens; assembly: GCA_021437795.1. NCBI lineage: Eukaryota > Viridiplantae > Streptophyta > Magnoliopsida > Myrtales > Myrtaceae > Rhodamnia > Rhodamnia rubescens. The sequence goes on along the minus strand of JAILYA010000063.1, from coordinate 308,958 downwards.
TCATCCATTCACATCGATGGAGTTTCAAATATACTTAATCCGGTGCTGAAATATGAACCTTGCCGCCCCGCGAAAAAGAAAAAGAGAACAGGGTCCAGCACGGATGACAAGAGCTTGGCAACTTAGCAAAGAACACCGTACCTCGAAACAGGCATCAAGTATTTTCCGACCTACCTTACCTTGAAGATCTCATTGCTAGAGAGCCCGAGTCATCACCTATCGCCAAATGAAAGTCATCCTTAGATGAACAATTTACCTCTAATGTCACTTCCGAAGATGGAGCCCAACATGAAAGAGAAGTGCCCGTCTAGCTAGCCGAGGAGACTGCCTGAAACCAAGCCCCAAAACATTTCCAAAAGGGGTTTCTTCATTTGTGTTGGCAACATTTCTCACGTTGGAGCAGACTCTTAGGGCCTGCATGAGAATTATTCCGGTTCTCTAATTTTGTTCCCTGGAACAAAAAAAGAAGAGAACCATGTTTGATAACGTAAATAATTCGATTCTAATTGCTTAAAAGTTTTATAAACAAAATCCAGAAAAAAAAAAAGTTGGTTACGGAGGATGAAATTTTACAAAGTAACTACATAGTTATTTGACTTAAATGAAAAAAAATTAGAAAGAGAAATAATTTTTCGAAACAGAAATTTTGTGCGGTGATCAAATGCGTGTCTATTTCAGAACAGAAATTTTGGATAGAGAAAAAAGAGAGGGAATTCTTGCACGACTACATGTACCTCCAAATTCGTACGCCCCTTAATTCTCAAGGCTAAAAATATGGCAATGGCCAGCAGTTGGGTTTGGTTAATGCTTATGCAACTTTCAAACCAAAAAATGGCCCCAAACAAAAAAAAAAAAAAACATAAGTGTCAGCCCATTGGTTTGTTCACGGGAACTTTGGTACATTAGGGCCACAATTACTAGTAAATAACAATTCAAGCTAGAAGGAAAAGTAAGATACTTTTACCCCAGGAAACATTTGGTAGTTACTCGATTTTGTGAGGGATTGTAGGAATTTGCATTGTGTCTTTGGTCGAATATGATGAAAATGTTTTTCATGACTAGGAGGATCAAAATTTGTAAAGTCATATCATTTTCAAGTTATTCGTGTTTATGCTCTATCTGGTTGAGATTCACTTCATAAGTTTGTCCCGCAGAAGTTTGTGCTATCGACCGCCGCCCGGGTGCTTGCCTTTGCCTCCCCCACCTGGATACCCGCCAATCCGATCCTCCATCTCCTATGCCTCCGCCACCACCAGCGCCTCCACAAGTGGATGAGCGAGATGCACTGAATTGCGACGCAGTGAGCTCCTGAACCATGTCAAAGGCGATTGATGTTTAGTCTCATTTGTCACCGCATTGTGTGATAGAAGAGTTCATCGGATGCTCAAATAGATAAACGTTATGTTCCTAAATTCTTAATCTTCTCTTAGGGATTGCCCCTAAGTGTGTAGGTTCTCATTCGACGATCTTCCAGGAGTCGAGCTTCACTACAATTCAGCGCTTCTTCCTAATCTATGTCGAAATAAGCTAATCAAGGAAAGCGTCTTTCCTTGGGTCCCTAATGAATCTACGATCCAATGATGCACTATCTGATTTTTCATTTTCCGGTGGTGGGCATAATATGCTTCTCAGCATTGCCACCTTCCTGATTCTAGAAAACCAGGTCGATGAAGGAAGACATAGAAGAAAACGGGAGGTGTTTTTTTTTTTTTTTGGTCGATTTAAGGGAAGTGTTGACCTGCTTAGTTTTTCGTCTGTGTTTGGTAGTCCAAATAAAATAACAAAATATCATATCCCGTATTTAGCAACGTCATTTGGATAGGATAAATCCATATTTATCATAATAAAGTCACGGATAAAATATCCGGGTTAGGAGGTGGGATAAACCAGAATTGCATCAAATAACTAAAAAAAATTAACTTAATAGTTATCTTCCAACAGTGGAGCGATGCATCCCGCTTTGCCGGCAATTGACCACGAGCGATTGTCGTCGCCTCCGAATCCAGACTGCTTTGGGCCAATGGGATTTTCAAAGATTTTTAAATATTTTTTATAATAACTTGGACTGCAAGAAACATTGATGGGATATTCGGACTACCGAATGCATTCTTTGGACAACTAAGACTTTCAAATATTTTTAACCCTACCTTGGATTGCATCCAACAATAATTCCACTCTAACCCCAAAGTAGGCCCCAAGTTTTTGGCCTCTAAAGTAAAACCAATTCTCTATAAATATAACTCTCCAAAACCAAAACCAAAACCAAAACCCTAAATCCAATCTCGAAGATGTCCGATAGAGACATATCAAATACCGCCTCGAAGAGACGACGTAAGATGCGGCAGAGTTCCTCGAACCCCCTCGTATATTCTCCATCAATGGCTCCTCCTCCGCCGCCGTGCGTCAGCTCATCCCTCCACACCCTCCTCGGCCAGCCCAAATGCCACGGACCGCCGCCTCCCCAAGCCCTGAAGGTTGCCAACTTCGACGACGGCCATTTGCCTCCGAAGGGCTACACAGAGAACAACTCGGCCACGTTTCAGTCCACCGGCAACCCGTGCCTCGACTTCTTCTTCCACGTGGTCCCCGACACCCTGCCCGAGTCCCTGACCCGGAGGCTCGAGTCGGCCTGGGCCCATAATCCGCTTACCGCCCTCAAGCTCGTGTGCAACCGCCGGGGCGTGCGCGGGACCGGGAAGTCGGACAAGGAAGGGTTCCACGCGGCAGCGAGATGGCTATTCAAGAACCACCCCCGGACCCTGGCCTGCAACGTTGGCGCCTTCTCGGGGTTCGGGTACTTCAAGGACTTGCCGGAGATCCTCCGCCGCCTCCTCGAGGGCCCTGACATCAGGGCGAGGCAGAAGTGCGAGTGGCTACACCGGAAAAGCACCAAAAGTAGGCGGCGGGAATTGCAATCGTTTCCATTGTTCATCAGGCTTTTTTACAAACCAAGATAAAAAAAAAAAATTACAAAATCAAGTGTAAAAAAAATTTATTTACCAAATCAGGTGTGGGTCGGTAGTCTTGGTGCCGCTCGGCAGTCTTGCTGCCGAGCGGACCAAAAAAGCAAAAAAAGTTTCCCGCTCGGCGGTCTAATTGCCGAGCAGGCTTTTTTTAAAAAAAATTTATGCTTGCCCGGCAGTATTTTTATGCTTGCTCGGCAGTATTTTTTATTTATTTATTTTATTTTTTTTTTAATCATTTTTAATTTCTTTTACTTATTTTCTTTTAATCATTTTTTTATTATTCAATTTGTTTCTTGAAAATGGACAAAATATTAATGAAATTCTTATATAATACAATGTTCTACGTTAACGAGTGAGTGAATGAACGATTGAGGCCGCGGAGCGAATGCTCGCTCGCTCGGTCCGCGGGGTCGAGGCTCGCTTGTTCGCTCGCGCCTCAATCGTTCGCTTGCTCTCCGCGGCCTCGATCATTCGTTTGCTCGCTTGCTCCGCGGCCTCGATCGTCGTTCGCTTGCTCGTTCCGCGGCCTCGATCATTCGTTTCGCTCATTCGCTCGCTCCGCGGCCTCGATCGTTCGTTCGCTTGCTCGTTCGTTCCGCGGCCTCAGATCATTCATTCGCTCGCTCATTCGCTCGCTCCGCGGGGTCGAGGCTTCGAGCTCACTTGCTCATCCTCAATCTTCAATTCGTGGCGAACTCTCTCCATCAAAAGACCTTTCGGATTCGGTTGGGAGGAGAGATCCCACGATAAATCCATTTGCAACTCATCCTCATCGTCCGACATGGTCGAGCCGGTTCCTTCGCCCAAACTCATTCCTCGCAAATAATTCCAATTTACGGAAAGATGCGTTCCCGAGTGAGTCCACTCCATTGAGCACTAGGCATGGTAAGGAAACCACGACACGCAACGTAAACATGAGCGTTAAATTCGTAAACGTGGTGCATACCCTTTCCTTACCCTATAATGAGACCAGGATGGCTTGGTTTACTCGACACAAAATGTAAACATGAGCGAGCGAACGAAAGATTGATACCGCGGAGCGAACGAACGAGTGAGCGAACGAAAGATCGAGGCCGCTAAGCGAACGAGCGAACGAATGAACGAGTGAGCCTCAACCTCGCGGAGCGAGCAAATGAAAGATCAAGGTTGCGGAGCAAACGAACGGGCAAGAGAACAAATGATCGAGGCCGCGGAGCAAACGAACGAACGAGCTAACCTCGACCCCGCGGACCAAATGAGCGAACGAGCGAGCGTTCCCTCCGCGGCCTCGATGGTTTGTTCGCGCGCTCGCTCGTTAACATGAGAACATTGTATTATATAAGAATTTCATTAATATTTTGTCCATTCCAGAAAAAAAATTGAATAATAAAAAAATAATTAAAAGAAAATACGAAAAAGAAATTAAAAAATGATTAAAAAAAAAAACAATAAAAAAAAATTTATAAAAAAAGTTAGGCGTGCGGCAGATTGCAATCGTTTGGAAAAAGCCATTGTCCAGCCGCCCCAATAAATTCAGAAGAAAGAAGGGGAGAAATAGCTCGTCTTCGTTGCCCGAGGAAGTGACGGTTGCGGTCGCGGCAACGCACCGGGAGCTAAGGAAAGGCACCATAGTTGGGCGGGGATTGCTATCAATTTCAGTGCTCAGCTGTCGCGATAAATCCAGAAGAAAAAAGGGGAGAAATAGCTCAGGGCGGCGAAGACGTTGCCCAAGCAAGTGAGGGTTGAAATCGCGGCGGCGCGTGACCGGGAGCTGAAGAAGCGTGACCAGGAGCAGAAGTGGAAGGCAAGCGAGCTGAGGAACAAGAAGAGGATCGCCATGGCAGTGAAGCTCCTGGAGCCATACAAGGGCGATGGGGACTTCCGGTTCCCCCACGACAAGGTGTCTGGGCACTTCGCGAATTGCCTGACGGCCGACTTGGAGTTCCTGAAATCCGGTGAGATCAACAAGATCAGCCTCGCAGCCAAGTGGTGCCCGTCGCTAGACTCGTCTTTCGACCTGGCTACGCTGCTATGCGAGAGCATTGTGAAGCTGGTCTTCCCGCGTGACCGGTTCCCAGAGTACGAGGGCCTCAAGGAGGCGCGCTACGCTTACAGGGTCCAGGACCGGCTCCGGAAGGACGCCTTTGTCCCACTCCGGAGGATCCTGGAGCTGCTGGAGGTGTACATGAGTGCAGGGCGGTGGGGCGACATCCCGTACAACCGGGTCCCCTCCATGGCCATGAAACTTCACAAGAACAAGTTCCTGAAGCACGACCGCGAGAGGTTCCAGAGCTACCTGGCTGACGTGAAGTCTGGGAAGGCCACGATCGCCGCCGGCGCACTGCTCCCTCACGAGATTGTAAATACTTTGTAAGGTAGGAGCAAGGGGTAAAGATTGATAGGAATTTGGAAAAAAGGTACAAAGGTAATATTTATTGAATGGTTTGGGTATGACAGTGGGGGAAGTTGCCTTGCGGTTGCTACAGCAGATGGACGACGACAGCTATTTATAAAATACGACCGACATAGTGGAGTGTAGGTTATTTTCTTACTTCTTCAAGCATTTCACCGCCAAGATTTTTAATATTTCTTGACTTTTTAAAGCTTGTCAGAGAATTCGCAACTGGTTCTTCATTCTTCAGAAAATGGATAAAGTTAAAGCCTCACTCGAGGACCCCGACGGGGGTGAGGTCGCGGAGCTACAGTGGAAGCGGATGGTGGAGGATCTATCCAGGGAGGGGAAATTGGAGAACTGCATCGCCGTGTGTGACGTGTCGGGGAGCATGGTGGGCACTCCGATGGAGGTGTCGGTGGCGCTCGGGGCGTTGGTGTCGGAGCTTAGCCGAGAGCCTTGGAAGGGCAAGGTGATCACATTCAGCGCGCGCCCTCAGCTCCACGCGATACAAGGCGACGGCTTGCGCTCCAAGACCAAATTCATCAGGAGGATGGAATGGGGCATGAACACCGACTTCCAGAGGGTGTTCGATAGGATACTAGAGGGAGGAAGCTGAGGGGAGGAGATGGTGCAGAAGGTGTTTGTGTTCAGCGACATGGAGTTCGACGAGGCGTCCTCGAACCCGTGGGAGACGGACTACGAGGCGATCACGAGGAAGTTTGGGGAGCGTGGGCACGGGGCGGCGGTGCCGCAGATTATGTTCTGGAACCTGAGGGACTCGAGGTCGACGCTGGTGGCGGCGAAGCAGGCCGGGGTGGCGCTGGTGAGCGGGTTCTCGAAGAACCTGATGAAGGTGTTCCTGGATGACGATGGGGACATAAGCCCCGTGGCCGTCATGGAGGCCGCCATCTCAGGCGAGGAGTGTCGGGACCTTGCCGTGGTTGATTGATTCGGTTCTTTCCTCGGTTTATTTAGGTTATAGATGATGAGATGACGAGCGATGGGATCCAAGAGCTAATTCTGTAAATAGCAAGCTAAGCTTGCTAGGACTTTTAGTTTAGATTAATTTATGCTCAAGGTGATACGATTTTCCCATTATAAATCTTTTAGGATCTCTAAAATTCACTCGAGACCTCTGTGCACGGTGCAAGCAAAGAGTACTTTCAATTAGGTACTCAAATGAAACTATCTATTTTATCTTCAAGCAATTTCTGCCTCAAAGTTTTACTCCAATTGATCCATCAACATCGTTGCAGCTTCCAAAATCCTTGCTTTGTTTCTTAAATGAACCCTGTTGCCCCCACTACATATTATTCCAAACCCCATTTCGGGACCATAGGATAAAAACAAGACAAAAAAAAAAAAAAAAAGAAAAGGCGGGGTCTAGCATGAACGACGTGAGCTCAGCAACTTAGCAAAGAAGCTCCTCCTTTCCAAATTGACATTGTTTAGCGAATGTATCATGGTTCATTGCTCTTTGACCTATTGAAAGATGTGGTTTCTAACCCATACACTATATTATAATTTCGCACAACATAAACTGAATTAAGAAATCACAACCTTAGCCGTAAAGTATGTGGCACATAAGCTTTTCTCTCTATGTCTAAATGTGAAAGGTCTTCCAATTAGTTATGTTATGCTAAGGGGGTACATGATAATGTTTCAAAACTAGAATTTCTGTTCCAAACCCATTTCGAAATAGGTTTGGAATAGAAACTCGTTTGGTAACGTAATTATATTTTTCTATTTCTAAAATAAAAAGTTGTTTCAAAAATAGATTTGAAGGAGAAATGAGAAACAATAATTTTCTACTTCTCCGAAAAACAGAAATAGAAATCTCACTTTTTCTCAAATACCCGAGGTCGCCGACCACCACTGCCGCCTCCCGCCGGCCATTGCCCGCCAGCGCTCCCCGCCGACCCCCGCCAATCGCCGGTCCCCACTATCGACCACCATTGTTTGCCGCCTCCGGCCACCACTATCGCCATCGCCCCCTCACCATCGGCCGACCGATGCATTTTTTAGAAGTAGAAATTTTCAACGATTGTCAAATAAATTTCTATTCTACGAGTAGAAATTTTATGTCGTTATCACACGCATTTGTTTTACTCGAAACTCGTCCGGAAATAGAAATAGAAAAAAATATTTCTAGCCGAAATTTATTTCGGACGAGAATAGTTATCATTCACTCCCTAAACACCTCGATTATCGATTCACGGATTGTGAGTGTGCAATTTCGATTCACAACTCATTTCTCGATTTACATGGGACTAATCGTTATATGTTTTGGTTCCATGCATAAAGCGGGTACTATAAAGCACACAAGGCCACGCATCTCAAGATGACTCTAGACAATGCACCAATACACAGTTGCTCCTTCCGAGATTAAATTGAAGTGTAAGTTATGGGGCGACGAAAAGCCCAACAGGCTCACTTCTCGTAGATGCCATCCTTTTTATGCATAAGCAGGGTAGAAATTATTATATGAGTGTAGAATATGTACTGAATTGAATCTGGACCTTTAAAACTCAACGCGGATCCTATCAGATCCGACGGTCCAAATATACCGATCTGATCGAACGCTCCCTCGTTCGGCGTACATTGATAATTAGTCCGCACCAGGAAAGAAAAGTAGTGAAAGTGCACACTCGAAGATGCTCAAAAAAACCGAAAAGAGTACACTTGAAGAGGTTAATCAGCAAAAGCGATACGGGGGAATCAAGGGCCCAGATTTCATGGGAGAAAGCAGAGACCAGTCAACCAATCGGGCGGCGCCACTTGTCCTCTGACCCCATCACTCCAAGCCACTAGTCAAGAATGGTCCCTTTTAAAATCTTTCCATCTTCCACATGCTTACTACAGAAGTCGCAGCTCACTCTTCAAGAGCCCCAGCAAAGAAAAAAGAAGATAAGAATCGATCAGAAAACCAACTGTACGAAGCAAGGATTCACACTAATCACGCAAGATAGAGTTGAGGGATTAAACTGGATTAAAGAAGCGACCCAAGTTGAGTTGTCCAGCAGCTGATTGATCGAAGTTTCAACGACTTGCCTTTAAACAAATTTGGCATATGGACCTTGCTTCAGGTTCCTACGTCTCCACCATGTGAGATGCGTCTCGATCTCTGAGCTTCTCTCTTTCTCTCTCTCTCTCTCTCCCCCTCTGGGCCTTGTGGGATGCAGGGTTTCGACTCTTTTAATGCATCCTCGAAGCTTCACTGCCATCTCTGCCCTCTCTCCCACACCGTGTTGTCAGTAAGACATTTTCAAGATCCTCTGTGCTGTTTTTGCCGTTGTTTTTCTTCTTGCTTCTTGTTTTCTTTCCTGTCATTTTGCTTTCACCCAGATGATCATAATGCATGGTGAAAGATGCTTCTTTTTCACCTCCATTTAATTCCTTTTCAACCATAAAAGTAGAAGTTTGCTTGGATTTTGCATAGTCGGACTTCCCGCTCGCTTCATGTGCTCTTGCCATTTAAAGTTGCACCACTACGCTTACACAAAATCTAGTTCTTCAGGAAAGAAAAATGGAAACATTCATTCCAAGTCGATGTTGCTGAGTTATGGAATTAATAGGGTAGGCGTGGATGATTGTTTTTGCTTAGGATGCTGAAGCGCGAGCGCTGCAGAAACAATGGGTTGCACTGCTTCTGTTTGCATGGTTGGGAGGAGGAGGAAGAAGTTGAGCATCCCGGAAATCGCCGTGTTCGTCCCTTCGATGCGAGTGCCGGTCCAATCCAATCTTCAGAGGGCTCTCAAAGGACTGGTTCCCCGGGATCTCGTCGATAGGTTGTCAGCGCTGCGGAATCAGATACTGTTACTAGCAGAGGACACTGGTTTGTGCTCTTAGAAATTGCTTTTTATTGCAACACCATTTGAAAGTTCCGGCATTGTTTGATTGATGAGGAATTGGGGCAAGGATTAAGTTTTAATTGGATTCTGAATTTTAGATTAGAATCAAAAGAGTAGTATCATGATTGATTCTGTTTCAGTTTCAGAGATTGTAGCCAGTTGATGAAAAATTCATCTTCATAGCATTTGCAGAGAGTGAAATGATTTCAGTTTTTTTTTTTTTTTTGGGAAATTAGATGGATCGGCCGCCAATGAATTGAAACGAGCTCTAGAGGAATACTTGTCTCTTGTAATTGGGCTGACAAAGAAAGGTTTGTATTTTGCAATTGCAACCTCTTTTTGGCAATGTGAATGCTGCTGGACTTCACTCTGCCCGACTCAACTACGGGTTTGATTTGCAGAACACGGTCTCATTGAGTCGGTGGAATTTAAGTGGAAAAACCTTCGCGATGGACGGCAAGTAAGAAGCTTATGTAGATTTTGGAACCTTAAAGTTCTGTCTTGTGAGTTGCGAGTGATAAGCAGGGTCGAAATTTGATGAGCAGGAATCCTCCATGGCGAACTCCTGGTTAGAATTGCTGTCCATCATTCACATGATGGCTATGGTGACGCTATTTGAGGCGGATTCGCTGATGATCCCCAAGGATTGTCCTGGCTCCGAAGTGAGGACTGTTTCTGCAGGTACAGGATCCGAATTCTTGCCTGAGCAGCTATTACTGATTACCATTATCTTTATTAATTTGCATGGATTCTTTTTTATATATCAGATTGCAAGAGGGATGCTGTCGACGTGTTACTGAAGGCATCTGGGTACTTGGACTTTTGCATCCGGGAGGTACTAATACACATCCCGCCCGAGCTAAAGTATGCCACTTGACCCAAGTCCCAGATTTTTCGTCTTTGACGCTCAATACTTATATGATGTTTCGGGGCTATCTTCTTTGACAGGGATAGATTGCCAAAAGATTTGCAGGATGGTGTACTGGAGGCTACATACATTCAAGCTCTAGGCCAGGTAAATATGTTGCATTGCAGATCCCAGATCTGAGGTGGGTTCAGTTGAATAAATTGCAGTACAGGCTCTTTACTGTGTAATTAAATATGGCAATGTTCAAAGGAAAATCAGTAATCATAGGATTCTAAAAGCTCAAATGCAGGTAGATATTTTAGTGTGCTCATGAATTGCTCTGCTCGTTTACTGTATCGACACATTCAGGGAACAGAAATACAACTGGGATTGGCTGTTGAGAGCCAAAAGGCCAGCTTGTCGGTCAAGAGGCGGTTGGCGTGCGAGCAATTAACCTATTTTAGCCAGGTCTGCGAGAATTTGTACCGCCTCATTTTGACTTTGGATTGACGAACCACATGGTTTTGGTAGAAAAGCTGTTCTGTTTTATTTGATTGTAGTACGAATTTGATTTTGATTATGACTGAGGTCTCTCCTCTGTTGGTTAGGCTCATACCTGCTTCTCCGAGTGTGACCTGAGTAACAGCTATGGAAAGAAGCAACTGCTGTTCATCAAGTGGAAATATCTCGAGGCAAAGGTTCCTAATTCTGTGTATTTTCATTCGTTTCACTTCAATACAAAGAACTTCGGTCCACGTCAATTGTGCAGCAGTGCAAAGTCTAATTGCTGTGAAAATTATCAGGCCGCCTCTTACTACTACCATGGACTAATCGTTGATAAGGGAAACGAACCGTCCTGTCACGTTAGCGCCTTGTGTTGTTTTCTGGCCGCTGAAGAACTCCTGGCAGAAAGCAAGAAGGCATGCCTAAGCTTTTGCCTTGCAGTTCCCATCTCTAGGTTGGTTTCCGCGACGCTGCCTTAGTTCCAGTAGTCGCTTTTCCTTATTCTCTTGCATCCATTCATCATCGATTGGCTCCTCTTTTCCCTCGGCAACAGGATCCCTCCGCTCTGGGGTGTAATGAAGTACTTATATCAGAAGATTCCCGAAGTGGTGTCGAGGAAATCACAAACGTATGGATACCTTTTAGAACAAGAAAAGTAAGGGCTTTTCCTACTCGCATACTGGACAGATTACCCAGCTTTGAGCGATTCCTGTCGTGATTTCAGAGAGCTCTTATCTTATTTTGGTGTCACAGGGCCCTGCAGACAGTGCCTGACCTGCCCGAGTTCCAGTTGTCTTTGAGACCTGACGACTACGAACTACCCGAGATCGATCCCACGTGGGACCGTGGAAAGTGGGAGATTGAAAGCCAGACCCTCAAAGAACACCTCAAGGATTATGAAGACGAGATCGAATCTTGAGGACTCGGCTTGTGTGACCGGCTGAACCTGCGACCGTTCCTTGTCACTCACAGTCCACGACAGTTTTAGAGGAGCTGATAGATATACATACTTGAGGAGAGCAACGCACAGCATCAAGCAATAATCTGTTATGAAAAGACCTATTTCATGACCGGTCAGATTGTGAAGAATTGGCTCAAGCAATCATCTCAAGACAGCCCCTTCAGCAATCATAGACCTATACATATACCGGAGATAGCCAACAAAGTAATCTGCTCGAGTTTTTGTTTGTTTGACGGTTTGGTTTGGATCGGTTTCTGTACTCGGGACAATGTTACTACGCCATACCTTTGTAAATTAGGGGACTGGTTGACTATTAACATGGTCATGTCACAAGTTTATGATACTAAGAATGGTGCTTGTTGGATCTTCTCCTTCCCCTTGCTACTGATGATCTTGTCTTTAACCTTGTTCCGACCGAACGAGCAATCAAATCCGTAGGCCACTATATAGAATTTCAGAATTTGGTCCCCCCACGCACGGTGTGGCTACTTTAACTTTGCTACTGAATGAGGCGAAGTACAGATTTAGTCCTCTGAAATTTCAGCATTTATGCCCTGTTAAGTTTTATTTCGGCAATCAAGTCTTTTAACTTTCTGGATTTGTGTAGTTTCGCCTCTTTTAAGTTTTTATTTCGTGCAATCGAGTCATTTAACTTTCTTGATTTGTGCAATCAAGTGCTCTGCTTACTTCTCGATTGATTTATGCTCATTTGGCGTCATAATGAGTATTATGCGTCATTTTCTATTGCATAAGCAATGCCACGCCGTTAACTGACATGACAATTTAGACCCGGATTGTTGATTGACGGTTTTGATCGCACAAATTAAGAAGGTTAAAGTACTTGATTGGACGAAATAAAACTTAGAGGATCAAATCACGCAAGTCCAGAAAGTTACAAAATAGAAGTTAAGAGGACCCAATTGTACAAAAGCTGAAATCCAAAGGATCGAATCTTTACTAACCCTAATCGAAATGAGCAGCCCGCAACTTCGAGTTTGCTTCTTTGTTTCTAGAGATGAATTGAATGGGCCTCAACCATGGGTCGGCCCAACTCCTCTTTCCTCCCCATCTTCTATTTTTATTTTTCTTTCCCTTTCATAATAACGAATGGGATAATCTTTTCAGTGATGGAGTTTAATTAATTAGAATATTCACTTAATTGTATTACCTAACTAAAATGAGTAGAAAAGGGCCCCTACTTGTATTTTCTCATGTACTTCACTAGAAAGAGACATATAAGCGAAGTAAGACACGTCGCGCAGTCGTCTCTCCGTGCCTGTTCGTTCGAGAGGCGCCTTAAACTCTCGGTTGCATTGAGTTGGGATGAAAATCGGTTTAGTTTCAAGCGTTGCATTATTTGTCAAAGGAAATAGCTAGACCCTTTGCGCACGGCGATGCCGTTTACTAGGCTTCATTGTAACTACGAAAAAGGGGGAGGGGGAAATCAAATGCTTTACGCCCTCGATTTGGCTGAGAAAAAGTTTCAAGTGCTTGATTTAACACGACGATGCTTGATCAAAGAAATAATATTTCGTACCATCAATAAACAAGTACCGATTGAATGAATGTATTGAACAAGATGAGAAGACGAACGAAACAAAATCCAATTGTCGTGAAAGCTAAAGCTATGAGAAAATGGTACTCATCCTCACTCGCGGAGTTTTTTCTTTTTTTTTTCTTCGATTAATAATGAAATAAATTTGGTTTTTGGTATAAAAAAAAAGTAAAAGACTTATTAGCTGGATTTTTCACAAGCGAAGACTAATTTTGCTTGTAGAGCAATGTGTAGTGAAAATGTCCAAGATCGATATAATGTAAACGTGACAGTTTAAGCTTAGCGCAAGTAATTATGATATCATCACGTCTTGGCAAGAGGAAGCCTAAGAGAAAAGGACGTGGCCGATGCTAGTGCTGTAATAATATTACATTAGATGCCCTTCCTTCCTCGATCGATCGAAAAGCACTTCTTTTTTAATTAAATTTTTGGGAAATTTATTTTCTGGCCATGCATAAACCAGGTAATTATTTACAATTACAAGCAAAGAAAAGAAAACTACCTAATACGAACATGCATCCACATCCGCGGACACAGATCACACTTGAAGCCTTTGGTTCGGTGACATGATCCGATGATCATACGATGAAAAGAAGCGAGGGATTCGTGAACCCCAGAGAGACTTTCAAAGCAAAGAAGGTGTGCGTTCGAGCCCTCCTGTAACTTTCTCTGTCAGAAGCTGCAGAAACGATCGAGAGCTTCAACTTTTTGGTTGAATGCTCCCTCCGCCTCTGCTGCAGGTATCGGCAGAGATTCGGTGCCATCGTTATCAGAAAACCGAAGAAAGAAACAGTGGAGCTCTGTAAATCGTCGAGAAAAGAAAGAAGAGGAAGAAGAACGTCCATATGAAAACCCACTTATATGGCTGCTTTCGTTTTTCTATCTTCTGGTTCTTTTTCCCCTCGTTTTGAGCATTTTTTAGGTGAATGAAAAGAGCGACGGAATGCATCAGAGTTGCAGAAAAATAGGGAAGGAATGAAATATGTTCATCAACTTGATTGACATTTCCTATTCGGAAAGTATCATCATGTGCAATGAGTTCATCAACAATCAGCTCAGACATATCAAACCCAGGTCTCTTCACATGCTCGATGTACTCCAACCTCCAACCGAAAGAAAGAAAAAGCAAAAACTGAAAAACCCAGAAAGTCCTGAAGTCGTTTTAAGGAAAGGAAGAAGAAAGGACACTCCTTTTTTTTTTGTTCTCCTTTTCTCTATAGATGTAGAGAGAGGTCGAGGTTTACTCTGTCGTCATCAACGTCGTCGTCATCCTCGCCGCCATAGTCCACTGGGGAGCTCATCTCCACGAACCCGTGGAGAACCGGGCTGTGCCCGTGGACGGTCTGAAGAGGGTCGAGCCATGCGGGCTGAGGAGGCGTTGGGAGAAGCGCCGGCGGCGGCATTCCGCGGCTTGGCAAGACGTCAACGAAGAGCTGCTGGTGGCCGCGGGCGGCGGCGCGCTCTCTCTTGTGGGCGTTCTGGTGGCCTCCCAGGGCCTGGGAGGTGACGAACTTGCGCGAGCAGTATAGGCACGAGAAGACCCTCGGCGGCTGCGAAGGCGGAGAAGGGGGCTGGGATGGCGGAGGAGGAGGGTAAATGACGGGGTGTTGGAGCATTGGCTGCTTGGGGTTGGGGTGGGGGTGGTGGTGGCCGGCGTGTTTCGAAGCTGGCTTGGAAGAGGGAGAGGTGTGGCTAAGGAAGTCGTAGAAGTTGTAGGAGTCCGCCATTGATTTCTCCAGTGGATTCTAACGACTACTTCTCTGAGTTTGCAGAGGAGGAGGAGGAGGAGGAGGAGGAGGAGGAGGAGAGGATGAAGAAGAAGAGAAAGGAGGAAGGAGGAGGAGAGGGGTTTAAATGGGGGTTTAAGTGTGGAAGGACGAAAAGACCCCCACCCTTCCGGATAAGAAGTTTCATAAAATTGGAATCTTTTTCTCAAGTTTCTCTAACTTTATTTTAGAGACAAGGTTTCTTTTTTATTTTTTTTTCCATTTTTTAAGATAAATTTCAAAACCTATATGTTAAGCGATTTAAGATAACAAATTATTCATCGGTCTTGCAAAGGATGATTGTCCTGTTGAAACTTTCTATGTGAGTAATCTCATTTAAATTTATGTCTTGAATATTTTCGCTATAATCTATGACCCTCACCTTTCACACTTAAATAAGGGTGTAAAACGATGGAACGGATGAGACGAAGTAATTGGGCTCGACCTTTTTGGTTTCGATCTATAAGTCCGACCCGAGATAAGGAAAAAGAGGCCAAGGTCGAACTTACCCGGTTTAGTTCGAGCCGGTTTGAGTTTTAGCTCGATTCATGTTGCCTATCATTTTTTTTTTTGCAAAAAAACATGATCCATTATCAGCTTTTAAAGGTCTACCGTACAACTCTCCTAATTTTTATTGCTTCTTTGATCTGTCAAAGGAACGAAATTCGCACAACTTAACTTTAATATGGAATAAATTTTCATCGCCCCCATTGAAGTTTAACGGTTAATTTGATGTACTTACGCTGTTTGTTGAGGTTTATAGATGCCAAAATGACTAATCTTTTAAGTCTTATACCCGGCTATTTAAGTTTGAGAAGCCAAGGAATTGAAAGGGGAGAGAATGTGCGGGGATCTCCATGGAATTACCAGACAAGAAATGGGAATTGGAATCCGTATCGAAACGGAATGATGACAGGAAAGGACATGAAGTGGCGACTCTCTCTCTCTCTCTATACCTGTGGTACGGCCACGTCTCCCTCTGTCTCCTCTCATACGCTGCTTGGTCTGAAACGGCGAGAGACGGCTACGAGCAGACGCGTGGACGAGGAGGGATTGGCTGAAACTCCACCCTTTTCCTAACGCTTTCCTCCCTCATCTTCTCGCCAATCCCCCACCTGCGGAATCTGCTCACAAGCCTGCATCATACGCAGTTCAGACTTCCCCACCCAAACTAGATTAACCGACAATAATCACCCTCCATTAGCGTCATAATCATCATCGTCTAACCCTCTTCTTCTTCGGCTTAACTCTCTCTTCTTACACGTTCAATATCCGAACGATGTCGCATGAGAATGAAAATGCAGACAACCCGGAAGGAGCCATGTCATGACCTCTTGAGATGGATTTGCAAAGTTGGTTTTTTTTGCTTTTTTTTTCCTCCTCAAAAAAATATGAACTTTTTCAGGAAGTGGGTGCTCTTGATTTAAGTATTTTGCGTCTCTTTCAGAATGACACTACTTAGCGCATGGACTATTGGAGAGAGCCCCCCAAGATGAAATCCACTCTGTTAAGCAGCACATTCATACCAACCATTTGTGGTGGGATCCTGTAGAGAGAGAGAGAGCATCACAAAGGACAATACGTTTCCTTAAAATGTAGACATAATCATCCAATGTTTGAACCGGGTATGCATAAAGGAAAAGTCGTCCCACTTATGGCATGCTTTCAGATAGGTTTCACTCGTTTTGTTTCTTCTGCTGATTTGGTCTATACTACCTATTTGCACATTCGAAAAAGGCAGAATCTTAGTTTCCAATTACTCCATCATTCGACGCTTTTCTCCCCTCAACACCACACAAGCACACATTGCACTTCCCAAAAGCTTGTGAGAGGTGATGAGTTTGTTTTGTTGGTGCAAACATATCCTTTGTTCCATCACTTGAGTTACATTGAGCTTTTATATTCGTCCATGTACTCCCCCCTCCCCCTCTTCCATCCAATAGTTTCAAGCTTTTTCGAGACGGAACAGTCACGTACGTAACTTTATCTCAAAGTGCATTATGTAGGCCGTTGCAACCTTGTGTTTAAGTGACGGGGGATATGCTTTAGCAGGAAGGGTTCGAGATTCAATATGACTCGGAATCGATGGAAATCATTTAGGCCAATAATGTCTGCCATTCTCCGTGTCTCGCGCTCGAGGTGATTGACAGTAATAAACAAGACAAAGTAGGTCTTTTTCAAGTGTATTTATCAATCGTCTATCAGGAAGACTCCTGTTTCACTAGAGTCATTCCCAATCTTGAATGTGCAAAAGGACAATTGTCACTTTTACTTAACACAAAACTTTTCAATCTCGAGTACTTAATTCTAGACTAAAGTTATGCATGTTCTAGGATGAGAGAGAGAGGGAACGAAATTTCACAAAAAAAAAAAAGGATTATAAACATGGAGAGGATAAACAAGTGCGAGTTAATTTGAAATCCATTTGAAGAAAGTTATCTATTTTTAAGGGATAGTATATTTCTGAATTTTTATAACTGTGGCGTTCAAAAGAGATGATGCATTAGTACGCTAATCGTGAGATTGAAAAGTAAAATTTTTAAGCGGGATGTAAATTGTTGTCTTCCCTCTTTATCTATTAAGAATACCTAATTAGTATTTTCCACTCATTGCCCTCGTTAGGGCTTCATTAAACCAGGTCAGTTTCACCTTTTGAAGAGAGAGAGAGAGAGAGAGAGAGAGAAAAGTGTGATGTGGCGATGGATCCTGTTGCTAAGGTAGGGGCTCAAAATCGAGGCCCCAAGGGACTGCCGTCATGTCCAGTGACCAACCTAGGATCATTACACTGGACTGAGGATGATCCTCCATCGTGGGGTCACGATCAAACAACAGTCCCCCAAAGGAAAACAACAAAAGGCTGGGAGTAACAACAAAAACAGTTTACTCTCACTCCCACCATCAGCATCGAAGGGGGACTGTAGAACAAGAGCCGTCCCTGGGGCTAACTAGAGGACACGTACCCTACTCAATTCTTGTCGGGAGCTTCTTTTTCCCCCTTCCTGGTGACATTCCATTGACGAGATTGGTGAACAAAAAAAGATGGCATCTTGTCAAAAAAAAGAAGAGCTGAATTGGGTGATGGCCAATCCCAAAGGCCTTGAGCAAAAAAAGTTAGGAAGTTTTCTTTTTTTAGTTCCTTGGGGAAGGTGTGGCTCTTGTGGATGAAAAAACTAGGGACATGTGATCTGAGGGGTTGGGGGGAGCATCGTGGGGTGTTTTTTGCAGCCTTTTTCCTCAAATGGTTTGGTCTTAGGTGGGTTGTTCTTTTCTAGGAGTCGCCCAAAGGTAGGAGAAACGGTGCAAGTTTTGGCTAGTTCCTATGATGTGCAGGCTGAGTTGTGTCGCCCATCTTTTCATTGGGCTTCTCTAGCAGTTTGAGGACTAAAGGGAGTGTACACCAGCAGGTAGGGCAGATGGCTAATTATGGAAATATTCGGTCAAGTTTTGTCTGTCACCACAACTTAACGTTTGATCCCCTCAACGTTGTCTCCTAGTTTAAAGTCTCAGTAGATCAGTAGACAGAGAGACTTTGCCAGTAAGTCCTGGACTTATCAGCACATTGAAGATTGGAATCCCCTTCAAGTGTGTGCGCTCAACTTGGAGTCCTGCAACTAGACCAAGACATCTTCGACTAGTAGTTTCGTGTAAAGAAATTCTTTTTTTTTGTATTTGTTTTTACGGGCGAATCTAGACAGGATTTTCTCGGCTCGACCTTGGAGCCTATGCTTTTTCCTAGGCGTGGCATGAGGCTGCGTAAGTCCATCCATTCGAGGGTGTACAATCACCTTAAAGATAGTGGTGTCGTCGTCGAGATACCTTTGTTGTAGGCCTGATCATGTAAGACTGGCGTCCCACGGGCACGTCCAAGCACTATCACCTCTAGTTTCATGATTGGTTGCCGTGATGTTTCATCATTTCAAGAGTGTAATTTCATCTCCCGGGAGAATTTTAATCAAATCTTTCCAGAATTCATTTTCAAGCCTTATATATAAGAACAACAATACATCGTTTTTGCCTTTCGGCAATCTAAACCCGCTTCCTTAGTTAGTCAAGCGGTGAGTCGCCGCGGCGATATGAGTATCAAGCAAAGCAGCTTGATTTGTTTCATTTGTTAGATTTATTGTATATATTAGGACTAGGGTTTTCTTTTAGTGTATGTATTTACGTTTATAGCCCTTATTTGTATGTATACTTATATTGGCCTTGTGCACAATGGTAAATTAAGCATTCCATTATTCAATTTTCTAAATTTATCATGGTATCGAGTTAGGGTTTGCTCCTTGAAAGTACTGTACATCAATCCAGGACTACGGCGACTCACTGCGGATAAAACGCATGAAAGCAATGCATGGCATCCCTAGCAAAGCCCTAATGGCTTAAAGAAGGGGTAGTTGGAGATCGGGAGGAGTTTAGGAGGACGATTTGCCCATAAGAAGCGAAATCATCATTTCGAAAAGAATCAGAAGGTAAAATCACCAAAAATAGGATTGGTTAGTCAAAATAGCCCATTTCCTAAATTTTGGGATTTTGTAGAATTTTTGAAAAATTTTGAGACTATTTACCTTAAAGGACAAAATCGTCATTTTCAAAAGAATTTTATGCTAATATGTTTATTGCATTTAATTAATCAGGCGGGAAAATCGGAACGTCACACGTGGCCAAGGTGAAGAGGCGGACGAGAGCGAAAGAGAAAGAGAGTGGAAGGCATCGAGGAGTCGAACATCCGAAAGCCAAGCATCTGTGTAGGCATGAATAGGCACCTCGGTTAGGCGAGGGTAAGTCTTTTTTTACTTGTGTGATGTTAAGGATATGCTTACAGATACATTTACTATCTTGCAATAGCTTTTCTTATCTTGTAGATGTTCTTTCTTTTTTAAAAGTAACTAGCATCTGTACAAACCGCGTCAAGCCTCCGTAATATGTTTCCATCTCCATTGCTTGTGTCTTGAGGTCATTAGGAGAATGTCCTAGCTCCCAATTCCAAGCCATTTACTAGGTGAAGTTGGACGTGTAAGGGAAGAAACATGGAGAATATAAGTGGGGAGTGAACATGATGGGCTGGCAATTCTATGTTAGCAACAGTTCAACGTTTAAGCAATTGCTTCCGGTAGTAAGAAGAGTCGGTCGAAACAATCAAAGACCAGAAGCTTCGTCCCTTCAGATTACAAGCTCTAATCACAGTAATCCAAAGAGACGCTGTCATTGGAAAGAAGATTCCAAATGTGTCTCGAAATGCTGGCAGTGTTCCATTTAACAAATTTCCTCAAGTCAAGATCTCCTCATCTTTGGGTAATGTGGTCAATAACTCTCTTAGGAAGAACAAAGGTATCAAACCGTTAGCTAATTACACCATGAATGACAAGTAGAAATAAGCTGAGTGAGTCTTGCTTGCAGCATAAGAGAGTTTCTAACAATGAAATTTCTGAAAAAATTTGATCAGAAAGTAGTTTGCCATCTTGAAGCCTTCCCGGGATTAAAGGAAGACACACAAATACCTTGCCGGGTAAAATCTCTACATCACTAATAAAGAACCTAATTTAAAGTGGCCAAAATCCAAAATTTCTTTTTACTTTACTTGGCACAAACCAATGGCGGATCAAACATATTGCACCACCTTTCAACAATTTGGTTTGCTAGAAATCTGAATGATAAGAATCTCTATTTTGATTGCGAAGAGACGTGGTTTCACTCTCTCCGCCGCGGTGAAATGCCCATACTGCCCTTAACTCACTATGCTCTAGCAAGGAAAACATTTTGCGCCAATGAAAAAAAAAAACCATCTTCAAATGTCGGGAAAATATTTTAAACTAGTCAAGGAAAATATTTTCTCCCAACGGAAAAAAACATCTTCAAATGTCGAGGAACTAATTTCCTTTTAAGAAAAGACGAAATTGTTTTCTCTCATCTTTCATCCTTGCACTCCTTCATATTTTTTTTCCCTTTTTCTCTTTTTGCTTCCTTGGCCGGTCACCAAACGATCACGAGACGCAGGCCGGCGAGCTCGAGGCTCTCCTGTTGCGGCCGGCCGGTCGAGGTGGAGGAAGAAGGAAAAAGAAAATTAATAAATAATAAAATAAAATAAATAAGAACTATTTAAAAAAATTGTTTAAAAGAATACGTAAATTGTTCACTTAGCGCCGGTCACACCACGCGGGAAGGCAGCAATTTCCGACCAAACGTTGACACAGAAAATAAAATTAGATTTTCCTTACTAAAAAGCAAAAAATATTTTTCAATTTATTTTCAAGTCTCAATCAAATATCAAAAAATATTGTCATTTTTCTAGAAAACGACATCTCCGCCGAACAAATGGTTAATTTAAGTTTTTGTTCCTCATCTACGAGTCATGCATGGCTCAAGCGATTCGAAAGGGTTTCGCGGTACAATCGACGAATTGCCTTCCAAGGTACAAAGTCGGAGACTACAAATTTCACATCTTTAGTCCCCAACAGTGCAAATAACATCGCACTAATCTCTTGGGGGTTTCCGTATTAGAAGTGAAAACCAAAATAACCATTTTATCCTCATTTGCGAATCAACAAGACATTATTCACAAAACATTTTAATCCAATAGCTCACGACATTGACATCACAAAAGTTTGTGGCTATTCCTAATTTGCCATTTGAAAACCAAAACGTATTCCAAGCCACGTGGATCCGGTGCCCTAAGGACACGTAGCTTTCGTATTTCACATGTATGTATAAAGACAATAGTATAACCTCGTACATCTCTCGAAGGATACCAACATTGAACTTCCTTCTTGGTCGTGCATGAATGTATAATACATTAATCTCTTGGTTCTTTCCATTTAATAAAGTGAGCTTTTAAAAATCAAATGTGCCGCAATATCTTCACACTACGTGCTACGTAATTTCATCTGTGCAAATCACATAGTATCAATCAAAATAAAATACTTCCGCAATTAAGTCAGAATTTTGACTAGCCCGTTAAATTGTATGGATTAGACAATTAATGGTATGATTACCTAAGAACTACCATCGTAAGCATCCTTGACATGTAAACAGCCCCCATAGATTTTCAGTTTTAGAATATGAACCTCTAACTTTTTGAAATTACAAAATAACCCGATAGTCTAGAGCACTTGAATTTTTTAACCCCGATTTCAATTCCTTTAATAATCCAGCTTAACCACTAACTAATAAAAAATTTGGTTAGTAAAATTTCCTTACTTATAGAGGATTTTATATGCTTTGAGTTTACATTTTGGCCTATATACTGCACAAACTACTATTTTACCCTTTTCACATGCATAGTTCCATCTCTCTAGCACTTTTACTCATCAAAGTCATTCAAAATCCTCTTGAAATCACTCAACCATGTTCTTATTCATTAAATATAGTCATGATGACTCATTCATAAATAATCTCACCTCATAGCAAGCTACAATGGTATCAATAAACATAGCTTCAATCTTATATCGACAAAGCAAAAACCGTTGCGCAAAATCATCTACGATCACTCATACGTATAGTTTTGCCTCTTATTAGCTCATCATGTAATCACTTATTCCATTTAATAACATGTATCTATAATGTTATCCATACCTTAAGCTAAAATCAAACGAGGATCAATAGTACTAAGTATATCAACCCCCTTCAACACCTGTAGATTCACTTACCTTGGATGAAAATTTTGTGTGTCTTTACTAAGCAAAGCTTGTGATTATAAGAGTGGGGAGAAAGAATGCGATTGAAAATAAAGTAAAATGTCAAACGATATAAGAAAATGAAGAAGGATAAATTCAAATCAATTCATGACACTCTTAATATATATCAAGATGTTTTGCAGGTCATAATTATCCAATATTCACAAGTGAGTGCTTATTTGATATTTATTTTGTGACAAAGTTCTAGAAAAGTTATTTTACTATGCATTGCGACTGCTTCTACTTTTATAAAGTTACCGGGAACGTTTCCAAGCTAAAGGAGGTGAAACTAGAGCAGTGAGTAGCAATTGCACCTTCTCGAGAAGCCCGGAAAAGTATAAAAATAAGTCATAAACCTATTACATTGAAACCAATTCAGTTTTAAACATCGCAGTTTGGAACAATTTAATCCCGACATTTTTGTATTAGTACCAATTTAGTCCATTCGAAAAATTTTCGTCGGAAATTGCTGACATGGACGCTGGCAATCCTACGTGCACATCCGACATTGAAGTGGATATTTTTAAATAATTTTTTTAATTAGTTTTTTTCTTTTTTTTCATTCCTTTTTTTTCTTTCACTTTGGCTTGCGAGTGTCGCCAACAACCCTCCCGGCCACTTGGGCAAGGGCTAGCCCATCCGTGGCCGACAAAGCCACGACGGCCATGGGCGAGGCCATCACCTAGATCTAGTGAGGGTTGAAACCCTCACCAGCGGTCCACAAGGGCTGGCTCCTTAGGGATGAGCACAATGGACTGAACGAGCCAAGAACCCCCTTAACCACATTGTATTGGCCGATTTGGCCCAATTCCTAGGTGCTCCGGTCCGATTTTCTATTCCATAAAGTTGAAACAGATTATGGCGATCCGGTTCCCAATTTCATAAAATTGAAAACAGTTGTGGTATGTCCAGTTCCCGATTCCATGGGAGGAACAGCCCGGATTGGACCGAAAAAATATTTTTTTAAAAAAATTCTTGAACGTAAAACTATACATAAACCTAAGATTTTTTTTTTTTTGGGTAAAGTACATAAACCTAAGATATTCAAGATGCCTAATATGACTTTCAAATTTAGTAACAACGTTATGCAATTAACAAGGTGTGGTCCAATGAATGTGTCGTTAACTAGAAAAATGTAACGACAAATGATAAAAAAAAATGCAACGGGTCCAATAATTTGACTATTGGAGAGTCGGACCGAGAACCGATCACCCTTAGTTGGCCCTCGCCCGTGTCGATGAGAGTCGCCGGCGAAAATGAAAGAAAAAGTAATGAAGAAATAATTTCTAAAAACTAAAAAAAATATATTAAAAATATTCACGCCAAATACTAGCCGTGTCATGTAGGATGACCAATGTCCAAATCAAAGATTTCTAACCAAAATTGACCAAAAATGCTGAATTGGTACCAATGCAAAAAGGTTTAAGACTAAATTGATCCAATTGAAAGGCTTATAACTAAATTGGTATCATGCAATATGTCTATGAATTTTTTGTTACTTTTCCCAGAGAAGGATTTGTACTTTCTTTTTTGCTTAATTGGTTCCAAATTTAAATGCCAAATTCATTAATTAAAGCAACACTAAAACCATTGATATAACAGTGCAATGAAGTATCAAGGTTATACTACCAAAAGCTACAACGATTTGAATCTGACCTATAAATCCAACATATATTTTTATATCAATGATAAGGGGCAAAATCATAATTAATCGGCTATTTAAAGGGGAATTAGTACCAAAGTTCTTCAACTTCCTCTAGCCAGCCCTAGTTCTCTCTTCTCCCTCTTGCCCTTCACAAGGCTTTTTTCTTCGACTTCAATTGAGGGAAGGGTTTGAGCAAGATCTCTCCCTTCCCCTCCCCCGCGCCCATTTTTCTTCTTAGGTTGTTTTAGTCCTCTCATTTTCTTTTTTTTTTGTTTTCCTCTCGTTTTCTGTTTTTCTCTTTCGATTTAGTCTAAATCTAAAAGCTTATTTTTCCCGTTTTGGGGAGATTTCCATCCCGATCTCGTCTAGATTTGGATTTATCATGAGTATGTATTTGGGATTTCGCTTTCCTCGGATTTCGATGGTGAACAAGTTCAATTTTGAAAGAAATCGAGATATTTCATGAATGTTTCACTCTCACAAGTGCCGAGCTATGCTGATTTAATATTTTTACTCCGCTCGTGATGGTGTGAGGAACTCTAAACATAGGCACACACCGCCGAGAAGCAAAGCCATAACACCAGATGGAGTTCTCAATGTGTGCTAATTATTAAAGATAGATTCAATGATAAGCTGCCGATTTTATTGTGAAGAAGTCATAAATGTAATCTTTGAGCATGTGACCTATTATTTTGTTACGATGATTTCTCTTGTTATCTAAAACTTTTTTTGTTTTTGTCTATGATATATCTTGATTTGAATGTACTCTTTAAATTAAGATGTTTTTCCATTGAGAAAGTGAATGAAATGTTATTTTGAAAAAAAAAAGTTGAAAATTAGTACCGTATTCCACACTTACATCCCAGTTCCCGAGGGCTGGAATTGAGCACACAATCATTGGTTCCTGAGCCGAAAGCATGGAAATGCCGCTGTTACCGAGTCAACTTCATGCTAGGAGGATTCCCTCTTCGAATTAAGGAAATCTTATGCTTATTACGATGTGATTGATTTTGTTGAACCCCTCCCTTCTTTTGTATCTTAAATCAATGAGGTTATTCTTAAGCTGTTAGCTATGAACGTTGAAATGAGCCCCCATTGATATGATTTCTCTGCTGCATCCCTTAAATCACCTTGAGAAAAAAGAAGAGTATGTCTTACTGGATCCTAGGCAGTGCCAACCGGAGATTAATGGGGACAATGGACGACAGAACCTTTTCGTGCTAGAAATGGAGCGATGCTGCTGTATCAAACCAAAAATAAAGTCTGCCTCAAAAGAACACCGATTTCAAGCACGAACTGCCAAAAAGGCAGTGAGCCCATATTTGATATGAAAGCTGCGATGACAAAGTAAACTTGTACATGGAATGACGAGGTTAACATTATTGAGAAACTGGAACCTGTACAAAAGGAGGAATGAAGAAATTCGAAAAGGAAGACTGGATTATGTACAGCACCTCCAGGATTCAATTGTGGAGGTAGCTTGAGACATTTCAATTGCCGAGTTCAAAGTATTTTGGATCTTCTGGGTAGTGATAGTCCACCTTGAACTGCATTAGACATAGCGCACTCATCAGATATAATAGAGAATTAACACCATCACGGACACAGTTACTTATCCCGATGGATGACAAACCAAGCATGTCGATGTATGTAACCATGTGCGCCCTGCGGTTATAATCAGAACTATAGCTTCATAATCTTACCAATTCCGGTCTAGCATAAAAAGCCAGACTGAATATGGCCAATCGAACATAATGCACCAGATTTCAATGAGCTAATTTTAGAATCATTGTACAGATTCAAGCGTTCCTTTATTTTAGATTTAGAAAGACGCTAAACAAACGAAAAAATTCTCAGGATAGCACTCTACATAGGGTCACTATAAGGAGGGGGCAGAGAGAGAGAGAGAGAGAACACTGAAGTCCTGGCTACATAAACATGGAACTCAAAGAGAACATGGATTAATCAGAGGACATCTGGGAGCCAAAAAGGAGATAGAAATAGATTTGAAAGTCTGAAACCGTAAACATACAAAAATCAATAAGATGTGACCTCTTCATATACTTTGGAGGACGACAGAAGTTGGGTGAGATGTTAAATGACAATTGAAATAACACTACAAAGGCAAAAATTCAGTGGGCGTCAAGTGCCACCGTGATGCCGCACATGATTTTTGAAGAACAGTCACTTAGAGCACTTCAGCACAAGTAATGGCACACAGTAAGCCAAAGATAGATCATACCTTGCCTTCATCAGCATCTGAATGTCGTTGAGGAAATACAACCCTCATGTCGTTATATAAATAGAATCTCCTTTCCCTATCTAACTTTTCTGTTGGTAAAGAGAGCGGATCAGATTTGCATCTTGCAACTGATCTAGTATTCTTTTTAGGAAAAGGGCAAAGAAAACGGAGGTGAAGAGCATAGCGCAAGGCACCAGCTCCGGTCATGTTCTCATTGACCTTTGAACAACCATGAAAGGTTTTTCTGTCGCTACTGTTGCAACTATCTTCACAATAACAGTCATTACCAGGTCTACCACCCCTACTCCCATCATTAAACTTAGAAGAGGGGATATTTTGCTTTAGAAAGCTGTCAGGTTTCGCAGACAGAACACCTGTCTCCACTGAACCAACCACATCAGAAGTTTCATTCCCAGTGACATTGGATTGTGTAGCATCAACTCCAGACTGTACAAGATGATTTGACATTGTAGTCACTACGTCTGTGACTTTCGAGTTCAGATCTATCTGCTCTTTCAGCTGCGCCGAAGCTGAGCAGGAAGACTCTAGCGTGGCCTTCTGGCGCAAAAATGTCTGTTTCATTTATCAGAGTGGAGCAGAGAATAAGATTCTAGTCAGACTAATCATATCATCATTAAGTGCGTGTTACTCTAAACAGAAACGAGCATTTTCTTTTGGCCGGTGGAGAACACAAACCAGAATCTTGAATTGATTAATTTAAAGCCTTTTATTTTCCACTTAAAGCCATGAGATCACAGGTACCAATAAGTACAGCAAATTACATCCCAATGAAATAAATATTCAACCAGAAACTAAATTCTCCAATTTAAATGACATGAAAGTCTGATACAAGTTAAAAGTGGGCTTCAATTCGACAAATAGATTTCACTTTTCAGTATAAACACAAGGCAGGACTTCAGACTCAAAAGCCCACCTGGTCCTATTGCAACAACATTGGGCATTTCTCGCAACTAAACAAAGATTTAAGGTTGCATTTCACCTCCTCTTGGTCACCACCCCCCCCCCCTCCCCGTCCCCTAACCACCTTTTTTCTTTACACCGATCCTCAAAAATCAACACTCATCCCCCATGTAAAGCTCCTTCTAAACTATTTCTCATTGCATGAGAACATGAATTGTGACCTAAGGAGTTTTCACGGAACCCCCGACAAACTACTCCAATTCCTAACTTTAAAAAGTTAGTACTCAGGTTGTGTGGAAGATGGTACTAACAATGATTTTAATCGAGTCCCTTTATACTACCTAATGCAGTACCCCAGATATCTGTAGCTTATTACATTGATTCAAGAGTCTCTTTTAAGGGACTGAAGTCCTAGGCTCATCTTGTGCCAAAAGTTCAAGAGCCCTTACAATGTGTCTTTGCGGGAGGAAAAATTTGACGCATCTAACGCATCACATCGTGGTGATAACTAAAGAAGCAAGCTAATCATAGGTGGGAGTTTTTATCATCCAAACGTATAGTTGGATGGGATGCTACCACGTGGGCGATAGATATGGTTGTTTGCACCATGTCCCCCGTGTAATCGGTATGTGGCTTTTTTCTCCTTTTAAGTGGTTTAGAGTGACCCAATCCCTAACATCCAAACAATACTAATCTGCTTCCAAATTGTCTTGACAAAAAAAAAAAGTCTAAGAATCTTTCTTTTGTTTGGTTTTCCCTCGATCAAACCTATGCAAATGGTTGACAAGTGCACACAAAAAAATTTCAATTGAATCCAAAAGAGAGTGAATTTCTTCAGCAGGGAACTTTTTTTAGTTCCTTAATTCTGGAGAGCTAGGCACCTTCCCCACTGTGCTGTTTTGAGAGGATTAATCTGATTAGTATCTTCTACTTCCTAACCTTAAGTGGGGAATTGGGTTTTGTAGGTTAAGAGACTTCTCTCCAACTCGAGGCCGAATGAGACCAGTTATATTCCTTCTTTATGCGCAGCTAGTTGCCATCGTTCTTTGTTATAGAGAAGTTCATCCAATCAAGGATAGAGAGTAAATATATGTTTTATCGAGCTTTGCAGTATTACAACTTTCACGGAGGTTGTTAACTTTTAATGCTGTACATATTGTGTTGTGTCATACATATCTAACTATTATACAATACTAATGTAAGTTTCATCATAGACAAATAGCTCTATGCTTTAAAATTCTTACTTTCCAAGTATTGGTTAAATCCACAAGGCACGGCTACTTAGGCATTTGCATTTGTGAGCACAAGCTTATGGATGAAAATATAATACTTGACTTGAGAGAATATGTGAATCTACACTTTGAGAGAAAGTGTGCATAAAAAGGATGAGACGTGTATAAGTTTCGGTTGTGCACATAGTGGTTTGGAGGTGGCTAGATGATTGAGGGTAGTTCCTCAAGTTTCTAATGGGTATTCGCATGGGTTGAGCATGTTCTAGTTGCCCCGTCAGGGATGTAATTCTTCATTGTTCTTTATCCCATTTTGTAGTGTGCATTTTTCAATGAACAGAGGTGCACGTAATTATATCTGATGGTTTAAAAACGGGAAAGATTAGACACTTTCAAAATTTCCCCTACTTGGTAGGGTTGGTATAGATGGAGACCTTAGAGCCACTCTAAGTCCCCTAAGCTGGCAAAGTATGGAGCTATATGGAATTTCCCCTAACTAACACGGTATAGGGAGCGTAAAAAATTTAATCATTCTAAAGTTCTTTGAACCAGTTGGTATGGTATGCCATTGCCAAGAATGGAAGTTATTGATGTTGGACCTGGTGGACCAGGCTTTTATTGAGGAGGATCCACAGTTAATGTCCATACAGAACATTGTTTTGATGAGAGATGCGCTACACTATTAAATATTTGCTGCTGGTATTGCCACCCATACTGGGATCAATGTCAGCCTTTTATTTTTATTCTTGTAGTGGGTTGATTATATTGATAGGATGTGATAGCCTTGGCAGAATTGACTCTTTTGATCCTAGGGTTGTGATATTCAGTTCTTTTCACTTTCATGGGCAGCCTAGCTAGCAGACAATTTTGTGATTGCCTAGATGTCTCAAATTATTGTGTGATAGTTGATACTGTACAGGATAGTGATACCAAAGCTAAATAAAGAAATGCTAGTGCTTCAAAAATTCCCTTTCTTGAATGCTTTCTAGTGTTTCTAGTATCTTTTACAACAAAGACTTGTGATGAGTAATGGGTGGTTGCCTGATTGTTAATTTGTCCTAGGCCCATTTACCAATTTGAATCATCTTTATAGTGTATGAATGCATAAGTAGTTGTATGTTTAAAGCTAGTTGGTAGAGCAAGACCCAATGGAGGAACAAAAGATCTGTGGATGAAAACGAGAGCAGGGAGTAATATCCAAAATAAAAATTTGTCCAGCAATACAAGATCCTTGAAGAGCAGCCCTATTACAAAAGCACCTATTCAAGTACAAATCTTAGAGTTGTATTTCAAATTTCAGCCATACTTTAATTCACAATAAGTCCTTATCTCAGAATGCTTCCTCTTTGCCGTTGAAAGGTACAGCATTTTGATTGGCTGTGAATGAAAAGCTTAACAGACACAGTTACAGCTACAGAAAGCATGGCAAGACTCTATTTGTGCTAATGGTGAGACCACATTGAATTTCTGTTTCATTCACTCAGCTAAGCATGGGTCTACTGTTGTCCCATGTCAGGTCCAAAATACTCATGCAAGGCAAACTCAAAAAACAGGTTCAGCTTAAATTGAAACAGCTGGACCAAAAACGAGCCAAATACCTCAATTCAATTCATTCAGTCTCATTCAGCTACCATGACTTCAGGACAGAAAATCCAGTTAAGATGATTAAGGGATCGTTACACATACCTTGGTACCCAGGGGCATGTCGCTCAAATCATAGTTGCAAAGAAATGTGTGAACAGGTGTCTTCTCAGGATTGCTGAGAACCTATAAAACACCATTACCTTTCAGAGTAGAATAAAAAGTTCTCAACTATAACAACAGGTCAATAGGACAGGTTTTTATCTTCCTAATAGGATGAAGAGATCATAGCAGAAAGTAGAGTGATTAAAAGAGAATTTTCCATGTCCATGCTCGAATTAGACAGTAGCTTCCTAAGATAATATCCACTGGTAAGCCACTCCACAAGAAAGAAGCCAAGTACCAGTTGTATGCGCCCTTTCATAGGAATACGCAAGCGGCTCTTGACAGTTTGCGAATCGTCACAGCTGAAACCCTTCCCAGATTTTTGGCCCACACACTTGTTTGAAGATGAAGATCCAGCGAGATCGATGGATGCAAAGTACAACAGAGAGCAATCTCCATCCACACTGCTTACAGAGAATGGAAGCTTCTGTGACTGCGGTGAGAAACTCCCTCCAACAATGCTCAGCACAGCAAGAAAACCGTCAATTTTCTGCATGAATCAAAACCAAAAATAGGGCTACAAAGATCAATTGTCCATCTTCACAAGATAATTATTAACTAGTTAGGTGTAAATCCTAAGCCAAAACTCGTGAAACTACAATCAAGACTAACCTGACAGAGTTTCCCAGAGAGAAGTCTACCAGATAATAGAGACTCCTCAAAGGAACCAACCAACGACCTCCTAACAGATAGTCTACTGAAGCTTCTAAATGCATGTCGAAATTTAGGAGTTGATTCTTGACACCATGGCCAAAACACCTCAGCAGTACTTTCCAAGGAAGACGGACGAAATTCTTTGTTTAAGAGATCAACATCTTCAAAAGATCTGGTTACTGCACTAAAGTCATCCTCTTCAGTGTCAACGCTAATGTTCGTATCTGATTTGTGGGCAAAACTCTCTACGTTCATCAAGCTCGAAGAATCATCAGTAACATTCATTAAATTCTTATTTCCTCCTGTGGCTTTTATCCTTTCAGAAAATTTTGGGCCAAGAGGAGATGAAGAAAGAGTAGATGAAGTTATCTTTTCAGTACCCAATGGTACCACCATGCTTTCGGATCTTACCTTACTTGATTTTCTCAAGTCCTCAACTGCAGATGGCAATACACAACAAGCATGACTTAGGGGTTCCTTCTCTTCCAGCAAAGGCCCGTCAGTGAAAAAGCTAGGAGCCGTTTTAGTGTCCCATGGAGTGTGCCTACTCTCTAAGCTTCTTGATAAGGCCCAGCTTGGGATGGTACAATAACTTGTCCTTCCAAAATTTGCTTTCTTGTAGTCTTTTGCCGAAGAAGAACTGTGTGTATCAGTTAAGGCAGTGGAATTTGTCTGGAAACTGCTACGGCCAATTTCAAGACAATCATCACCAACTTTTTCTGAAGAAAGAGCATGGTTCAAAGGTGACAACAAGCGTTTCCTGATTAATGACCCGCTGGAATCAGTCTCGTTCAATTTTGCACCAGGCACGTCAAAGGATCGTTCACATTCAACTGAAACCCCATCAAAGCCGCGGGTCACCCCACCAGACTCAAAACCCACTACTCTAGTTATAGGATGCTGAATGCTCTTCTCACTTCTAGGAGTAAGCCAACTTGCCTTATCTGCCAGACCGATCCTAAACCCATTAGCATTGGATGCAGCATTCATCCCATACTTAAATGAATCACCTTGAAACTCAGAAACCTCCAAGCTAATCATTTCTTCAGTATCTCGTGGGTCAACATCCTTCCTGCTCATATCTTCTCCATGCATCCCATCCAAATCACAGGTGCTTACACTGGCAAACTGTCGCGAACCTTGTAAA
This sequence comes from Rhodamnia rubescens, assembly GCA_021437795.1. NCBI lineage: Eukaryota > Viridiplantae > Streptophyta > Magnoliopsida > Myrtales > Myrtaceae > Rhodamnia > Rhodamnia rubescens. The sequence continues at coordinate 276,883 of JAILYA010000063.1, read as the reverse complement.
AACAAACAAAATGAGGCCGCTGCATTTTCATCGGCACCTTCACTGGGGCAAACTTGCGGCAACCCCATTGCTGAAATCCAATTTGCTTACACCTTGTTCCCTGGAATAACTACATATGCTTGGCTTTCCCCCTTAGTCCTTCGTCCCAAACTCCTACATGCAGTTTTCACCTTACCTAGGCTGCTAGACTATCTCTTCTTACCATTAATTTCTTACCTTAGACACAATCAAATAACTGTCGACAGACATTCAGAGTCTCCAGTCACATCACCACCATTACATGGATATGCCCATAGATTTCACGATTCGAAGAACAAGCTATGAAAAGTACCGCACTGATCTAAAAAGAACCTATATTCATGTATCTATGACAGGCATCCATATTTCAACCAGATTCCCACTGTACGAATGGATATAGAAACACAAGCATGTACTAAGCATCCATGAGAATCTGTCTTGCGATGGCGTCTGATATATGTTCCAGCAGGGAATGAACGGCCTCAGCTTCATACTTGATCTGAGCATTAACCCCAGCAACTGAGACTGCCAAAAACAAATGAGTGCAATTCAGCTGCTTATGCATCGATCAGCAAGTAAATAAAGGTCAAAGACCAAAACCTACACACTAAGTGTAAAGTCAATATGCCCGTAAATGCCCACATTCATACCAATAAACGACTCTATTTACGCGCTATGCACAAAGCCACTGCACCTGTAAATGCCAACATTCAGACGATCATGCGCACTCACAACCATGAAATTCCCAAACGATCAGCATCTAGGGAAGCATTATAACTTGCATCCGTGATGCGAGCATCTACTCAACCAAGACAGCAACTGCAGCTAAGAAAACGACTTAGGACAATCGGCCTCTGATCCTACCATTTTTCCGAAACAAATGCAGCAACTTTTGCAATTTTTCGCCCCAAAAAAAAAAAAAATAATTCAACTAGGAGATAAGCTTCTTAAATAAAGAACATCCGATTGCTTCAAAAGATCGACTGAGACAATCGCCGGCATGCGAAGCGAACTAGGCAAGAGGTGCCTTGTACGGCATACATTCACCAAAACAAACGGAGGTGGGGGAGGCAGCACCGGTTCCTCTTTAATCCATCATCTCTCCTTCCAGGTAAAGCAAAAAAGCAAACTCAGCAAAGTCGACGCTCGAAGAGAACTCCGAGCCAGAGATGTAAGCCTCGATCACCGACCGGAAAGCAAAGGAAACGAGAAGGAGAGGTGAGCGAGTTACCCAAACGCGCCGATAATGCGAGTGGCGACGGAGTAATCCGGAAGACAAGTCATGTCATCGACGCATCCATTTGGAAAGAGCAATCGCCTCCGGACGCCGGAACCGGCAATGATCGGTCCGGTGAACCTTTCCGATCAGACGACAAACTGAGGAAGGTTGAGAAGATAGATAGAGAGAGAGAGAGGGGGTCAAAGTGGTTGATGGCTCGGTGGGGTCGCGTTTATAATGCGATGCTCAAAACTGCGAAAGCCCCAGAATTCTCTTCTATTTTTCCGGCCGTCATTTGGACACAATCGAATTGGGTTTATCTCGGCTCGGCTTAATTGCAATTACACTTTTTATTTATGCTTCAGCGAAAATGAATAATAATTGCATTTGTTTACGAGATAATCAAATAAAATTCAAAGCACAACTTTCGACGTTCATGTCGAAAACCCATCTCTCGACAAATTATCGATCCGAGACTCCTTTTGTTACTTAAAAAGTAAATTATTTGTAAATTATATTTATAGAAGCGATATTGCAAAAGTGAAAAAAAAATTTTTTTATCGTTCACGAAAATACTTCAACATAAATTATTATTGATGAGTTTTTATTATCGTAAATACCCCAATTGCTTATAAATGACTATTTTATTTACGTATTGGCCTTCTCGGTCTTGTCCCCTTTTCTTTATGTCCTTGGCCTCTCGATCTTATCACTAGGCTGGTTCCCATCACCCTCTCGTTCGTCCTCGTGTCCACCCAATTTTTGTTTCCGGTTTATACATCACGGGAAAAGTACAGCGCCAGAATATTAGGAATAGAACACACAAAAAAAAAGGTGCTGCTGCCACGTGTACAATCTATATGGCCAATTTTCAAATTTGAGACATACTTCTCATGACGATCGGAACGTGTTCGTCACATCTCAATTTCTATAAAAATAAAACGAATATCGTAGATCGTCGGAGATGAAAACCCGACATCCGAATTATATATCCATTTTCTCGTATCGGAGGGTATCCAAATCCAAAATTTCGAACGAGCAGGCGCATGGATGCATTGTTAATCGCATTTAGGTTTCATTTCAAGCAATCGATCATGAAATTGAAATTGATTAGTTTTAGTTTCGAAAAAAAACCTCTTAAAGACATTCGGTGGAGTTAGAACATTTTACAAATAAACGTTTTTAAAAAAAAAAATGAAAAAAAGGCCGACTAAAATTCAAAAGTGACAGCGATGCAAGTTGCATATACCAATTACAAACCATGACCCGATCGACCTAACTAATATTCAAATCCAAGGTGGGCCTTGAATCTAGCGTCGCCAAGAAGCTAAATCCTATTTCTGGTCTAACTAGCATTATTCTAGAATAAACCAAACGCCACGAAAGCGATTCGGTCTCGTGATCCATGCAACGCATGGCCGATCCCGCTCATGAAACCGTCGAAACATTCAACTAATTCACTAGGAAAAATTATCAAAAAAATTTCAAAACCGATTGTACGGATGTCGATTCGGTGATAAATATTTCAATATAGCAATTTAGTCCGAAATCTTTTGATAATTTGTGAGTAAAGACTTTCCGGCGAATTTTGGCGGGAAATCACTAACATGGACCGGGTGGCCCGGCTCATATAGACAAATTTTCTTTCTTTCTTTCTTTTGTAATTGTTCAGAAAATTCTGATTTTTTTTTTTTTTTGTTTCTTTTGAGGATTTTTTGCTAATGTTGCTTGAGGCTCGGGTGGCCCTTTGAGAACTTTGCTGTATATTAGCCTGTCGATTTCAATTTGCCATTGCTTTTCGTTTGAATGGCTCAAAAGTGAATCGGAGCATTTCTTTTCTATTTCCTTCTCCTTTTGCTACCAAACTTTTGGACCATTGAATGAAGGGGGCGGGGGTCTTTGGTTTGCTCCCAAGTTCATGCCTTTAAAGCTTAAATGACGAACTTGGGTTTTGCTTCCTTCACGACTTTCCTTCGAGACTAAATCAAAGTAATTAGAGTACTAAACGCGGGGGATTAAGGAAAATGTGAGTAGAAACTTAAGAGATCAACATCTTCACGGCTTTCTCCTAGAGACGTTTTCAGCTTAGTTTTCTTTTTATTATTAATTTCACTTTTCAGACATGATTAGGATATAGGATGTATGTTACATATGTTTATGTCGGATGCGTGACATGTCCGCACTAAAAACATGAATAGGAGTTCTAATTTCTCCATAGAAGTGAAACGAATAAGGTGGTGAAAACTTAATCATATCGAAAAAAAATAATATGTATTTTTATTTAGAGTGCAGAACACATTCATTACGCTTCAATTTGAATCGAAATGATATGTATGATCAAACTATATTTTGGGAGAAACTAATTATTTTAACGTTAAAGTTGATAGACACGTGTCCTGTCTTGAATCACCTTCCTTTTTTATCACAAGGAAAATGAGAATAAAGTTGGACGAAAACAACGCATGTGAAATTCCAAAAAGCTGGTGACGGGGTTAGAATAACTAGGCCGCCCCAAACTTCTGCGCTGCGCTGCCGAATCGCTTCGAAGTTTAAGGACCACCGAGCCCAATCGAGGCGCAGTGACAGCCGAACACGTGGCGTCGTAAGCGCCCAACAAAGAGCAGGACGTGGCAGCGCTGGCCTTCGACACCTGGCACTGGCAAGTTGCTTCTTCGGTTCTCGAGGCCCTTGGCACTGGGCCAGGTCCTCGGCGTCCCGAGTCCGCCATGTCCATCAAGGCTGGCCCAATGCCTTGGCCTAAGTCCATCTAGGCCGCCGCAACTGGTAATATTGAGGCCGAGCACGGGTCCTCGACACCCTTGCCAGGGTCCATCGAGGCCACAAATTTTTTTAAAATAATTTTTAACTTTTTAAAATTGGGAAAAAGACATAAATAGTCCCTAAACTTTTGGTCCAATGTGCGATGTGGTCTGCGAACTTTTAATTTGACCAATATGATCCATGAACTTTAGGTCGATGTGCAATGTGATCCCTAAACTTTCAATTTGTTGATGTGATCTCTAAAATTTTGGAACATGTTCAACTTAGTCCTTGAACTATAAAAAAAATATCTAATGTCCTTGAATTTAAATTAAAAATTCAGGGATTAAGCTGAACATGTTTCAAAAATTCGGGGACCATAACGGTCAAATTGAAAATTCACATACCACTTTGCACATTGCGCTAAAGTTCATGGATCATATTGATCAAATTAAAAGTTCAAAAGGGATTATATTGCATATTGAGTCAAAGTTCAAAAAATATTATATTGCATGCAATTCATGTTGCAATTCGTTATGATCTCAATCTTCAACTTGCGAAAATCGATTTCTTAACCTGGATGAAACCCACACGATTCAAAATTCAAATGCTCGCCGCCATTTCACCTTATCAAGAGGAATTTGTTTTTGCAAGCCATGAGTGAAAATTACCAAAAAAAGTCCTAATTTAATTTTTATGAAGTTTGGATTCAAAAATAAGATTCGGACCAAAACATCTTTAGCAATATATTTTATTTTTTAACCACGTCATCGTCACGTAGGGGAAAAATAATAAAAAAGTTACGTTAGTTTTTTTTTGTTAGCCAAGTTAGGTGAGGATAACGGAATGACTAGATTGCATTAATTTGACACTTTTTTATGACGTGATTATACTTTTAATCAATCGAAAGCAAGAATCGAACCAATAGCCACCGATCTCCGAGCCGAAAGCATGGAAACGCCCCGTGCCATGGAGCGAATTACACAACGGGTTAAGCATGGGATATTTATCGCATTATGCTCGGCGAGGGAGCGGGGATGCTTTTTGTGACGCCCATGATCGCTCACTTTTCTATCTTTTGTGGCATGTCTTCCTTCGCTCTTTCGTTTGCTCTGCTTCCCCATCTTCAGCTCTTTTTCGGCAACGCTCATCATCTTCGTCATTGAAGGTTCTAACTCTTATTCATTGACGTTCAACCCAGCTTTATTCCAGATTCTCTCTCCCCACATCGATCTGAAAATAATCTCTGAAAATTTAATCATCATGAAAACTTTTGCATCAATGCTTTGCATGGTAGACCTTTTTTGTGTCAATTAACAAACTTTTGCTTAATGCCACGATGGTAATTGCATTTGTGCCAATTTATCCTAAATTATTTGTATTTATGCAAATTGAGTCAATTCGATTAATTTGGCGGGAAGTGTTTTTTTTTTTTTTTTTTTTTTTTTTTGGGGGGTTTGGGTTTGAGGTAAACATTTTTAAATATTTTTTTGATATTTTTAAATAATTTTTTAAAATATTTAAAAAATGCTAAAAATTATTTAAAATACTATAATAATATTAAAAATAACAGCAGCCATGTGGATAATTTACCTTAACCGTCAAAATCGCATTACTCAATTTGCATAAATACAAATAATTAAGCGAACACCAAAAAATGTTTAGAATAAAAAGTGGACTAAAAATTTAGGACTAAATGACACAAAAAAGGTTTAGGACTAATTTGGCACTAATGCAATAGGTTAGGACTTTTTATAATTATCCGAAAATTTGATCAATGCTTTGCATGGTAGACCTGTTGTTAATTGTTTGTGCCACGATGGTTTGATTCTCTTTCCCGTTCATCTTCTACAAGTGAAATCTCATATATCAGTTTTCGAATTTTCGCGCTTTCTAGAGGTTCGACTTGTCAAGGTCAAAGGTCAACTGAAGATTCTACCCTACCTCGAGAGATATAAGGTAATCTATTTAAGCGGCCTCCTTTTGCTCGATTTGTCATTGATTTGCTCAAAATTTCATATAGTTGCTTGCGTAGAATTTGATTGGAAAGAACTTTCTTGTACTTGCTCGTGTAGAGTTTGATTGTGTAGGTACATACATTATGCATTTCATGTTTTGGTTCACCTAGGAGATAAACAGTATTATGATTTGTTGTTTCTCTGAACTATGCGAATCAAATTGTTGAAAGCATGAAAGACATTTGTCAAAATGTCAATGGGAAAGAAAAGTAGTTGATTGTAATTTATTGCAATACCTAGTTTAAATCGTTCATAAGCCTTGTTGTTTGGTATTTATCATTGTGCAAATGTTGTTGCTGCTGCAAGTTTAGCCCTTCTGAGCCTTTTAGAGATTCCTTTAGTAAACTTTGCTTGCACCAACTCGATAAGCTTTAGGATTTGATTGTCCTTTTTAAAAGTTTAGGACTTTTAATACACTTATCCCTTGTTAAATGTCAAGTTAAGCAGCACTTGTCTTCATTTTTTGACATTTTTTTCCCTTTCGTTTGAATGTTTGCTGTTGGGTTTACCTTTGAGATGAAACATTCGCCTTGACTGGCGCCGAGATTAAGAAATAAAAATCCTAACAATGAGGTTAAGCGAGCAATAATGGGTGCAGCTACATCAATAATGGTAATTGGTATGTTAGTTATGGAGGATGCATCTTTTAGGAGCCACATACATAGTCTGCCTTTCGGAAAAGAGATTTTGATAGGAAGCTATTCATGACTCGCAATCTTTATTTTGGAGTTACCAATCGCCTCAATCAAATTCGTATGAGACCACAAGTTATTTTGTTTTTTTTTCTAATTGTGGAGAGTTCTTGTGTCAAATAATTTGTCACACGAAACGGTAAATATGTCAATCAAAGAGTAAAAGCTATTTTTTTTTTTCATATTTTAGGGCATAATGTGAGATTCAAAATAATTAGTCTTTTGTATCGCTTATAGAAATAAATGAACAAAAAGTATTTTTATTGTTTATGATAATGTCTAAACTTAAATTGTTGTCGACAATAAAATATTTTTTATTAACTAATTATTTCAAGCGATATGAGCGATTATTTTTAGGAAAATATTTTTTCAAATCATTTATTTATGAGAAACAAATAGAGACTATTTTTTTTGGGGGTGAGTTTTTTTTTTCTGGTCAAAATAATAACAGAGCCTATTTCAAATTAACTTGTCTCGAACATTATCTCTCTTTACATGAGACGTATGTCGCGTTTTCTATTTATGTAAATGCATGAGCCGATGATTGAATCAAAACATTACATTTTGTGATCACAATTTCAATTTACATACCGCAAATGGAGTGACTTTATGCAATTATCAAGTGTCACAAAATGGTTAAAGCCCTTTCCTTTTTTTGCAATAGACAAAGTCAAAATTTTAGCACCAGCAATTATATTATTCTGACACGAGGTTACAATGTTTTGAGGAGTGCAGGTACCCTGGCATACAGGTTTCGAAAATGGGCCCAAAGTGTATGAAGCCCGACGGTAAGCTCACTTGGGCCTTTAATGAGAATTTTGAGATGGACCAGATAATTGGGCTGTAAGGTTAGCAGAGCCCATGTACGCAGATGGTAAATCAACCATGGGCCTGCCGACTACAATTCTTAATCGTATAGATTATAGCCGAAACGACTATTTAACTTAAACGCATTTAATTTAGGCTTCATTTGTATCGCTTAGAAAAATGCATGAAAAAAAATTTTTAGACATGAGTTGTTGTTGCAAGTGACATTTTAAAAATATTTTTTAAACAATTCATTTTCTCCGAAACGAATAGAATGAAAAAATCTTATCACTTTTCCCAAATTGAATTTTGGTATTTTCCCAAGAAAAGGAAGAAATTAAAGGAAAATATATTAAAATCTCAAGCTAAATGTAGACATACTAGTGAAATTTCATGTCTAGTAAAATACACTATCTACTGTATACAATCATTATGGGATAGAGAGGAATCTATTTTGGCTTTCGAAAATATGAAAAAAAAAAATATAAATCAATTAATATCATATAAATTTAATGTATTTAAGATATTGAGTTATTAGACTCCTTGAGAATGAGAAACTATTCATGTTGATAGATTTAAGTGGAGCTAACTCTTTTAGGCACTACATGTTTTGCAGTAGAAAGAAAAGAAGTACAAATGTACACAATGGTATTGATATAAAAATTGGATTTGTTGCTAAAAGTATAATTTGAAGTAGAATTGACTCACATTATGTGAAACAATATACCGCGAATAGGCAAAAAAAAAAAAATCTATCGTAGTAAAATTGACAACACCATGCATAATATATTATTTATTAACATGATGAATCAATATAGGGGGCCAAATTATTTGGATGCATAAGTGAAGGGCTCATGTCAATATTAAGCACGTAAAGCGCATTTGTTACTGGTCATTTGCATGGAGTAAAAGGTGATTATTAAGGCTCCGTTTGTTTCACTAAAAATAAATGACTTGAAAAATAATTTCGTAAAAACGATCGTTTGTGTCACTTCAAATAATTAGTCAATGAAAAATATTTTGATGTCAACAATAATTTATGTCTAAACATTCTTGTGAAAGAAGAAAATATCTTTGCGTTTATTTATTTTTGTAAGTGATATAAACAATCATTTTAAAGGAAGATATTTTTTAAATCATTCATTTTCCACGGGTTTTTTTGTCGAAGGAGAACTGCTGCTCGAAAGTTGTTTTTTATGACTTTTTGGTATTTGGATGACAAATTACTAATTGATCTACAAAAAACGTCTCCTATGAATTGAAAATAACTAGCTTAATTTGGGGAAAATGAGTCATTATTTTTGCTAAGAAGAAAATTAGTTTCCCTAAATCACCAAACAAATTAAAAGTAACGCGAAAATTGTTCAAAAAGTCCTAAACCTATTGTACGTCGGCCAATTTAGTCATAGCCTTTTAATTTTGCCTATTTAGTCCTAAACCTATTGTATAAAGGCCAAAGTTAGTCTTAAACCTTTCAATTATGTCAATTTAGTCTTAAATTTTTTTGGAGATTTGCCAATTTAAACTTAAACCTTTTAACGGATTGCCAATGCCGTTCTTCCCGCTAATTTTGACCAAGATAGGCGACATGATCGTGCCTTGGGGGCGGTCCGCACCGATTAGATCAGCTACATCGGCAATTTCCGATTAAAATTAGTTGGAATGACTACATTGGTAATTCGTTAAAAAATTTAAAACTAACTTAGCAAAAATTTAGAAGGTTTACGACTAAGTTATCACAATTAAAAGGTTTAGGATTGAATTGAAAAATTGTCAAAAGGTTTAAGTTTGAATTGTCGCAATTAAAAGGTTTAGAAATGAATTAATCACGTATCATAGGTTTAGGACATTTTAGACAATTTTCCTAAAAATTAATCATTGAAAAATATTTTTCTTGAAGTTTTCAATTAAAAAAATGCACCCTAAATATCGATAATGTACAAGGATTGCGTGCCTTCTGCAAGAAAGTTCATTCCACAGCGAAATTCAATTTTAGAATTATTTAATGCATTATTTGAAGTCAAAGAGGATGACAAAGACATTAGGTCAAGATATCCTTTATAAGCGTGATGATAACAAGCAAATGCATGATAGGTACAAAAGTGGTGTCAAAACCAAACAATATACCTAAATGGAAACATGATCCGACCAGATTTTGCGAGTATTTGCGATTTGGGTCTTGTTCGGGTTAGGTAATAACTTAAATTATGGGTGTTGTAAAGATTTTGGGCCGGTTTGTGTTTCGATTAGGGTTTGTCAAGTGTGAATGTTGCTCACTTATCTAAATTTAATTTTTCACTAACAATTAGTCGTATCGTATATTAATTTTCTCCACTGATTTTGGCATATCTGATTTTTATTTAAAAAAGATATTCCTTAAACTGTTGAAAAAATTAATTTTTCTTCATTTTTTTTCTAAAACAATAAAGGAAACAGGGGACAAATAGATAACACTTTGTCGAGAATCATTTGACTAAACGAAATATAAAAGGGAAACACGAGAGGATTAAGTTCATTGGCAACACAGGCAAGGAAGGTCAAGCACATTCCTCTATGGTTTAGTTTTTACATCGAATATGTGTGCATTTAGTCAACCAAACACGATTTTATTTTTTTATTTCTTTTTATCTAGATTAGAATATCAAATTTTCTGTTTTCATATATATACAAGCAAATATGAATAAGTGTTGTGGCGTGTGCAAAATATTGAGATCTATAAAATATTAAGCAAATTTACTCTATTATGAAATAGTTTTTTTTTTTTGGTCAAATTATTATGATGAAATAGTTGAATCATTACATAATGGAGCGGAACTATACACAATACCGGTTAATCGTAAAATCATATAAAAAGAAAGAGAAGAATATTTTAGGCCACGGTTTGTACGGCAAAAAAAAAAGAATGATTTGAAAAATATTTTCCTAAAATTGGTCGGTTATATCGCTTGAACTAATTTGTCAATAGAAAATGCTTTCATATTGACAATAATTTTTTTTGGTCGAAAGACAATAATTTATGTCTAAACATTTTCGTGGATGATAAAAAATATTTTTTGTTCGTTCATTTTCTTAAGCGGTACGAGCGATCATTTTAAAAACAAAGTGAAACAAACGGAGCCTTATAATTGAAATTCTAAAAAGAGATATGAAACCCTACCCAACCTGATCGCTTTGGGACTATGTCTTTAGTGTTTCGGGACAAGTCGAGCCAAGCACATTCCCCTATTGTTTTTGGTCGGATCGGGTATCGTGGAACTGCGACTCAACCCGACCTATTGACACCCTACAAGCATACAATATACTCAAAACCTCATGTGGTATAATGGGATCACAACAAGATTAGCTTCAATAGTTTGGGTAAATTGTTCAAAATGACCTAAATCTATTACACTTGTTTCAATTCAATCCTAAACCTTTTAACTTTGCTAATTGAGTCATAAACATTTTCACGTTTTGCTTAATTGAATCCATTCGGTCACAATTGGCCGAAACTCGATGACGTAGACACGGGTCAACCTATGTGGTTTGGCTGGTGATGACATAAATAAATTTTGATGATATTTAGAAATTTTTTAAAATTTCATTATTATTTTTGTGCATTTTCTCTTCTTCTTTTTTTTCCTTAATGTCGGCGGCGAGGCTTGCTGGGCCCTCGCCGGCCACTGGGCATGTGTATCCCATAACTGGGGCTTCAATTTCACCCGTGTCGTTGAAGAGCACCTCCTCATCCCCACGAGGTGCAGCTTTAAAAAAAAAAACCTTTTTCCAGATCACAGCATAACCCACGAACGATACAATAACGAAGTTAAAACTAAGATCAAGAACACTTCAAATCGCAAGAGACACGCATGTGTGTCCAAACACACGTACCCAACAATTGGCAACGTCGATGTCCAATCGAAAACGGAATGATGGAACATCACTCTCTCTCTCTCTCTCTCTCTCTCTCTCTCTCTCTTACTTGGTCGCTTCTCCGCTCGGCTAAAGATACCTTTGCCAACAAGAGTTCAAGCAAGAGGGAAAATAATTGACCATGTCAAAGTCCGGAAAGCTTCTCGCAAAGAGCACAACCGAGAGGACAAGAGCGTTTTTTTTGTGTTTGTTGGGGGGAGGGGGAGGGGGGTGCATTTCTCCGAAAGTTTTGTGCTATTCGACCGCGGCGAAGTCGGGGGAAAACTTATTAATTTCGTTCGAAGCAGATAAGCTCGAGTCATGTGTTGCCGTTAGATTATGTGCATATCGTGTGGAGTTTACTTGATCTGACGATGGATGTGAGTTGGACTCACGTGCTTCGAGTGCACTCGAAATTCGCTTGTAAAGATCTTCATGCAATGCATCCGGTGGTCCCAACTTCCTAATGATACAATACCTCAAGTCGTGGCAAAACGGTTTGAAGTATCGTGAAGCATTGGCGGTTTATTAAAGACAATAATTCACGCAAGCATAACCTTCCATACTCAATCGTGAAGTCTTCATTAGCGAGGCTGATCTTCTAGCATGGCCTCCCGGCTTTTCCAGGCTAATAAAGGATCGAACATACCCTCAAATCACCAATTTCATTGTAATTTCGAATGCCAAGTGTGTGTGTGTTTTTTTATAATCATGAGATAGTTGTTTATTACCACTCTCTTAGATTGACCAATGACAAGAACAAATACATTTTTTTTTAGTCGAAACAAGAACAAATATGTTAGAAATGCCATTTACGACCCTTCTTAATTGACCTGCAAAATTACGTATAATCATTGCCGACTATTCGAAAAGTTTAATATTTGATTAGACTATCGTAACACCGACGCCGAGGATGACATGGAAAACCTCATGAGTCAACGGCCATGCCTGCCTTTGACAAAACAGACCATGGCAAAAGTCAGAATTCTACGCCCAAGGGCCAAAGACGAATCTGCTCTGAACTTTTGGTCAATTCTTTTTAAGCCGTGATCGATGACAGGTAGAGCAAAATTGGCCTTACGTGCAAAGAGAATCCAACCGGATCATGATTCTAAACCTCCACGGCAAGAAATCGCCCCCGGTTAACTTTCCCTTTCACTTTCCAGGGATTTTGGGACGTTCAAGTCGTTCCTTTTCCTGACGGTATTTTGGTACGGCAAGGGTTTTCCGAAAGGGGATATGACCTCTTATGTTCGTTCTTTAAATCCTAAAGGGGCGGGCTTGGAACCGTTATAAAACGTCATGAAGCGATCCTTACTTAGAACGGTTTGCGCGTAGTTTGTGGAATTTGAATACGCGACTTCAGCCTATGGACCAATCGTCCCCCGGACCCTCGAACCGGCCGTGCCATTCCCGAGGGTCTAAAGGCCGGCGTGATCTTTTTATTCTAAGTTAATACAAGATTGCTATTAGGCACAAAGCTCCCTATAGATTTGTGTCTTCTCTGATGAATGTTTAGCTCCCAACACCAGGCCTAGTGGACAAAATCAACCGTAACTGCTCTAGGAAAGGCTTCCCCCAAGTCCAACCAAGGCTGTTGAAGGTCAAGTCGCTATCCCGCCCATCCTTTTAGAGATTACACACGCCTCTGATCAATTATCAAAATCTGTACCCAACATCATATTTGTTTTTTTTTTTTTGCCTCTGTTGTTGGTGATTGCCTAGGAAGCTGAAGCATACATTAAATCTTCCTTGCAAGAGAATCTCATTCTCTGTGAATTTATGTTTATCCTGATTCTGTAGCATTCAGGAAAGAAAGCATACATGGTTGTCCATCCTTTTTGCTTCCTATGCATGGAGAATCAAAATCGCTCTCCGATGGAAAAGACTCGAAGAGAATGGGTGTCTTTCGACTGCAAAGTGTACGTCACGGGGGCGATCGCGATATGATTATTCGAATGGCAGTGTGAAACGTAGAGTACCGGATAACGGCTCGCAACAACTCCGGTCAATCAAGCGCCTCCGTGGAAAAGAAGTTTCGGATGCTTCGGAAACCCCGGGCGGTTCTAGATGATTTTAAGTAGAGATTTATTTATTGACTTTCCATCAAGGTGAAAACTAAAAATCATGGGGGATTTCCCATAAATTGTAAATCACTTGGAATCATGAGGAAGAATCCTGGTCGCCTCAATCATTTTTCTATCTTGTGCTCTTGCAGACTCCACCTTCACTGGGTCTGGTGCTGTGAAATTCTTTCTTTAATGCGTTCTCTCTCTCTCTCTCTCTCTCACGAACGAAGGAGGAGCAATCCCTATGATTTGAATAAGGAACAGAATTGAACAGTGGTCTGGTGTGTGTCCATGCATGATGCACTGAGAGATTCCATTCCAGCAGCATTTGTAAGTGGACCATTAGTTTGCAGAGACAGCACAAAAAAATATAGGTGGGGGAGAAGTTAGACCCCCATGTGAAGATGCCCTTCTCCTATAAGTCGTGTCTGGTTTTTGGTTCTATCTTTTTATTGTTCGTGTGCACACAAATGGAAGGCATAACTTTCCAGTGAAGTCATGATTAAGCAGCACGCAACCTCTTCCGTTCTTTCCTCGGATGCGCCTCTCTTTGTACTGATGCTTTCTTTTTCTTCTTTCTTTGTGGTTTTTTCCATGTAACATATCCTTCACTGGACCATCTTTCTGTCTGCAAAGTCATTTGCCCTTTTCGGATAAAAAGGCCAGATTTGGGGGGTGGAGGGGGAGCACGCCCTCTCTGGCACAAAGTCATGGTTACGAATTATGCGCAAAATCACGACAACGTAGGATCGCGTAAGAATTATGTCGAATCGTTTCCTCGATTGCGCCTGGAGGTCGTGCTAGTTTCGTGTAGGAAACGATGCGGGCGAGGCAAGAACCAATGTAAAGAAGATGTTGAGCGCGCTTGCAAAAGCAAAAGCAAAAGCAAGAAAATTCTCCAATTGAAATGTGAAAATGCACTTCGTTTCTCCGCCCGCTTTTGGGCCGGCCAATTTGTGATTTCGCTGCACGAGAAAGGTCTAATGACTCGGCAAAAAGGAGAGGGTGATTTTGCCGCATCTAAATTCTAATCGAGACGAAAGAACTAGCGAAAAGAGCTGCTGATATCCTCCTGATCCAACATATTACCAGAAGAGGAAATGTCAGTGATGGAGCTTGAACATGGAGATGGTGGAGGAGGAGTGCCTAGTGAATCACCACCAATGCATTCACTCCCAAGATCAGTCACCGAGCTTCTCTTCTTCCTCTTGGGGTGAGAAAGATTGCCATTGCGATTTCTCTTGGGCCTCATTTTCTTCTGAAACAGCCGATAGATCGCCCAATTCGCATCTCCCGCATGAGCCATCTGCAAAATTTGGATCAATCCAAAACAACACGTAAGGACCAGACCACACAGCATGAACAGCTAGCTTAATTCAACTGCTGCAAGATCCAAGAAAATCGGGCTATCTTGGTTCAAAATTTTCTTTTCCCTTTTTTTTTTTTTTTTTTACCGTAGTCGATTTTGAGTTTTCTGGAGTTGCCGCGAGGCTGAATTCATGCAAGATCCATCGAGTGCCAGTGACATTGCCAATGGAATGCTTCCCTTCACGGAAAACCAGAGTCTTCTTCACCCCGATGACTTGGTTTCCAGTGCAAGCTAAGATTTGCTTGCTTTTGGCCTTGTACCTCCAATACCCAAAACCAGCAGCCACTCTCGTGCAGTCATGGCCATTGGAACTCCTATTCCTTCTGCTGAAGAAGTACCTCCTCTCCCTCAAATTTCCTAAATGCGATCATGTACACGCAAATTTGCTCAACACGATAAACATAGACAACACAATCGCAAGTTTCAACATTTTCATTTTGACCATTCAAAGTCTCAACCAATTTTCCCTGCCGTTAGCACATGCTTGAGCTCCTGGCCATGTCGAACTGACGTTATTCTATCAACTCAGACACAAAGAGGTGACAAGACGCTACAGAACAACAAATTGCACCGGCAATCGCAAATTGCACAGCCCAAAGCATTGAAACGGCTGCTCACGCCCTCCAAAAGCTACGACGATAACGACAACTTCTCACCAAAATCGATATATCTTATAGGAAAAAAGGAGACAACTTTAACAGCCGAGACAGACAGGAGGCCAACGGGCAACGGTGGAGACAAACAGGGTCAAAGGGCCGAGCTGGGTTTCACGCGAGAATACCTGGCAAGCCCCAAGGATCGGTCCCGAACACGTCGAGCTCAGGAATCACGGAAGCGGGCAATGGAACGGCCAGAACTTTTCTCTTCAGGTAATGAACCACCAGCTCTTGGTGCGTGGGTCGGAACCTGAACCCAATCGGCAGCTTAATCCCTCCGCTCACGAAGAACCTCGGTACCTCCATTTTTTCCCCCAGAAAAAAACAAAGAACGAGAAACTCGGGAACACCCTCTTGAATCAGCGAGTTAGAGCCAAGAATACATGACAAGAGAGAGACCCGGAGGGAAGAAACGGCTGAGAAACACTAGAGACGCGTTTGGGCGGTGGTGGGTTAAGAAGAGAGTGAAAAGAGGGTTTATTTATATGCAGAGAGAAAGAGAGTGGAGGAAGCTCCTCTTGTCTCTGACTCGTGAACTCCTTCTTTGACAAGGAGTGCAGTGCTTTGGTTTCTGAGTTTTGGGGGTTGTTTGTCTTTTCGGATTTCGGATTTCAATTTTCAATTTGGACGGTCCGAAGCAAACGTGTGAGAAGGTGTGTCGGGGATGGCCAATGAACAACTTGCGATGGTGGTCAACGCTGGGAGGGGGCAGCATCGGACCGTGTCGCGTCGTTTTACTGCTCGTCAGACCCATGTGTCACACGTTGCTCTGGTGGTGATTTCAATTAGTTTAGCCAGCTCAGCCACAATTGGTGGACCCCCCCGGTCTCTTATTTTTTTTTCTTCTGGTTTATTATGGAAAATATATACATTTATATTATTATTTTTTCAAATTTATGGAAATTTTTTCGCTTTTTGGGGTCAATGAGTTTATGACAGCGAGTTACCCGAAAATTGTACAGGACAGGACAATGTCAGATGCACAGGGTGTATTTGAACCTGTTAGGTTTGATAGATGCAGGTGAACATAGAGATTAAGCTTTCTTTATCCGGTGTTTAGCGTCGTCCTCTAATTTTGGGTTTTCTGTCCTATTTTAACGAGGATCGAATGGATCATAGCATTGTCGGATTATCCCCAGACTCGAAGGACTTACATTCGTTGGCGTCGAGGCGAGTCGAAGAGAGAGAAGCCTAATAACTTCTCTCTCTCTCTCTCCCTCTCCCTCTCCGACTTCATGCTTGAAGCGCTTTAGTTCACGGAATCGACCATTTCAAGCAACCTTCCTCTCACTTCCATCGCTTAAGACGTGACTAGTTCTCCCACGCACGATCGGACGTGCATGTGAAAGAGACCATCGCCGTTATTCCGTTCGTCGAGCAACCGGGGAGTTGGTAACTGCCCTCGTCTTATAATTCTAGAGTCACCCATTGTTGGAGGAAGAGCGATAGAGGCGCCTACTTTATCGCCGGATGTCGCGTTATTTATGTGCCCAAGAGACTCGTATCTAGCCCTTTAATGACATTATTGATTCGGCCTCGATAGGAAAATAGTATGAAGCACCTAATGACGTATTTTCACGGATCAAAAGCTACTATATTGCCCCTTTCATTCCGGCGATGGAGAGATCGTGCTATTCAAGCTCTTTTTTCGTACTTTTCCCGTTAGTCTGGAGAAAGTTGCAATGATAGAGGGATCGTACCATTCGCATGTTTTTTCCGTACTTTTCCCAGTAGTCCGGAGAAAGTTGCAATAAATATGATTTTTCTTACCCTCCCTTCCCAAAAAGAAGAAAATGTAATTTTTTTTCCTTTCTGCAAGGACCAAGATATTGAATTTAGCCGTAAAAATATTGTTTGGATGATAAATAACTCATTTATTGGTCTTCAACCCCTTCAATCGCTACCAACAACCTCGAATGGTGTAATGAGACGTGTCTATTTATCTATCTCTCGACTCCAAATGGCAGCAAAGAATCTTTAGTGTGTCCAAAATTGGGCCAGGAAGGTCCATTTAATGTAAGGCATAACTTCGGCCAAGAAAGAAAATAAATCAAAGATACAACAGGCTTTTTTTCCCCGTACCAATAGATGCCGGCCATTTATGCTTTATAAACAAATATATGTTTTGTCTCCACTCTTATGCTGATGAATGGGGAAAATTGTCCAAAACATTCTAAACTTATTGCATTCTTTGCGATTTAATTTAATTTTTTTTAAATTTTGTTAATTAAATCCTAAATTTTTTTTGCATTTCGCCAATTGAGTTCATTCGATCAATTTTGGTCCGAAAATCGTTAACGTGGATGCTTGGCCGTCCTACGTGGCGCGATTAAGCGACCGACGTTAATAATTTTTATTAATTTTTTTCGAACTTCTTGTTTAATTTTTTTATTTATTTATTCTTTTCTTTTCTTTTCTTTTTTACCTTGGCATGGCCTTGCCTAGACATGGCCATTTGGGCCCACCATTGACCGGCCCGTTGACCGGGCCCACGGTTCGAAATAATCGGCCCGGAGCCCAACCGGTTTTTTTATAAAAAAAAAGTAAGAGGCAAGGGAAAAGCCTAACCGGGCAAGGAAGACTTGCACCTTTTCCGGCATGCAAGGGCCTAGAACAACGCCACCTCTAGCCTTGCCCAAACCATTGCGGCCAATCGGCAAGGAAGACTTGCCCGTGAAGGGAAAACTAAGAGAAGAAAAAATGAAGAAAAAAATTGAAAACACTAATAAAAATTGTCCATGTCGATGCTAGTCGTCTTACGCAGGAAGGTTAGCGTCAACATCAATGATTTCTAGCCAAAATTGACCATATAGACTCAATAGAAAAAGTTGAAAAGTTTAGGACTAAATTAACAAAATTAAAAAGTTTAAGACTAAATTGACAAAAGTGCAATAGGTATAAGATTTTATAGATATTTTTTCCACATTAAAGCGTACTAAAAGTCCATTGACCATATTGAACAAATTAAAAGTTCATGGACTATATTACACATTGGGCGCAAAGTTCGGAGATCATTTATATTATTATCCCATAAAAGAATACTTATGTTTGCATTGTGCCCTTCAATGTCAACAAATACAATTTGCACCATAAGCTTATACAAACACGAAACGCAACGAGGCAATCGGATCTAACAATTTGATTCCGATTTAAAAGGAAAAACTACTAGCAAAGCTATATCCCATACGTTTGGCACACTTCGTGTAGACATTTACGCCACGCGACGTGAAAATCGAGAATATTCCGACCCGTATAATAAAAAAAAATAAAGGAGACGAGTAGGGCAAAAGCTTGGATTCCGGACCGCGGATAAGAAGAATGAGAGGGGGACCGAATACTTGGCATCTAATCCCCAAAGTCGAAGAATTGAGGTAGCTGATGAATGATAAAGCACTCGTGATTATGCAAAGCTTCCCCATTGTGCTTTATTCTACGAGGTAATGGCTTCTGAATTTTGACCTCGTGTCCCACGATTCTCGCAGGCTCATGTGAAGCGAACTAAGCTGTTCAAAATGAAACTGGACAGTAGGGCGGATGTTGATCCTGTCGTGAGATTAGGGGTGAAGAGACAGGCTTTGACTTTGATAGCAAGGGGGCGCAAATCTTCGACCTCGGGAGTCGGGAAACATTGTCCATATATTCATTACATTTTGATTAAAATTGAGCCATAAGGCTTTTAATAATTTATCAATTGAGTTCAGCTGGCTGATTTTAGTCGAAAATTATTTGTTATGGATCTTTAGACGTCTTACGTGACATAGTTATCTCCGATATAGATAATTTATATATATATTTTTTAGGTTTTTTTCTTTTTCTTTTTTTTTCTCTTCTTTTTTTCAAAATCTGACGAGGGCCATGAAGCCCTCGCCAGCCGCGGGCGAGGGGTCAAAAGGTTTCCAATATATATATATAAAATACCGCGCTAGTTCGACCATCTCACGTGGCGTCGGCGATGTCCAAATCAACGATTTTCGGTTAAAATTGCCCGAGTTAACTCAATTGGCAAAGTGTAAAAAAATTTTAAGACTCAATTTGAAAAATTTAGAAAGTCAAAACTAAATTGATGAAAGTGCATTGAGTTTAGGAACTTTTGAATGACTTTCTCGTGAGTCGGCTCCTTGTTCTTGAAGGAGCCGTGCTAGTCGAAGGGGGCTGCGGAAGGGTTGAGCCCATGGAGAAAAAAGCCTTCTTCAGCCTTTTCAATAAAAGATGCTTCGGCTTCCCCAACTTTCAACGTGGGCCGCAGGCTCGTAGCCGCTCTGCGAGCATGTCCGAGGAGTCTCGGGTGAAGGAGACGGCCGTATGACTGAGATACGAGCCATGCTTGAACATTTTCATGGCCGAAACGTGCCACGTTCTATTTTTTGTTGGAACTGAACATCGTCGACTGCTCGAGGGCTGCAACTCCTTGGCAAGTGAAATTCGTCCACGTTAGTGCCCGTTATGCCACGTAAAATGTTTATCGTTCATGTCAATAGTCGGATGAACCGAATTGACATAACGCAAAATGTTTATGACTATATTTGATCCGAATGAAATGTTTATGACTAAATTGGTATCAACACAATAGATTTATGACTTTTTCTGATACTTTTTCTCCCAAGTGGCAAAGCGTGGTTGATCGTTGACTTTTCTCTCTCCACGCCAAATTTTGGCTTCGGGACCTCGATCACCTGGTGGTGTTTTCGGGGTCCCCATCTTGAGGTGAACGGGACTACAACCCCTTCAAGGTTGTCATGATGCAATTATTTATCCAAATCATAAAAGACGGCATTACTATTTCATGTTTAATCTTTGTTCCACTTCCTCGTAGAGTGAGCAATCGTTCGGATAATGTACCCTTGTATTTAGAGGTGATAAAATGGGTCTTGAACCTATATTTCATGATGATGGGTCATAAATAGGTTACTTGAAATCTTAATGGATCTTATATGAATTTTAAGTAGGTCATAAATCAGTTAATTAAGGAAACCATAATTTTCTTTGCCGTAATATATACCTTTTAGTATAAGAAACAATTTTCTCTAGATTAGATTTTTAATATTAAAGTGTTTTAACAATATTGATTAGGTCGAGTATAGGTCACTAGATTTGTATAAAGTGAAAATGAGTGAAAACGGGTTAAATGGGTCAATATAAATCGGATCATATTCGACCCAAACATTTGGCATATCCTTTTATTTGGTCGTTTACCAAATAATACCCTATCTATACCTTAACGTGGATGAATCATATCTTATACTGTGAAAAAGTCATCGGTGCATCATAAATTTCTTTTCTTTTTGCATGTTTGAGGATATATATATATATATGGAGCTATAAAATAAGATCGAGAATTTCAATTGCATAACCTTTTTCCAAGGAAAATTGTCCAAAAAAAAATTTTAAAATCATTATATATCAACAAATTTTACCCTAAATTTTTTAATTTGGCCAATTTAATCATAAATTTTTTTACCGTAGTCTTTTTTGCAAAGGTTGGTAGGAAATTACCGATGTGGACGATGGTTGTCTTGCGTGACATGGCCCAAACGGTTTGCAATAAATGCTTTGCACGACGTGTTTGCTCGTAGTGCGAAATTGGTATGGCCACCGGAGGAGCTCAATAGCGGTGGAGAATGCATTTTGCGCTACCCATGCATCATGTGTTAGTGATGGGTAAATCCATCAAAATTGATCACAGATCCATTTTTTAATCCAAATTTGATGGGCCAGGTGGTTATATGGATTAGTTATATATCGTAAGGCTACGTTTAGTCATCGAGATAAAAAATCGGGATATAATATGTTTTATCTCATCCTATGTTTGGCGATATTCAAGATAGGATAAATGAGGTATAGCCTGGATAAAAATATCCTGTGAGAGAAAGTGGGATAGACTTGGATAGGATTTCTCAAGAGAGTGGATATGAAGAGAATTAGGTTTTTTTTTATCAAGAAAACTCCATGCGCATGGAGTTTTCTCAATCTTGCATTTTAGTCCCCAAACGAAATCCTCATCTCAATCTTGCCTTAGCCTGGTTCCTGGGCCGTTTTTGACCCGAAGGAGATCGTTTTCTACAAATCCCATGTGCATTTTGGAAACAATCTTGCAAAAGGTTCTCCACTTTGTCTTGAAAGAACTAGTTTCAGGAAATGAACTCGAAATTTTTTTATGTCCAAATTCTATATTTCTGTGGATCGAGACCGTCCAGGAATAGTACATTTTTTTTTTTGGCATGTGTCCGATTCAATGGAACCATTCGAACCGGACCACAAACAGTGTATGAGGAACGGACCGGATCGAGAACCGATCACCCCCATAGTATTTCATGCATTTTGTCATTGTCATTTACTTTTTTTGACATTTTTTTTATTTGCCCTTTTGGGCCAGGGTGAGATACGAGTTTATTGCAAACTATGAAACACGCATGAAGTTTTGAGGTCACGAGAAAGATGGTCCTGGGTAAAAGAAAGAAATCCAGCCAAATCAGCAGGAAACCAGCTAAACCTGAACGGGATTATCGACTCCTCCAAATTCCTGACCACATTTCTGCATTACAGTCCCCTTCTTTCCACATGAAAAATGCAGTCTTCCCCGCGAAAATCATTCCCACTTTCCCTCGTCTCGTCAACCGGGTTTCATCGGGATCACGTTAACTTCGTGAGGATTCACGAGAAAGCGGCTAGCAATGGCATCATCGTAAAGGCGCGAACTTTGGCGAACGTCCTTGCGATTTGCGTATGACCCATTAAAGCGCTCTTCTGTATCTAGAATTGATTCTGCGTCAGGAGGCTGGTTGGTTCTTGGGATTATCCGTTCGATCCATCTGGAGCGGCCGAAGAGTTCCCATATTTCTACGTGCCCAGAAATTAGTGGCCGATCCCTGGGGTTTTGATGGATTTGGAGCCTGTCATTTCAAGAGCTCTCCCCCTTCTTTTCTCCCCGGTCTCTCGTTTCTGGGTTTATCTTGATTGATGAGGCTACAAATGGATCTGTGTCCTTGTTTCGGCTCGAAGAAAGGGAAGAAGCTGAAACGCCAAGAGGACACAGATTTCAGCAAGGGATCCAAGCTTTCAGGAAATGCTCCTGCTAATACGATCCAAGGTTCTGTCTACTTTTGCTCTTGAATGCGTGTTGAAGACTCTGTTTAGTTTGTGACAAATGACAATTCGTGTATTAATTAGTCTGTCAAATGTTCAGGTTTTCATTGATATTCTAGTATGCCAGGAGGAAGTGAAGCCCTTTAGGAAATAAATTTCGTTCCTTTTCTGACCATCTATGTATGACATGTTCTAAGTGTGTAATGAGTTGATTGATCGCCCTTTCCCTTTCTTGGTTGGTCACGATGAGGCTTAGTTCATGTGGTTTATGACTTTTGAGGCAACACTGGCCTGTGAAAATGACATTTCTGTTTAACAATCACATGTGCATCTGCATATATTTTGATTAACTTAGGCTAGTACTTCCAGAGATTTTTAGACTTGCAGCAGTTTCCCCTTAATTTGATTATATAAGATTTGTGCCATACCTGCAAGATAATGATCACATCAATCACTGGCTCGCTTATTTGAATGTCGAGCCTTGCACGCCCGAAAGATGGAAAAGACGGAAAGGTTGATTAAATTTTCCTTGCGCCCATCCATCATTCATGAAATTCAAACCTGGGATCCTAACTTTCAAGTTCCAAGCTGGAAACTAAACATAGTGAAACACAGTCATAGTTCTTCAGGGTTGAGGATCTCCTAAAATTCCAAGAATGCATTTATCGTTATTGAGTTAGATTGGATCACCGTATGAGAGCATATGTTCCACTTCCGTCTAGAAATATGTGCTGGCGAAAAATTGATTAAAAACTGTGCAACATAATATCATACCTTATACGAAGCATTGCTGACTGCTCAATACTGGTGACAAATGCATAGAATCGAGATTGGAATCATCGGTTTCAGAAGAACGGTGCGAGGTCAGCCACGAGGCTCAAATATTTAGCTACCGGGAACTTGCGACTGTGACAAAAGATTTTAGGGACGAATCCTTGATCGGGCAAGGTGGATTCGGTTCTGTTTACAAAGGGCAATTAAAGACAGGTCAGGTAATGTTGACTGGCTGAAATCCCGGACCCCCTTCTTCTATGAATGACATAAGAAGGCGTGGCCGCTTCTCCCTAGTCGTACCCACATTTTTTTGGTCTCAGTTGGGTTCTGTTTTAAGTATTGCCATCCTTGATTTGTCATGTGTTTAAATAGGATTGCTGTTTTTGTTTCGATGATGACTTGGCTCTGTACTCGAGCAGTTGGTAGCCGTTAAACAGCTGAACAAAGCGGGTCACCAAGGTCACCATGAGTTTCTGGTGGAAGTTTTAATGCTCTCTCTTCTGCGTCATCCTAATCTAATCAGTTTGATTGGTTATTGCGCTGAAGGCGAGCAGCGTCTGCTTGTGTACGAATACTTGCCCATGAAATCCTTGGATGATCTCTTGCACGGTAATATATCCAATCTAGTTTGTTTCCAGCTAACAAGATTATGGAGTAATGAGGAATCCTCTCATGTTTCATAGCAACTATATTGCTTTCGGTGTTCCCGAAGAAAAGAAAAGTAAGAGAGGATACACCAACTAGCAGCATCCTTTGAATGATCGGATACACGAAAGGAGATAAGACTAGATTTCTGTCTTAAAATTTACCTTATTCTAGTTCTTTTGGGGCTCCACCGTAAGGACTGGATTGTTACTCTGTTTTTTTTTTTTTTTATAGTGATTTGTTGTTTCTGACTGCTAAACGAGGATTACCAACTCTGTCCAAGTGCTGCAAAAGACATTTCTCCTTTGCCTGTGATTCTAAATGTCTTGTTCTTAATTACTCAATCACGCTGGACTTGAAAATCCTTTGGCTTTAGTTAATGATAAGCAGAGTCTCACTTTCTTGGACAGGGGAAACATATTTCTCTTACATTTCAAACTGAACTCATTAATGATAGTGCCGCAGATGATGATTCGATGATCTAAAATTTCTTTGGCCTCCGTAATTATACGATGATGACGTGTAATGATCAGTGTCATGCAGATCTTCCTCCTGATAGGGAGCCGCTTGATTGGAACACGAGGATGAGCATAGCTGCCGGCGTGGCAAGGGGATTGAACTATCTGCACAATGAAGCGGATACGCCCGTTATCCATAGGGACATGAAAACATCCAATATATTGTTAGATGAAAAATACCAAGCAAAGCTTTCTGATTTCGGTCTAGCCAAGTTTGGTCCAACTGGGGATAAAACACATGTCTCGACCAGGGTTTTGGGAACTCAGGGCTATTGTGCCCCCGAGTATGGACTAAGTGGGAAATTGACGAAGAAGTCTGACATCTACAGCTTCGGGGTGGTTTTGCTGGAGATTATTACCGGGCGTAGAGCTCTGGAATATGTCGATGGTCATGCTAATTACATTGTTGAATGGGTAAAATGATTTTCATAATCCTACATATTTGGTGCAATGCCTGATTATCTTATGTTCTTACAAATAGTCCTAGTGCTTGTTTCTTGATCGAGTTTTGCATCTGATGAAATCCAGATTTTCTGTGCCTGCAGGCGCGTCCAATCATTAAAGACCGCAAGAACTCCGCAGTGTTGGCAGATCAGATGCTCGGAGGTCAGTTTCCAGAATCCATTTTAAGGAAGGCCCTTGACATGGCCGCAATGTGCATTAGAGAAGAGCCAAGCAAGCGTCCTCCCGTCGACGAAGTCTTGCTTGCTCTCGATTACTTGGCGTCCCAAAAGTATCAACCCCACTCATCCACCAAGGTCAGCACAAAGGAAGCACACAAGGACAGATCTCCGAACGAGACGACGGCAATGCTAGACAAGGAGCTGGAGCGCGAGCAAGCCATAGCAGAGGCCAAAATGTGGGGGGAGAGCTGGAGAGACAAGAGGCGGCAGATTACTCTGAGCAACCCCGATGACTTGAGTAGGTGATGGCTGGGACGAGTCGCTCTATGTTCGTGCCTCTTAACGTTGAGAGGAGAGACTTCCGGGAATATTGGTTTCTGATATATTAGCCTAGATGGTTAGGCATCGGTAGCGAGACATTGCAACATCAATTGATGCTAGCAACTCTTCAAATCTTGAGTGTACGATCTCGTTCGATGTCAGGAAGTCAGGAGCGACCTTTTTTTTTTTTTTTAAACTCCTTTCCATCTTGCCATGTACATTCAACCTTGTCGGGTTTGAAGCATGCCGGCCAAGAACAGAGACAGATCTGCACTCACAAACTTGGTGGCCTTAAGTCTTTTAGCTGAACATCATCTCAAAATTCAAAGATAATGTATCCATGTTCTGTGCTATTAGTTTGACACCCTTTTTCTCTCTTTATTAAAGTTGTGGATCTGGAATAACAGGCGCCTTAACCATTCATGGCACGAACAAGTTCTTTTGTTTGGTTTCAGATTCTCTTCAGTTTGGATAACAGCGATTTTGAGAAGGCGCTTTTTCTCAGCTTACTCCTCCATTAATTATAATTTCTTGCACATTGCTGCCAGTACTTCCGTTGTCGTCCAGCGGTTAGGATATCTGGCTTTCACCCAGGAGACCCGGGTTCGATTCCCGGCAACGGAAGATTTTTTTTATTTTTTATTTTAATCTCGAAATACTCGAAAATGTAATTGGCGTTAAAAAAAAAAAGACAAAAACGGTGTAAAAACAAAAGGTCCTACCGGGAGTCGAACCCAGGTCGCTGGATTCAAAGTCCAGAGTGCTAACCACTACACCATAGAACCGGTTCTGCCTTAAGTAAAATAAGATAAAGATAATACCCAAAGGCTTAATTACTTACATCTAATTACTCGACATTTAGACTCCGTTTGTGTTTATGAAAAATGAACGCATTAGAAAATATTTTTCTAGAAATAATAGATTGTAACAAAAATGACTGAATTTAAAATATTTTCGTTGTCTACAAAAATATTAAAAATAAATTCTTGTTCAATGGTAAACATTTTTTTTCATTGATTAATTATTTTAAGCAATACAAATGATTATTTAAAAAAAAATATATTCTAAATTTTTTACTTGCGTGGAACAAATGAAGCCTAGGATTCACAATCCAAGAGAGGAGAGAAAATTGGAGCCGGTTTGATTTATCTTTGGTAACCTCCTTTTCTTGTCAACAGGAGGGAAAGGTTGATTTTATTTTAAACCTCCTCACGTCTATAGAGGTTTGAGACTCGAAAACTTTTAGAATTTAATATTAAGAATAAGACAAATATCCAAATACATTCGACCCGACAAATTGTCAAAATCCTAAAGATGAAATTTCATACGTGGAAAATATATCTTCTCCTCGAATCCCAAATTTTAGGCCTCAAATAACTCGGGCGGATCCCGGCACTCAGTACTGGAAAGACAACAAGTGGAGTAGAATCTACATAAAACCTTTTACCCACCTAAATCTAACATGGGAAATTTGTTTAAAAAGTCATGAATCTAATTCATCTTAGACATTTCAATTGTGCTAATTTAGTCCTAAATCTATTATATGACGGTTAATTTGGTCCTAAAACCTTTCAATCATGTCAATTTAGTCTTAAACTTATTTGAGGATTTGCGAACTTAGTCCTAAACCATTTGACAATTTTTCAATACAATCCTTCAACAATTTCCGGTCAACATTACCCGGAAGAACTAAATTGACAAATCGTTAAAAGGTTCAGGGATTAAATTAACAAATCTTCAAAATGTTTAGGCCCTAAGTTGGCATAAACGAATGTATACGACTGAGTTGGCCGATTATATCAAATCTAACTCCGACCGCATGTGAGGGAGGCATTAACCTGGCGACGCTTTGTTTCATCAAGCAATTCGCGTTGCTACTGATGGAAGGGGGCATTGATTGACGATGACCACACCAATTGGATTTCCTCCAGAAAAAACCCACCACTTCAAAACAGAGCGTTTATGATGACATGACTCTGGTGTTCTGCAGGTTTGGACCACACTATCCCTACTCCCTTTCTGCTTCAGCTCCAACTTGAATGTGCATTGCTTCAAGGATGATGATCCCTCTCTAACACCGATCACGTACAACTCTCGGTAAACTCGAGCTCTCGGGGGACTAATCCATCGACCGTCCCCCGGACACGATCCTTTGTTCTTTGAAACATACAGACACTTCGGGTCGTTGGAAACCGGCTGCTCGGGATGTAGAAGAAACCTCAAGAAGATCGATCCCGGCCCGGGGACATTGTAAAGATTTAGAGGGATCTATGTCTTGATCTACTGAGTCAAGCTATCCATGGAAGAGAGCACCCTGCCCACCCACTGTCTCAAGCCGATCTCTAGTTTTCTCAAACATTAACTCGGCCTCACATGAGCTTCACTGTAGCTCTCCTGCTTACTACAGACAACATATATTTATAAGTATCAAAAAGTCAAACACATGGGAGTGTCTGTCCAGTCAATTCTCAAAACAAAACAAAACAAAAAAAAGGGGGAAAAATCCTTGGCTGAAGCATCATGTTGAGCCAATCCTTGGAAAGCTAAAATTTTTACTGTGTCATTTAAACGTAATTTCCTTGATTAAGAAAATTACCGTTAAGAAAAAGATAAAAATAAAAATAAAAATTGGACGTGCAAGTGAATTTAGCTCTGCGAGAGTCCCAGACAGACAGAAGCAAAAGCTCAGAAGTCATTCGCACTTCCTGGTTCATCTTCGTGCTTCTCTTCAGGAAAAGGCAAAGCCTTATCGTACTTCTCACTCTTGTTAACTACTTATTGTTCCCCAGAGCGAAAAACACAAGCCAATGTAAAGGGCGAGCAATCAGGAGAAAGTACCATGTTCTTAACACCCTCTTCTCTCGTTCAGATTCTTTTCATGTCTGATGATTTTGCCTCCACAATTAGTTTTCTTTTTTAGCAAGACCAAGCGGTTTCCTTCTTCACTGTGGTTAGTTTGCTTTGTGGGCAGATCATGTATAAGAACCAACTGCAAGAACTTGCGCAGAGGAGCTGCTTCAACCTCCCTTCTTATGCCTGCATCAGAGAGGGACCGGATCATGCTCCGAGATTCAAAGCTTGTGTGAACTTCAATGGCGAAATCTTCGAAAGCCCGAGCTACTGCAATACGCTGAGGCAGGCAGAGCATGCGGCTGCAGAAGTGGCCCTCAATGTCCTCTCCACAAGGGGTCCTTCAAGATCTCTCACTGCAAGAGTCCTTGTAAGTTTCCTCAAAATTCGTATTTGGGTATTTTTCATCTTCGAAGGGAACGTTTTTCAGCGTTGTTTTTGAGCTTTTTTAGCTAAAGCTTCCACTTTGAGAATATCTATGTGGTTTTTAAGCAAAACAGAGCAAAACCCATGGTTTGCTCTCTGCATGGGGTTTTACGTTGTAGCTTCTGAGTCATCTTGGTCATTGATCATTGCGAAGGACGAGACAGGGATCTACAAGAATCTGCTCCAAGAAACAGCTCACCGGGCAGGCCTGAACCTGCCTGTGTACACGACCGTGAGATCAGGCCCTGGGCATTTTCCCACCTTCACTTGCACTGTGGGGATTGCTGGGATGAGTTTCACTGGTGAATCAGCCAAAACAAAGAAACAAGCTGAGAAGAATGCAGCGATCGCGGCTTGGTCTGCACTCAAAACAGGTAAAGCACTGAGTGCAAAGTTACCCTCTTTTCCTCGCTCATTTGCCATATTTGAGTCCATCAAAGACTGGATTGATCAATGTCTCTTGCTTTTGCAGTGCCAGACCTGAGTTCTTTGAGGCCCAGAGACGAAGCTAAGCAAGGGATTAGGAGGAGGGATCAGAACCAACCAAGAAGAGGATTGATCAGGGCTAATGCAGTGAATCACTCTGCTTCCCCCTCCTCGAGCCTTCAATTGCACAGGCTCGTGGAGGAGTTACTAATGAATTACATCCCACAAGCACAAGGAGGTTCTTCTCCTTTTTCGTCGTCCTTGACGTCGTCGTCGTCGTCGTCGTCTTCACAGAAGCAGAGTTGCTTCTTGTCTCTGCTTCCTCCACCCCCGCCAAGATCAGCGTCAAAGATTCTACCACCACCAAGAGACAATCGATGGGATGTGGAACAAGACTGCGGGAAGAGACCCACAGGGTCCAGTATTCACCCAAGTCCAAGTCCGAAAATTGTCAATAGACGAAGCGATCATCCGAATCTTGCAAGACCCAACTCCTCGTTGTCATTCCTTGAAGGGAGTTCTAGCAGAGAAGGACATCCAGCGCACACCAGAAATGGATCCGGATTATCCCCGCGATCCGTTTACACAGGCGGATTCCGCCCACACCGGATTGCCCCCGCGGTCCAGATCCGATCGGTCATCCCAGTGTGTGCAGCACCACCGGTGCCATTGATGAGGACGCAACTACCGAATTCGGCAGATGATCCGTTGTGCCCACCAACAGGGCCAGAGATTCCACCAGCCAGCTCGAACCCGAAGTTGGACAAGCTTGAGCTTGAGCCGGACTCGGCTCAACTCGGTTCGGAGCTGAGCAAGAAGTTACAGTTGGAAAGACAAGCTATATGATATCTAGTTTGGACCATGGTCTGTAATTCTATGGACGTTGATTTTCCCATGTTGTCATTATTTTTTGTTGTTGTTCTGAAGGGATCGTTTTTGACTCCGAGCGTGATCCTGCGATCATTGGCTAGCTATAACCCTATAGATCATATCCTTCGAGAACATGGGTGGATCAATTTTCTTTCTTCTTCCTCTAATCTATGAATACCCTTTTAACTTTCCTATCAAGATAAAATGCGAGTCAAAATTCAAACAGATGACTTGAATTTGAAATGCTTCGTATTTGGCCATGATTTTTTTTTCCCCAGAATCAAGGTCTTAAAACAAGATTCTTGAAGCTCTCTCCCGGCATGCACAACTCCTGATGGGATTCCAAACATCAAGAACCAGATCAAAGTCCAGCATTTGAACACAGAAGGATGAAGAAATTCAACTGTTCGATAGAAATTGCTCCAAGATAAACATTAATGGGGTGACCACTAACTTTTACGGGGTGTTTACACAGCTTGAATTATTGCACCTGCACCTAGAGAGAGAGAGAGAGAGAAAGGGAGAGATGGGGGCATTAAATGAGATGGGAGGGGGTGGGTTCAAAGAGATAAGAAGGGTATGAAGAGGACCAACAGACAATTGCAGCGATTAAGGCAAGCAATTAATTTTACTCTCTCGGTCTCAGAAGTATTTAATGTTCTTGTCTTCCCCATTAAATGCCCCCTCGCTCTCTCTACCCCTTTTTTTTTCTCTCCTTCTTTTGATGCTATGCCTAAGCATTTACCCACTTAATCCCACCCATGATCTTCATAGAGCCCATCACCAATTCATTGCATATCAAGTCCATATAATCTTTGTATAGATTCTTTCCAGTTTTACTTCGTTTATGTAATCTGATTGGTGTGACTTATTTGGGCTTGCAATTTAATGATGGAATGTTTGGAAGGGTGGTTTTTCGCCAAAAAAAAAGAATGAACTTTCACTCGAAGGATCGCGAGCGTCGCATAGAAAAGCACTGGCTTTCGTTCGGGAGACAATTTTAGCCACGGCTTTTAAGAGTCGCATGAAAAAGGTACCCGGCTTCTATCCAAGAGACAATTGTGATGGAAATTTTAATGATCGTCAAAACTGTTCCTCAAGTGAAAGTTGGTGTCGTTTTATGTGGCATTATACCTCTTCCTTGAGTCCCATTCCATAGCTCCATAACAAACGCAACATAAGTTTAACCCTTTTCCGCTTCTCATCAAACGACCGTAGTCTGGCAATCCATTTTTACTTTGTTTGAATAAGATAAAGACTTCGGACGACTTCATATTGATAAAGTTATGAATTTAATATCGTAAAAACGGGCACTCAAGCGCGGTTTCCATCCTATCGAAAGCATAATAAATTTTAGTCCATTCATTTTCGCGGATTAAAATTACCAAAGCATAGTATCAGGTGAAATTGTCCATGTTTAGCACCAACTTCAGTCTTTTTTTTTTTTTTCAAAACCGTGGAATGCACTTAGAATTACTTAAAAAGTTAAAATCAAGCAATAATACTACACCAACATAGCCTCTTTTCAAGGCATTCACAAACAAACTTAACGGTTTACCCTTGGCCATTGACTCGCCACATCAGTCAAACTTTCCACGTTTCCAAACAAAGAGCACACGACAATCTCTCTCTCTCGCAGGTAAATTTTCTGTCCGTACGTTCCCAAGCACGCGCTCTCTCTCTCCCCATGCATGCAACGACCATTTCAACCCTCAAACAATGTAAACCAAAAACAATCGATGGAAATCACGAACTAACATTAGATGAATCTCTTTGGAATCTCTCTTCAAGTTAATCTTCCATCTACGCCTTTTTTCTCTCTTGACCTTCCAAGGAAAAAAAAGAGAGAAAATTTGATCAATCCTTGGGCAACATCACAACACAACAAGCGATGGAGAGCGACCCTTCTGACAAATCCAACCCGATCACCCCCAGAAAGCATGATCTGAAAGAGGATGGTGATTCTTCACCGGTGCTGCCAAGGTCTCCAGAAGCCGATCCACAAGAAGGTCGGGTCGCCAGTCATGTGGAGAGAAACGATGAGGATGAGGGGAAGAAAGATCAAGAAACGATCGATACAAGTGAGATTGCTGAAGAGGTGGTTGATGATGGTGATGTTGATCGCAAGCTTTGTTACAGCCTTGACAAGGCTTTGGAAGACATCGACAAGCTTGCCACAATTCTTTCCTCCACTAGCGATGAGAATGATTCTTCAGAGATCCCCGATTACGTCGGCAAGCTCATGGATTTTGTCGAGGCCAAAGTAGCGGAATACTGCACCGATTTGGGTGAAGGGAAGGCGAAATGGTCTCAAGAACCAGAGGTTAATTCTTTTCCTGGAAATTGTCGATCGCATCTCGAAGCTGGCAACTGTACTCGAACCCTTTAAATGCAGAGAAAAGTTTGGTTCATTGAATAATCGTGTCGGGAGCATCCAACAACGAGCTCTGTCGTTTTTGGAAGATGAATTCAGGTAAAAAGAAGCTTTCAACAACGTTAGCCTCTTAGCTTTAGTTTTTCCTCCGTTTTTAGCATAACGACGACATGTCATGATTCATTCTGATTGAATGGTGTGGCATGAATGCACGCTATCTACCGAGTAATTTCTTTCTATATTTCCAGGGTGTTATTAGATGAATGTCAGCCTATTGATTTAGAGAAAGAAGAAAGCATCAAATTGAAACAAGAATCCACCGAAGAATCAGATCAATCCATTGATGAGGGTGATTCGTTTGGATACCCGAATGATATCGTGTCCATTTTGAACAAGATCGCAAAGGAGATGGTCTCGTGTGGCTATGAAAGCGAGTGCTGTCAAGTTTATATAATCACGAGGAGGAACTCGTTCGAAGAACTATTTAACAAATTCGGGTTTGAGAACATTAGCATCGACGAGGTGCAAAAGATGCAATGGGAAGCTCTGGAGAGAGAGATTGTCAAGTGGATCAAAACCTTCAAACAATGTGCGTCGGTGCATTTCCATCGAGAGCTGAGGCTCGCGGAGGCTGTGTTCGCGGGCTATCCATCGATCGCGACTCATCTATTCTATAATCTCACTCGAAGCATGCTGATTCAAATCTTGAATTTCTCTGAAGCAGTGGCGATGTCATCGAAGCGGTCAGCCGAGAAGTTGTTCAAGTTCCTGGACATGTACGAGACTCTACGGGATACGACACCTACCATGGACCGATATTTCAAGGATGAAGACGGTGCGAATCAGTTAAGGTCGGAGATTAATACTGCTCGATCTCGGATTGGCGAGGCTATTGTGAGCATGTTCAGTGACTTGGAAAACTCGATCAAATCGGATAGCGGTAAGAAAGTCAGGCATTCAATCCCCAACTGGCATTCCTCGATTAGATTTAAAAGATTGAAGCAATCAGATGATAACCAAATTATCATTTATCGTGTCCATTTATTGCAGGTAAAAACCCTGTGCCTGGAGGTGCAGTTCACCCCTTAACAAGTTACACGGTAAACTATCTCAAGTATGCATGCGAGTACAAAGAAACCCTAGAGCAAGTTTTCAAAGAACACTTGAAGATCGAACGAGCCGATTCCAACAACAGAGCAGAATTTCAAGGCCAGGGCAATCGGAACGACTCGGAGAAGGAATCGTCGCCATTCTCAATCCAATTAACGAAAGTCATGGACTTGCTAGATTCGAATCTTGAAGCGAAATCCAAGCTCTACAAGGACGTGTCGCTGAGCTTCATATTTATGATGAACAATGGACGGTACATCTTGCAAAAAGTGAAAGCCTCGGCGGAGATCCACGAGCTGATGGGCGACAACTGGCGGCGCAAGAGATCGTCCGAGCTAAGGCAGTACCACAAGAATTACCAGAGAGAAACTTGGAGTAAAGTCCTCGGCTGCTTCCGGGACGAAGGGTTGAACGTGCATGGGAAGGTCTCGAAGCCGGAGCTGAAGGAGAGATTCAAGACCTTCAACGCCATGTTCGAGGAGATCCACAAGACGCAGAGCGCGTGGATTGTGAAGGACGAGCAGTTGCAATCGGAGCTTAGGGTTTCAATAGTGGCGGTGGTGATTCCGGCGTACAGGTCGTTCCTGGGCCGGCACTCGCAGC
The DNA here is from genome assembly GCA_021437795.1 of Rhodamnia rubescens. Lineage (NCBI taxonomy): Eukaryota > Viridiplantae > Streptophyta > Magnoliopsida > Myrtales > Myrtaceae > Rhodamnia > Rhodamnia rubescens. The sequence continues at coordinate 242,761 of JAILYA010000063.1, read as the reverse complement.
ATTTCACGGCAGGAAGGCAGTCGGAGAAGTACGTGAAGTATCAGCCGGAGGACTTGGAGACGTACATCGACGAGCTCTTCGACGGGACCCCGGCGACCACAGGCAGGAGAAAGCAATAGAAAGTGAACAGAACCTCGATCGGTAGTCCAGCATCCCATCTAAAAATCTACAGGGAAAAAGAACAGAACCTCATTTGACGCCATGGAAATACGCGATGACCGAGACTTGTTTCATGCTCCATTTGAGTTGATGGCTCGAGAACTCGCCAACATAGCTTGTGGTCGGGTCATCTACAAGCACTTGGTTTTCTTTGTCACTGTGACAAGATTTTGAGTTGCTTAGGGCTGATAAAACGGCCCCGTTTTGTCTGTATATCTTTTTTTGGTCTTGGTTTGTGTTTTCATGTCATTTGTGAGATCATGTCTGTATCATATGCTTAAGAACAATGTAAAATTTATTCTTTCGTAGTCTAAAGAGGTTATATGCAAGAACTGTAGCAATGTTGGCATCAGATTCTCAACCGATTGTCAATTTTTTTCTTTTTTTATAGCCTCAAATGTAAATTTAGCTCTATGATTGATTTTTGAACTTTGTTATCGAGAAATTAACTTGTCGAACTCAACTTCGTTGCATATCTAAAACTATCATAATCACATTTGCCTTTGATCCTAAGACAGCTTGTTACAGGTGAAATAGTTTATAAACAAGGACTGCTTCTAAACTAAGCCATCCATCAAAAGTACAAGTATAACTTCTTCCTCCAAACATTTTGTCATGGAAAATCTTATCAACTGCAAACGAGCACATGTTGTCTCGATCTAGAGTCACAAGCCAAAAGAGGGTTAAGTACACCGTGAATGTCACAACTTTTGTACGACGTTCACTTGAGAGCCATAACTTTATTTTCGTTCACTTAAGTGCCATATCGAGTAAAAGTGTTCGCTTGAGTGCTAATTCCGGCAAATTGTCCTATGTGTAAATGTGAAATAATTTCTTAAAGTCGACGTGTAATTTTTAGAAATTACTAGAAGTCCAAATGTGTAAAATTTGATTCACTTGTACAAAAGAAACGATGTCGTTTCTTCCTCTAACAAAAATGACGTCATTCCTCACACCTGTTGATAATCACACGACGGGCATTAGGGCAAAATCAATTTTCTCCCGATAGAATTAGGGCAAAATCAATTGCGATCGATGATCGATCATCTCTGTAGATGTCGCTCTCTCAATCGCCGCGGACTCGATTTTATCTCGTCACTAAATGAAAGCTCTCTCGATTAAAGGTTAGTCTCCCTCATCAATCGACCATTGTCAAGGAAATAGGGCTTCGAGGTGGACGAATCTCGGTGAGTAGAGGGTAAAGGTTAGTCATTCTTGTTTTCGTTCAATGACAACAAATGAGTGAAATCTTATTCTTGTCTTGTTGATTACGGAGTGCAAATGCTTTTAAAACGACATTGACCGAACGCCCAAAATAGGGTTTGCTACTAAAGTGTAAAGGTGAGTGCTTGATTTTGTTCGAAATTGAAGTTTGTCGTTTTGGGTGCATTGAACAACGCCCCAAATTATTGTTTACTAAAGGTGTCGCGGTTGTGGGGACCGATCGTGAAAATTGTCCCGTATCCCATTATTTATTCAATGTGATGCGGTTGTGGGGATAAATTGTAATCGTAAGTCATCATCTGTGCCATTGTTTATTGAAAGTGCTTGCCGTTGTGGGGACCTATTGTTAAAGTTGTCCTCTCATTATCTTGTGGTTCTTGCTATTTAAATTATTATTTTTCCTTTTACGAGGTGAATATGGGTGATACAATAGTTGCATTTAAAGTTTGGAAAAGTGATAAGTTTATATTTGGGGAACAATGCGATTATGTAGGGGGAAATATGGATTTTGTCCTTGTGAACGTGAGTAGGCTATCCTATAAAGACCTTATCAAGGGTATAGCTAAATAGGGGCAATGCAAAGTAGGAAAAGTATATTATCAAATTCCTAGTAAAAGTCTTAGGGATTATGTCAAACATGTGTTTGATGATAGTGGTGTGAGAGATATTGTTTACCAACATCCGCATGGTCATGAAATTTTTATGTACGTTAAACACACCATTGATGAACATCGGAAACCGTGTTCGAAGCTAGTATTGAAAGCCAAGTGGTCGATGATGAATTTCATGGAGATCTAAGAGGATATGAAGCCGAGGCTTCTCACATGGCTAATGTGCTAGAGTTATGTGCACAAGGTCGGAAAAATAGTGGCATTGGTGACGACGAAGACTCCGTACTTGATGAAAAGACCAAGATAAACCTCCCACACTAGGATGTTGATGATGAAGATGAAGATGAGGAAGCACTTGCCCATACACTTTGCACAAGTGATGTTGATGATGAGGATATTGCACAAGCAAAGATAGAAGTTAGAGAATATCAACAAAGGAGAAAGCAACCATTTTGAGTAGTTGATGAGGGCACTTCAAGAACAAGAATGACAGACCTTCCACAAGGTGATGGTGATGATATAGAATATAATGAAAGTGGGTGAAGATGACGACGATAGCTTAGAAGATGAGGATAATAATGTTGGAGTTCAACGTAAAAAGAAGTCAAGTAAGTTTCCCTTCTATGATTCAACTAATACAAGTTCAGCATTTTTATTTATCCATGAAATTTGATGATGCAAAACAATTTAGAGATGCTATTGTGACGTACTCAATCAATGAACAGAGGAATGTTCTATTCACTAGAAATACAAAAGGATTATGTTCGAGCAAAGTGTGGACAAGATAATTGTCCTTGGAAGATATATGGTGCATTGAACAAGAGGTCCTGTTCATTCCAAATTTGCTTACCGCAAGAGAAGCATACTTGTGGTATTGCATTCGATAACAAAAGAGTCACTAGTATTTGGTTGGCCAAGCATTTTTTTCAACACCATTAAGGCCACGCCATATATTAAGGGTCCTCAATTGAAACAACTAGTGAAAGAGAAAATAGGTGTAAATGTTTCGTAAGTCAATGCAAAAGGGCTAAGTACAAGGTAATATGTACATTGATGGGTACCTACAAAGAAGAATATGCACAAATCCGGGGACTATGCTAGAGAATGTAAGCTCCGTAATCCTCCTAGTATAATTCATGTAGAGGTTGTGAAAAAGGCATTGCCTAGTGATGGGATATAGTTTGATAGGATGTATATATGTTTCAATGCATGCAAAAAGGATTCCTAGTTGGCTGTAGAAAAATTATAGGGTTAGATTGGTGTTTTCTAAAGGGGTTATGCAAAGGTAAGGTATTGACTGCCATTAGAAGAGATGAAAACAATCGGACGTTTTCAATAGCTTGGGCTATTGTGAAGGTGGAGAATAAGGACACTTGGTCCTAGTTTTTTAAAAAATCTAATGGTTGACTTGGGCATAGAAGATGGAAGAGGTTGGACATTCATTAGTGATCAACAAAAGGTATTGTCCTTGAACTTTTGAATTTGCATTATCACTTAGTAATTGTAGCTTACAAATGCTGCTTGAATTTGTAAGGACTTGTGCTAGCAATTGCTGAATTGATGTAATATGTCGAGCATAGAATGTGTGCTTAACACATATATGCTAATTGGGCTAAGAAGTATAGAGGAGAGCAATTGCAGAGGCAATTCTTGCCGATTGCGAATAGCACAAATATGGCAAAGTTTAGAATTCACGAGGAAGCTCTATTTGCCATGTCACCTAAAGCTTTTGAAACATTGTTCCAAACTAAAGCGAGGCATTGGTATAGAGCCTTCTTCAATGAAGAATTTAAGTGTGATACTATAGGTAACAACTTTTGTGAGGCATTCAATGATAGGATTATAGGAGCTAGGTGCAAGTCAATCATCGGTATGTTGGAAGATATTAGATTAATGGTTATGACTAGATTGTAAAGGCCGAGAGATGAATGTTCAAAATGGCCTACGTAATGTGGGCCTAGGGTTGTAAAAAATTGGAAGACAACATTGCTTGACGGTAGGTTTCGTCATCCAACTTAGAATGGGGATGATGGGTTCGAGATAGTGAATAATGGTGACAAATATGTGGTCCAATTGCAAAGAAGAAAATGTTCCTGTCGAGCTTGGCAATTGATCGGAATACCTTGCTGTCATGCCATTTCTCGCCATCCAGGATGACGCAATTCAATCCAATGGATTATGCGGACGATTGTTACAAGAAAAACAAGTATCTTGCATCATATCAATTTATGATGTAGCCTCTCGAGGAGTAACAAATTCTGGGACCAAACAAATCATCAACCTCCGTAACCTCTACTATTGAAAAAGCAAGTTGGTAGGCTGAAAAATAAAAAAAGGTTGCGGGATATTGAGATTTTTGATACCAAAATGTGCAGATGGTGGAACAGTTCATTGCTCTCTATGCCATAGGGAAGGGCATAATAAAACTGGTTGTCCAAGGAAGAAACACCAATAAGGACAATAGGATAACACATAGGAGCAATGATACGAGGGCGGGTGAGGGCACCAAAGGAAGTAATGGTGCAAGACAAACCGCGGGCACAACTTAGTCGACACAAAGGACCAAACTTCAAGTAAACTGTTGGATTGTTCAATTGCCTTTTTATTTATTGTTGTTGCCTTAAACTAATAATGCTATGTGATTTTGCAAGTTAAAAGAAGACAAAGTCAAGCTATTGACGCAGGTGAGGGCACCGAGGGAGTAATGGTGCGGGACAAAGCGCGGGGCGACTCGATCCACATAGAGGAGCAAACTTCAAGTAAACTGTTATTTGTGTTTTAACTTTTGTTGTTGTTGTTGTTGCATAGATTAATTATTCTATGTGATCTTGCAGAGTTAAAAGAAGATAAAGTGAAGCCACCGAGGCAAGTGAGGGAGCCATAAGGAGCAATGGTGCTGGACAAAGGGCGGGGACAATTCGGTCGACGTAGAGGATCAAAGTTCAAGTAAGCTGCTTCATTGATGATTTTCCTTTTTATGTAATTATTATTGCATTTCATTAATTATGCTATGTCATTTTTCAGATTATACCAACTCGGTTGACGAGAGAGGAGCAAAGTTCGGGTAAGCTATTTAATTGGTAATTTTCTTTTTTATGTACTTGTTATTACATTAGATTAATTGTATTATTTGACTATGCATGTTATACAAAGACCAACTCAGGCCAGGAGCATGTGAGGGAATCGTAGAAAGCAATAATGCGGAACAAAGTACAGGACCAACTAAGTCAAAAAGTGTACAACAAACGAGCCCCAAAGATCAAGTGCAATAAAAATCTTATAAGTTGAACACAATACAATGTATGTGCTTGGTTCATGAAGTAATTCTATTATATCATTATGTAGGATACCAAAACTCGAGAGGTTTTGTAAGGTTCCGCACCAAGACGAATACATGGTATAATTGAGAAAAGGATAAGAGAGCATGGTTATGGATTATTTACAGACATGAATACTAGCATGTTTATTTTCAATGTAAATTTTTTTGTACGTATTATGCATTTATAAGTTATTTCCCAACATGGTAACTAATAAAATAAAAGGTTGTATGGTTGTATTGCGGCCTAGGAGAAGTTCGAGGTGCTGATATCTTAAAGACACCCAACTGGACAATCTGCTGCACCTAGAACAAAAAGTCAAGTGCATGTAGTGATAAAAAATTCAATGATAATAACCCATGCACATTTGAAGAAGCTCCCAATGGAAGCTCCAAAATCGAGGTTACCAAGGTCACCTCAAAGTAGGCACCAAAAAAGGCCCCAACATCGGCTCCATCTCGAATCAAATAATCCTCCAAAGAAATAAGGCACTTGAAGAAGAAATACAAGCCAATGATGATGGGCTTAGAGTTCCAATCCGAAAGAGTGCAAGGCTCATGAATAATTTGAAGATAGTTAGATGTGACCGGGTTATTGATATTGCCTAGTGGGGATGATTTCGATGTTGGGCTGCTAGTTTATGCTATGTCATTTCTATTTGTGTAAATGTTTTCTCTAGATTTTGTAAGGAGTTACCTATTTATGTTTTATTGGTACATTATAGATTACTATTGATTGTTAAAGGGGATGCTATTAGGTGTCATAGCGTGCAGGGAAAAAGAGGGATGTATCTATTCATTTTTTGCAACTATATTGTGAGTCTGCAACAATGTTGTTATTAAGATCATGACCATAGTTTTAATTTAAGAAAATACGATTTTGCTTATCCATTGGAGTATGTGCAATTTTGTGAGTTTGATGTAAATGTAAATATAATGTCATTTAGTGTGATGCTAGGATAATGTTAATGATATTGCATATCATTTTCCGAATCATCGCTAGCATATGTTTGACAAAGTGATACTAACATGGCCAATTATTAATAAATTAACGCATTTAGTTGTTCACTTTTACAAAGTTTATGCACTTAGGTGTTCACTTAAAAAAATTTAGCACTCAAATGACCATTCACAAAGTTACTTGCAACTTATACCGTGTTTCAAAAACCATAGCAACAAAGCAAAAACCAGAAAAAATCAAGAAACGTAAATGCAAAGAGAGCATCTGTTGTTGCTACAAACAATGTTACGTACATGAATGACTTGCATTTATCATTTATGAAGCAAAAATAATGCACAAATTGCATCACTAATATCCAAAACCAATTGCTCATTCAAGAAAGTCATGAAGAGCGACATTTCCACCAAACAAATGCAAAATCATTCAAAACAAATGGAAATAACATTTGTTCTTCTTTGTAGAAACTGTTGTAGACATGATGCAAGTAATTTATTATCCTTTATAAGCCAAAAGTTATGCACATATTGCATAATCAATATCCAAACCAGCCATTTCTCATTCAATGAGATCATACAACTATAAGATAGAACACAATAGCCATTCACTGGATTAACACTCCAAAATAAGCCACTGTCATTGCCCGATTTGGAAACAACATCCAAAAACTAATCGTCATTGCTCCAAATACTAAAACACATTTCATTGTTCCTATACTATGGAAGACTAAGTTGGTTTTTCCGAAAATCGATCTTGCTTATAAACACAAACCAAACTACGCTTATTAACAATGACACTAGTAATGCTCCAAAAGTATCCCTTTGAATTTTCATCCTTGAAACTTATTTTTTCAAATGGTCGACCAAAGATTCCAGACCCTTGATTTCTCGCTTGCATTGAGTCAAGATCATCCAACTCATCCGGCAATACGGTGAGCTTCATCACGTCCTTCCAGTAGCTACAAGATGATATTCGTTGCTTGGTTTGAAAATTTTCCGTCGATCCACCCGAAATATCCACAATTGAAGCATTCTCTATAATTAGCCCACTAACGAACCTTCTCCTAGGATTGTCTAGCATCCACGCCTGTTCTTGTTGGATTTCACACCTACAATAGCAGTAATTTTGATTTTCATCTTCGCTTTGCTCGTAGATCTTGACCCGCTTCTCCTACTTCTTCTTCCCATTCTAAAGATAATGAGGTGAAAAGCTCCCAATTCGAAGTATTTCAAATCGAAGGTGGAATTAGGGTTAAGGTTCTTCAATGATATCTTTTTTATTTGCCCCAATTTGTTCAATAAGTTAAGTTCTTCTTGAATACGACATCATTTTGCATCTTTAATGCGGACTTCACTTTTTTGGCAAGCCAAGTAAGCTGGTTTAATATTAAAATAAGTCACGTCGGATTTTTAGCGTGCCAAATCAGCGAGTGGCACTTAAGTGAACATTTGTTTTCAAATTTATGGCACTCAAGTGAACGAAAATAAAGTTATGGCACTCAAGTGATCGTCATACAAAAGTTATGGTACTCACGATGTACTTAACCTACTAAAAGATTATAAATATTACGACAAAAACGTCCCCGACGGTAGATGATTTTGATCTCGAAGACATTTCATGTACTTATAATAATTTCGAACCCATTACTTTCTTATTCATGGGCTCAACTTATATGCTGAAAATATATCTCAAGTTTGAGCCCGTTGAATAATACCCAGCCCAAATAAAGTGAAGAATACGGACTTCTTGGTGATGAAAATTAAAGGGCGGGGGGGAGATACAAATGTTGATTTTCATGTTCAAGTCAGCCATGTAAAATAGAAAAGAAAAGTTTCACTTGGTTGACTTGAATAAACCGAATTCAATCAGGATTACACAAAATATATGCTTCCACCTTGAAGTTGGCTACTCTATATAGATACACACACATACGAGATATTATGGGCTTTGTGTGTTGTGGTTGATGTGGAGGCAGAGTGAATCTCCATGACGTTTGTGCGGCGAAGGTTTTTTTTTTTAATTAGACTAAAAATTTATGTGTTTTAAACCGATTAAATCTTCCGAGTAAGATTTATCTATTTCAAATATTATTTGGTGCGGAATTGCAAGAGCTAAACAACGTGTGAGTTATTGAGTATAATTGGGGGTTGAGAATCACTAAAAGTGCTTGAATGAATCGAGTGTGGTTGTAATATCTGCTATATCACTTGATTTATAGTGAAATTTCGTATATCGCTTTTCGTGGATCTAGGTCATATCGACCGAAGCACGTGAATATGATTTTTTATTTACTTTCTTGTTATATTATTTTATTGTTTGATTATTATTTTTTGTAGCAATTGGTATCGGAGTTAGGCTTGGCTTAGTTAAAGCGAATCGATGGCGATGGAAAAAGAAGAAAAAGTGAAAATCAACAAATTTGATGGGAATGACTTTGGTTTATAGAAGATGCATATTCGGCATTATCTATACTAGAGGAATATGCACTTATCCTTGTTCGGAAGAATCCAGAGTTGTGGAGCAAGTTGATTAAAAATTGTTGGATAGATTGGCGTTTGATGTTATTTGATTAATGTTGTCTTGTAATGTCCCGTTTAACTTCGTAATGTAGAAAACCACTATGGGACTATTTAATGCTATGTTTATTTTACTTCAAGATGGGCGGAAGTACGTTGGTTGTTGAGCACATCCATCAATTTAATGTGGCCGTTAATCAATTGAGATCGGATGACATTGACTTTGAATATGAATTACATGCTTAATTATACTATCCTCAATATATCGATAATTGGAATGCTCCTAAGAAGTCCTAATGAAACCAAGAAGTATAGGTCCGTGCCCAATACTACTATTATTGTCGGTTAGTAAACTTTTGGACCAATAAGCTTGATGTTAGTTCATGATTTGATTCTAAGAGAAGACCTTCATAGGCGAGAATTTGTAAACATGTACTTGATGTTTTAGTAGGTGAAGGTAGAGAAAGAACTAATACTCGTGTTAATAGGAGTAATCTGAACCTAAACAAACAAAGTCAATCTAGGAGTACTTGTTGTAGTCCTGTTCGCATCACAACTAGTGAGTATCTTAGAAGAAATTGCTTTAAGCTAAATAACGATAAGGATAAGGAAATTAGACTTGAATCTACTAATGATATTGCTGCAAGCTTGCAAAGGATGTCTTGTATGATGATGATTATGTCTTTGTACATCATTAATGATTCTTCGTTTAATGGATATATTATAGATTCTAGTTATCTATTCACGCCACAACAAATAAGAACTGGTTTACTACGTATTAGTGCACGAAGAGTGGTAAAGTGCGAATGTTAAGTGCAATGTTATGGGTGTTGGCGTTGTTAAAATCAAAATGTTTGACGGTATTGCCAGGACATCAACCGAAATGAGATACGTCCCATAATTGAAGAAGAAATTGATTTCCTTAAGCACGTTAGATCATTTAAGTGCCGGTATATTTAGAATTGGAATTCTGAATGTTGTTTGAGGTGTCATGTTGATAATAAAAAAAATTAAGCACGGCAACTTGTATGAGCTTTAAGGTGAGACAATGATGAATTTCACCACATAAACCTTAGATACATTTGTTTGAGAGTCCTGAATTGTGACATATGCTACGGGGGCACATTAGTGAGAAAAAGCTTAAAGAGTTTAAGTGAAAGGAATCCGTTATGTGGTTGGTTGAGAAAAAGCTTAAAGATTCAACAATTGCCGTAGCTATTGAGTTTAACAAAGTACGTGTTTGATCTCCTAATAAATATGGATGCAATTGCGATAGAGAATGTGTGTTTGAGAATTCTTGTGGAGTAGCTAAAGATGTACGTAGAGTTGGTACTTTGATATGTTATACGGTTACAATGAAATTTAATCGTGAATTGGACTTGGAAGATATCTATAGCAGTTTATCCCACGAGGGATTTGGGAAACCAAAGAAGAAAGTTGGATTCTAACAAACCGGTTGTGACTTGACTCCAATATCGAGCAAAAGTGGAGATTGTTGAAAATATGGTTTAAGTATGAGGCATTGGACAATAACCAACCCAAATAAAGTGAAGAATATGGATTTTTTAGTAGCGGCTATTAAAAAGAAAGGAGGAGCACACAAATTAATTTTCAGCTTGAAGTTAGGCAAGCGAAATAGAAAAAAGAAAGTTGGACTTCATTGACTTGGATCAACTGAATTCAATTAGAAATACATGGAATGCGTTTAAATTGGCTACTCCACTTTGTTTGGCCTATATATATAAATATGTTTGTGGGATTGTGTCCTGCGGTTGATGTAAAGACAATGCGAGTCTTTGTGTTGTTCATGCAAGTGAAGGTCTTCATCTTTAAATTACACTAAGAATTTACGTGTTCGAAGCTTATTAAACATTGAGCGTAAGAGTTGTATAGATTGAGAGATTATTTCGTTAGGAGTTATAAAAACTAAACACTATGGGAGTTATTAGATGTAATTATGGGATGAGAAATAGCGAGAGTGTAGTTGCTATATTTGTCATATCGCCCGATCTACCGTGTAATTTTGAGCTACCCTCTCATGGGACGTATGTCACACTAATCGAATCACGTAATTCGGTGTGTAATTTATTTCCTCGGTATGTTACTTTATTGTTTGATTGTTTGTTTTCACTGCACAATACGATACCACTCACTAGAAACAACACGGTCAACTTGGTGCATAATTTTACAACTATTATGATAATGTCATTTGTGATTAGATTGTTAATAATGCCTTGTTCGGCACGTCTTTGCCGCGCTCAATCTTCGCAAGATAGCATATTGGGGTGCTCAGTTTTCTCAGCTCTCTATTGCGCTCAACTTTTGCGATGAACTCGAAGTGGGGTGCTCATTTTTCTAACCTCTCCACGGCACTTAACCTTCGCAATGAACCGGAGGGGAACGTTCGACCTTTGCAGCACCTCTTTGCCGCGCTCAGCACTGTAACACCTCCCTCGATCCAATGCGGTACAAGTTTTGTGAATCAACATACGACGAAGATCGTTAACCGATGGAGTTTTCATGGTGATCCTTTCTCTCACGGCGATTTCTCCTTCCAGTTAAAGAGTGGAGGAAGTGACACAGTTAGATTTTGACGGGGCATTACAATCTTCGAAGCATTTACTTTGAAGCTGCTGTTGTCATTAATTTATGGCATGTTTGCAGATAGAACTTCTAATTTGTTTTTTGTTTAACCTTGAGTTTGATTTGCAATCGGATCTGATTGGATAAATGCGCGCCGCGGTGGCCGGTGGTGGCGGGGGCAGCATCGTCGCGTAGAATTTTCTCCCCCACGATGGGAGGGTGCGCGAGAGCAAAAACGCAAGCCGTTTCGCAAATATTTCCTTTCTGCCTACAAGGCCAATCTCGTAATTTCTTCGTCTCCCTCGTTCCTCAGTCACTCGCTATTCGTTTCCATTTCATCACTTCGCACGCAAACACCGCTGTTGCAAAACCCGGAGCGCTCTCTCTCTCTCTCTAAACCACGTTTTCTCAACGCGCAGCTTCTTCTTCTACTTCTACTTCTCTCTCCTTTCATTCCAAATTCGTGCTCTTTCACCCCGATTTCACCTCTCTCTCTCTCTCTCTCTGGGGTACCTGCGCTTCACCGCAATGGACGACGAAATCGGCTTCTCCATCTCCGCTTCCAATTGATTCTCCGCCGCGCCATTCGCTTGCATTCGCGTAAAGCAGGTCTCTTCTCCCTCCTCGCCCCCTTCTGTAAACTGCCAGGCTCTTAATTTCAATCGTCGCGGTGGAGGAAAAAAAAAAGGAAGATTTTGTGCTGTTTGGCTTGCGTGGTTGTAGACGGTGTGCGTGTTTTTGGTCCTTCTCTTTCAGGGTGTGTGCAGACTTGGAGCTTACTTTGTGAATTTAGTTGCTTTTTATGCCTTACGGAGTAATAATGGTGATTTCGTTGGGAGCAATTAATTTGCGCTTTGAGTGTTCGGCTGGGTTTATTTAGTAACGGTTTTTAGGGGAGATATCGCGTGTTTTTAAGGTTTAGAGGGCGTACTGGAAAGATTCAATTTTTTTCGCGTCTGGGAGAACTTTTTTGTTCTCAATCAATGGCATTGGAAGTGCTTCTGGTGCCTGAACTGGTATCTGTGTTGATCATGCTCAAATGGTGCTACACCTGACTGGGATTGTGAGAAACCGTTGATTCTGCAAAATTTGTCACGATGTCACTTTCATTAAGAATTTTGTTAAGACTGCTCCGTCTTTTGGTTTCAGAATTTTCTGGAGAATCATATATTGTTCTGCATTATGAGGTTCAGACAATTTTCTGTTCCCTTTCTGTTGAAACTGATGAGGCCAAGAAATATGCACGAGAGAATTTTCAACTTTGATTCACATAGTTTTTAAGATAACACAGAAAACAATCCTTCGCTTTTTTCGTTTTTTTGCTGCAATATTCAGTTTCTGCATATGAGAAATAGGGAAACAGGGGGATGCCTACAAGAGGTGATTCATAATTTATACAGAAAACTAGAAATCAATAATCACTGGCACAGAAAAACCTGAAATAGAATTTAACATCAAATGGCCACGCAGTATGGAGCATGGGTTCTATATGCTAGTTGTAACTGCTTTGATCCTCACAGAGTGAGCAACATAATTTATTTTTCAAAGTTAATAATGTTGTTAGCGATTGCGTTCATTGTTTGCTGGAAAAGGCCATTGGCCTTGCAAATCGAGATATTGCTTTTCTTTTTAGCATCCTTATTTCTTCATATGGGAATGAAGATAATCCCCTTCGCAATGTGACAGTATACCACATTGTTGATTTATTTAACCAATGTCCATATGTGATCTACCAAGACCAAATGCCCAAAAACTCCAGATGTCATGAACCAAAGGATGAAATTATTTATTTGTCTGTGATTACATAATACACGGCCAAAACTTTAGACATGTGCATGATCGAGCCTATTACGGTTGGACTCTGCATGGGAAAATAGTGATAGAAATCCGTTTTATTCTATACTCAGTTTAAGATTTCTGTGCTTCTACAGTTTTCTGATATCTTCTCAGGGAAAAGAGGCCTATAAATTTGGAGGTTTTCCTGAAGGTGTTGCGGTCCTTTTTTTCCCATGTAGTAATACAGCAGTACACGTTTCTTAGTGTTAACCCTCTATTTGATATGAAGAATGCTTTTTTTTTTTAATATATATTTATTTTCAAAAGTATAGCACTGGAATTATATCGGTGACGTGGAGATTTGTTGTTTAGTCAATGATTAAGATACTGGTTACTGAATAGCTTCTTCCTACCACAAGTTCGTAATTCTATAATAATATACTGTTCCGTGATGAATATGCAAATAGGATCACATCAAATTCTGCATTAAATTCGTGTCCAGCATATGTTGAAGGTAGTGGGTATGTCAATGCTTGAATATTCACATCACTTACTTTTATAGCATGCACATACTTGCCACCCACTTTGATTGTTAGTCCTAATAGCATATACCTTTTTTATAAACCATAGGTCATTCATTATCTGGTGAAATTTGGATCTTTTCTATGGAGTTCAGTTATTTTGTGCACTCATTTGGTTTGGTATCCTTTTTCTTTTTATTATCTCACAATATATTTTAGAATCCGTCAGTGGCCAACATTTGTTTTTTGATTTTTGATATGAAGCTTGTATGGAATCTGCGATGATATTAGGTTGTCCGTGTCTGGGGAACTCTTCGTTCTTATTTGTATTCTTTTAACAACACCTCCATAAGATGCTGTCAAAATTGTGAAGTTAGATGTGAGATCTTTTTTAAAACCCCCCATAAATTGTTTTTTCTCACTTTGTTCTTTCTAATTTATTGCTTTTTATAGACCTGTTGAGAGTATAACATTTTGAATCTTTCTTACCAACAGAATGTTATTACATGCATGACTTTGCCCTGGAAGTAAAGTAGTTATCCTATGCAGATAGTGTCAGGTTTTCTGCAACTAACTCAAGTTGGACCAGTATAGGCATTGTTATAAAATCTTCTATGAGCAATTAAAGCTTTGATCTCACAGCCTAGACTACTCATGCACTCCACTGATATAATTATGTTCAGCTGTCTATTTGCATTCCAGATTTTGATTGTTTTGTCCTCTCTCCCTCTCCCTCCACAGGTTTTTGCTTCCAGCAGAGGTTCACCAAACTTTAAGGTAGACTGGGGCAAACTGTCCAGTCTAATCTCATCGCATCAATGGGCAGCACCTTCAATCCACAGATTTTAGTTGAAAAGTTAGCAAAGCTCAACAGTTCACAGACAAGCATAGAGAGTATCCTTTTAACTTCTTTTCGACTGTTTGGCACCTACTATACCTATGAAAATGTGCTTTTTAGTAGGTTATGATGATCGCCAATAAGACATATCTTTAATGTGGCCGCACTTCTGTAGATGGGTCAAGCTTCTGTTGTTTTAGACCTTTAAATTAGGTTTATTCTTCCTTCCTGTTTTGGTTTAATATGTTGTTTGCTGATATATAGACATTCTTCACTGACATGCTGGGGAGAGAAGTGAAGACCAATGTTAAGTCACATCTTTCTTGATCCAGTCAACTGCTATGTTAGCTTGTGTGGAGGTCAATTACGTTGTTGGTGTTACTGCACTCTGTTTGGTCTTGTTTTTCATGGTTCTTTTGTTTTGTTAGCTATTGCTGGCTTTCAGAACCAGCTAACTGGTTCCATCAAGTTCGATTTTTATTTATCTTTAAATGCTTGTTCTTTAAAGTTCAAAAACTCTCTTCCATTTCATATTTGGAAAGTGGTGTATCTTTCTGAGTTGCTGTCCTTAATGCCGTTAAGCTTTGTCACATTGGTGTATTTTCCATATGAACAAGGCAAAACAAGTTGTCGAAACATGGGATAGGCAGTTTCATTGCTCACCTAGGGAACAGCGTGTGGCTTTTCTATATCTTGCGAATGATATTTTGCAAAATAGTAGGCGAAAGGGTTCTGACTTTGTTGGTGAGTTCTGGAAGGTTCTTCCGGAGGCCCTTCGTGATGTAATTGAAAATGGGGATGATTTCGGAAAAACTGCTGCCCTGCGATTGGTATGTTCTTCTTACTCCGCTTGGTTTCATGTAATTTACTGGTGCACTCTTTTGTCTTTTCTTTAGCGATTCTTCTTCCCTGAGCCTGAATACCCGAACTGATTCGATCAAATGAATTTCTTTTTTCCTATCTAAATATGTCTCTTTTGCTTGTAACTTTGAACTTTGTTTGCCATATATTTAAATGACCTTTATGCTTGGCATGCCTTTAATGTGAAAGAAAACTATGCATCTGAATAATGTACATTTTGTAACTATCTCTTTTAAAGGATGAGAACTCGGAAAGAAGTTACGTGCTGGTAGCTAGATAATGACTGTAATAAAGAAAGGCCTTGCAAAATTCATTCTCAGTTCCCTTGTGTGGGGGCATTGTTGTGAGGATTGGATAAGTGTGCTATGCCGTGTCCTCATTTCCACTCCTTGTCCTCCAGATGATTCATTTTGTAACATACTTTCTGCTGCACCATTTTTTACTGGTTTTATTCTCTCTCTCTCTGTCCCTCTCTCTCTCTTTGGTCTAGTGGTTTATGTTCTCTTAGGCAGCATACAAATATGTTAGGGCAAAGTCAAATCAGCAATCTTGACCTTATATGGTCAGCTCTGTGATGTGATCTCTGGCAATCAAACTAAAAGAATCATTTAATAGGTGAAGGTGGAACTCGTGCAAAATTCTTGCTCGAATAAGGAATGCCTTTTGGAGTGCAATTTATCGGCCATTAGTAACCATATTGTTATTTGTGGTAACATTATGAGGGACAGGGGTGGTTTGGTTTTGGATGAAAGTTGGCCTTTTAGAAATCGGTGTATGTGGAAATATCAGTTATAACCATTTAATGTTTCCTTTTGGTTCAATATCTACTTTATTTTGTTGAACATACGTGAAAATTATATGGACGCTGCATATGCTGGAAATTTCCATGCATGTGAACATCTCCCTGTGCAGCTTCAACTTTATTTTAGTTGATTACTGTATACGATTATCTACTTTATACTCGTGCAATGCAGTTGATGTGGCTGGAGTTTTCAGTTCTTGGAAAACCTATATGTTATGAGGTTTTGAGACGTAAGAGTTCAACCGCTAGAATTTCACTTTTTATGACCTCAATCTAATTCGGTTGTTTGGTATGCTGGCATTCCTTTGGTTTTTAAAGGGGTGAGCATCACTTCAAAGGAATTTTTTTCATCTTCTGTCTACAATTCCGTTTCTTTCTTTTGGGAAATAATAAGAGAGAAAAGCACCTTCATTAACCTCATGTCGTCTCGTCTCTCCCTCTCTCTTCTGAATCGGACTTGCCCATTGCTGACTAACAACATCTGTGTAGCTGCTTGCCAGCCAGCAATGAACTCTTGCTGGGTCTTGCCCTTGTCTGGGATTTTTATTTTCTGTTTCCTGACTGTATCTTTTCCAAAGTCTTCTTAATATAATCGTGTCATCTAAATGAGCCAAACATCTAACAGGATAGTACAGTTGCATATTTCGGATATTAGGTCCCATGAATTTTCAAACATGAGATGCTGGACAAGGATCTCGAGACTTTATTTAAAATCTTATCTGAAGCTTTTATAAGAATTCTTAAGCATAGCTTTAGTGACTTAAAGGTAGAGGAAATTTCTTTTTGTGTATCTGGTAGATCCTATGATCTTCTGAGATTCTGATGGCTTGCTTTTCCCTCTAAATATGTACAGTTCCATAAGTCGGGCAATTCTTGCCGAATCATACCTAGGATGATTTCTGGAAGCTCTCGTGTAACTTTTATGTTGATGATGCCACGCTTTATGCTTCTGTTGTTTGGTAGACAATGCAGACCACATTTCGCTTCCGTAAAAGCTCTAAAAAGTTCTCCATCATGCATTATTCTTTGCCTGGCTTCTTTTGTACAAGTCTTTCTTTTGTCTTTTTATTTTTGGGTGGGGGAATCATTTATTTAAGCTAATGCTTGCATTGTTAATATGTTTGATTTGCAATGTTGAATTCGTGCTGCTTTACCTGCAGATTAACATATGGGAAGAGAGGAAAGTCTTTGGTTCAAGGGGCCAGATTCTCAAGGAAGAATTTGGCGGGAGACACCTGGAGAACCGTGACAGGAATGGGAAGGATTTAGGACATAAGCCGGTAGCTCAAATTCTGTCTTCTTTTGTTATTTCCAATACTCCTTTTTTCTATCTTTCTTTATTGCTTTCTTTCTTTTTCCTAGAAAGTAGATAAGTATTGATGTACTTTTTTCCCTTACAAGTTTTCTTTGTTTAAACAGAAACAGCCTGTTGGAAATATCCTGGACAAAATAGTGTCAGGTTATCAACATCTTTATAGTGACCAAGTTGATGAAGATGTCGTATTGAGCAAATATAGGAATGCTATCACCTGTTTTGAGAAAGTGGAAAAGGAAATTGGCAGTGACAGCGGTTCAGGTACTCGAAATGCAGTTGCTGCTCTGAATCTATAACATCTTAGGGTCTATTTGGATTTTTTTTTTCACTTGTTGCTTTTTATTTTATCTAAATCTTAAAGCCGACACTTTTTGGCTTTTTTGAAATCAGAGGCTTCTGTAACTTTCACAAGACTCGAAACATGTCAATTCATATAATTTTTCTCTAATTTTGGAAGTTCAACATCAACATCAACATCAACATCACCTTTAACCCAAACTAGTTGGGGTCGGCGGTCGATGAACCCAAAAAGCAAGACCGAAAGAGCTATAAAATAAAACAAAATACAATAACAATGCTATAATAATATAAGGAAAACAAAAGGACTAGGATTCGAAACGGCAATCGGGAACATAGGGATTTTTGCCCCTCCACAATGTTAATTGCTTTCCTCCACTCGTCCTAAGACAAACAAGACGCCAATCTATGTCCCACGCCAACAAATCCTGTTTTACTACTTTTCCCCGGTAAGTTTCGGCCGACCTCTCCCTTTCCTCATGTCATTCTCCCTATAACACACTTCGTTCTTACCGGAGCATTTAGGGGTCTTCGAAGAATATGTCCAAAACCATCTCAAACGATGTTCTCTCATCTTTTCGGCCACCGATACTACTTCAACTTTTCGTCGAATATCCTCATTTCTTATCTTATCCATTCTTGTATGGCCACACATCCACCTTAGCATTCTCATTTCTCGCTACTTCCATCTTATGCTCATGTTGCCTCTCTGTCTTGCCAACACTCACCTCCGTAGATCAATGCAGTCTTACGGCTGTTCTATAGAATTTTCCTTTTAGCCTAAGAGGAATTTTGCGATCACACAAAAATCCCGATGCACTGCGCCATTTCATCCAACCTCGCTCCGATTCTATGGCTTACATCTTCATCAATCTCTCCCCCTTTTGCAATAATATGTAAATTAAATTATTGCGTGACATTTTGCTTTCTGTTGAAGTGTACACACACACATCTAGCTCCTTTTCCAAGAGGATACCCGCGAGTAACCAATCATGAATCAAACACTCTGGTTGTGTACGCTCCATACCAGAGTTACCCGAAACATGGAATTTTCCACTCATGGTACCAAAACGTGAATGCGGAAACACACTTGGAGTGATGCTAAGATTGAATACGGAAATTATAAAATTATAATTTAGCTAAATGAATAATTTTTTCTGTTTTCTGTAAATTAAAGGCTTAGTTTTCTTGCCGAGAGTGTGAAACAATTTGTAGTCAAAAGTGAAAGAAAAGCCCATGTTTCTTGAAAGAAGGCCTGAGTTTATTTAAAAAAGGCTTTTATGGCCTTATACGCGGCCTGCAATACTTGTAGGAGACCAGACTCATGAGTTTTTTAAGTTTCACATGATCTGAGTTGCTTGGTTTGGGGTCCTTCCCCATCTCTCTCGAGTGGTAGGTTTTCGAAGTTTTATGGGAACACCATGTTTGGCAGCAATCTGCAGTATGGAGGAGCTTAGTCTGTAGGCTAAATAGCCATTTCTGGTATCCCTGGTCCGTACTCCATATGCACCTTTTGGGTGCTGAAATCCGTGTTGTGATAATAAATATAATGATCTTTCTTTTGCAAGTTTGTTTGGACAAGCAAAACATATTGATATACCTGAAGGGCAGCAGCTTGGGACCAGGGTTGCCCGCCTTAATGCACAAACATGAAGGATGAGGAAAGAACTGATGACCATGTTTGTTTGTTTCTTATATCAATAGTTCCCCTTTATGGTTTATACGCTAGCCAGGGAACTACAATTGATGGATTTTATTCTTCATATGTTTTTTCCTGCTTGCAGAGATTATTGTGAACTCATGATCTCTGCGTATTTCTGGTAAAACAATAGGGTCCACCTGATTTTGGCGAGGGCTATTGTTTTTATGGGTCATGTCCTGTCTGTTCTACCCAACTGAAGTGGAGGAATTCCCAAATTTAGCCTCATCAGATTCTGGACTTTAATGGATTGTTGGCTGATCTAACATGATATTTCCTTTTCAGCTTTTGAATAATGTCATCAATGCAACCAATCAAAATGTTAAACCATCTGTTGATCAATATCAATATCGTGAGAAGTATGAATTATCTACTCTAATAAATTTATGTCAGCAGCATTTTAACTCGGGGGTTTCAATGCCCCAATTCTTTAGTACAGTAGAATCATTTTAAAGGTCTGGATTATGCTTAGTAAATTAATCTTTCTGTTATTGGGACATTGGCTCATGAATAAGGCCGAAAAATAAGTTGTTGACTAGGAAGGACAGAAGGCTTGTATTGGAGAGTCAAAAAATTTAACGGGATTCTCAATTAACTGATCGGACTTTCTTCTTTAGAATAATTGCCATTATTTTTTTGACTTCGTCTGTGTCAAACTAATTTTCTTTCTTAACAGGGGGATCCCATGACACTGCAATCGTGGAGGAGGTGCGGGGGCAGTATACTGTACTGAGGAACTGCATTGATCAATTAACCACAGTTGAATCCTCAAGAGCAAGGCTCGTGTCTCACCTTAGGGAGGCTCTTCAGGAGCAGGTTTCATTTTTGGTTTGACTAGTACGTGGTTTAAGTGAACTAGATTTGGTTGTGTTCATACTGACATTGTTCTAGTAGCAGGAAATCAAGTTGGACAGAGTCAGCAATGAACTTCAGGTCAGTTGCTACTTTTTGTTTGTTGGCGCCATCTGATGAAAGTTTCTTTGTTTAGAAGGTGTTTAGGTCGATAATCCTTCACATGCCTAGAAATCTGTAAAGGTTAAGGCATCCTTGAAAAAAGTTAAAGATAGAGTGGAAGCTTTAAGCCATGGATGCACTTGAATATCAACATCCTGCTGCTTGGTTGGGGTTGAAGTGTTTGGCCCTGTTTCCTTCTTTAATAATCAGCTTCATCCTTGAAATAGTCAGTAAAGCTAAATACTTAAAAGAGGCATAATGTGGAAGCCTTGTGGGTCATGAAAAGCCAAAAACATCTGCTACTAAGTTGCAGATTGTAGGAATTTTTTGCTTACCAAATCTCTATGGCCATGCCACCAGCGCACTCATTGCCCTGTGAAGAAGGAAAAACTCACCTATCTACGCTTTCCGTGCTTGCTAGGGATGAGATACCATATGCGTGTAGAAGACTGCATACTTCGTTGAGTTTACTACTTTACAGGTCTTTCTCAGTTTATTGTGAAGTATGGGTTGTTTATTAGTTATATTAATGCTTCAGGCTGCTCAATCGAAGTCGGAGCAGGCAAACACTATCTGCCGACAGTTACTTGGTAGTAATGCTAGTCAATTGCTGGCCAACCAAAGCTTGAAAGATATCCAGAAGTCCATAGTGCCTCAGACCTACATACCAGCAGACAGGGAACAATCTGTCCCAGTAATGTACTCGCAGCGGGCACCATCTTATCCTGAGCAGCCCAGCCACACTGAAGAAGACCCTCGGAAGTCTGCTGCTGCTGCTGTGGCTGCAAAGCTGACAGCATCGACATCATCAGCTGAAATGCTGTCTATGGTTCTTTCCTCGCTGGCATCTGAGGGTGTCATTGGTAATCCCGTGAAGGACTCTTCTGGTGATCATGCTTCCGAAAAGCGTCCTAGGCTAGAGAACAACCAAACACCTTACATACCATCTCAAAATCCCGAGCAGCCAACTATCCGTCCTTTTCCCCATCCAGAGTCCCTCCAACACGATGGCACAACCGGTGTGCAACAGCATCCGCTTCCTCCTCCATCTGCTCCACCTCTTCCGCCACCACTCCCACCCATGACTTCATACCCAGCACCGCCTCAGTTCATGCAAGCTGCCGGACCAATGAATACTGGCATGCCATTCAACTATAGCATGAGCCAGCAGCCGCATTCACTGCCGGGGTTATCCAGTAGTTGGGACGACAGTGTCTGGTGGATTACCACCATTCCCTACAGCTCCAGCAAGCTCCTATCAGGGTTTCCCCGGTTCAGAAGGTGGTTTCTACAACCAGCCAACGTCCCTGCCAACGGCACCAATGTCTCGGCAATAGAGATCACATGTTGAGTTTTGATCATGAGGTTACATTGTAGACTGCCAGAGTACTTACGAAAAGTCCTCTCTTGACATCTAAAGGCGTGAGCCACTAGTTAGGACTTCCCTTTGCCTTGATGCATCTGCAGTGGACATAATTTCATCTGCACATATAGCATAGCATGTCTGTAGTCAGTATTTATGCGATTCTTACTGTGTGCGAGTACGGAAATGTGAAGTTGATTTTAGCTGACAGAGGTATTACCCTTTTAGAGCCATTGTACATTGATTGTTATGACAAAATCATCTGACATTTAATTAGTTGGTTGCGGATTGAGTTGCGGAGCGTGGATCTGTTTTCTTTCATGTGTCCACATGATTATGTTCATAATGATGCTATCTGGGTGCTTCTTAGGAATTGGAAAAGTTTGGTAGATGGCGGTTACAATGAACAGTACTCCTTGTGCAATTATCTTTGTCATAAGTGATTATTTTTAAGAATTTTTTTAAATCATTTATTTTTCGTGAAATAAGTATTTTTTTAATAAGTCGATTACAGAGATTGCACCTCAGATAAATAAACCAAACTGCAGATAAATACACGAATGATTCGAATACTGGACTCATTTTCGATAGCTTAAGCGGCTTTGCTCGAGGATCTTTCCGACGTGTGAGCAACTATTTCTCTCCTGTTAATGTCGCTGTTTTTCTTTTTCCCCTTAATATGCTTTTCTTTACCCGTTAGGCTGGAGTTGGTCTGCACCATTAGTGTTTTGCTCCGGCAGCAACAGAGCCATCGTGCGTCTGAACGAACGTATCTTCGCGTCCAAAACTTTAGAAATTACACCTTTTCATCCCATGTTATTTCAACTTCTCTTTCCATTACACGTCCTGAGATTACCAAACACTTTCGCTGCAAAAAGCCCCACGAGACACGACGTTCGAATCACAGACATGGAAATGCAAATAACCAAGAACCAAAAGAACTAAAAAATAAGGTGGATCTTCAGCAACAGGACGAGGGACACGTCCAGAGAGAGGACAAAAGGTCAGTGGTGATGAAGGAAACCCTCACGTGCGCATGATGTGTCAACTGGGTCGTCAAAAAGAAATCACTTTTCTTCTTGTCGATATGCTGGTTAGATCAAAGGGTAGAGAAGCCGAAAGTTTGAAAAGGAAGGCATCATGGGAAAGTGTTGCGCATTGTTGTGGTCAAGTTCATGATCCGGGCTCCAACAAGGCAAGGACACCAGCAAAAGCCATGGTAGCCAAAGAACCCATGAATCTGTCTGGAGAGCTAGAGGAGGGGGAAAAGACAGCGAGTAGGGTTCCAAAAGACAGCAACCAGGGGAGACCCTTCCACCTAGAGGGTTATAACTCTTGTTGGTGGAGGATCCGGAGCAAGCTCCTAGCATGACTCCTGGCGTGAGTGGCTACTATACCAGTCTACTAGGTAGTCGCAAACCGAAGTCGACCTGGGGTCTACCTTCCCTGGCTACCACCCTTAAGTTCCCTTTGAACGTTTTTCTTTTCCAGAGAGAGGGAATACAGAGAGAACTTACGGGGACATCCTTCCACCATACCGGGGAGTTCCTTCCCCTGTCTCTCTTTAATCCTTTTAAGGTCTTGATTAGGACCACTGTCTGGAGAGCTAGAGGAGGAGGGAAAAGACAGCAAGTAGGGTTCCAAAAGGTCAGAGAGAATCTAACCTCTCACATCACATGTGGGTCAATGCATCAGATGCTTACAAATGGAAAAACACATTGTGATTAGATTTAGAGCAACCTTAGTTTAGTTAACCACTTCTTTTCGAAGTTGGGAACAAGTGCAATTTCCTTTGAGTCGTGCTTAGCGTAGAAACGCTATCGGTAAGTTTCGATACGATTTCTTTTGAGTTTGCTCTCTATATTCGATGCTTGCGGCTCGTAAAGTCCATGAAAACGGATAAATCATGTAACCGTGTAAAATGAGAATTACCTTCGTTTACCGCTTTCATCGAATTTTCAAATGTCGTAACGTCTTCTTAAGAAGGATACATGTACAGATGACGCTCCACAAGTCATATGTCACGCAATCGTAGCCACGGAAATTTGCGGGGACTCGATTTAAAATTCATACGATCAATGATTGCGATTGACCCCATTTATGTTCATTCAAGTTCGGGCAATGGTTTCCGTATCTATTTTCAGCTATTCATTGATGCCTTGCAATTGTTTCATCCGAATTAATCATAGCAACACAGCTTGTCTTCTTTTCTGTATCTTTGATTAATTTGGGGCTTACTCTTATGAAACCAATGGAATATTCAGACTTTGATACATAAGTCAGTGTAAAAGTGATTTGACTGAAAAGGTAACATTTTGATCGAAATGAGTTGAAAGCTTATAGTCCGGCGTAGAGTAAGTCCTTCCCCATCGACCCGATTTATATATGTCCATTCAAGTTTGCGCGAAGCCGTCACCGTTTCCGACGTGAATTTAGCTCTGCAAATTATACAGAGACTTCGTGAAGCCAGCAGCTCTGTTCCTTTGGGCGGATTTTCTGCTGTAAAAATTCTCAGCATATTTTCCTCACAAAAGTTCCCACCAACCAAAAAAGTGAAGTAAGCAATAAATCAAAAAAACCGAGAGAATGGAAACAAGAGGCAGACATTCCCAACATGCGACAAGCGTAGAAACGCAAGGCGAGACAAAAACGCACCGTCCGATCCCAACACCGATGCTCTGTTCCTCCTTTTATTAATCCCCGACATCATTAAAGTAAAGCCAATAGGAATTAAGCTCAAATTCCCAAAGGGAAAAAAATGAATAATAGAAATCCTTGGAAGTGAAGCCCTGCGCAGCGCTGCTTTATGGCATGCTGAGGACGGCCATTGCATGTTGTGCGTGGAAAGTCGAAAACGACAGGCCGTGGGGGTGGGGTCAAGGGTCGTGCATTTTGGCCCCCAGGTTTAATAATTATTTATAGTTCAAAAAGTAAAATAAAGAATGATCAAGTCAAAGATGGATTTAGGAAAAAGGGTTAAAAGCAGTCAACGCTGAGAGATAACGTCAGCTGTTAGCGAAGGGCGGGGGAGGAACAAAGGCTGAGAAAAGCCGTCGTGTCGTTTTTTGCTTTAACGGCTCGAGCTGCAGTCGATAAAGTGGGACTTGTCGTCGTTTCGGGGAAAGGGGTTGGGGCTTGCGTCAGACTTTGTTTGGTATGATGATGAGCCACGAGCACGAGAGAGAGAGAGAGAGAGAGAGAGAGAGAGAACAAATTTCTAAGTGCTGGCCTAATATTTTGGAAAATTTTACAAATTTAAGGAATTAAATTTACTTACGGCTTTGACAAAAAAAAAAAGGAGTTACGAACAGCATAATTTATTTCGAAAATTATTTGAATCGGAATTATTGTGCGGATTTGAGTAAAAAATGACTTCAAGGAGCTATTAAAATCAATGGAGAAAAATTTCATGATTTTCAATGTATCGAATTTTATTTGTGACCTGGAGCCTATTGTAATATGAAAATCGACATGTTTCTTTAGGTTGGAACGTCTGCCGGAATAAAGGATAGAGCTCTAATTCGCATACGATGTATCTTCTTACATGCGTTATTACGTAAAACATATCAACTCATAATCGTGTCGCATCGGAGCAAGGGCTGCTGCCAAGAAGCGGACTGAAGTGGTTCCTAAGTTATAACATGCTAGAGCTTCGTTCGCTTTGCGAAAAATAAAATGATTTTTCAAATATTTTCCTAAAAACGATTGCTTTTATCACTTCAAATAATTAATAAATGCGTTCATTTTCGATAGTAAATTATAGTAAATTAATAAAAAATATTTTTCAAATAAAATGTGTTTTTTTCTTCTTCGTCTTCGCTCTTTTGTGTACCTCGTTAATCTTTTAATAAAAGATAAATGAATCGCACATTATAGAATTTAATAATGAATCGCAACGAGCCGACACGCAAATGCAAACCCTCGGATTATGAATTAGTGCGAGCACTTCAACGGCGTCGTGTGGGGGACATGCTCTTTTGCTGCCTTAACCTCCCCCAACATCATAATTACACTCCCCCAAAAATAAATCCTAGTTTCCAACATGTCGCATATCTTACCACGTGCTTACATCATTTTCCTTCTTTTTATTTTTTCTTCTTCTTAAAACTGTCTTCCTTCTAAAAATTTTAATTTGTATTCGCTTGACGCGGCCTTTCTCGTGATTTATTATAATAAAAAAAATGAATAATTCACTGGTGTTTTAATTAAAGAATTCTTAAGCGGACCTTCTAAAAATTTTCCTGCTCATCCTGGACAATTTTTCTTGAATTCGCATATTCTTTTTCGGCGAGCAAGGCATCACGATGCCTCGAATTTCAAGTTCGGCGTCTCTACCCCAAAATCCACTTACCTTTCAATTATTTAGCGTCGAGAAACCCGAAAACTCGTCGAATATATACACATAACGACGCATGTGATTATCCATAAGTTTTCTAAAGGGAAAGTTGATAAATTATAGTTCTTTGAATTATGCCGGATATTTGTGGAGTGTTGGGTGGCTTTGGGCCTCCAAAGCAAAGAATGAGGCGTTTATTCACACTTATAAAGTCATTTGCTTAGCACTAAGCGTGGACATATTTAATTGAGGAGGCAAATGTGATTTGAAAAGATTTGAACTCAAGATCTGCTACTTTGATACAATGTGAGATTTTTGTGTGACCATTGTCAATGGTTCTAAAAATTTAAGTTATTAGATGAAGACGTGATGTAATGCTTAATTAATCTAACAAATTACCAAAGTAATTTCAAACATTCTCCTTTTAATCATGGGTGAAGAATTTTGTATTTCTCTTTATTCATTTCTTTTTTTGTTTATTTTTCAATAGTATGGACATATAGATGTACATACTATATAGGTAATTATTGCAAACCCTTTGAGATGCATGGAATGGATCCGAGAGAATAAAGCCATTTCAGGAATTTAGGAACAGTGAAGCCACCGACCAAACTGCGACCCACTTCCCAAAAGTCATTTTCTTTCCCAGAAAATCCCTGCCACATCCCACGACTTACATATAAAAGAAAGTGGGGAAGGGGAAAAATTCAGACATTTGGAATGAACAGGGACGGTGTCCAACGTCAGAAGGTTGTAATAGAACCCGACCGTAAGAGGGCCGACAAGCACAATCCCACCGTATCGTTTTCCTTTTTTTCTCGTCTCTTTCTTTCCCTCTGTAAATTTTCTGGGAAATTTAAAAAGGGTTCGAGAAAAAGACATCGCCTTCCAGGTTAAAAGTTAAACCCCACCCCCCCAAAAAAAAATCGAATTGCAGGTGGGAACATCTTCTGTACGGACGACCCCTGTTGTTTACTTGCTGTCCTCCCCTCCCTCCCTCCTTCCCGTCCGTTTGGTTCAGCGTCATTCTGAGTATTCAAGTCAACGCTAGGTGAAATAAACAAAGATCCCAACGATTGCACGCTCAAAGCTATTTCCGGGCGATCTGTATTCGAGAACACTGGTTCGATGACTCGTCCATCGAATGAATACTCCGTAGGGGTGCTTTGTCTGAACTGTACTACGTTCCCCGGACATGTCTCGTTGTGAATCGAGAATCCTTGGAGTCGAAATGGACTTTAAAAAGCCTCAGTTGCATAAAACCCCCGAGCTTCTCCATACGTCCATCATTTTGGCTTTAGCCCGGTGGAAGCATCGAAATAACCAATCTTTTAAGTCCATCGAAATAATTAATCTGCAATGTGGTCCCGAAACTTTTGATTTATTGATGTGATTCCCGAACCAGAAATTTAGTGTGCAACGTGATCCATGAACTCATAATTTGTTAAATGGATCCCTGGATTTCCGGTATATGTAGCCCACGAATCATAAGAAAATGTTTAATGTTGGCTCTAGGCTTGAATTAATAAAAAGACAATATCGTAATATTTTCATATAGTTTTGGTATTAAATTAAACAGGTTCCAAAAATTCAAAGATCAGTCAAAGTTTGGGAATCATTCCTGTCATTATCTCAAAATAAAACCTTATTTCAAGATCTAGCAACTCCTACGTGGGATAAAAGCAGATAGAAATGAAACGCGATATTCTTACGACTTCTGTAGATACATACCACCTGGTTTGATGCTTTTGCTACTGCTAGTACGTAGAGATTATTAGGTGCATAAGAGGATTATTCTTATTCTTTTATTAACATTCCTTCAATAAAATGGGGAGAGAGAGAGAGAGAGCGACCAAATCCAATATTTTATGGAGAATGTTCATCGATTCAACTCTTATCTTGATGAATAGACAAAGAATATTCAGCAAAATCTTCCTTTTTCTCAACAACTTGTCCTCCTTCCAAATTCGAACTCATCTCCTCCATCCTTCGAACATTCGACGACAACCCGAAGATGGGAAACGATTTCTCGAACTTTCGCATGTGGTTTCATGCTTTTCACTTTCGAGTTCATCCATCCACAAAAACTTTTTTAAGCACATGATCCCGTGAAATTTTCTTTTTTCCTCGCTTTCACATAAGTTGCGTCTATCGCCGTCGACCGAGGCAGTCGGCCGATTTTTCGAACGAGCGATGAAGACGGGTTCGGAAAGAACGAAAAGGTAATCAAGGTTGTGCATCGTGCGAAAGCACTCCATACGACTACAAATATGAATAATCCATACATATATATATATATATGTGTATGTGTTTGTATATCTAGACAACAGTGCAATAAACGAATCAGATGGTCCACCAAAGATCCCCTGGCTCAACACGTTGCATGAAAAAACAACACGCCGTGCAAATACCACATGGTGAAGAAATTCCAGTAAAAAGAACAGAACATCCCTACCACCTGCTATGGCAATAAATCGCGGTTTAGGTCAAATAATGTTCCTATACTATACTTGGTTAGGAGGCTAAAAAGGTTAAGCTAACACCCCCCAAAAAAAAAAAAAACAAAAAGAAGATCAAAATGCTCAGGGCTGGATGGAGGGACACGTGGCAGATGAACAGACATGGTGCCGACAGCAAGGACGGGAACAGCCGTCTGATGAAAAAGCCAAATTCTAACCAACAACTCCTCCTGAAAAATCCTGCTGCTCTTCATGTCCCCTCCCTTCCACCTTCCCCCTCCTCCTAATTTTTGCGTCATATTTCTCCTTTTTAATTTAATCACTTTTGATTTGTAGCAAAAAAAAATAAAAATTAATCACTTTTGATCCCCTTGTGTCATGAAATCATAATCAGAGAGAAAAAAAATTTGCAAAGCGTACCATCATTTTCACGGCTGGCGCATTCAATGGGAGTAGCCAGCTTTCGAAAACAATTCAAAGGTCAACACGCAAAAAAAAAAAAAAAAAGAAACATGGGCGTCATTATTGTAACTCATAATAGGCAAATGGCCTAAAAAAAAACCCGAAGATTTTCAAGTTTGATTACAATTTTTTTTTTTTGCATTTTCGTCGCTAACACTGAATTCAAAGAACCCTAAAAGTTTCGACCCGTCACATCTCAATTTCGGGACCGAGACCATGATGATCTTTATTATTTGCCCCTATATAGGACTAGAGAGATAGAACCATCCACGAAACCCTAAAACTCCATGACCATCTCTCCTCTTTTTTTTTTTTCTCCCCGTCTTCGATAGAGCTTCGAAAAGTAAATAAAAGAGAAGAAGAAAAAAAAAAAAGGAGCCATGCTTTCGTCCATAACTTAGTATCCCATCAGCCGAAGGCATGATTGGAAGGAGTATTATTAGCCATAAAAGTACTTATCATCTATCGTGGATGTTTTAGAAAATGTTATAAGATTTACTCGTTTATTTTCATCGTAACGTTGATCGCGCGAGTTTCACATTTAAATTCACATGATTATTAATCGATATGATATTAGTCCATGTGATCTTAAACTGTGCATTAACTTCTCGACCAATGGATCATTGGTAAGGATCGATGAAAAACTTAAAACCGTGGTATTCATTGAGATTCAAAAAATTCAGATGAATATGGATATTGGTTTTGCTTCCGGAAGCCCATCCATAAATTATGAAATTTCGTAGCATGGTTTAATACGCAGATATTAAGACAAATTATTTTTTGTATCCGTCGCTGTCGGGAGCTGACCAAAGGCGACTCTGGGGACCCACTCTATGTTTCTTTTCCGTCCCTCTTTTTTCTTTTTTGGGTCCTTCTGGAACTCGACATCCCACTATCCACTGTAATAACCGTAAAGGCATAAATAAGCCATGATCGTTCCGACTCGAGAAATGTTTGCCTGTACCCCAGGTCCAGGGGACCCAAGCAGGACCAACCCGCCGAATAACTGGTACCACATGCGAGGCCCACTGATCAACGGCCACGATGGACCTGATCCATGTGGTCCCAGGTGCAGGCGAGTCTTTGTCCTTCCCACTCTCTCTCTCTCTCTCTCTCTCTATAAGTACCGACCTTCCATCTCCATCCATCTCTCGCTCAACCTCCATAACTCTCTCTCTATCTCTCTCGTGAAAACGTCACCCACTCACTCACTGAGTTACTAGCTCGACCTTCGCTCACACTCTTACCGCCAGAGACAATGCATTACCAAACGGAGTCGTGGGGCTCGTACCTCCCGGTGGCGAGGCCCGTCGGCGTCGTCGGCGACCCGGTGGAGCGCATAGAGCGGATGGCGGCGGAGAGCGCGGTGGTGATCTTCAGCGTGAGCACGTGCTGCATGTGCCACGCCGTCAAGAGCCTCTTCTGCGGCATGGGCGTCAACCCCACCGTCCACGAGCTCGACCACGACCCGCGGGGGAAGGAGCTCGAGAAGGCCCTCGCCAGGCTCTCCGGCGCCCCGCCTTCCGCCGCCGTACCGGTCGTCTTCATCGGCGGCAAGCTCGTCGGTGCCATGGACCGCGTCATGGCCAGCCACATCAACGGCACCCTGGTCCCCCTCCTCAAGGAGGCCGGCGCGCTCTGGCTCTGAACCGCCGCTCCCGCCGCCAACTCCGCCGCCGTTAACCACCCCCTCCCTTTTTTTGAGTGGGCCCTCACCAGGAGGAAAAGGAAAGAGTATGGCGTTGACGTATATTGATGGAAATGAAGAAAAATCGCAGAGGAAGAGGAGTTTGTGGGCCGGTATGTCTGGTCGTAGGTTGTTGCTTGTTCTGCCCCTGTTTAGGATGAAAAGGGTATGGTAACAGTGGACGACCTTCTCTCCTGGTCTTTTTTTGGTCCTTTTTTATGGTTTTTTTTCTCCTGTTTATGGTGTTTTTTTTGTTTTTGTTTTTGAAGAGCGTCTAATGTTTTTTTTTCCTTTAAATCTTTTTTTTAAGGTTTATTTTCTCACTGTTTTTGTTGGTCAAGGTCATGTGTGAAGTATGGAGAGAGAGTGTGTCAGCTTATTGGTCTTTTAAGTTCATGTTGGGTTTCAATTGGTGACTGTAATTTGCTCCCTCCTCTGTATAGAAAAGCGAAGAAAGTTCCCAGAAAAGGAAAGACTTCTTCTTCGTATTTTGCTTTTTACTATTCTGCCCTCCTTCAATGAGCATCGTAGTTATGGCCAAAAGAGGAAAAAAAAAAATAATCAATGCGGTTAAACAATTTCAAATCTCGTCATTGCATGATTTATATTCAGCTTGCCATATCATACAACACTTTGCATACATACGTGCGTATAGAGAAAGCGGGTATGCGATAATAACCTCTTAAAACTCACGGGTGTTTCGAGATTTTACCCAACTCTAATCAATGATACGGAATATATGTTATTCGGTTGACATCAAAGCCCGAGCATCGATTGAGCAAAAGAGAAAATCGTAGAGCCAATGACATTTTTAACGAGGGCACGGGGGAATTGGTTAAGCATGCATAACAAGTACTTAATTCACTTTACGGTCTTTACCTTACTTGGTTGCCGTACAAGTCCCCCTTAGAGCATTGGTTAACAAAAATCATAAATGCTACTGTGCTTAATCATCAAGTCAACGGAATAAGCGAACCTTTCCATTCCTGATCGAAGAAAGTTGCTCCAGCCACGCCTCGAATTGGTGTGTCATAACTAGCGACCACTACCCATTATGTAAATCTAATTGTTAATGATAATTACGAGATTCTCCAAATTCCCTTGATCGTGCATATTCTTGATCAGCAGTAATTAACCGTATTCAACATCATAGATATGTCGGTACTTGTGATGATGTCGCTTTGTAAAATCTAGATATGTTAACATCATATGCTTCGTTATTACGAAATCGTTGTCGTTTGTCCTTTGTAACACGGACATGTTTCCCCAAAATCGGCGCTAGGACAATTATTAACGAAAAGCGAGGACAAACTCGATTTTACGCCCACACGACAACCATCCACCTAACCATTCGATTCTCCACACATTTTTCTGCGACGAATATGAGCGGGGGTCGCGGGCTCGAATTATTTTTCTCGTCGTCCGGCCGAAGCCGAAAGGAACCACATCATGGATACGGCATAGGGCCTAGAGAGAGAGAGAGAGAGAGTGGGGGGTCGCTTGCAGTGCGTGGACCGCGTCACCTCTAGGGCTAAAGACCCGCCGTTTTCCTCGCCCGCAACTACATTCGCATTAATACGTGATAACAGCAAATTATTGCAAAGCTGAGAATTTGGGCCAGAGCATCGAAAAGTCTGGCACCCATTGGAATTGCATGATTTCCTTACTTCAATTGGAAGTCTAAGCAAGAAAATTTCCGCGGCTCTCGGTTCAATCAAGTCGAGTCGACCTAACCTGATGCGCGCGAAAGGGGGTCCGCCCGCCCGCTATTTGTCTGGCCGGTTTTGATGGGTTCTTAAATTGGCCCTCTTGAGGTTACGCTTTCCGCATTTCAGATAACCGGCCTCTGATCGGTGGGTTCCGGAATTGGACCCGTCTCGTGCAAACTTACCTAAAAGTAATCTGGATGATGTCCGTTTTTGTAGCGTGCAAGGAAGGGGCCATTAAAAGTTGCTCTTCCCAGAGCCGGCCCTAGCTTTTCTCTCTCCTCCGCCTTTTCTTCACACTTTCTCCTTCGACTTCCATGGAGGAAAGGTTGGAGCTAGATCTCTCCCTCCCCTCCCCCTTTACTTAAGCTTTTTTCATTCTCTATTTCCTTTATCTTGCTTTCCTCCCGTTTGGGAGCTTTTTCTTCTTCCGATTTAGTCTAAATCTGAAATTTTTTTCCCCTTTTTGGGAAAATTTTTATCTCGATCAAGTTTAAATTTGGGATTTTCTACATGTATGTTTTCGGGGTTTCGCTCTCCTCGGATTTCGTTGGTGAACAATTCTAGTTTTGAAGGAGATTATAGGAATTTCGTGAAGATTTCGCTCTTACAAGTGTCAAATCTATGCTCGTTTAAACTTTTTGCTCTGCTCGTTGATAGTATTGGGAATGCCAAACCTAGGCACGACTACCGAAAGACAAAGCCGTAGCAACAAACGAAGATTTCGATGTGTGCTTATTACTAAAGACGGATTGGGTGATCGGCCATCAATTTTGGCGTGAAGAAATCATAAATTTGCTTTTTCAAAGATATAACTCATAACCTTATTTTGATAATTTCTCTTGTTATTTGAATTTTTTTTGTTTTGAAGTTGTCTGGGGAGTTGTTTGGTTTACAATTGATCCACGATCTATCTCTCTTGCATCCCGAGGAAGTGAATAAAACAAATAAAATGTTATTTTGACCCTAAAAAAGAAAAAAAGGAAGTTGTGGTTTTTTGAGCTTTTCAAATTTCACATATTCTATCCGAGTCCATCCCATCCCATCCCCTAGGTGGGATTTTTTTTTGTTATCCGGAGTATATCTGAGCATATCAGGAGTTCGCGTCACTCCATACACCTGATAGGATATAAGTTATCCTATTCGGAGTTTTATCCGGCTCACCAAACGCAATCTATGAGTAGAGTCCGGGAATTCGTTTTGCCTTTTGGATTAAAAGAAATAAAAAAGAGAAAAGAAAAGAAAAAGGGCAGCTTGAGTTGTGGGGGTACCACTCTGTTTGGTTTGCCTATTTGGCAAGCTGGCATTCCAAAGAGCCAACGCCAACTCAACGAGACCGTGAAAGTGGGCCCCCAGGGAAGTAGTTGTTGGTCCGGACTCCCATAATTTCGGCTAAAGTGGGCCCATCCAGATCCTAGTCGGGCCCAAACTTTCATGCCGTCACCCATCACATAATCTAAGAGAGTGACAGTACGAGTCGTGTCTCTTCTCTTTTTTTTTTTTTTTTGGTAAAGGTGTCTCTTCTTGTTTGTCCTTTTTTAAATTTTTTTTTTTTGGGCAGAAGAGTCAGGTTGTGGCATGGCAAATCTTAACTAGTTATCAAGCCCCACTTGACCGACTGACAATCGACGATCGACAGTGTTTGTTGTTAAACTCCCGATAATTCATCGCCGGTCATCCAACGGCTCTCAAAGGGGCCGACAGTCTTGTCGTGATTTTATCATTTAAGGTTTTAACCCGTGGCATCGCAGAAAAGACCAAAGTGTGACGGGGTTTACTCAATTTGAAAAAAAATTGCTATGTAGGGGTTAATTTTTTTTTTTTTCTAGTGGGCATCAGACAGAGCACCGCAACTCGATAGATTTCGAAGTATATTCGCGCCAACGTTTTTATGGCGTAAATTTCGATAAGTAGGAAGTGAGGTAGATTTTTTTGGTGTCGAAGGCACCAGCAAAGCAGCAATTATAGTGAACACCGAATCGTCTATTTATGTCCTCTCCACGTTCACGTGGGGAAACCACGTTAGAATGAATGACACTTTGATTGACACAGTTTCTTTTAAAATAGGGAAATTGACATAAATCGTCCCGAATTTTGATTTAACATGATGTTGTCATGAACTTTTAATTCGTTCGATGGGGTCCCCGAGCTTTGGTCTAATGTGCAATCTTATATCCCAACTTTTAATTTGTTCAATATAACCATTGAGATTTAGGCCATTATTAAATGTTGAACTTTTAAGCATTTTCATATAGCCTAGGGACCATATCGAACATTTACCTATAGTTCAAGGACCACACTAAACTAATGAAAAGTGTAGAGACAACATTGCTCGTTCAGCCAGGGAGCGTCTTGTATCTTTGACCATTTATGCTATTTTTCCCAGGTATATTACCGTGGTCCGTCCTTGGTCGCATGCCTACTTCATCCATTATGATAAAATGTCGGTGTAATATACCTGCGTTTCATGAGATGAGAAATGTATGTAAAGGCATGCGTGCGAGCTGTAGTAAAACGGAGCTTCAAACTATATATGCTTAGTGAGAAGTAGATATTCATCGGACAAAATCTTGCAAAGCTAGGATTTCGTGAGATGGATAAGATTCCTCAAGCGAATACTATCTCTTCCGCTCACATGCAAAAAACATAATTCCTTCCTATCTATAACCCACGTTATTCTGAGTTTGTAATGCTGAATCTTAGAGATTAGCTATGGTTGGAATGGCATAGAATAATTAATAATTATAGCTTCGGACATCACATTGCTCAAAAAAAGGATATGCTAAAAAATATTCTTAGCTCTTATTCCGACATGGGGTTACTTGTTCAAAAAGCCGTAAACTTGTAGTAAGACGGCTAATTCAGCCTTAAACTTTATAATTATGTCAATTTAGTACTAGATCTTTTGAAATTTTGCCAATTTAGCCATAGACTTTTTATTTGGATAATTAACCGAAAGGATTACATTGACAAATTGTCAAAATGTTTATTAAAAAATTGAAAGGTTTAGGACTTTTTGGAAATTTTCTCCATGCATCGTCCATTACTAGGAAATACCAACACTCTTCGGAGGCATTCTTGTTGTGTCGTGTAGTGTCCGATACTTCAACTCGCGATCGACGTGTGATTAGCGCTCCAGGACATGCCACCGACATACCATTTCAAAGCATTTTGAAAAAGAGATTCAACTAAGGCTTTTTGAGGGGGATATAAATTCAAATTAGAAGGAAGGGTTTTTCTACGATGGCCTTTCACAACCTGGTCTATCACCTTATTTCCTTCTCTGTCACATGGGGCCACTCTTAAGTCTGAAAAAGGGATTCAACTAAGGCTTTCTTGATAAGTAACATTACCTTCCACAAGGGCTGATCTGTGCTGCTTGAACACCTTACCAGATCAGACTGATCCGAGCGTAGTTCCAAAGTAGCTTCAGATCTTGATCGAAAGTATTATGGGGTTTCCAACAAGGCGAGCACTTCAGTTTTCATAGCAGAGGACGTGCATGTGAAACCATCGACGAGAAGACCCGAGCTTTCAAGACACGTGCACGCCACGGCGCCTTCATTTTCCCCATCAAGTTTAAGAGCCTTAAGTATGTTGAAACTTGAGCAACCATTCAGCTTCTGAAGACCTCCGGTGTTACAAGTATTCTCAAAGTGTTCATTCTCTCTTCTCTCTTACTCTACGGATTAGTGAGGTAATTCATGAGGCCAATAAACGTACAATAGAAAGAAATCGTAACAACTTTGCATAGTCTCTGCCTTTGTTCCGCCCCATGGTGAACATTAATGGGGAACGTACCCCGTTTTACATGGGATCATAATGCACGTGAAACTAGAGTTGAAATCAAATTACGCCTACGTCAGTGAATTTTTCATGTACGAACAGCCTAGTTACAAGAATCAAAATCTTCACACAAGTCATTCAATTGAAGGCGTTTTGTATGTAACACGATCGGCCTCTTTTAGTGGGTACAGACAATTAGTACGAAACGAACGCCTTTTCTTTCTCTGTGCTATTTTTTTTTTTTTGTAGTGGCAAATCTGGACTTCTTCCTTATCCTATGTAACCTAAAATGGTCGGAAAAATTCCACGGTAATAATACTTTATTGTACTCCCCCTATATTATTCGCCATGAAACACAACAAATTTAATAAGCAATCGAACGCATCCTAAGCCCATTTTATTTTTTTTCTCTACAAAAGAAAATGTGTAATTAATCCCTCCCCCTCCATTAATTTTAACTTACCGGTCCATTGTGTGAAAAGCATGAATCAACAAGGGCAGAAGAGACAAACTGCACGTAGAAAAGGGAAAGAAGAAGAAGAAGAAAAGCTTTTAGTTTTAACATCGCCATGCAGAAGCCGCGATGATGGCCCTATCTTGCCACCCCAAGAGCAAGCAGCCCTTGTCCTCCGTCAATCGGTACCCGTCGCTCGAGTACAGACCCAGCAAAATCCTCGACTGAGTCACCGCGTTCCCGCTCAGCGGCACCCCTTGAACCCCTTCCCTTCCATCATCTTCCTCCACTTCTCAAGCCGCTCGTGTCGCGCCATCCGCTCTGCCCCCTCGTGCGCTACCACGTTCCGTATCTCCGGCGCGAAGATGTACTGCTCCACCTGCGCCCTCTGCGCCGACTCCGGCGGGAACGTGGCGTCCAAAGAGTCGAAGATGGCCGAGTAGTAGTGCAGCGCCTCGAGGAACCGGCCCAGGAAGTAGGGTCCGTTGTGGCTCGCCTCCTGCTCGACGAGGGTCACGATGTTCGGGGCCTGGTCGCGGATCATGGAGAGCAGGCTCCCCATGCAGTTTCCAGGGACGCTGTGGAGGCGGTTCACGGAGTTCACGGCCAGTGCCTCCCCAACCCTCCGGTTCAGCATGTGGGGCTTGAGGTCCTCGAGCTGCTCGCCCACAGGGTGGAACTCAAAGGGGATGTGGAGGGAGTGGGCGAGCTCGGTGAGGCACCGGCCAGTCTCGCACACGGCCTCAATGTCTGGGCCTACTCCGGTTATCCGGAGGAAGGGGGCCCCACCGGGCCGGGCGGTGAGGGCCTGCATGAAGGCTGGCCACTGGTAGCCCTGGTGGATGTCTAGGTCGATCACGTGGACACGCTCCTCGAACTCGATCGCCTCGAAGATGGCCTGGTTCGCGGTGAAGTGGGCGAATTTTATGTAGGGGCAGGCCTGGTAGAGGATTTGGTAGTACTTGAGGATTTCGAGGGAGTTTGGGGGAACGGGAAGAAGGGCTTCACGGAGGAGGAGGCGGGCCGAGTGGCGAGGGTGGCGGCGAGGCGGGAGCTCAGGGCTTCGGTGAAGCAGGAGGCGACCCGTTGCATGGAGTCACCGATGGGCGAGACGATGCGGTTGAGGTGGTGGAGGTACTTCCGGGCCAGCATGTAGTCCTCCTTGGCCACCGCTTCAGCACACGCAAGGAGGAGGTGCACCAGTTGAAGCCCACTGTCTTGTTCCTGAGATAGAAAGATTTACATTTAATACACATGACCAGATTTTTTCTTTTTTACATGCTTAGTGAGTGAAATTAAATAAACATGATACGAAAAAGAAATGGATTGTCGAAATGGTAAAATATTTTTTCATAAAAAAAATTAGGCAATTCATATGCCTTTCTCGGAATAAATACGATAGAAAATATAAATCAGACTCTGTTCTAGATCTGGCAGTAAAAATCCAATACCTTTGAAATTTACATATGGTACACAGTTATTACTATGATTGATCCAGTCTCCCATGAGCGATGGCGAGAGATACCTGTTCGGTAGCGATGGGCATCATCAAAGTGTCAGCCAGGTTTGGATGCTGCTGCGTCAACTCATCATTATGTTGCTGTTGCCGCTTCTCATGGAGGTGCTCTTGTTGCAGCTGCTGGGACAGGGGCATCTGCGAGCTCGACACGCAGCTCACCTGATGGTACACATCGCTCTCCTGAGTGAGCCGAGACCCGCTTCCTGCCGTCTCGTTCGTCGGCCCGCCATACCTCGGTCCTACGGACACACACTCCAGCATCGGGCTGGCGTCAAACTGCGAGGGATATGCCCCGAACTCATCCTTCTGGTAGTCCTCCAAGTAGTCCTCGATAGCGGGCAGAGCGAGGTTACTTCCGACTTGCATGTACTGATTATGATTGTTATTATCGTTGCTGCTGCTGTTGTGGTTGTTATTACTATTGTTATTGTTGTTGCTGCTATTGTTGTTGTTCGGCAAATTGAAGACCTTGTGGAGAGGGCTCATACCCTTCCCACGGTGCGGGCCGAGCGGGGACGAGAAGAGCCGCGGCGGGGAGTACCACGAGAGGGACTGCCCTTGGACGCTGTGGGCATAGGTCAAGCTGTTGATGTAGCTGAAGTTTGGACTGTGAGGCGACGGGAGATTAGCGCTGGCACCGTTGTGGGCGGTGTGGTTAGCCCTCACGGGGGAGGAGATCATGAAGTCGCCGTCAATCTGGTCGGAGAAGAAGGACTCGAGGAGGGCGGTGGTGGGCGACTGGACTTCGGCTTCCTCTTCCATCTGGGCCTTGAGCGACGGGAAGCTGAGGCTTGGCGGGGTCAAGCTGCTGGGCTCCATCTCAGACGGAGGAGGAGGCGTCTTCCTGGACTCCGAGAGCGAGAGGGACGACGAGTCTGTCGGCGAGGCGGGCGGGTGGATCTTGGTGGTGCAGGAGCTCTCATTCTTGAGCGACCCCATGGTTCCACACAGAGAGTTGATCATGTCCTCTCTCTGTGTCTCTCTTAAAACGTTCAGGACGAGCTTCAATGGCGATGGTGGCGATTCATCGAGCGATGAATCATTGGCGTTTTGCAGAGCTTTTTGGAGCTCTTCCTACAGATAAAAAGACTGGGAATGTGTCAATGTCTACTTCTTATGCGGAGGCCATTTCCCCCATCTTCCGCCTTGTCCGCATTGGATCTAGGGCAAAAGATGACAGAGAGGGAGGGAAGAAGAAGAGACAAACTGGAGATGTCCCGAAGGATAAGCTGTTATCTAGGGTTTCATTTCTCGTCGTTTTCCTTACCCGCGCTTTGGTAATTCTGCTACCCAAGTAGAGGACAAAATTCTGACCAACAACCAAAGCCCCCTCCCCCTTAAAAAAAAAAAAATTTCCTATGAGCTGGTGGGGCCCAGTGGATTTCCTCGGGGCCGGCCCAATCTGGGAGAACAAGGTGAATAATATAGTATAACGGACCCTTTCTTGTTGCAGCATTAATGCACGAAACATAAAATTAAAAAGAGGAGGAGGCGGTACTAAAAGAAAATGTTTTTCTCCCGATATCGTCGAAACGGTATAATCTCAACCGTAAATCCACATATCACCGTCACATATTTTGTATAAAATACTCATTGATTGGAAGATCGTGTGATCGAAAATAACCGACAAGATCATGTCAAGTTAAGCATCTTTTATAAGTACTAATACTAATTGGTGAATTTGTGAGTGTTTGATTGGTCAGATGAGTTAAAGGGGGGCAGAGGCTTGGGCTTGGGAAAGAGACAGGATGTCTGCCATCACGGGGAAAACCCTAAACTTAAAATAACAACAATGAGCAAATGATGAAAACAGGAGGAAAATGGTCGTCGAATTCCATGGCTCTAGCGTTTCGTACATTTTGTCTTTCCTGCGGGGTCACCATATGAACTGCAAGAAGTAAACATAAAGATTATAGAGAGAGAGAGAGAGAGAGAGAGAGAGAGAGGGCAAGGGAAGGGAATGAAGGACATTGGCAGCATCGTCGGATGTGGCGTCGGCGACGCCGCCCCCGCCTTGGATTTGCCAGAGTCATCATGCGTTTGTCTCGTAGCTCGGCTCACTTGTGTCCCCCGACACGTAATTTCGCCTTTTGAATCTTTCCTTAAAGTCAAGGTTTTGCATGTCCTCTTCGTACGTACTGTAGTATTATCTTTGTCTTGAAATGAAAGCTCCTTGGAGATGCAACTTTGCCAATTAACTGATCAGAATTGTCTCTCTCGACGAGCTGTGTGATGGGAGCAATTGGTTTCAATCGGCTATCGATACGTATCGCGCTGTTCCTTCCTGTACGTACGCATTTCCAAATTTCGAACTGCTGGTAACTGAGTTTTATCCTTGCGATTTCTGGACATATACTCCCGATGTACGCTAGAAAGATCCCTTCTCCCCATGAGCTCCCGGTGTAGCTAAAAGTTTAGTTTCATGACTTAAAATGATACGTGAACTAAACATTAGGTCACAAGATCGAGCCACGAGTTCGCGATAGCCCCGCTTATTCGCATCCATATATCTATGAGTCGCATCTCGCGCGTGAGGCTTACTCAATCACACTCGGTCGCTATAGTGCTCGAGTTATCAACGATCAAATCAATTCCAAAGGTTCGAGTGGATAGTTATGATTGTTAATCTGCACAATTTCGTTAGCCCCGTGCCTACTCCCAAAGGTCTATTCATTATGCATCCGTACCATTCCATTTGCACCGAAAGAATTTCAAAATCCGACCCGAATACACATTTCGCAAAAACCAAGAGTAGAAAAGCCCATGTGCAGGAGTCGGCCCAATCACCGGTATCATCCTTACCAAATGAAATGAGTTGTGTGCCCAAATGAAATTTCAACAGATGTCAGAAAACTATTTATTTACAAAAAAAAAAAAAAAAGTCACCAGCGACATTAATTACCCACAAAGTCCTAGACTTATTGTATTTGTGCCAATTCTATTCTAAATCTCTTTTTTTTTCCTAATTCGATCCTAAACCTTTTTGCATTTGTACCAATTTAGTCCTTTAGGTTAAAATTGACCGAAAATCGGCCGACGTGGCGTGGTTGGCCATGAGATGACCAATACTTAATAATACTTTTCGAAATTTGTTATTTTAAAATTAATTTGTTATTTTTATTTCATTTTTTTTTTCCTTTTCTTCTTCCTCTTCTAGTCGGTAGCCAGGGCTCGAGGCCAACTAGAGGAGGACCGGTGGCCCTCGCCCTCGCCTCCCTCTCCTCCTCGACTTGTCATTGGGCTCGATGGCTAGCCAAAGGAGGAAGAAGAAGAAGAGCAAAAAGAGAAATTAAATATAAATAAAAAATAAAAAATATTAAAATATTATTAAGAATTGGCCACGTCGGCGCCGGCCGGCCACGTCATCTATTTCCGGCCAAAATTGACAAAAATACAAAAATTTAGGACTAAATTAACAAAAAAAAAGTTTAGGACCGAATAGGCACAATCGCAATAAATTTAATACTTTTTCGGTAATTTGCCCATTTTACCAAGGAAAAGCAAATAAAATAGTAAGAACTATTCCGAAAACTAGCACAACTATAGCTTCGATGCAAGAGCCCAAAATGTGACTCTTTGCACAAAGTTTGTTATCCCGAATGGCATCAATGCGTATGTACAATATATGTATATTTGCTAATATAAGATTTGACGCACTTCAAATGCCCGACAGATCTTCGAGGGCGTGAGAATTCCCCATCCGCACACTACCAACAACCGCAGCAAACGCATCGGTGCTCTTTTGAGCGGCTTCAAAGAAGATGAAAATGCGGTGATTCGAACATGGATTGAACCGGGCATGCGGCGACATAAGCTCTTGGTAGTCTTCACTCAGCAGCAGAAAATATGGGATGCGGGGGTCTCTGGTGTTGGCCAGGTAGTAAATAAGACGTGAAGAGCAAGACAAGATGGACCAAGCAAAAG
The DNA here is from genome assembly GCA_021437795.1 of Rhodamnia rubescens. Lineage (NCBI taxonomy): Eukaryota > Viridiplantae > Streptophyta > Magnoliopsida > Myrtales > Myrtaceae > Rhodamnia > Rhodamnia rubescens. The sequence continues at coordinate 200,635 of JAILYA010000063.1, read as the reverse complement.
GGCCAGCCACCCTCCCATCCATCTCCAAGCATTGTTAAAAATTTCTCCGATCAAGGAACCGAGGCTCAAATTAAGGCCCAGGAGGAAAAACCTCTTTCTAGGCCATCACAACAGGAGCCACATAAATTAAAAGGCGAAGTTGAGCTTTTGGATCTTGAAAGCGAACAAAATTTTCAATACACATATGATAAATTTATTTCAAACTATATTCTTGACCATCAAAAATCTCAAACTGATATACCTATAAGTAAATTTGCTCCAAACCGATACATTTGTAATAAAATTACCCTCTATTAGTTTTTCATTAAATTTTACCATCAAATTATTGAGTTGGAGGATATGTGGTAATTGACGGGTGTCTGGGTTTGAGTTTTTACTTTTGTTTGTCATAGATGTATCGGTTTGAATTTTTTCATAGTATTAACACGATTTAACGAAAACTAACGAAAGGTAAATTTGTCACATCTGTATTAGTTTGGTAGATTTTTTGGTGGTCAAAAAATTTAGTTTGGGATAAATTTATCATATTTATACCAATTTAGGATTTTTGGTGATAAATATTTTTTAATTTGGGGTAAATTTGTCACAAATATACCAGGTTTGTGATTTTTGGTGGTCAAACTATTTCAAGGATGAATTTATTAATAATGTACCAGTTTGGGTTTTTTTTTGTAAAAAAAAATTGAGATAAATTTGTCACACGTGTACTAATTTGGGTTAGTCAAAAAAATTAGTTTGGGATAAATTTTTCATAGATGTATCAATTTGGGTTATTTCATAGTATTAACCCAACTTTCTAACTGTCTGACTAGATTCTTGAACTTGTATGTTATATATAAGAGTTATACATTAGTCTGGTCAGCAACCAATGACCATTATCCATACTCGGTGGATTTTGAGAATAAATCTGCATCAACCGCACAACACTACGCTTGAACATAACATAACCCACCTCTTCCATTCCCTCCCCCACAACCACAGCACAATCTTCAGAACAAGCAAAGATCCGTGAGTTTACTGCCCCACACTGCCATGGATGGAAAGACTAGAGATAGAGAGAGAGATAGAATCATGAGAAAGTGGGAGACACAGTAATTGCTTTCCCTTATCTCTTCACCAGTTCGACATAGATGGTTCACATGAACAACATAAATGCCCTTGATCTGTCCAATCCCACCTCAGTCTTCTTTTTCATTCCTCATTTCAAAACTGAATCGACTAATGTCTTGTTAATCCTCGGCTGTAGTTGATTCTATCCATCATGTCATCCGTGAGATGAATATGTATTATTTCTTTCCTCTTGCTAACAATGTTGTTTATGTAACAGTTTGCACTATGGTTGGTGTAATGGCAGGAGCAAGTTTAGTGAGAAAATTCATCAAAACCCATTAAGAGTTCAGTTAACTGATAAGCCAAAAGTTAACTGGAAGTCAGTTCCCCAAGTTGCTATATATATAACTTGAAGGCTTAGAAGAAGACATCCAAGAGCAAACCACCTCTCATGAGTCTCTGAAAATAAGCCCCCTCTCTCTCTCCTCACATCAGCCAAAGGACATTCACGTGTGTGTACTCTGATTGCAAGAGAAGATAAAAGAAAGGCCTCTTTAACTTCTTTTGCGTCAGATCAGTAGACCCAGGAGAGTTTCTTCAGTCCCCATTTTTGGTCCGCACAAGCATTTTCCTTTGCACAGCTATCATTGTTTGATCCCCCCCTCTCTCTCTCTCTGAACACCCATCCACCAAGGAAAGCAAGAACCGACCATGAGTTTGAATGCACCCATTTTCTTCATCGTGTCTCTCTTCATCATCCGGTCACTCCCTTCACCAGTGGAACCAGCCAAGCCCAACTCCCACATCACGGTAATGGGCATGGTCTATTGTGACATCTGCTCCAACAACACCTTCTCTAGGCACAGCTACTTTCTACCAGGTACGAAACAAGCTCCCACTTCGTTCGCATCGTGTTCTTCCTTGCTTTTGCATCTGCGTTTCTGGCAGTCCAATTGAAAGGAAAATTCACAGATCACAGTGCATTCTAGTGTTCGAGTCGCATATGTTATAATGTCTTTTATCGGCTTCTGAGTGTTAGTGCATATTCAATTCATCGGCCAGTCACATCACAAGTCCTGCTAGTCGTTCTGATTAAATATTTCTAAGTGAATACCAAATTGAAAGCACCATGGTAAATGCAGCGACAAGCACCCTTGAAGGGTCACTGTGAAAAGTTCAATTAAAATTAAGGTTCTTGACCCGACACCCTTTTGTTTGGTTGATTTGAAACAGGCGCAGAAGTGAAAATAGACTGCAAATTTGAGGCCGTGTCGCCAAAAACGACAGAGCAGATATCGTTCTCGGTAAGGAGAACCACCAATAGATATGGGGTGTACAAGCTGGAGATACCGGCAGTGGACGGGATCGAGTGCGCTAGAGAGTCGGCCATTGTGTCTTCCTGTGAGGCAAGCTTGATGTGGAGCTCATCCAATTCATGCAATGTGCCCGGTTACAGGACCACCACTGACCAAATCGCCATCAAGTCCAAGCAAGCCAATCTCTGCATCTACAGCCTAAATGCACTCAATTACAGGCCACCCAAAAGAGATATAAGCCTGTGTGGTGGGCGTTAAGAACACTCTGGGGCCTTATTTATGTGGCCTTTTCTTGCATCCTTCTACCACCCACTTGCCACTCTCCGACATATATACTTTTGTCTTTACCTTGGTATTATTGCAAGGCAAATCTTTAGGAAACAGCACCCACTTACATGAGGGGCTTGATCAGTAGGTTTTCAGAGAACATTTCGTGAAAGTGAAGTGAAGATGCCCACTCCAACAGTACCTGGTCTCAATGTGGTTTCTGTTCAAGCTACGTGGAGGTACCTGTCTGTCCACACTAGGGAAGGAGAATCCACTGGAAATCTCAGGAGAGGCATCACAGCAATGCATGTTTTATTCTGTTGTCTGCAACACGTGTAATGGTCGTCCGAGACATACTGATATATGTTCTGAATTCTACATATGTACAACTTGGGTGAGCAGTTAATTTCCCGATCAGTTCAGCTAGACAGCTAATCCAAGAGAGAAATCCGTGCTTTGACTAGCATATGCAAACAAGCTGCGAAATCGGGTTTCTTCTCCGTTCCGTTTCCTTGTTGACGATGCACAATGTCGCATTTTTGAGTTTCAACAAAGGTTGAACGACATAAACAAGAAAAAGACTGACAGAGAAAAAAATAATGACCGAAATGAAGCATGGTTATTTGCAGACGAGCAATGAACTCAGGGGAAGCTTAGCAGGGGAAAAACACAGTAATTTCCTCAAGGTTTGCATATAGACCTTTACATAGAAATTCTGAACCAAGCTCATTGAAAGATGGCAGTTTTTCGTCCCTTTCTTTCGTCAAAGTTAACACAAACTTAAGAGTCTAGACCAGCAAAGAAAACGATCCATTGGAAACCAGGGAAGATTGCGAAATTCCCTCTAACCTCGAGTGAGGTTAATAAACTGAGGTTCCTCATGATTTAAATAAAGGCTACCGGCTATATCAACAGACAATCGAATAAAAATGAGAAACATAAAGGAAACATATAAATGCAATTCTTTCTTACATATGTCATGTTGGAAGGAACGATGAGCAGCTTAGTCTCAAACACGGATGCAAGCAGTTTGTGTCACATCCTTCCTTTCCTTTCATATTTGAAGGTTAAAGCCTGGTGTCTTAGATCATAGATTGTTCCTTTTGCCAAAGAAATTCAAGGTCGGTTTTACGTTCTTTGATACAGTGTTACGATGAAAGTTCAGTTCTATAAAGGTGGACGCCTGAAAATCTGAGTTTTGGCATTTACTTGTGCAAGGTCCTTGTTGATTGGTCTAAGAATTCTTCCATTTTATGACAAACTAAATTTCTTGACTAGGGTGTTCATCATCTGGAACGATTAATTTAGACAATATTTTTATAACATGAAGCACAGCATATAAACAATAGAACAGTGACTTTGTGCCCAGTCCTCGCAGCCCGAAACCATCTCTAACATAATTCATTTGGATTCACCCCAGCCTTTGCCAACAGCCAACATAACATTTTCTTAGAGATAACCGAACGTCATAAGTAAGATCATACATCAAATTGAATTTTGAGATTATGGGATCGTGCACAGAAATAAATCACCAAGTAAGAGAATCTTCTCCATCTAGAACTGCATCAGTTCTTCAAAGATCTTCATAGCAGGAGCAGGCATACCGAGAAGCACATTGATGCTTTTCCTCTCGCTCCCATGAGAAAGGAACAGAATCACTTCCTTCTCAGGCAATGCCACAGGCCCCGACAAGATGGGCTCGCCCCACCCAAAATCCGTCGTGTGAAAGGACAACTTCGACCAAGTTGTGATCAGAAGGGTGCAAGCCAAAGATGGCCTTGCTCTTGTGGTTTCAAAGTAATCTATGGCCGATCTCATGTAACCATCCGTGACCATCTTGATTGCATCCTGCACTAGCCCAACTGCATATGAAAGTGGTTTCTCCAGAATTTCGCCCGCTTCACATATGGAATTGGTGAGCACGATTCCATTCCCAAAGTACCCTTTTGGAAGAGGAGGTTCAAACTTAGGCCGCCCATCCACCGCGAAGAGAAGCTTTGTCTGCTGATCAGGCAGCATGCTGAGCGCCTTAGTTCGAGCTCTCCATATAAATGCCGAGAGAGCTTCAAAAGTGGTGCACTTCTCAAGAACCCCATCTTTCATTACTTTAGCCTTTAGCTTCTCAAGCTTCTCAGGATCAAAGCAGAAAGAACTGTATCGCATGTCGTTGTTGTAGAGATCAGCCGTATTAGACTTATCTTCTATTTGGGCAAATTCCTGATGAAGGTTTTCCACCTTAGGAGGGTTCCTGGATTTCAGAATGGTTCTGTCCAGGAAAGGTAGGGTTGTGAGAGGCAATCCTCTGGCTGTTTCACCCCACGAGTTCACAAATTCCATAGCTCCAATCCCATCAAACATGCAATGATTCATGCACAGCCCCAGAACAAACCCTCCGCATTTGAATTTAGTCACCTGGCAAACACCAAAAAGGGCAGCTTCAAGTTCTTCTCAATCATGCAATAAGTCCATACACTGATGCAGGAAAATGCGAAGACATATATAATATGAGCTTCTCATTTAGTGAGTTTGAAGGATGGGCTTGGTAACAAGTGAGGGTCATAGCAGAATAAACATGCTGGTATACTGTTTCTGCCAATATTTGTTCATCTGTGGGGAGATGGCTAATTCATGAGATCCTTCTGGCATAAATAGGTAGAATGGATTGCTAGTAGCCTAGGAATGTAATGACAGTTCCAACTTTTATCGAGTCTGAAATTCTTGAAGTGTTTTATGGAATTCAAAGGACCACAAATATGTTAGGAGGCAGTGTAATTTGTCCGTAGCAGATACCAAAGAAGAAGATGCAAAAGAAAAATTTTACAAACCTTAGCCACCAGCGGTGGAATCTCTAATATGTTCTTAGCACCTGGAACATCATAAACCAATTTCCCAAGAGTCTCTGGATCAGGCTTAGTTATGTCTCCAATCTCTTCCAGAGTACAGTTTGCTTTGGCCTCAACAAAAATCGCTCCCTCTCCGGTGCAATCCACGATGAGCTTTCCCTCAGGGCTAATGGTCAATCGCCCGGCGAGAGGGTAGTAATGCACAAGAACCTTCTTCAAGGCATCCTTAATCACTTCTCCAACTTGCTCGTTGCCTTTCTCGATCGACTTGAAGCAATAAATCGTACGGATTATCACCGCAATGTTCTGGTCAAGGTTGGAAAGGAAGTACAGCCCTTTCTCTGTCTCCTCGGCAGGAGTAACAAGCGTAGGTTCGCCTTGTGTCACACAAAGTTGGAACACACTGGTACCATTAGAGTTCTCCATCAAAGTGGACGCGTCGGGCTTCGGGACCTAAATGCACAATGCACGATTCACACATAAATATAGAGTGTGTGTGCATGAAACCAAGCACGATGAACAGAGTTGATGAAGAACATTATATATATTTCTCAGGTAACTGATGCAGCAATCATACTCGGGACGAGACAAACCGTTGTGATAGGCTGAGTGAGCACAGACTAGCTTTCCCGAGTTCTTCGAGGAGAACGCGCAATCTTCGCTAAGAACAAATGGATTGCATCAACTCCGGATGTCTGCCAAGATATGTGAGATGCTCTCTGTTCACTTGTTTTCCCTCCATAGTGGGAAATATATAGGGACAACAGTTGGTCTTACTGAGGAACGCATTTTGCCTCCTCAAGAAAATGAAATTTTCATGTGAAAGGGACAATTGTCCCTGTTTGATTGCAGCTTGAGCAGATCAGCTGTGGTTGGGTGGATGACCCAGGATAATCAAATCCAGGATGACCCAAGATCTGAGGTCTCAGACAAAATTTCCTTTCTGAAAATGATCAAAGTTTTAGCATTTAGTTAGAGTTGGCCACTGATCCTGGCACCAAATGAAACTATTCGGAGTCTGAGGCTGGTTTGGTGGGGTTGGCGTCCTGAATAAGATTTGAATATTTCTTGCTGATTTCAGCGATCATTGTCCGGTAGCAGCATCTTTAGGTGGTTGGCTTCCTAGCAGAGAATCACAAAGGGAAAAATTTGAAGAGCAGGTCTTGATGCTGAAAGCTTCCAAGAGATTGGTCATTAGAGACGTGGGTACAGCAGCAATCTACCAATCGCGCCAAAGGTACCAACGGTTTTCCCTCAATCGACCGGGTTTGGGACAGACATTCAATTTGACCTGCTGTACTCTCATTCTGAATCGGGTCAACTTGGGATGGATCCTGACAGATGGCGAAATTTAGACGACAGGAATATTTTAATGGACCATATCGTTACCGTGAAGCTTCACTTTTTACCTCGAATAGCCATCACATCTTGACACGTGCTTCAGCAACTTGGGACCGAACGAGGGTCAGTTTACTATAAAAAGAAACATCATTTATAAATATTGCAGGGGAGTTGAAACACGAAATCTCTAAACGGCAGCTTTAGTAAGATTTTCTTTCACCAACTGGCAGTCGAGATGCTAGGACAATTTTTAACAGACCATGTGCGAGAAAATCAGTACAAAGACAAGTTACATTTCATTGGGTGTTCACATTGCTTATTTGTTTACTTTGTCGGAAGACCCATCAAATCATACGAGTGGATGGGATCAGGATCCATAAGTTTTGGATCCAATCAAAATGGGCTCAATGTCCAAAAAAATTTCAACTTTAGCATTCATAACAATTCTACCCAAAATTTTTTTTGTCTCATAAAAAATCTTCAACTTTTACATTTGTCTCAATTCTACCATAAACTTATGCTTTTATCCCAATTCAATCGGCCTAATACAAAAAAAAAAAAAAACTCTCATCTTTAGCATATATCACAATTATATCCAAAAGCTTTTTTTCCTCATAAAAAACCTCCAACCGTTATTTTTATTCCAATTTTACCATCGTTAGTCCTTCGTCCATAATCACCATTAGTTAGATCTTATGTGGCATTTTCATGTTATTAATGAATTACACATAAGTAAAGGCGATATGAAAAAACTCATGAACTTCTCTTACGTAGTTTGCTACTTTCCTACATATTGCTTGAGAGATATTAATCACTTCAGATGACGTATTTCGTATTCTTTTCAAGCGCACATGGAGATATTTAGACTAAAGATCTAAAATCTCGTCGTCTCGAAACCTATTATTTCTAAATTTCGAAGATTCATTGATAAGTTTGGCAAGAAAACTCGAGCCATATAGGATTAACTAATGGTGATTATAGACGGAAGATTGACAATGGTAGAATTGAGATAAAATTAAAAGTTGATTTTTTTATGAGATAAAAAAAATTTGGATATAATTGAGACAAATGCTAAAGTTGAGAATTTTTTTTGGGTATTAAACCGATAGAATTGGGACAAAAGTAAAAGTTGAGGATTTTTTTATGAGACAAAAAAATTTTAGATATAATTGTCACAAATGCCAATGATCTAAAATCTCTTCGTCTCTAAAACCTACTATTTCTAAATTTCGAAGATTCATTGATAAGTTCATGCGAAAAACTCGAGCCATGTAGGATTAACTAACGGTGATTATATATGGAAGACCGATAGTGGTAGAATTGAAATAAAATTAAAAGTTAATGATTTTTTATGAGAAAAATTTTTTTTTTATATAATTGAGACACATGCTAAAGTTGAGGATTTTTTTGGGTATTAGACCGGTAGAATTGGGACAAAAGTAAAAGTTGAGAGTTTTTTTATGAGATAAATTTTTTTTGGATATAATTGTCATAAATGCTAAAGTTTGAGATTTTTTTGGGTATTAGGCCAACCAAAATGAATCCATCTAAACAACTTTGATTCATTTCCATGCAATGCAAATCCAATTACTCATATCCGACCAAACTCATACTCAATTCATACTTGACCCGACTCATATTTCTAAAATATTTTCATATTTAACCACATTTAGGAAAATTTATATCCGAATCGAAGCAAGAGTGTGGATTGACTCTATATAAATTGTAAACCTATTTATGATCAATTTACTACATATTTATGATCCATTTAATACTCATATAATATTTGAACCCATCTATTGAATATAACTAACCCATATAATTCAGCTAATTATATATGAATTTATGATCTATTTTGACAGGTCTAGCCTCGTGGGTAGATCCTAGCCACGAACACTCCCGGTGTCAAAAAGTGAAGACACCGTGAAAAAGTGTAAACAATCCACCCAGGCGGACGACAAACCCTGGAGAGGTATTCTTACTCAGCCCGAGTAACAAAATTAGGCATTATCACAATGGCTTGAGGATGCATTCTGCCTGAATAAGGAAAAAAGCATTCAAACCAGAAGCGAATGTACCCACGAGACACCGGGCATTCTAATATGAATGCCACTTAAACTGGGCTATTTCAATTTCTTCCTAGTCATTAAGCATATACACCTATTTGGTACATACGAGAAAATAAGAGACCAACGAACATGTAAATGCCACCTAAAATGAACAACACGGCGTATGTTCAACTGCAAGCAAGCCCTTCCAACTACATTTCAGCAGAGCTGGTGGATTTTCTTGGAAAATTAAAAGACAAACGAATGTTATCCAATGCCTGCACGCTATCATCGAGAAGTCAGATGGCAGGAAATCCCAGCATGGGCAAATACAAAGCTGTATAGGCAACAGAGATGTAATTACAAGCGTTCCTATCTCATGTAAATATCTTCATCCTGTATGACCCTTTTGGGTCTGGGACTAGAATTTGTTGGAATTACGGAATAGTGAACTCGATCTGCACTGCAGTGGCTGGGTATAGGGGCGAGTGGCTCAAGTTATTCGACTCTGTGCGGGCGAGCAGTTCGGTGATTCTTTTGAAGCAGCACGTTCAATCTTAAATCTATTTTCTTTCGCAAGGAATCGACCCATCAAATGGCGCCAGCATAAAATAATACCAGCAAACTGCATTTAAAGGGGTTATGCCTGCCCACACTTGCTCAGACAACGAATTCCTTCTTCTAGATACTCTTCTCTGCTAATCCAGAATTCAGGTGCATCCTTCACAAGACAATGACAGCATAATTTTGACCTCAAATAGCTTAATTGAAATGTTGAGAATTTCTCTTTTATTCTTAAATCGGTTCCCCCTCCCTTCCATTTTTTTTTTCTTTTATATTTTTGCCTTTTTTTCTTGGGCCAGGCTACACATGGAAAAGAGAGGGGGGGTGTGAGGGTTGTAATGGGGTTGAATAACACAACGCACAAACCCGAGAGGAGGTTACCTTCATGATTCCCGCAAGTACAGCACCTCCCAGGTACACCATATGCTTTCTTCGTGGTGGATCCTCAATACGCAACCGTAATTTCTAGTGAACCAATGAAAAATCTATTATTAGGTAGTGAAGACAAGGTCAATCTTCCATATGATGGTGATATTCTTATTGCTAGGCATCACTGGACAAAAGCATTTCAAACTAGTAGAAATGTATCACAGTTATGTTAAGGTGACGCTATTTTCACTCTCATTTTGACTAAGATACTCCTTTTTTCGATCAATAGACTGAAATACTATTCTCTCTCTTTAAGTTACTGTTTCTTCTTTTATCAACCTAATCAACATAACTGCCTTTATTTCTATTTTCCCTTTAAATATCAAATTCACAATATAAATGTCAAATTACACCCAATAAAATATCATTCTATAGTGCATTATGTTATCACCTTTCCTAGAGAAGTTCGTTATTTTTAATTTATGATCTCATGCTTTTAATTAGACAAGCTATATAAAATTTTAGAAATTCCTAATTATAATGGGTCATGAACACACAGTTAATTGTCTATTTTTTACGAACTAGTTTAAGAAAAACTTTATTTCAAAGTTGAAATTTAAAATCCAATATAATTATCAAGCAGATTTTGATCTTGTGGGTAATTTTGTAGGTTTCTAAAGTTACAAATCGCTTATTTATGTTTTTTTTTTACCTTTTCATACTTTAATATGAATTGCAAGATGAGGTTGAAAATTTATTTACATATTCTACACTTTCAAACTCACGTGAGTTGATCCACTTGCTATGAGATTGTATTTACAATCGATATTAATTCCTTTATTTATATCAAGAGTTGCACGGTGCGAAATTTCATGTTTTTTCCTTTATGTGTTTATCCTTTGTTAATACATATCTAAATGCAAATATGTTCGATATTTTATTATGCTTTTAAAAAATTAATCTTTTTCGTCTTGTGATCAATTTTACTTTTCTGTTTTTATTAGGATCGACTAAAAATAAAGGTAGATTTATGGATTAGCATGATGAAAAAAAAGAAACATTTAATTGAAGAAAGATTAGGGTATTTTAGTAAGTTAACTCGCGGACAAGAGTGTCTTTAGCCAAAATGGGAGTGGAAAAAGCGCCGCCCTTATGTTATGCTCTAGTATTTTGTTCTATCCATAAAAATGAACTCTTAACTTAAGAGAACACTAATCCTTAAGGGGAAAAGCTACAAAAAAACCCTAAATATGCCCACTGTGACACATTTACCCTTAACTTTTCCTGGTGACACCAAAAATTCCAAACTTGTACCGAGTGACACATTTACTCTTAAGCTCTTCTTTGTGACACCAAAAGCCCCAAACTTTTACCCGTGCGACACATTTACCCCGTGTTTTTTTTTTTTTTTTTTTGGTGCAACACCAAAATACCAAACTTGTAGACATGTGAGGTAAACATGTCACACAGGTACAAGATTAGGTTTTTTGGTTCGCAAGAAAAAGTTTTGGGTAAATGTGTCACATGGGTACAAGTTTGGGATTTTGGAGTCACCAAAAAAGTTTTCAATAAATGTGTCATGGTGAGCATAGTTTAGGGCTTTTGGTGGCTTTTTCCCTAATCTGGAATCAACTAAAATTGTGCATATAGCCTGGGAACTAAACTAGCATAAGCAGGTTTTATGACGTTTAGTGCCGAAAGGACTCTTAAGATTCTTATCCTCTTTTCTTGCAGTTCATAGCCTAATTCTGCAGATGAAAGACGAGTCCTTTACAATGGTAGTAGAAAGTAGAGGGTTCCATGCTTTGATCAATTCCCTTGGAAAGGAACTACACATACTTCCTCAGGTGCCTATTTTCTCATTCAAGGTTCATATTCATCTGGGACCTTAAGATTTCCATGTATCAATATGATGGCATGACCCATGATGAATAGTGCTTGCCTAAATATTGGTAATTTAAAAATGGCAAGTTTTAATAGAAGACAAATTGAGTAAAATGATGGTCTTGCAGCTCTATATTAAAAAAAAAGACTACCTTCAAGCCATCTTTATTTCCCTTGAGAACAACTTCCAGATACCGATCCAATATTTCTTTCTCCAGACTGAAACAGAAAGCGAAACTCTATCAATTCAAACGTTCAAGCAAAACAAAACTTTTGTAATCAAATAGTCCTTGGAGATCACTCACAATATACAGAAAAGAGTATTCATACTGGAAAGCCCCAGGAAAACTAGGGAAATTCTGGAGACTCTTGAATTCCGTGTCATGGATAGAATAAATCATAAAGCACGAAACATGTCGGGACTCTTTTTTTCTATGGATCACGAATGCTCAAGCAAGCAATATCATTTATTAGATGGTAAAAAATGTTCAATAAGCCTTCTTGTCAAAACCATTCTGAGGAATTTATGAGGTAAGATTTTATTTGGAGGTGTGCCTGGCAAAATTCATCAAAATGAAAGGTGCACACTTCATGTATATGTAACCGTCACAATAGATCATTAGTCATGGAGAAAGCCCAGGCTACAAAATCCAGATCAACCACTTAATTTCAGCACCATTAGCCTCATCTAGGTAATTGACTGCAGAAAAGTGCCGATGCAATCTATCTCCTCTTTAAGGTGCATCTCATGTGGAGACTATTGCCAGAAGGAGTTCTCACTTTAACTGTGAACATACGCCAGGGATTGACTCTCTCTGTGGATAAATAAGTTTACAAAGGACATGATCATTGGAAAGTAAGTTATTTTCCGTATGGGAATATTCGCTAAAGAAGTTTGCAGCCTGAACATGAAGTCTTCCATTTATTCAAGGACATCATTTTACTTTCTTTTCATCACCATCATTGCAGCTCAATGGATATTATATTTCAATTTTGAAATTGGCGATGCCTCACTAGCTTCCACTGCTAGGATGCTGATCATTTTTCCTCTCTCTTCCACTGAAGACATGTTTGTAGGACAATAATAAGATTGATCAATGAAATACAAGTAAGATGCACGAGTAAAAATTAAGAGAGACCACTATAGTCCAAAAAACTGTTGGCATGCTCACGATTGTCTCCAAGTGGTAAAAGTTCATTACCGGCTGGGTAATCCAGGATACATGGTGCTTCCTCCACTTAAGACAATGTGTTGGTAGAGCTGCAAATGAGGAAACCAATCTCAGCAGTGATAAACAAGATATATATGAGAAATGAAAGAAGACAAACTTGGATCAAATGCATCAGTAACAAGCAAAAACGCTGAAATTGTGATAGTAAGTTCAGGAACTAGCATCTGATTGCTGAATATAGGTCTCAAACAAAGAGCAAAGCATGGGAAAGTCAGGATTACATTCTTCAGGAAGCTGGAAAAATCTTATGATTAAATTGCTTAAATATATTGCAGTATTAAAATGCCCCTGATGAACTAACTAATGAGCATTGTCTAAATTATACTGCTTGTGAGGAAGAGTGTGCATGCCATGGATGTACAAGGAGCTAGAGGAAGCGCGGACAGTACACACATGATGCACATTACTCATATTTACTAAAAAACGGCTTAATCTTTACGATAATGATGCAGTAACATTATTACTTCCTAATACCTAAATGACGGAAGCTACATTTTTTAGAGGTGTTTATTTCATTGTGCCTACCAGCATTCGATTATCAATGTCCATTTCCTGGATGCAGCGGAATACCATGTCAGCCATCCCATCACCTTCGACATCTATGAGTTCCTGCACCACTCAAAAGAGAAAAAAGAAAACATATAATTTAGTGCAAAACTCATAATATCTAATGAAGACTGATCAACATCAAAGCACCATCAAATAAATTCCAAAAGAGCTACATTATTTGATCACACATCCTCTAATAATAAACTCGCACTAACATGGGTATGTTTGTCTCAGCTCATAAAAGTCCCTTTTACATTCCCTCTGAAAATTCTGGAAATGAAAAAAAGGTGGGTATTTGAAGTTTTAAAAATTATGAATTACTTTACATGTTACTCTTTGTATGCTCAGAACATTTCAGGCGTTTGACATTGAAGTTCGAACAAATTAATTAGTAGCTCGCCTTCCTTCTTCTTAAGGACAATCATACAGTATGCAATGGTTTGGTTGTCTAGTTATGGACTAAGTTTCGTGGCTCACTCTCAACAGTGAGAAGATCACATAACTAGACGAACCAGTAGCAAAGTTGATGATTTAAAGATAAGGTACTGTGTGCATTTGAGAAGTTAATGAGCTATTGGGCTGTGAACCTGCAAAACACATGCATACTGCTGCAATTGAGAAGCTTAATATAATTAGCAACGCCACTGAAACCATTGCATGCTGACTACCAGAATAGGCATGTGGATCAGAATTTTCAGCTTGTGAAAGACTAGCAGGATGAAATAAGACAAAAATATGCCTAGATGGTCCATTAACTCCGGTGTAACCCTTTAGACTGCCATAAAGCATAGACATTACAGTCACTCCGCTATTGGAGTACTTGATCAGCCAATCTTAGATTAAACTACCAGCCCAACCCACTAATCTATACCAAACGATTAGTTGAGGCCAATGGCTGCATTTCACCAATGTAAGACCCCAGAATGTGGCTTTAACCACAAACAAATAGCAGAAAGGGTGATCTTAAAAGAACATGAAGATCGTAAAAGTCCCAAGAGAATTGAACGCACAGAGAGGTAAAGGAGAAGTAGAGACTTACTGGCGTGAACAGAGCTTCTGGGGCTTGAAATCTTTCAGTGCCCACTTTAATAACCCTTCCATCTGGCAGCTAAGCAGGATAGATTTACCAATAATTTGATGTCAAATATCTATCAGTCTTAACTAGAAGCAGAGTCTTTAAAGCTCAAAATCACACTACAAATCAAGCACTAGAATATAAGCAATTATAGCAGCTCAACAATCCAACATCTAGCTCAGTACCTCCAAAAAATAAAAAAATAAAAAACGAGAGAAGCCAAAAATTTTATACACATGCATTTTGACTCTGGTGAGTGCATACAAATGGAAGTTCAATGGAGTATTATATTGCCTGTATCATGACTTCTGCCAAGTAAGAATTCACTTACAGTGTAATGCTTAACAAGAATGGTAGTCTCAAGTCCCAGTTGGTACTCCCTCTTGTAATCATAACTGACACAAGTTTGACCATATCAAGCATGATGAAGTAACACCACAACATTTAGCATATACTTTTAAGTACTTGTTAACCTTATGTAGCAAAGCTTCTCTTTGATTTCTCTGACAGTCTCAAAATCAGCAGTTCTATTCATTGCATACCTTCACAAGAATGTCAAAACACTCAATTAATGTTAATCAGAAGGAAAGACACGAAAAGACTTGCAAATAATACTTTGAACTGCCCTCACCCTCTCCGTGAAAGTAAATCAACTAGATAGGAAGTTATGTGCCGACCAGCTACGTTCATGCGTTTTGTAAGATGAGGGAATGAATAACCATCAACAACAGGAACCTGAAGAACATTTTTCAAGCAGAGATGCTTCAGGCTTACTATTAAGATAGCCCATCAGTTAAACTACTGAATTCCTCTAGTTATTCTCATATTCTACCTTTACATCTTTTACCTACAACTCGATTCGCACTTCTCAAGCAGAATATGTAATCCAAAATGATTGGAAAATGTTCTTTGATACACCAGAAGATTACCTGATTGGCTAGAATGCCCTCATACACAACAGACCTAGTTTCCACAGCATATTCGAAAGGCAAAATAATCGGGACAATTTACAAGGACAAGTACATAAACCAACTCTTCTACATTAGATCATCCAAGGTGGAAGACGATGAAAGCATTACTCACAACAACAAAGATGGTGGCTAAAGCATGATATTCAACATTGTAGATAATTATAGCTGTACAGATATAACTACCTAGTTAAGCAAGAGGAAAGGTGAAGTTGTAATTGAAGCTGAAAATGGAGTAATGATCAGCTACTAGGAAAGATAGGGTCATATATGTGCAAGATGAGAATATGTTCACGTTAACAAGTGTACATAAAACAATCACGGATAGTTCACGACAAAGAAATTGAACAAGTGTTCTTCCGTTGTTTACCACATGTGTGACGCCATCACCAGAGTCGATAACCAATCCAGTCAGCAAACCTGTAACCATTTGAGTCAACAAAAATGGAATCTGCGGAAAGTATACTAAGCTTATCCTGAAAAAGCAAAACCATTGTGTAATGCATCGATTAATATCTGATCAGAGACAACCGCCAGGTTTCACCTATGGCATGTTCCTCAGCTACAGTGACAATGGATTTTGCAGGTCACTATTCATGATGCAGGTTGTGTTAATTAAAAAGAGACGCCTAATTGCTACTGAATGTTTAGATCCTCATAAGAACCTTGAGCATACAATGTCAGCACAGCCTGAATTTGTATGAAGACGCCAGCAAAGTTGTACTTCTCAAACATCGTTTCCACCTACAAAACCAGGTAAACTTCACATCAACTATAAGTACATGCAGTGACAATGGGATGGGGAAGAGCGCTTAAAGAATACTAAAGTAATAAGACAGCACTAACCATTTTCTCACGATTCTTTGAGGGATTAAGAGGTGGATCGGTAAGTAATATTTTACATTCTGCAGGGTTTATCTGTTAATGAGAAACGTAAATGGAAGTCAGTTGTAAGTGCCCTAGCTGTAAATAATGGAGCTTAAACATAGCATGGCAGTTGGCAGACGCTAAGGAACATTAACCTTCAATTCGTTGTAAAATGTGTGATCCCAGACATGACCCATATCGTCCCAATTTTGCACAATGCCATTATTTACGGGATATGATATATCTAGTTGATTCCGCAAGTCAGCACATGCATCCCCGACAACAATATCCTGGAAAAGAATGAGAATATCCCATAAACGCACAAACTGCTTAAGAATACACATCACCCACCTAGCAAAAATCCTTTCAGAAGATTCGGAGAATTGGAAACAGGTCAAAATGAATCTGTCACCAAGATGCGAATAATTGCTAAAACAGTAGAGATTTATAAACCCTTATGGCATCCTCTCATTGAGAACATCGTCATACATAAATAAGTTAACTTTACCGAAAAGAAAACATTTTCACCTTCAGCTCTTGTTCTGTCAGCGATTCCTCGTATCGGAGCATAGGCCTTCCCACCATGCACGGGAACACGGACGTAGGGAAATTCTCTCCAGCAAAACCACACTTGACATACTGCACCAGACAAAAGTCAGCTTCTGTACTGAGTTTATGTGCCACCAAGGTGTGCCAAGGCTCCACCATCAACATGGACAGCAACAGCAACAAATTGAAACAAACAACGAAAGGGAGCTAAACTGAAGCAAAATGCGTCAATGGAAATTGGTTCTCTTTTGGGATCGCCAAGACACGAGTCGGAATCCGACAGCCGGCTAGCGAGAAACCCATTTTTGAACCCTCATCTGAGCGACACTAATCCACCATCGATACGTCCAACAATTCGCTAGAATCTCGTGGAGTCCATGCGGATTTCGCTAGCCGGATCGCGATCAGGAACACCCAGATCGAAATGAAGAGCGAGAGTTGTACATAACAGCACAAGGAGTCTAGCAACCACGGGAAAGAGGGAAGAAGAAAAGGGGAGGGAGAAGAAGTTACCCCGGTGCCATTGTCGCAGACGACGACATTGCGATTGTCCATGAATCAGTCGAGAAGGTGCGCAAACGGAGAAGAAGCTGACCTTATTGCTTGCTGTTGCTGGTGGCGATGGAGGTGGTTGTTCTTAACTTCAATTAGAAGCAGCTTTTAACTCAAGAAACATCTCCAGTTAATAATTTTTATTATTTGCCTAGTAGAAATATTATAGTAACTTACGAATATTATGTAAGAAATGAAGCAGTTAATAATATCATGTCCGCTTATATAAATGTATAATGTCGCGACGTTATGTTATATAAGACTATAAATATGTTACTCATAAAAAGTTGTTTTTGGTTGAGCGTGATATTTTCTTTTAATAGAGTATAAATAATGATGCATATTTTCATGTCTTTAAACTTTTATGTGAAATAGTCTTCTATAAGTCATGCGTAAAAAAAGATTATCATATGTTTTGTAAGGAGAAAATTATAATAAAAAAAATTTTGAACTTTTCGCACTTTTATCGGTTCGATCATAAATCTTTTGAGTTCGTCGATTTTCACATTTTGGCAATTCGGTTTAATTAGCTTGGAATCGTGACGTGAACTACGACCGTGCTTATGTGGCAACGCCAACGCTCACGTGTATAATTTTTAATATTTTTTCAAACTTTTTTGTATTTTTTTTTTTCCTTTTTTGGGTTCAAGGCCGGCGACCCTCGCCGAACCCCGGGCGAGGGCCGCAAAGCCCTTATCGAACGAAGGGTTGGCGCCCCTCGCTAAGGCCGACGAGGGCGTCGTGAGCTCTCACGGGCCACGGCACTCGATGTGCCTGACGAGGGCCGTCACCCTCGCCGGCCATCGCGAGGGCAATGACCCTGTGGCCAGCAAGGGCTTTGCAGATTTTCATCTACAGTTAATAATTTTTTTGTAGTTTTCTTTTAAGCTTTCAGAGTCGAACTAAACTGGGAAAAGAGAACAGCTTTTCATCTCCCTAATAAGATATGCATTTTCAGTGCATAACGAACATGATCTAACATAAGCCATTGCCTATATTGGCAAGAAGCTGCTGGAGATACACTAGTTGGAAAACTTTAAATGGGCGAAACAAGCAGAGAGCATTGTAAAGTTGCATCAGTTACCATGTAACTAATGTCTCAATTGCTTGCTCTCAGAGCTATTCCATCTAGAAGGTAATACAGCTTGGCTACTCCTAGAAATTATTATAGTACCATATGCACGGTTTAAAGAAAGTGCAGAAAGTACTAACTCCAACTTTCACTCTTAAAAATCCAGGAGCAAAATTGCCAGTCACTTTGTGACTTATGAGATGCTGGAATGAATCAGGGTACAACTATAGTGAAGATAATGAAAACAAAAAATATAGCTATGGAGAGGAATTATTGACTGCCAGGCAATTCCTTCTCTTGTATTCTTTCAAGCCAGTTCAAGATTGGCTCCGATTCAGATGCAGGAGAAAGCAGGAACACGAGTTCCGATGAAATACGATTCATCATCAGAGGAGAGTTTTCCCTAATCCATTTCATGTGTTCAAGCGCAAGTCTGGCCTCGTCTGCATCATTTAAGTACTTCAGGAAAGTGACATGGGAGTCTAAATTGCCCGAGTCACAATGGAAACGTTGGAGCAACTTTGAAGGAGTAACAAAATCACCTGCATCAAGCATGTCAAGACATAGAACCAAGACATTATCAGTTGCTGCAATTATATAAGATCAAGAATACTCAAATCCTGTATTTAACTGAGCACATCAAAACTTTACCTTTTCTGCAGAGACCCAGCACGAATACACTGAGGACACTCCTGGCAAGAGTTGGATCCTGTTCGATACACTTTTCGAAAATATCAAAGGCAGCTTCAAAGTTTGCTTCTTGACAAAGCCCTTCTATGACAGATCTGTAGATTGAGGAATCCGGTTTCAACCCTTTCTCCAACATGTGGTAAAACAGCCTCCTTGCGTCTTCAGCTTGCCCTATTTCAGAGAACTTCTTGATCAAGATAGTATATGTTCTTAAATCTCCAGAATACCCACTTGAAAACATCTCATCCCACAGCCTTTTAGCTGGACGCATAAGATCTTCCCGGCAACATGCTTCCAGAACAGAATTATAGCCAAACACATTGGGGCCCAACCCTTTCTTCTTCATCACCTGAAGGATTCCATAAGCTTCTCTCACTCTTCCAGCCCTACATAAAAATGAGACCATCACAGTGGAACTCTCCGCATCAGCAAAATAACCACCAGAATCCAAGACTTGAAACACCTGCATCAGTGCATCAGTTTGGTTGTGCTTGCATAAGTTTCTACACAAATTACTCAATGTCAGAAGTGTCGGGAACTTTCCCTTCTTAATCATGAACCTAAAGAAGGCGATCGCTGATTGAGGATCATCAGCTGAGATTGTTCCGATCAATGCGTTGAGGATATCATCCTCCAGCGGGAAGTCCCCACTAATAATGACTTCTCCCAACTCTGTGGCTTCCTTCGTTAGTCTTTCAGAAATCAGAGTAAATAAGAACTCTCTATAGTCGTTCGCCCTTGGAGCTACTCCTAACTTCCGCTTCAACTTCAAAACTCTCTCTTTCTCCACCACATCACCCATTTCTCGAAAAGCTTCGGCAACAATTCTATACGCCATAAAATCAGGTTTGCAGCTTCTACTTCTCAGCTCGTCCAACATCCAGAGAGCCTCCGATACCCTTGAAGCTTGACAAAGACCATGAACTACCAAAACAGCAATAACTGACCCGTTAATCCCTGTACTACGCCGTCTAACTTCATCTAACACGCTCAAAACCTCGGACAATTCCCCAGTACCGCAAAACTTCCACAAGAACACGCCCAATCCTAGAGTGGTCAAACGAACACCTCGTTGCATCAATTCATCGAACATCTTCCTTGCATTATCGATATACCCATCAGACGCTAGTGCAGCTAAAAGCAAGTTACACACGTCAGGTCTGACATCCCCAATTAACGAATCCATCTCACTGAAAACCAAAAACCCATTGTGGGTCCTCTTGTTCCTGACGAAACAAGCGATGGCATGTCCGTAGGCCGAAGCGTCGAGGCCGATCTTGCGGGCTCTGACTCGCTTCAAGAGAGCTTCGACGGCATTGAACCGTCGGGAGGCGGAGAGAGACTTAAGGATGGACCGATAAGTGAGAGGGTCGTGAGCGAAGTTGGGTTGCTGAGAGGCCCAGTTGAAGAAGCCGAGAGCGAGCGAGTGGTGAGAGATCAGGAAAGGGTCGATCACGTGGGCGACGAGCTGAGGCGTGAGCAAGTCGCGGCAGTTGAGACGGTGCAGAGTCTGCTCCAGCGAGGCTGCCCATGTGCGCGACGGGACGGTGCGGTCCGAGGCTGAAATGAGAGCCCTGCTTATTCTCGTCGCTAGTTCAGTCACGTTAGATTTCATGAGAGAGAACGATGACCGGCGTACAAACAGTTGAACCCAAGTTTCTGTGTCTGCCTCTCAGAATGTTATATGGGATTTTTTTTTTCCCTGCAAAGAACAGATGGACTTAGAGGAAGTTCTGAAACGATTTAAGTGTGCGAGTTTTAGGAGTTCAATGCACGAGCATGGTAAAGATGAGACTCAAGAAGAAAGCTCCGAGCAGCTCCTGTCGCCCCGCCAAGGACTTGAGATCAAGCTGACGGAAAATCAGGTTGGGACGGCAACTGCTTGGATCATGTCATTGACAAAGTCCATGGTTCGAGGACTCGAGTCGGGTTGCCGCAGAACTATTTTTGATAATGGAAGATCCAGCCCGACGGTGGCAGTTTGGTCGATGAAGGTGTTGGAGTTGGAAGTTCGTTCCAATTTGTTTTCCACTTGAATACAAATTTTCGTCCATCACAAATCCTCGTCATGTCATTCCTCAAGAGAGTGCAGCTTAACAGAAATGACTAAGAACTACTCACGAGATGACCCATGAAAGCAGAGAGCATGGGGGCTTATACACAATATTCACAGACTATCTCATTAATCTAACGATACTTTTCATAGCTTTGTACACAGTAGATGGACAACATCACTTTGTACACTATCTTACTTACAGGAAGTAAAGATTTACAAAAGAAACCACCATTACAGTACAGATGGTGGTCATTGGAATCTTCCTATGTACACAGTCGAATTGCGGAGAGCTATACCCTCATCATCAATTGGTCCAGATGTACACCTATTTAGTATTCACAGTATTCATGATTTCGCGTATCTTTTGAGGGGCTGAATACTCAGGTCTTCTGTACAGTGTCTACTTACGGGATCACGTGGTGAGCCGTTCACGAGGCCGATCTAACCAACTTGAAGTTCTGGAAGTTCCTTGTTCTGAAGAAGTTGCCAAAGAGGAAACCGGCAGTAGTTCCTTGAGGTTGTTTAGGCGAGAGAAGCGGATTATGTTTCACCTGCAACACGGACGGTCCAATTTGACGACGGATCGAATCAATGATCCTGAGGTCCACGGGGCTCCCCGTGACATCAGATACGTAAAACGTGTCTTTGGCTTTCCCATCTTTAGTTGAAATCTCAGCTCTTTTTATGCACAAACCATTCTCCCGGAACACCCTAGTGATGTCCGAGAGGAGTCCAACCCGGTCTTCGGCACACAATTCCAGTTCCAAGCCCTACAAAAAGGTTTTTTTATCAGTTCACAGCAACCCAGCAACAAAATACGAAAATTTCTTCCAGTAAAAGTCGAAAGTACCTCAGATGCCCGCCTTTCGATAGCTGCTTCAAGACATTGTGTGATCCTTTCTCGTTCAGCTTCTGAGCCTATGGGCAGCCCATCGACATGTCGGATGTAGAATTCCTTCAACCATATGGAATTAAACTTCAGTTAACATCAAAGAGATGGATTCGATAGGTAAATAGCTGACTAGGTGGAAACTTTGAGAGAAGTGTCAATTTACTAACTCAAAGTCCTACTCGCTGTATACTCCTCCAAGAATGCAAAAGCAATGGGAAAAAGGAATGCCTAGATGTATGAATTACCTGATAAGCTTCTTTCCTCCCGGTGTTGACCATCCCATGAAAGACTACATACTGCATGTCTGTCAATGTGCAAACAATATCAAACAGTAGTTTTGGTCGATCTTTAGACCTCATGGTCACAATGGTATAATCTTTCTCGTAACAATCCATCACTGTTACAAAGGGTCTCGTGCTCTTATCATGCATCCTCCCAATCTCTTCTTTATCAACCCTTTCATAGTCTCTATCCGCAAACATAATCTGATGTAACCTCCTCTCCCTGTTAGTCACCCCAGGCGGGGAAAGTGTCATCTTGGCTGTGTTAACAGCACCATTCCCCCTAAGAACATTACAAAGAAGGTCCCTTATTGTAGTCAGATGATTTGGATCTTTGATAGCACACCCCGTGGAATCATCAGTGACATGAACAACAGCTGCAGCCCTAGAATTGTGTGTCCATATCTCAGCATTTACTACATTGCAGTGAAGGTCCGCAAGAACAGCACACACTTCAGACAACAGACCAGGCCGGTCGGTTCCAGAGAGTTCGATTGAAGTGTGCTCATTAGAGGGCATAAACCCTACGCACTCTCTGAACGAGGGGGAAAAGCTTGCGTTGCTTTCAAGTCTCTGCAAAGTTGATATCAAAGTTACTGATAAGCCATTGTCGAACGTATTATAATACATGTGTGAATGATTCAAGCTTTAAGAAGCACAAAGGGATTCCAGCATTACAATGGGACAGAAAACAGTGGAACATATGATAATCATTCACGACATTTGCAATTTTATTTCATGACAAAAGAAGAACGGATGAGCTCATACAAATATCTGATGTTTTAACTGGCAAAATTCCAGATTCAACTCACATGTATCTATCATTTTGATAGCCCAGACAAACAATGAAAGTGGTAGATCAGCGAGAAAGATGGAGAAAGACAAGCAAGAATCCAGAGAAAATCAGGAGGAAGTCACAGAGCAACAACTGAAGTATCATTCACTAACCCGGTTAACCTAATCTCCATCGATTCCTACAACTTAAAGAGCATTTACCACATATTTTTGCTTAACTATTTAAAAGTATTCTTCATGAGAGAGGAAATGACATGAACAATACCAGGATAAACAACCTTTCGGACAACAAACACATTCTATAGATTTCTTACATCTCACCAGCAGGATGGCTGGGGATGGGGGACAAAAAGGAGAAGCACAAAGAATTGGGTCCACTGCAAACTTACCCTCTTAATGTATTCGATGACTTCCTTCTCCTTGATTTTCTTCCCGTCACAATCAATCACATTAAAAACTGAAGTGTTGTAAGGGGGATAATGAGAAACTGGGTGGAGTACTCTAAATTTTATTTCAGATTACCAAGTAGCAAAGAAAGACTCACCATCCATGAACCATCCTCCATCAGATGATATATAAGCTTTAGTAATTGTAAGATTCATATCTATGAGCACTTGGACAACTTCTAGGAGAATCCCGTGTTTGTTGACACTGTCAACCTGATGTAGATGAAAAGCAAAAAATTAGAAAATTTGAATGAGAGAATAGTTTCAGAAAATCATGGAAGAACAAAACTAACAAGAACCCAATGTTTGTTCATGTTTCAAACACGAAATGCATCGGTATTGACCAACTTTATCTTATCTTACCTTGAATTATGCCCGAAAGTAAATAAGAAAAGAAAGAATGAGCCGCACCTGTATTACAGTGGCATCGTCGCAAGACTTGTTGTCAATAACAACTCTGCATTACAAGAGAAGCAATTAGATGAAACAGATACATAGCCAAGGAGCAGGAAAATTTCATGTAGGATGTCATGGCGGATATGCGAAAATGTACATTAGTTCGAATCTGTAGCAAGCATAATTCATGACCTCCTAGTGTCCAACTAAATTGACGGTTACCCTAATAGCTGCTCATCTAAATCCAAGGAACAAGTACTAATTCACAGAATTACATCACAAATCAAACTCGACGAAAGATAAAGTCAAACATCAAACAGTGATCCTGGCTCGGCTTTCAACTGATGACTCCTACATAAGATCAAACATCGCCTGAAGTGAACTTCCATCTGCCCACAAGTCACAACTTAGCCAAAGCACTTCAGTCAAGTCGATAACTTCAACAGTCCTTAAAGCACGGCCTTTCCGTTTAAGTTCGGAAGGAAAAAGGGGGCAAAAGCAAATATAGACTCAAAGCTTCGCAGCACCGCAAGAACTTGCACACGAAACATCAAAGCACCCAAAGAAAAACCCCAAAAGCGATTGGAACGAGAGAATCAGCCCAACCCTCTCCGCCATCGTCACCGAGAAAGGGACGCGATTAGAAGAAACGGCACAGGCACACGCACAGGCACAGGCACACGCACAGGCACAGACGAATTTGACACCCTCGTCCAAACAGAGAAACCCAGAGAGAGATAGAGAGAGATCGGTACCTGGGTGGGTTCATTCTTCTGATGAGCTTAGCATACTCATCGTCCATATCTGGAGTATGCGGTTCCCCGCTAGTTTCGGCCGGAGGAAGCGGCCTGAAAGCAAGCTAAGTGGAGAATGGAGTGAACAGAACAGAGGAGGGAACGCAGGGGGAGAAGGAGAATATATTCACGGGGAAGAACGTGGCGTTCTAGGTAGAGAGAATAATAGGAGAGAGCGTTGGTGTGCTCTGGTTCTGGCAACGATGCCTTCTCCAGCATCTAAGGAATAACCCCAACAGAGGGAGACAGACAGAGACGGAGAGACTGTTGTACTGGCGGCCGTTTTTTAACTGAACATTTAACTCAACAAGGTTAGATCTTTTCTTTCTTTCTTTCTTTCCCATAATAACTTGTTCATATTGGGGGGGTTGGGGGTCAAAGTTCGAGTCAAGATTAGCTATCACGATTCTCCAACATAAAAAGTCTCGAACACAGCTCAAAAGTTTATCTCAAAAACAAATCCCCTCTTACGCGTGAGCTCTTTGTTATATTTGCATCCCCTTAATTTAGGTATCATTATCCAAAAATTTATCTCTAATTCAATCTCCAAGTACCCATCTTCATCCATGGTCTCTTTTTTCGAGACCGAATCATGAGGCTACCATCGGAACCACGTTGTTAGACCATAACATCCGCCGCTTTGAAAGTCGCATTGATCACCATATTCCTTTATTGAGATATTCACCAAACATGAGAATCGATTGGGGGCTCACCAATTTACTATCGATCTCGATACTATATGTTGGAAGCGCAAAGAAAAGTTCGATCTCTTCACTCGGGAAGATCGACAAATGAGAACTCAAACCCGCGCTCGTCATCATATACAAATGAATTCACCTTCACTCAAAAAGCTCAATCAATAAATTTAGAGGTCGATTATAATACATTACGTGTTCCACATCACACCAATTCTTTAAAGCCCAAACTTTTCTAACACAACACATACGTGCATTTTTCAAGGTCTTGACACTCCTAGCGAGACCTGCATACGAGTATGAATCCTCAACGTCCAAACTCATTCAAAATTTCAACATGGCTGGGGTCCCGCAATATACGTAAGAGGATTGATACTCATACCGGAATCATACAATGCACATCTAGCAGCAGTTCTTGTGAATAACAAGCTGAGAGCGACATTGCGTATATGCTAGCCGAATTGCAAAGTCGATCTGTCAAGTTATGTAGCTAGTTGCAAACGGACATCCAAACAAGCGGGCCGAAATCGGCCATGCGGACAGCAATCTATCCCGACAACCTTATAGGCCAGCGATGATGTTGGGCGTTATTATCGATAAAGTAATCATTCGCATTAGGTGGTGACTACGAGGCTGAACGTTTGCCTAGGGTGGCAATGTCTATCACCGTCCTAGCAAAAACCTCATCAATGGTGGGTCGGGCCGGGCGGTTGGGAGATGGAAGGTGAAACGTTCGTGAAAGGGAGGTTGGGTTAGGTGGGGAAGGAAGAAGTTGGAAGTCACTCGTGAAGCAAACTCGAGAAGATTTTCCATTTGCCTTTTCTCACGACACGTCCTGATCAATCAACGAATCCATACGATCAACCCACGTTTCAGCGCCTGGCTCGTGCTTATGAATTCTCGGTCGGAGCAACCAGCACCTAAATCGCAACTAAATCTTTGTATAGGTCGTTCTGGTCTTTTTGCGTGTAAAGTACCCAAAAAAAAATCATATTATATTGATATTAATTTAATCATTAACCAATTTAGGCATAAACATTTTCACATTAATATCAATTGAGTCTATCCAATCAATTTAAGTGACACAACTAAGACTGACGTAAACATTTTTCAATTTCAATTTTATTTCTTTCGAGTGTTGGCTAGGGCACAGGCCATGAAAAGAAAAAAAATTCAAAAAATGCTATTTACATGGCTTTGCTAGTGCCGACATAGGCCATGGAAAAAAAAGAGACAAAAAATAAGAAATCAAGAAAGTTCTGGTTGTGCTTACGTAAGACGACCGAGTATTTGCGTCAACAGTTTTCTCCCTAAATTGATTAGATGGGTTGAATTGGTACCAATGTGAAAATGTCTAGGAAGTAAATTGGTCTAATTGAAAAATTTAGAATCGAATTAAGTAACGATGTAATAGATTTATGACTTTTTTTTGTACTTTTCCCATCTTTTTACCAGGGACTGTTTCTGACAAAGAACCTCTCTTGTTCATGAAAGGGATGTTACATGGTCTTTGTCTCTTGGTATTTTATTTTCTTGATTCGTATCATGCGAGATGTCGCTAAAGGGGAAAATTTTAAATGTTACGATGCCTCAGACTGGTTGCACGGAGTCATGTTGACTATTGGCCCTTCCGAACCTCCGATGGCAATATTATGGAATTAGGAAAAATTATCAAAAAAATCCTAAATCTATTGTAATTGTGTCAATTCATTCCTAATTTTTTTTTACCAATTGAGTCTTAAACTTTTTGTATATGTGCCAAATCAACCCTTTTTTACCAAAATAACCGAGTTGACATTTTTAATAATATTTTAGTCATTTTTTGAATTTTATCATTTTTTTAACTTCTCTTTTCCGGCACTTATGGCTAGCGAGGATCACCGGCCAACCCTCGCTGGCCCTAAGTGCGAGGGAAAAGAGTACAAAAAAATGATAATTTTTTACGAAAAACATTAAAAAAATTAGTCAATCCCAAAGTGCCATGTAGGATGGTTAGCGTGCACATTAGTGATTTCAGCCTAAAAGGAGTGAATTGGCACAAATATAAAAATTTAGGACTCAATTGGCCAAAAAAAATTAAAAACATAATTGATACAATTATAATAGGTTTTTGTGGTTTTTTTAATAATTGGATTATATCGTTATTTCCTTGAAATTACGTCAAGAAAGTTCGATTTACAACAATGGAATATTCAAATCATGTCATCATGATTCGACATCATTGCACTGTTAATAAGATAAGCTTAAATATTATAATGGCACTGTTTTAAGTTTGAATATTTTTATCGAGATGTGGTATCTAAAAATTGAATTTTGTTGCTATTTCATGTTGTCCATGACACTATGTTCAAAATTGTGCAGAAATCCCCTACGAGGAAGAAAGGTTCACAAATAATGAAAACATTTTCTATGGGATATGGCTGAAAACATAGATGAATACTCCTAGCCCTTATTGGAAATCTTTCCATAATACAAAAATTGTAGAAGATTTGGAGGAGGAGACGATTCCGGAGACCCCACACTTTCCCAATCCCATAGACAGCACTCGGAGGATAGAAGAGGTTAATGAGAAGAGAGAAACACCTAGTGAGGAAATGGGAAAGAGGAAAATGTGTGATTTCGAGGGACTCACCTTATCCGGGGAAATGGAAAATCATACTGAAGGCACGCAAGGCGTGAGTCACCTCTTATTAGAACTCCCTTCACTCCAAGGCTGCAATACCCCGAGGAAGAACAAAATAAAACCCGTTAACGAGGGATGAAGAAAGGAAGGATCTTGCTTCTCACCGAGGATAAGGAGACGCAAATCATGTTGCTTGGATGAATCGAATCTTCTTGATACGGTTGTGGGTTCTATCGAAGAATCGGAGCTTACGGGCATTGGCGGCTTGCCCTAATAAGCCACCGGATTACAAATGAATATCCTTGCTTGGAACCTGCCGAGGGTTGGGCACACCCTCGATAGTTCAAGCCCTAAGAGCCACTTTGGCCCAAGAAAGGCCCAGTTAGTATTTCTCTGTGAAACTAAGAATCAAGAAGGGGTTGTGCAACGTATAAGGAAAAGGATGAATTTCCAAAATTAGTGGGTGGTGAATCCGATCAACATCGGTGGTGGTCTAGCCCTCGCTTTGAAACGATGATGTTGATGTAGAAATCCTCTCAGCTACAAATGATTTTCTAGATCTAAAATATGAAGACCCAACCCGGGGTAGACCATTTAGGTTGACTTGTTGCTACACGCCAGATCCTACCGGAGAGAGGCTCGAGTATGGGACAGATTCGGACAAATGAAATTAGGCGTAACCCTGCCTTGGGTTTGGATTGGGGATTTCAATGAAATACTCTACACTTGGGAAAAAGTTGGTAAGAGGAAGACCGAATTATTGGATGCAATCTTTTAGAGAACTACTAGAATACTGTGCAATGATGGACATCGAGAGCAAGGGGTGCATTTTCACTTGGTCTAATAACGAGAGAAGGAGAAGACGTGGTTAAAAAAAGATTGGAGAGAGCTCTTTGTAATCTTGCCTAGAGATTTGCCTTTCCATTAGCAAAGGCGTTTGCCCTTCCAACTAGTTGGATCGGATCACGGTCCCATATTACTTTCCTTAACCACGACAAGGTGAAAAGGAAGAAATCCTTCAAATTTGAATCATTTTGGCTAGAAAGCGTAAATTGCGGACGTGCTCTTAAAGAAAAGTGGGAGGAATCGGAGAGAGAATGAGGCGATATAGCGGAAAAATTGAAAGCTGTCTCGGTAGCTTTGGAAATTTGGAGTAGGAAAGAATTCCCCAATTGCAAGAACCAAATTCGAAGCTTCAACTTGAGCTCCAGAGGATCACAAATGGCCGGAACATACCCGCAGATAGATGTATTTAGAGAGAGAGGTCACCGATCAAATTGAAAACTTGTGGCGGAGGGAAGAGATGTATTGGGGTTTAAGCTCAAGAGTGAATTGGCTGAGATGAGGGTATAAGAATACAAAGTTTTTTCATGTAACAACCATCTAGAGGAGGCAAAGAAACATGATATCAATGGTAAAAGTGATAGGGCAAGACACCCGAATAAAAAACCCTTCTCGTTTAAAGGAAATGACCTCGAGCTTCTTCATTGAATTATATAGCTCAACCGGCCCTCGGAATTTTGACCCGGTTCCCCAAGATTGTCCCACACGAAATGAATGCCGAACTTATCGCGAGATGTTACCTTAAAAGAGGTACGGAAAGCTATCTTCGAGATGGGATTAGAAAAATCCCCGGGACCGATGGACTTAATGGGCTATTCTACCAATGGAATTGGGAGCATATTAGTACGGGTGTCTTCAAGGAAGTAAAATGTTTCTTTGATACAAGAAGGCCAAACCTAAAGCTAAATAAAATACACATAACTCTAATTCCAAAGGTGAGAAGTCCAAAGAGGCTCGACCAATTCAGGCCCATAAGCTTATACAACTTCAAGTACAAAATTATTTCTAAAGTCCTAGTAAATAGGATGAAGAAGTGGTTGCCAATAGTCATTGTTGAAGAACATAGTGCTTTTGTCGGAGGTAGACAAATCCAAGATAACATTCTGATTGTCCAAGAAGAACTGCACCAACTAAGAATTCGAAAGAGGAAGAAGAGGTTTTAAGCCATATTGAAGCATGACATGAAGAAAGCTTACGATAGAGTTGAGTGGGACTTTGTAGAGGCTTGTCTCTTCAAGATGGGCTTTTGCTCTAGAAGGGTGGATAGAGTATTAAAATGCATAACCTCGGCCACACTCGTGTGAAACTCAATGGTGAACCCCTACCGTACTTCCGATCGTCGAGAGGTATCGAACAAGGTGACCCTATTTCCCCATATATGTTTATCCTTATGGCAAACATTCTTTCTATGTTGATGAGGAAGGCAGCGATCAACGAGGGAACTATTAGAGGGATCAAGTTGAACAAGTTCCGTCCCTCTCACATATTTTGTTCGCGGATGATTCAATTTTATTTTTGGATGGTAAATTGATTGAATGCTAAAATCGACAATGATACTAAATCGGTATTGCTACGCCTCGGGCCAATAGATTAACCTCAACAAATCGGGACTCTACATGGGTCCAAATTGTCCTCAACGGCTCCAAGACAGCCTCGCGAATGCTCTCCGAATCCCAATGATGAGGAAACAGGGAAGTATTTAGGTCTCCCTTTGGATTGGGGAGGTGGGGGGGAGCCGAGAAACAAAAGTTTTTCCGGATCAATTCACGAGTGGATATGAAGCTAGAAGGATGGAAGGAGAATCGACAATGATACTAAATTAGTACTCGCTTCTCCTCGAAGCCAAGAGATTAACCTCAACAAATTGGGACTCTATATGGGTCCAAATTGTCCTCAACAGCTCCAAGACAGCCTCGCAAATGCTCTCCGAGTCCCAGTGATGAGGAAACAGGGAAGTATTTAGGTCTCCCTTTGGATTGCGGGGGGGACCGAGAAACAAAAGTTTTCCTGGATCAATTCGCGAGTGGATATGAAGCTAGAAGGATGGAAGGAGAATCGCTTTTCTAAGACTCGGATAGGAAACTCTCATCAAATCGGTGGTGCAGCTATCCCCCAGTTATGCCATATCCATTTTCAAAGTACCAATTTCAATCTGTAAGTTGATAGAAAGGAAACTAGCCCAATTATGGTGGAAGAATAGTGAGAAAAAAGCTGGTATGGATTGGCGCAAATGGGAGCTTCTTAAATCAAGAAAAGACAATGGAGGATTAGGTTTCGGAGACCGACTACTTTTAATAAAGCCTTCTTGGGTAAACTAGCCTGGAGACTAACCCATAATCAAAACTCCCTTTGGAGCAAAGTTATCAAAGGTATGTACTTCCCAAACGAAGCTTCTTACAAGCGGAGAGAGGTACGAGACCCTCACCGGGGGGTGGATTAGCATTCTTTACGGCGGAGAGACAATCGCAGAGTCATTGCGTTGGTTTATAGGAACACGGGAGGCGGTAAACATTAGGGAGGATCGCTAGCTTAGGAGAGAAATCATCGGTGGTCCAGCAAAATAAATTGGATCGTTTGAAAGTTTCAGAGTTGATCCTAAAAGAGGAAGTACAAAGGGGACGTCGAAACAATCAAACTCCTCTTTGATGAAGAAATAGCGAGGGAGATCCTAGCCATTCCCATAAGCCCTCTATCTCGTGAGGACAAATTGATAAGGACTGAAAACGCAAGGGGGAATACTCCGTAAAGAGTGCCTACAACTCTTTGAGGAAAAGAGAATCGAAATAGAGTGTGGATCGGCACCTACTTCGGCTCAACCATCAAGAATACTTTGGAATGGGATTTAAAAGGCAAACATATCTCCTAAATCCCAGCTTGTGGAGCCTTGTCGGCGGAAGCACAAGCCCTCGTCTACGGCTTGAAGTAGCTCGAAGCAAGGAGAGAGGTCGAGAAGAGAAGCTTCGAGTTACCGTGGAGTATGATTCTCTAGGGCTGGTTCGTGCGGTCAATGGGGAAGTACACGCCAACCGGGAAGCAAAAACTCTAGTCCTCTAGGCCCAACATATTCGGCCCGCCTCCAAACGATATCCGCGGCCCATCACAAGAGAACAAGCAAATCATGTTGCTGACTGGGTAGCCAAGATGCATCGTGCCGATCGATTTCGATCCATTGGGTCTCTATCCCGCCTCAACCCCTATGGGAATTATTGTGTACTGATGTCCCTCGTTTGGGCCTTTATGTACGAAACTCTAATTATCAGTAATGCTAGTTTATTTTCCGACCAAAAAAAAAAAATGTTGTCCATGAGAAATTTGCACGAAATTCCTAAATATTTCGTTCCCCTCAAATTGTGATTTTTCCTTTACAAAGTATCGTCCCCCCCCCAAGCCCATGCCACTGTTTTCAAGCAAAGACATTCTTGCCTGAGTTTCTTACCTAGTATTAGATTGATGGACCAAGGTAGTTGAAACACAGAGATATCATGTGCCTATAGACCACAATCCAAATTTCGAAAGTGCCAAGCTCTTCTCAACACCTACTAAAGTTAGTTGCACCTTTCTAATAACCGACTCTTTTCGTCGAGTCGTGTCTTCGAGGTCGAGGATTAGCGTCCTCCTCCTCCTCCTCCGCAATGAATGAGTAGGTATCCAGAGGTCGACGGATGACAAAGGGCAGCGAAGAATATCGGACGTGCCCGACAGGGAAAAAAGTTAAAAGAATTTCAAAGCAGCAATGGAGAGATGACATAAGACGAAAGCATAAAGTAAGTAAAATCGCTTCGATGTCTCCCATTCCGAATAATCGGGAGATCATGCTCGTCGCCCTGTGGCGGTATCTCATTCGAGGCACGTGAAATGGGACGACGTGTTGCCGTGGGCACGGGGATTTCTATGCCGCCGACATTATGAAAACGAACATTAGAAAATATTTTTCGGATTTGTCCGAGGGACAAAGCGGGAGGCAGATAAGGAATGGAGAGCAACAAGGCTTGTCATCAAGAGTAGACTTCCAAGGAGCAGAGCAGAAGAGTCTACAGACCCATCTTTATCCTTGTTCACTTCTAGGGATTTAGGAAACGAGGCCGGTGACAACTACAAGAGTGATGCCGAGGCGAGGAACGTGGAGCTTTCCAAGCAGCACTAAAATATCATATTTTGTGCCTGCAATAAATATACATTTATATTCTTGCTTTGCTCTGAATTTTGCATACCAATCTAGCGATTGTACTCTCCAAAATATAAATGATTCGAAAACCATTTCCTTAAAAACTAAACATATTTTGGTTTTTTTTATTGATTTTTCCTTTTTTTTTCTTTTTTTAAATTTTCGTTGTGGCTAGCGAGGGTTACTGGAGCTCACCCTAGCCATTGCTAGGCGGCTACGGGTGAGGCCGGCTAGCTCGCCAAAGCTTAGTGAAAAGAAGAAAGAATGAAAAATAGAAGAAAAGAAAAAATAATAAAAAATTAATATCACGAAGTCACAAATGTGAGGAATTTACTCCAAATTAATTTTTGATCACAAAAAATCCTAAACCCATACATTCCGGACAAGTAACTCTCCATCAATTTATGTTAAATTGGGTAAATACCACGAAAAATCACAAAAGGCTACATCTCGTGCCTCAAACGAACACACTCGTCTAGTGCCAAGCGTCATCCAACTCGAAATTTAACTATAAAATTTAACGAAGGGTAAATTTATTGCAAGTGTACCGATTTGAGAGTTTTTGTAATAAAAAAATTAGCTTAGGGTATATTTGTCACGTGTATACTAATTTGAAAATTTTCATGGGATTAACCCTAAAAACAATTTACGTCAAGACGACATTACCATGTAGGACGCTTGGCGTTCACGTAAGCAACTTCGACTTGAACAGTAGGATGAACTCAATTGGTACTATTGTGAAGAAATTTATGATTAAATTGGTTCAATCGAAAGATCTATGACTAAATTGATATTCCTACAACAGATTTACGATCTTTTTATAGGTACTTTTCCCCGCATACACATGAATAACATATGTAAATTTATGCAGATATTTACAAACATTGGATGGGATCAGAAAATATGAAAATCGTGAAAAAAAAAAAAAAGAAGATGAAGAAGAAGAGAAAGAGCGAGAGGAGAAAACGATGTAAAACGATGGATGTCACGTTTTGCAAATGGGAGAACAATCTTTGGAGAACTCGCGCCAAAACCATGCTCAAAGAAAAGTCGTTGATTTGAGCACACGGCAAATAATCCCCCGAAAGAAGGTTCTCCGTATCGCGTGGCGCTGTGGGGGCCAACCGTGGCGAGTGGACGTGGGTTTTTGTGGGGGGTGGGTGGGGTGGCGGCGGCGGCGGCGCGTCGTCCAGCTGGGTAAATTTCCGGCCCCTTGGACAAGATGATCGTTCGCCAGTGGATCGGAACGGAATAAATCGGGCGGAGAAAATAAAATAAAAAAGAATAAGTGGGGGAAAAAGGCACGGAAGCGGGGGCCCCACTCAGTCGATGATGATTGGTGGACATTCCTCTACGGGGGCCCCAGTTAAGGAACCAAATAATTGGAGGGCCCACTAGCTGGAACCATCCACGTCAGATCCAGTTTTTTTGGATTTTTTTTTGAATGGGGAATTTATCTACTTCTTCTAAGGATCGATTCTTTATATTAGGTTCGGAAATTTCTCAATTGGTCAATGTTGAACTTAATGTACAGTTTGGCTTCATGTGTTTCACGAGATAATGATCGCTCATCATTCTCAAGAAAACGTTTTTCAAATTAATCATATTTTACAAAACAAACGGAGTCTTTATTGATTTAGAAGGATAATATATGCACATGAATTCAAAGCTATTTACATTGAATTTGATATTTCGAGCAAGTTAATCCTTTCGTTCCTTTGATTACCATGAATTCAATGGCCATCGATTTTCCTCATTCTTGTTTTCGAACCGGATGACTCCTTTATACACGCCAAAGTCTGCGCATATCCCAAAATCTTTTTTCCGTGACAGTTGATAACCATATGATCATACGCATCATACGTGCCCCCGATTTGCTGAATCCATTATGCAAGTAAAAGAAGAATTGCTCCAAAGGAGGCATCCTCATCTTAGAAAGCATTCTAGGCATGCGCACAATTCTAAAATTTTGATGTCCAATGAATGCGAGCATTCTTTACGAAACCCCAAGGGTATGGCGCGATTAATTGGACAATGAGGGGCTTTCGATCCATAAATTGGAGGTCCGCTCGTTCAAATCTTGCGAACAAGGAAGCCGTTTTGCTTCGGGGCCATTCCCGCGAGCCAAAGGTCAAAACTTAATCGACTCAAAAGGAATTGCATGGCATTTCGTAGGCCTCCATGTAGCCGAGTCTCCACGCCCGTACTCTTAAAATTTAAGCAAACAAGGCATTCTTTTATCGTACAAAATACGAAGGGATGCGAGCACGCCATAACTTTCTTTGAAAAAAAAAGAATCTTACTCAAGCACGCTCAAGTATATACACTTCTAAGATAAAAAAGGCTCGGTTTATTTGTCAAGAAAGGAGTTTTCCAAGCGAATTTGACTACCGGTCTTCAAATTTCTTAAGCCTTTTTTTTTCATTTATTGTAGAGAGATTTGTACAACTTGCTAAAGTAAAGATAGGAAAAATGGAATAGAGGTAACAAAGACTTCTAGTCAAAATAGATCAAATCATCGCACCTTGGCCCAATTTGACATCCAAGCCCATATGTTTAAGCCCGAAATACACAGACCATCAAAAGCCCCAAGCCTGCCCTATCTGGTGGTCCACCGTCCATTGGCCGACACCCAAATCAAGATTCTTCCCATCTTGGGGTTCCGTTCGGTCAATTCAATGACCAATCACGGCATATATATAATTTCCAAGAAGTGAGGGAGAACTCTTAAGACTAGATGGAGAGATTGCGCGGTTCGATTTAAATGTGGAATGTCGACAAAACTGTGGGGCTTAAATCACAGCGTCAGACACTCGATATGGCCTCCAGATTCCGCACTCATCACCCTACAATTGGAGACTTACCTCTGGGGAATTGTCCAAAAGCGTTTTTAACCTTTTTGTTGGCGCCCATAAACCTTTTAATTGTGTCAACCGAATTCAAACATTTTCACGTCTTCCCTAATTGAGCCCATCCAATTAATTTTGGTCGAAAATCGACGTTGGCGTTATCGTGGACAATTTTTAATAACATTTTCGATAATTTTTCCAATATTTTATTCAATAAAAAACTGTCCACAATGAGAGAGAGAGAGAGAGGATGCGGTCTATGAATCTCGAAAGGGGGATCATTCAACGGCATTTTCAACGGAAATGACGAACTCTTACAAAGTCCGGTCAATTGAACCGGTGTGGAAAAGGATTGAGATGGGAGGTATAGTCAAACGGTTGGAATTTCGGGGGAAGAGGAGCTTTTGGTCTATCATCCAAATTTGAAAAGAGTCCTCCAGAATTTTCTTCTCCACCCCCACCTTTTTTCTTTTTTTTTCCCTTCTTCTTCTTCTTTTCGTGTTAACACTTAGTCAAAAACATCGTACACGTGTCTCCAACGATGAATTCATTTAACTCATGTACAACAGCACAACCACAAGCAGGGTCTACAAGAATTTGAGTTAATGTCATTGGTCGACCAAGTCGTTTAATAAAATGATGTGGAATCGCATGTTTGTTCATTTCCCACTTAAGATATTCTGTTTGTTTTCGCGAAAGAATGAATGCGTACAAAAAAATAAATATATTTTCTTCACAATGATCACCTGAAATAATTAGTCAAACGAAAGACTTTTGTATTGTCTATTACAATACATATCTAAACATTATTGTGGAATATAAAAAAATATTTTTTGTTAATTCGTTTCTATAATCGATATAAGCGATGATGTTTTCAACATAACTCGTTTTCATCATTTATCTTTTGCGAAATAAACGAAGCATAAGATCGCATTTTTGAAATGTAATCACACTTAGATGCCGTGTTTTACGTGTAGGATAGAGCTTCTCTCTCCCGTAGAGTTCGAGAAAATGGATTTTTGATGAGCCTCGATAGGGCAAACAATCATGCTTCGACGGTCTTAACACGCTGTAATGTCCATGACAGAACATGACCTTTTTTTTTTTTTTAAGAACATGATCCCTTTGTTGGGAAAATTGTCAAAAAAGTCCTAAACATATCGCATTTTCTTGGATTCGGTCCTAAATTTTTTTTTTTGTGTCAATTTAGTATATTCGGTCAATATTGACAGGCTGATCTTGACAAGATGCAACCGGTGCTGATGGGACAACTTGTAATAATTTTTTAAATATTTTTAAACTTTTATTATTTTATTTTATTTTTTTGTTTGTTCATCTTCTCCGTTCATTTGTTCATCAGGAAGAAGATGAACAGCCCTGGCGTCGCAAATAAGATGAACAGCCCAGGCGAACGCACTGCCTCCAGCCAGCCGAATGCCCACGGCGAGATCGAACCTCACCGGACACTAGCGCCACCGGGCGAGCTCCGCCGAGCCACCCCATGGCTGGGCGGGGCGAGCTCCGGCCTCTTCCAACGACGGCGCGGCTCGGCCTCACCAGATCTGGGCGAGGCCGGACCTCGCCCAACCATGGCTGTCTCCCCGAAACCGATCCTGCGTTCTCGGAGGAGGCGACGACCACCTCGCGCTCTATTATCCACGTTCTCGTCTTCGTTTCGCCGAGCCAGATCTGGGCATGACCGAGCTCGCCCGACGGCGGCGCCAGTGACCGGTGAGGTTCGACCTTGCCGTGGGCCTTCAGCCGGCTGGAGGGAGTGACGGACGCCATGTTCATGTTCTTTGTTTATCAGGAAGCTTCTGTTCATAGAAGAAGATGAATAAAAAAAATAAAAAAATTCAAAAATTCAAAAATATTAAAAAATTATTAAAAGTTACTTCACCAGAGTTGGTCGCGTCCACGTCAATATCGATAGGTCGAAAAATTTGGATAGTCTGAATTAACACAAATAAAAAAAATTAGAACCGAATTGAGAAAAAAAGATTTGTGATTTAATTAATTAAAAGATTTAGGATTGAATTGATAAAATTAAAAGATTTAAGGCGAATTGACAATTCTATAAAAATCCAACTAGAAGATAAAGTCCTGAAGGGTTTATACTAGCCAGTGATACTAAGAATTTTAGCTTAAGGCCCTGTACTTTCGCGACTTCCGTTAGTTTCCCCACATCCTAATCCTGATCGCCTGTCGGCACGTGTGAAGAAGGTCCATTGTGGAATTTATTGCTTGATGCACCAATGAATCGGGACAGTTACAATACAAATATCAAATCATATTCAAGACTTCAAAATTTAAATTTTAAGCCGTTAGATTGAAAAAATGATTTAATTTAAATATTATAACGCTCTTTCACGTGTAGTCCAGATTTTGGCGCAAGACTAAATCATGGAAATATGTTATATGAGAGACGGAAAAATTACCAAAAAGTTTTAAATCTATTACAATTATGCCAATTTAGTCCTAAACATTTTGTATTTATCTTTAATTGATCCATTTGGCTAGTCGGTCTTGACGCGACATCAAACATTGATGTTGCACATTTTTAATAATATTTGAATAATACTTAATATTTTCATTTCTTTTATTTCTCATTTTCCCCTTTCTCTTGTGGCCAACGAGCGTCACTACAGTTCGTCGGCCTCACCCACGATAGGCAAGGCCATCTTTGCCTTTGTTGTGGCCCTAGCAAGGCCGAGTGAGGGTCGCAAAGTTCGAGCCATCACCGAAGGGGTTTCGTGGCCCTTGCCCAATGGTCGGCGAGCTTTAGCCATAGCTCGCCAACCATAGGGGAGCAGAGGAAAAATCGAGAAAGAAGAAAAAATATTATATATTGTTAAAATTTTGCCACTTCGCACCGACTCCCCAAATAAATTGAATTGACATATATGTAAAATATTTAGGACTAAATTAGTACAAAAAAAAATTTAAGACTAAATTGGCACAATTGCAATAAGATTATAAGTTCTTTTTTTGGGTGTGTAATTTTTCCTATGGGAGGCAAAAGGTGCTTGGAAAGATATAAAGCACTGCCAACTATTCCAAAAGTTTAAATTGTTAGGTGAATGTATGATTTAAACTCCGTTTGTTTCATGAAAAAATAACTTTTAGGAAATGTTTTTTCAGATTTGCGGTGTTTGTTCTTAGAAAATAAATAGGAAAAATATTTTCCACCAATTGAAAGAACACATTCAAAAGAAAGGAAAATGATTTCCTCTTTAAGAAAGAGGGAATCATTTTCCTTCATCTTTCCTCCCGACATTGCTTCACATTCCTTTTCTTTATGATTATTTAGAAAGAATCTTAGATTTCAATTATTTTGTATTTTTCAATTATATAAATAATTTTTTTTTTTTTTTGTTTTCTTCTTCTTCTCTCCCATTGGGCTTGAGCCTCGCCGACCATGGGCGAGGTCGAGCTTGAGCCTTGCCGCGGCTCGAGGCCGGCCGAGCTCGAGCCTCGCTCAAGGCCGGCGAGGTGGAGCCTTGTCGGCCTTGGACGAGGCCGTTCGCTGTGGTGATCTCTAGCAATCAATAGAGAAGAAAAGAAAAGAAAAATTAAAAAAGAAAGAGAAGAAAGTTCAAAATTCAAAATTTTTGGTAACTTTCTCGAGAAAAAATTAAATCATGTTTTCTATACCGAACGGTGAAAAATATTTTCCTATTTATTTTTCAGATCGTAACCAAATATCGAAAAATATTTTTAAAAAATGTCACATTTTTCGCAAAATAAATAGAGTCTTAATGTCTAAATTTTTTAATACGAAGGATTGAGGTGCCGTGTGGGAGCATGAGTGGGAAGCAGAGAATCTCCATCACTTTGAGTACATAATACACGTTTGCATGTTTGTTAAAAGAAAATATTTTGGCAAACTCCTCCTCCTCTCTCTCTCTCTCTCTCTCTCTCTCTCTCTCTCTCTCATGATTTAGGAAGACTAGATTTCAACCCAATTAATTAAGCCGTAATGATTTACCGCATGTTTGGGATAAAGTATATATATATATATATATATATATATATATATATATATATATATATATATATATATATATATATATATAATATAAAATCCCAAACCTAGTACGGATGTAAATTTAGTTTTAAACCTTTCAATTATGTCGGTTTAGTCTTAAATTTTTTAATGATTTTTCAATATGGTCCTTTCGGTTAAAATTAATTGAAAATCGCTGAGATGGACTAGCTTTACAATGTTTTTGGATTATTTTTATTACTAATTATTTATGTTATTTTATTTTGTTTCTTTTTTTTTTTCATTGTCGACTTCTCGGAGAGGATCGGCGAGGACCATCACGAATGTCGCCAATCGCGGGTGAGGACTCCCATTAAGCCCTCGCCGACTAGATCTGGCGCGTGCCCAAGGGCGAGGCCCTCGCCCAATGGCCGGCGGTACCCGGCGGCCCTCAACAGTAAAGAAAACAAATATACAAATTAATAGAAAATTTAAGATGAGTCGGGCGCCGCCTCACGTTCTTGAAGGGTCTTGACGGGAAAAAAACGTGAACATCGTTGGCTGGTGCGTACCATTAGACAAAGCCATGCTCAGGATTCACGCTGCTTCAAGGAACTTACGAGGCATTTAGGTTTTGGCGTGCCGCAGCCAAAGCACTATACGCGGACTCCCGCAAATTCGATTCCCCCCATCTACCCACTTCTTGTCTCATCACCTTCGAGCTGCCTATCGAAAAAGTCACGCGATCACAACATTCCTTTTTTTGCTCCCCGAAATTAATCCGGTTTATATACATGAACTTGCTCCTCGAGCCACCGGCCAGAGGCGGGTTCGAGAGTGAAACCCTAGCCGATTATCGACTCGGAAGAGTCTCCATGCGCTTATGCACTCGCAGTCACGGGCGTCCCATGCGGTCATCTTAAAGAGGAGATCGAATGGGAAATGTACGAGAAGTTTATAAGATGGCAAGAGGAAGTAGCCAAGCAGCAATGTATCCAATGTTCAGAAGATGAATGTAGATGGG
Organism: Rhodamnia rubescens; assembly: GCA_021437795.1. Taxonomy (NCBI): domain Eukaryota; kingdom Viridiplantae; phylum Streptophyta; class Magnoliopsida; order Myrtales; family Myrtaceae; genus Rhodamnia; species Rhodamnia rubescens. The sequence goes on along the minus strand of JAILYA010000063.1, from coordinate 159,555 downwards.
AAAAGAGACTTTTCAAAATATTCCTTTTGGGTTGGACTTTTGGGGATGCACATGGGGTTGAACGTCCTAGTCTTAATGATGGAAGCCGCCACTAATTTTCCACACCCTTTACTTTTTACAAATCAATCCGCCAATGCAGCCATGATTTTTCCTCTTCCTAATGTCTCTCTCACTCTGCCTCTACGGCTCAATCGATCCCCCCTGACATGCAGCAATCTCCCCGTCTGCGCGCATCGAGCAACCCTCGGACATAAAGCCTGTGCTCCTTTCGGAGGTAATCTCAAGAGATCGCGCGAGCGCGGCGATTCTAACCCAAGCTGGCGTGATTAAGACGGATACGCTCGTCGCTTGAGCAGCCCTTTTAGGATTGCCACGAGCATATTTTCAAATACTTGACATACAAGTGGAAGCACTCGTATTTTCATGAGCATAGCCTCAACGATACATGCGGGCCGTCGAAGAAAAGATGTAATAGATAGACCAAGTTCATCCTGTCCATGTTCACCATTGTTCACGAGGGTCCCACAGCGGGACTCAATGTTGATCACATGAGCAGCCTCTGTAGGATTTCCATGATCACCGATAAATACATGACATAGAAAGCAGATTACACTCATTTTCATGAATAGCCTTAATAATACAGGTCGTCCGTCCAAGAAAAAAGGTACAACACACACACACATATATATATATATATATATATATATATATATCTCTTTCGTCCATCTCCGTTGATCACGTTGGTCCCACAGCGGAACGCCTACGGTTGATGATTAAGATTCATGTAATTTTTGAAAATGCTGAAAGATGGCAGCTTGTGCCTTGTGGAAATGGAGGAAAGTTAACCCCAAAGAATTTTCGTACCGTTCACGTCAGCTTGGATGCTATATATGCCCGTCAATATCATCTCTCCATCTTTTGCCCACCTTTCACTTCGTCTCTCATTTCCCCTTTTATATATCACCTCACAAGAAACTTTCAGATCACACCCTCCTCCTCCTCCTCCCATATTTCTTCTTCATCGTCATCTCATATGTCCGTTTAACCCTAAACAGATCATCACAGAACAAAACTGCTCAGCTATCCATGGATGGCTATCAAATCTTGTTCCCTCCATCTTCTTCTTCATCAGTAGCAGCACCACCACCACCGCCAAGCTTTCCTTTTGCGCATTATATCTACAAAAGTGCTCACGAGTTTCCCCATGCTGGGTCAGAAATGATGAACCACAGTAACGAGACATGTTCGTCATCCGAGGTTAAAGATGAGCTCATCAACCCTCACACGGGCGTGTCCCGGGGCGACGGAGACAAAGCCGGAGGCGACAAGAAGAAGGGCCCGCCGCCACCGCCGTCGGAGAAGAAGAAGACAAGGAAGCCGAGGTATGCGTTCCAGACAAGGAGTCAAGTGGACATACTCGATGATGGTTATCGGTGGAGGAAATACGGTCAAAAGGCTGTCAAGAACAACAAATTCCCCAGGTACGCTACTTAATCTGAGGACCAAGAACTCCTTTTTTCCTTTTTCTTTGTTTCCCTTTTGGTTGGTAATTTTGCATAAAATTTTAGCTGATTTTCTGTGAGGGTTTGACGTTTCTCTGCTGTGTATCGATTAACTCACCGTGTCAAGCCGCAAAGTAAGATTGCACTAGATCCTCCACTATGCAGCTATTCCTTGCAGTGGAATTCTGCCCGATATATGTAGGTTTTTTTCCCTAAACGATGTGTCTTCTAATAGGAAAATTAACCATATGTCGGAGGAAATTGAACCCTTTTATAGTTCGAGTTTGATGGGTCAAGTTGGTGATCAACAGGAGACGTATACACCTTCAATTGCTTTGCTCTCGGATGAGATAGCTAGGTTTATGACAAAACCCAAAGAAAAAGAAAAAAAAGAGAGCTAGAGTTCAAAACTTTGATGGTTGATTATTGAAGAAATTGCACGACAAACATTAGTGAACAGGTGTTTTTCACTCCTAGTGATTCATGGATGAAAATTGTGGACTATGTCACCACTATATTACACCAATGTGAAAGAACCATACCAAACGTTTAGGCTAAAGAAGGTAATTTTTCAGCTCTCTAGAATATGGCACTTTTAGCCATAATTATCGCTATAGTGAAGGACGTCCATCGCACCTTGCGATGACCCCCAGTCACGATTATATCTGCTGCCGATTAAGAATTGTGATTGATTGAAAAATGTAATATTGAGTTCATTATCAAATGAAGAGCGCATGAGCTTTTCCACAGGCTTTACTGGGTGACTATCCAAAGTAGCAAATGTCAATTACGATCAATTAGAACTAATAAAGTAAAACATACAAGAATCTCCCACAGTCTCCCAAGTTGGCCTTTTTCAAACCACCTTAAGTTTGAGGGGATGTTAGAGATATATTTTGACCTCTTTCGAACCACTCCGAGTTTTAGGGGATGTTAGAGATATATGTAGGAGATCCTGTATATTTCCCGTGATTGGTCGTGATTGATTTTCATCGATATTTCAGTACTTTAGGCACTCATCTTGTGAAGCCTACACGCTCATGCATTCCTCATTTGATAACAACAGAATGTTACATTTATTTGTCATCGAAATTCTTAAGATGGTAGTAGAAGCCGGAGGTCCCAGTTCAAACCATACAAGTCTCTATTTACACTTCCAGTACATATTTTCACTATTTAGTTTTAGGCCATAGACGAGCCCAAAGGGCGAGAGTGCCGGAGCATTTAAATATCGGACCACGCTTCATCTATTAGTTTAAGCTTTTAAAATAATTGGGCCTTTCACAAAATCGAACGGTCTCAAAGCATTACTGGTGTAAAGTATGCTTTTCACTTGTGGAGAGCAAATGAGAAAGTCAACAAGAACTATTATCATCCTTAGATATCATCATTCTAAAGAGGACATCATCACTGGTTTGATTCATCTAACTTCAGCAACTTCTAAAAGATGCTCTTTCCATCACTCAGCTTAGATTCTCATGTTCTCGCAGGAGCTACTACAAGTGCACCTTCCAAGGGTGCAACGTGAAGAAGCAAGTCCAGAGGCTGACCAAAGATGAAGGTGTTGTGGTGACAACCTACGAAGGCATGCACACCCACTCGCTAGACAAACCCACCGATAACTTCGAACATATCTTGAGCCAAATGCATATTTACAATCCCTTTTAGCCTTTCCATACAAAAGATAAAGGGGGGGTGGAAATTACGAAGAGGAAACAAAAATTTAGGTCCGTAGCTTTGTGAATTGCTTAAGTGAACGCTGGAGTTCAAGGGTTTCTTCAAGGGAAAAAATCAAGGTTGTGATAGTTGGAATTTCCGTTGAACATTGTTGGCACATTACATATTTGGTGTGTTATGTATCTATCCATATGATTAGTCTACCCATGCAATTCTAGTCCGGAATGATCGTGAAAATAATGGGAATCTATAGGGAAGTTCGTCCGTCCGTCCGTCCATCCGGAGAATCAATCCTCGGGTTTGATTGAGGTTGATGTGATTACCTTTCTATTGTTTATAGAGAAATTTCCTTCAACAGTTTTCGATTCGATGAGGGAATGCGAATAACAAGGGAGAAATGGTAATAAGCTTTTGCGTTCATTTCTCTTGAGTGGACATAAAGTAACAAGCGCGATGAAAATCGGTAAATCCACGAGTTCCCGAATCAAATGATGTGCTTTGAAGTGGGATTAGCATGTTTCCTCACGAGTCGCGCCTTTACGAGATTTTATGAGACCTTGATTGTGTTGGTCATCTACTCCCATTACTCCTGCTATTTTCTTCTCCCGCAGCCAGAAAGTTCGTCCAATTTTTTCTTTTCATCGCGTCGCAAACCTTTACTTCGACGGTGCGAGGAAAGTGCTAAAGACCGAGCATGATTGATGTATTCTGCTGCTGTCGCTAAATGTTCGACGTGATTACAGTGTCCCCACTGCTTCAGAACTACCGTATAATTTACACACCGTGTGCGAATCGCAGTTAATCGCGGACCACCAACCCCCCCATAACTCATAAGGTGTGAATTGACGAAAATCGGTTCGGATGGAACATTCAAACCCGACTCGGGTCTACACCATCCTCGGCCCCTTCATTTCTTCCTTCACAAAGAGGGCCGGTCATGCATGTGATTGTGATATGTCCAAAATCACGTGGACCCTAAAGACCAAATTCTTGGCAGAAAGCTGTGCAGGTTAGATTTGGGGGAAAATTATCGAAGGTATCCTCAATTTATTGAAAATCGTGAATTCAGTTATAAACTTTTCAGCCACTAATTTTTGTTTCTAAACTTTTCGACAATTTGTCAATTTAATTCATCCGGATCAATTTGATTAGTGAATCGTATACGCGGCATCACCACTGACATAAGACAATTTTTATAATTTTTTTTTTTCAATTTCATGAATTTGTTATTATATATATTTATTATTTTTTATTGTGGCTAGCGAGGTCGCAAACAACTTGCCGGGCGGTATGAGGCAGGATCTTGTCCGGATTCGCCGAGGGTGATCCTTGGCAGCGTAGCCATTGGCAAGATCGATCTCGGACAAGGCCACGACGAGGTCAAGCCTCGACAAGGACGACCGCCTCTTACTGCGAGGTCTAGCCTTGCCAGCCTACGCAGCCACAATAGAAAAAATAGAAGAAGGGAAAAATAAAGAAATAAATTATAACAATTATTCACTTTAGCATCATGCTTGACGAAGATTATCTAAATCATTTTCGACCAAAAATTGGAGATATAACTAAATCTGATCTTAATAGATGAATCAATCGACATAATCGTAATAAAATTCGGACTGTTTTTTGATATTTTCCCCATTAGATGGCGGCGGCGACGAGGACGAGGACAACGATCACGTCTTTACCTCGTGTGGGTGGGGAATGGCAAAGCCAAATTGAAGACCGTCTTCTCAGTTTCCCATCTCTCTCTCTCTCTCTCAGACAGCAACGGTGAACATGGAGCTGGAAAGGTCCCCATTCATTTTGGTCCCCGCTTTTGCATCATTGCATGCGTAGGAGTCGCAGTTTCCTGAACTTGCATGTCTTATCGCTTTGCATCCGCCTAAAACTCAACGTGGGAAAAGGACTCGCGACCTCGCGATTTTGGGTAACATACCGTTCGCGATGTTGGCGTCGCAGCTAGAGATGTCAACCGGGCCAGGCCGGTCCGAGCCTTGCACGACCCCATTTTCATAATGGGCCGGTCTGGCCCGATCCATTTTGCGACCTGTCTTTTCTTTTTTATTAATATTTTTTAGCCATAGACCTCCAGGCTATTGTCACTAATTGTGATTGAAGGATTATAGCTTCCGGGCTCTTTTCAATAGATCCAAGACTAATGCAAGGTCTTTTTCAGAGGACAGTGCCGAATGTAACGATCTTCCGTCACGTGTCTACCCGTGGTTAATGGTGATAACGTGTGGTGCCGGTCTTTTCTCTAGGGAGAGATTCTTTATGTGTTCCACTACATGGAAAACAGTAGTTTTCTAAATAAAAAGAAGGGAAATGTATGGCACTTTGAATGAGACGATTGATTTAGATGGAAGGAGATTTCCTGCCTCTGTAAAAGCAGAAAAATTCTTGTTTGAGATGAGCAATAATTTCGTCGAGAGGACATCCTTGGTTTTTGTTGTCCGAATGTATCGCCTGGTTGTCCGTTGTTTTATAGTCATGCATATTAATCTTTCAGCTATAATTTTTCATGTCATAAGATGGTAACCATGAGAAACCTTGGCTTCTACCCTAGTTAATCATATTATGCGGAACGTTACCATTTTGAAATTAAAATAAGGAAAATCCATAACACACTAAAGCCTTCCATGGAGTCCCTTGGGTTTCTAGCTATTGGAAAAAATTACCGAAAAGTTCTAAACTTATTGGAGTTTGTGCTAATTCAGTCCATGAATCATTTTTTTTGTCAATCGAGATATGAACCATTTGCATTTGTGTTCGGTTCATCCAATCAACTTTGGCTAGATATAAGCGACGTAGACACCATCATCCCACTGCGACACTACTGACACGAGATGTTGGCAACTTTTAATTATTTTTGAATTTTTTTTTAAAAATTTTATTTCTGTTTTTCTTTAAAGTGGCTGGTGAGGGTCATTAGGCCCTCGCTGGCCATAGTAAGGAAAAAAAAGGCAAAATAAAAAATAAAAAAAGTTAAAATATTGTAAAAAATTATCCACATTAGCCGGGAACGCGCCGATAGAGATGAACGGCGTCCATGTCTGCGATTTTCGATCAAAATTAGCTAGATGACACCATTGACATAAATGCAAAAGGTTTAAATTTTTTGTATTTGTGCTAATTCAATCAATTGATAAACAATGGTTAGGCCAATCCCTTTCTTTTTCTCTCTCCTCCTCCCTTTCCCCCGTCCCCTAGCTTTTAGGGCTTTTGCTGCCGCTGCAAATTCTGAGGGCCCCTATCTCTCTCCCCTCCCCCTACCCTTTCCATCTTTTTTGCGGCTGATCTTGGGTTCAAAACTTTTTTCTTTGCTTTTTCTCTTCAACTTTTGGGAGTTTGAAAGTGTGAATAATTTTCTGCAATTGATCTTGGGTGAATGTGGAGACCAGGGTTAGGCTATTCATTCGGTCGACAATCACCGATGAGGATATTTGTGACGTGACTCCACAAACTCTATGATATTATGCCGTTTTTCTCTCCGGTTTAGATTTAGGTCTAGATCCAGGCGATTTTACTCTCCAAATATGATCCGAGAGTTCGTTATAGGTGTTTGATACGTGCTCTTTCAATACAACGATGTTGGTGTTCTTGCTCGCGATGATGATGGGGACATCGAACCCAGGCCCGAAAGACTGCAAGCCGTTGCAATTGATGTGGAAGTTCTGCCGTTAGGTGTCAAAAAAGCCCGGCCAGAGGCCGGCGGCCCGACCCACCCAGCCAAAATTTACTTAATTTTTGGGCCTTTTGCCTGGTATGGTACTCGGGCGGCGCCTTGACTTTTTTAACACCAATATTTTCTTTTTAATTTAATTTAATTTAATTTTTATATTCTTTCATTTGATGGGTTTGTTAATTGATTTTGATTCCAAAAAAAGAAAAAAATAAGAAAAAAGGATTATGCCAAAATCGGCCCGACCCGACCCGCCGGGCCGGGTCAAGCTTGGTACTATTACCGTTTCGGGTCGGCTCGGGCCGGGCCGAGACCCGGCCCGTTGACACCCCTACTTGCTGTGTACTTATCACTCGAATCGGTAATCGGTTGCGCGAAAATTTTTTTAGTGCCACATATATTCTTAGAGGATGAGAATGTCATTCTAATCGTAGAATATGCTTTGTTATTTATTTCATGGTATTTGATTTTTTTGCAGTTATGTGGGAGATTGAAAGTATTTGATGTACCTCTCGGATATTATCCTAATTAATGAATGTAATCTTTCTTTCGACAAAAAAAAAATGGTAAACAAAATTTAAGATGACTTGACACAATTGTAATATATGTTTAATATTTTCTTAATAAATTTTCCCCTAATTAGTACCGTTTCATTACTTGACATTTCCGAGAGAGGGAAACGATTGGACGGTAGCAAGGGGTGAGGAAGCGAATAGGAATCAGACATAATTGTGATGGTCCACTTTCAAAATTTTTCTATTATGAAAATACAAATAAGCATAAGCAAAATTCATGTTGCACGAGCACCAGCACTTGACGTTCATAACATGCTCCTTTAATAACTACGAGTATTCTTTGTCGCACAACCAACAAATGAATCTATTTTTGCCCTTCCACATATAGCCATGCGAACAGCATTTGGCAAGGAAAAATGTCCAAATGCTGGTCGCAAGGACATTTAACGCCAAATAAGCATAGCAAATGTACCGATTCGACCGGTGGAAAAAAAATCGTGATCCCGTCATGTCATCCGAAGTTGATCCCGAGGCCGATGGCGATGAGGATGATGGTAATGAGGCCAAAGAAGATGATGGTGTGAACGAGGATGGAGACCCGGCTCGTCTGCATGTTGTTGAGCTCCCGATTCGCCGGCCCTTCCCGGAAGCTGAAACAGGAGGCCCGGTGACAGGATCACGAAGAGGAACACCCCGACGAAAACCGGAGCCCAATCGGCCATCTTTGATCCAGACGAATTCGCGGGGAACGAAGGGCGCGAAGGCTTATTCGTTTTGGATATGGAGATTAATCGGAAACTGAGATTGTGATCATGTCAAGCAGGAACTTAGGAAAACACCCTCCTTTTTAATAGATGCCTTGCTAAGGAAAGACGAGGAGTGGTCCGAACGAGGCATAGGAATCGACGATGAGTCGACAGCGACACCCACCTGGGACGCAGCATTGCCGTGTCCTTTGATGCGCCTTGGTGATGAAATCTGAAACCTGCTTTGGTAACCCTTGGATTTAGTCTAATCCTCTACATTTTCTTTTTTGGGTCAAAAGTCTAATCCCTAGATCAACTTATTACCCCAGCACATGCGAAAGAAGATAATCTGAAGAAGAAACGTTGCTGCTCTTGAGTCTTGACATGTTGTTATATATTGCGTAATATTGTTAATACGGGTTTAACATCTATGATGAAAATTTACAAATGTAAAAGCAAAAATTACCAAAAAAATCCTAAAAATCCTATTGCAAATTGCGCCAATTCAATCTAGAACTTTGCATTTATCTTACAGTTCGTTCATTCCTAGTCGTTTGGCTGGAAATCGCTGAGCATGTCGATTGTCCTACGTGGCACGACTCGCAATTAACATGGACAAATTTTAACAATATTTTTGGATTCTTATTATTCCATTTTTTTTTTTTTATTTTTTTTTCTTTACATCATTTCTTTACGCCCCTATGTTTAGGGCGGGCGAGTGGTCGCAGCCCCTCGCCTAGATCTAGTGAGGGCTGCGGCGCCCGCCCAAATCTAGCCAAGCGCGGGCGCCCACGGTCCTCGCATTGATCTAGGCAACGGCCGTGATGCCCGCCCGACCTTAACCTAGGGAAAAAAGAAAAGTAAAGAAAAAATAAAAAATTACAAAAAAAAATCCAAAATATTAATGTATCTTATACAAAATTATTCAAGTTAGCATTATTGCAGGGCCACGCAATGTCTGGCCTCAAGATCCACGCAGGGACTTCTGACTGAAATTTATACAAACATAAAAAAGATTTAGATCGAATCGATATAATTACAATAACATTTAAAACTTTTTTCAGTGACCCTTCCTGTGTAAAAGCTATGTTAATGGGCATGCATGATAATTTCTCCGCTAAGGACATTGTAGATGGATTCCAACCTATAGAAAGCTACTGCTGCGCTCGATTGCTACATTATGGGCATGCATGGTTTTAAGTTGAATTGGCCGAATCAGAATCAAACCCTAGTTTCGGCCCATGAATAGAGGACGTTTATTAAAGGGCGTACAATATTTTTTATCCATCTATAAATTTCCACTCTCCATATGTCCTGAATTTTCGGTTTTTACAGAGGTGACCATGCTGGCCTTTCCACAACCACCTGGTACATGAGGCAAACTCTGAGTCACAAAAGACAAGTCCCATACTATAAGCCGTCACATTGATAATCTCAAAATGAAGAATTGAGGATACACTCCATATACAAGACCCTCGTCGACATAATAAAATGTAAATTTGAACCTAGTTGAGCTTGGTCGGAAGCCGGCGAGGTCGACCTTGAGCTTGCGGATGGATGTGAACCTTACAAATAACAAGCTTCGCAAGCTGAGCAGCAGAGCTTGGTCATGGCCGCATGTAACCTCGACCTAGCCTCCCTAGCTTGTGTGGCGGCCATCGCCGGTGGATTTGGATTTTGCGGTGTGGGGTGATCGGGAATGAAGCAGCACCGCGATAAACTAGGCATCGGTGCAAGATGCAACTTCAAATTCATTGTAAAAAGTGAGGACGTACAAACCGTGAAATCTCCGGGTGATCCGGTGAGAATAACTTATTGTTGTCGACCACTTGTTAATGAAAGAGTAAATCTTATAATAAATTTTATTTATTTATTATTTCTTTTGCTCAAAACAGATTTTTAATCTCAAATTAGATTAAGATAGTCACATGATCATTAGTCACATGATCATTACGAGGAGAGCATTTGATATGAAAACTAGAGTAAAAAATGCTCCTTTTTTTGGGTGGGGGGGGTGCATGCAAACACTAATCAAGCAAAACAAATTTAATTCAGCATCCACATATGCTCACTCTAGAACCTTGTTTGGTGCAAATTGGATTTCCCCGAAAAACAAGGATCCGATCCCACGACTTTTCATGTTTGGAAAAGAAACTTAAACTTAGAATTCTAAGATCCATTCGCTTAAGCTGTTAGACATATCATACACAACAACTTAATCAACAAATAGGATCGATCGCCGCCTCCGAAATTTTTTTTGTTTTGTTGAAAAGAGAGCTTCAAGATCTATTTTTTAGAAATGTGAGATAAACGCTTAGATCAGTTTGTAAAACTTCCTATTATCACATGAGAATTTAATTGGCGTCAAGCCAACCAACAAGGTAAAAGAATTTGCATACTACGTATTGAATCGCAACAGTTAATCACAGTCGTCAATCGCGCGACACCCGTTAAGGTTTATCAATAATCTGATGGCTGTGATTACATCGGCTCTTTACACATTGTCCAAAATAGACTTCCCCGGAGCACCTCAGTTACCCAGAAAGCAATAACATGTCACTGTCCGGCGTCCGCCATGAATTCAGGTCACAGGTTGACATCCCACCGAAAGCAGAAGCGGGAAATGAAGAATCAGAAAGGAGGACGAAAAAGGAAAGAAAGAAAGAAAGAACTGTCCATCACCAAGTCGAGATCAGCCGGCGTAGACATGGACGTGAACGGCGAGGATGAGGATGGTGTAGAGGGTGAAGAAGATGAGGGTGTGGACGGCGATGGACTTGCCGTTGGTCTTCAGGCTCCCCGCAGTCCAGAATCCGTTGGTGCCCCGGCAACTGGAACAGGAGCCCTGGCAGGCAGCAGCACGAACAGCACCACCCCGATCAGCACCGGGCCCCAGTCAGCCATTCCTGACGAGGCTGAGCGGCGGGCCGGATCTTAGGGAGAAGCAGCGGCAGCGACGGTCGGAGGGTGCGATGAGGAAACGAAATCTGGAACTGCGTGAAAAGGAAGAAGGAAGGAGGGAGGTTTGTTTCGGGTGGACGCAAGGAGGAGCGAGTGCGTCGGGAATCAGAACAAGTTTCTTTGCTTTATGGATGAGTAAAGATGGGGTAGATGGACGGATGGCGCCGTCATTTTTCATTTTCCTATTTTTTTTTTGCTCACGTTTGCGTGTTATCACAATATTCTAAAAATAAAATAAAAAAAAAATACCAAAGAAAGAGCTTAAAGTGATCTGATTTTTTTAAATAAGAGCTTAAAAAATATTTTTTCAAAAAGAGGCATTGCTGAAGGACATGTTCATCTTTGACCATTTTATTATTATTATTTTTTACTCCTTTTTATATTTTCATTTTCTTTTTTTTGCCCCTTTTTCTTTCCCTCCCACGGCGATTGACGGGTCTCGGCCGAGGGCCGCTCCACGCTTCCGTCCGGGGGGTCGCCTAATGTCGACTTTGCCGGCCTAGGTAAGGGCGAGGGCTGCCCTCACCCGACGGTGGCGTGGGCTCACTCCGAGGCCTACAGGTTGGCCTAGGAAAGAGTGAAGAAGACGGGCAGAGAGGAAAAGCGAAATAAAAATAAGAAAATAAAATAATTTTAAATGGTAAAGATGAAATGCCCTTCAGCTAGGGCTCTTCTCTCTCGAAATAAAGACGACAAGCCACAAGATTCTTCAAAACAAAACATCCACTTGTTTTTATTTTTGAAAATCAAAGACTTAAACTTTTCTTATTTAGAATTTTCTTATCTTCCATTATGTTCATGCTTATAATTATAACTTGCAATTTCCTTTGCTCCAATACAAGAAAGAAAATATTTAGGTTATTGGGTTCCAATTCGATTATCCCTAATTTTTTAAGCATGAGTTTTGAAATGTATTGTCTTGGCCATTCCCGAAAATCATCTTGAAGGCACGATTGATCGGACGGACAACAATGGATGAGGACCATGGGTCGGGGTGGTAGTCCTTGATAGGTGGCCATTGAGATGGTGGCCGCCTCCTTGACATATGGCGACCACAAATGTCGGACGCCGATAAATAAACTCACCCTAAGCAATGCTTCGAGTTTTCTAGCTCAAGACCTGAAATCAATGGTGAAGTATCTGATGGGTGTAGCAACTATAGTAACTTGAATTTATCCCATTATACATTAATTTCATCATGTTCATTGGATGTAGATTACAAAAGCCTATCAAACAAATTTTGGAATTCAATTCACCATGCATACTCAGCGGGTGCATTTGCACCGTGGACTTGTATTGACATCGAAGAAGAACGATTGAGATCCTCCGAAGTGGGGTGCAAATTTAAAGCACATATCGGTTTCCCCTTCCTTCTTTTTTTTTTTTTTTCGTCTTTCATTTCTACCTTTCGCCGTTCCAGACTCCGGACCTCCATCGCCATTCTCTCCATCCTCCGTCCTATGCCCTCGGTGTCCAAATCAGCCGAGGGGCGAAGACGCAGGGCCTCCACGTCAGATCCCCCGTTGGGGCCGCTTATCTCGCGTGGTGTGTCGAGACTCTTTGGTCGCAACCACTGCGGAGCCGAGCTCCTCGTTCACTTAGGGGTCACGGGGAACAAGAGAAGACTGAGCAGCCAACATAACCACTAGAAGGGGAGGTCACGAGTACGACGGCGGAAGCCAGGCTGGCAGCGTGATGGTGTGGGGCTGAGGAGGGAAGAAATAGATTGGAATGCCAGATGTAGGATTTTTTCATGCTTAAGGGAATTTACTTAATATCTAGGGGATAAAAGTCCAGGAAGACTTTATCACACTCCTCTATTCATTTGTTTTGCAAGGAAATCCAATGATTTGGATCATTCTCCTTAAACGAATCACTTGAAATAATTAGTTAATATAAGATATTTTGTTATGAACAATAATTTTTATTTAGACATTTTCGCGTGAACAATGACAATTTTATTTATTTATTTTTATAAGTAATATAAGCGATTAATTTTGGAAAAATTATTTATTTTTTTGGGAAACAATCCAATCTGAAGAGGACAATGCGCGGCACAATTCTGTCTTCAGCGATTTGACTTCCGGTGGGCTTCTTCAGACCCACTTATTTTGAAAGATGCAACAAAAGAGAAGCCCCAGGAAATCGAAGAACTCGAGAAAGGCCTGAACTTTATGTTTTTCATTTTTACTTTCTAATTAGTTTCTATCGGACTTTTTTTTCTTCTTTAAGTCGGTGTTTTTTAATTAATAGTTGATTAATTACTTAGGCGAAGATCAAGGCGATGCAATCACAACAAAGTAATGAAAAATTCGTCTGAACATAGAACCACATGTACGGCCCTTGCAAACCCTAATTTTGAGTAGCACCGCCTTAGAATTTCTTGGATATGAGAACAAACATTATTCAAATATTTGATAGGTAATGAGATTACGATTCAGAGGAAAACCCAAGATTCTTGCTTCTGGGTCCATTGATACACATCAATTTGATTCTACAAACATTAAAAAAATGCAACACCCGAAACGACGCGTAACTTAGAAAAGCAACAACAACTTATTGATCGGGTCATGAACCCTTACTTGATATAATGTCGTTAGTAGCCGATGTAATATGTGCACGCCAATTGCTATCAAGAAGATGCACATGAAAGCCAAGTAGAGGATAGAGTGGACAAGAATCAAAACCTCGGAAGTTTGAAAATTGCCGAACTCGACATACCGGTTCGGCCTGGAATCTGGATCAACATCCCGGGAGTCAGGAGGGATAAACAGCACCCCCGTCGCCACGAACACCTGTCCCTAATCTGTCATCTCTCCTCTCGCTCGCTCCCTTCGATGTCTTAGATGAATCAAGCTTTGAGAAGTATTGGATTGTGAAGGTGTTAACGAAAAAAAACTTACCACACACACTTCACCACACCCCATATGTCTATGTCAGCAATTTCGAGGTCAAAATTAACCAGAAGGATTAAATTGACAAATTCTCAAAAAGTTTAGGGCTCGGTTGCTTAATTACATGGCTTAAGACTGAATTGACCAAAGTACAATATATTTAAGATTTTTTGAACTTTTTTTCCAAGTATCGAGCATAGGTCTTCTACTCCAATCTGTTATGTTCTTATTTAGTCTCCCTAGAGGGCTTTTCATCAATACAATCGTATGAGATTGGGATTATGAATATGAAGAAACCTTAGCCGCATATACTAAGTCGTGTGCACCGCATATACTAAGTCGGGTGTACTGGACCCTTCCATCATTAAGTCATGATGGAGTTGGGCCTTCATCGACCCGTCTAGCCACAGCGATACTCAATCATGCAACATCTCCAATTGCATTTCGATCATGTAATAATGATGAATTCATGCATTGTCTCATATTTTGTACGTTGAACGATATGTTTTTCATAAAATATACAATGATTTTGCAATGATCGACAGCTCAGATATAGAAAATTTCTAAGAACACTTTGGGAGGTTCATAAATTTCCTTTTCTGTAAACAGGACCCTTTGTAAATTATGAAACGCCGTCACCTCAATTTTCTTTTTTCCAATGAGTCCGCCAAGGAGGCCAACAGCCACTGCTAGACAAGTAGACATGGTCAATCAACCAACTGAAGCAAGTTTGTCCTTTTCACGACACTTGAGTGAGTATAAGTACTCAGTATGTTCTTCTGACAAGCTCGTCAAGTTCGATGTACTGACCTAAATTTGCTAATTATAAAAGTGAAAACCAATAATTAATAGCTTGTGTGAGCAAAACAAATTAAAATGAAAAAAAATTAAAGCACGAACAACTCTCTATTCTTCATGTCTCTTCTTGTTTCCATACCAGATAAAGTCTTGGCTTACGGTGAAATCTCGAGTCGAGGAATGTAGCCGCATAAAAGTTTGTCCATGAAAATTGATGTTTAAACAATATGACAGGCTTGGAGTAGATTGGCGGAATAGTCTGATTCTCGTTATGTACATAAAATTTGTCCAATATGCCTATTGAAAGACTTTGGGTCTGCTTTCAAGCATAGAGGCCGATCGTCAGACAACAAATCCCGCGTTAACCCTTGTACAGAAAACGATGGACTGACGCGCACCATCCTATTCAATTCGATCATCAGTCGACCAACCCCACGTTAAACTTGTAAAGAAGAAGCTGGTTTTGGACGACTTGCTTTATTGTCCCTCCCTCTCTGATTGTTCTCTTTTTCTTGTCGCCCATTTGATAGATACACGACATGAGATTGGACGGAAAGTAATAATTTGACATTTATTTATCATTCATATATCATATTAGTCGGAAAAAGAAAAAGAAGTCATAAATCTACCGAATTGATACCACCTGGTCTTAAATCTTTCAATCGGATCAATTTAATGCTATACTTTTTTGCGTTGGTATCAATTCAGTTTATTCAGCTAATTTAGTTTCAAACTGCTGACGTAGACGCCATACCATTTTACGTGGCATCCCCGTGGGACTGCCTAATTAAGCATATCTTAATTGAAGGCAATGTTTGGTTATGTCTAATTAATATAAACGTAAACCAAACAGACTCTGATCGCTAGTATTAATTAATTTGATGTGGCGTATTCCGTTTTCAAATCACTAGTGTCAGACAAACCGAGAATCCGTGGATGCGCAACTACCGAAAGTGTATTTAATCATCAAATTTTCTTGTCCTGAAGACCGACATGTTTTACAGGTTATAAATCATGTGAGAATGCATGGGACACACACTTTAGGCCCCACAAAATGCAAAAAATATACATCCACACTTTTTACCAATTGAGTGCTTAAACTTTTCGCGTTTCGCCAATTAAAACCATCCTTCCAATTTTGGTCCGAAAAGGCCGTCCCATGTGACACGGGCATTGACGTGCACAAATTTTAACAATAATATCATATATTTTTAAATTTTTCTTTTTTTTCTCTTTTCCTTCTTTATTTTTTTCTTATTGTGGCCAACGGTGGGCAAGGGCCAGGACGACCTCCCTAGCCGCGGGTGAGAGTCTTGATTCTCACTTGGCCTAACCCAGTTTGGGCGGCGAGGGTGATACCATGGCGAGGGCATTGTGGCCCTCGCTAGTGGCTGGCGAGGGCTTCATTGCCCTAGTTTAGTGATTGGGGAGAGCCCGAGTAAAAAAAAAAAAAGAAAATAAGGAAAAGTACGGAAAGAAAGAAGGGATAAGGAAAATTAAAATAAATTAAAATAATTAATTAAATT
The DNA here is from genome assembly GCA_021437795.1 of Rhodamnia rubescens. NCBI lineage: Eukaryota > Viridiplantae > Streptophyta > Magnoliopsida > Myrtales > Myrtaceae > Rhodamnia > Rhodamnia rubescens. The sequence continues at coordinate 143,254 of JAILYA010000063.1, read as the reverse complement.
AGAAATAAAAAAAAACTATACAAGTAGGCTCCGACTATGCTACGTACGACAAATAGCATACACACCAAATGATTTCTATCCAAAATTGACGTGATGGACTCAATTAACAAAACATAAAAATGTGTAATACTTAATTACCGCAATTGAAAAGTTTATAATTGAACCGACAAAAGTGTAATAAGTTTAGGATTTTTTGGATAACTTATTCTCATGGAACCAAAAGTTTTAGGGATAACCAGCGGAAAAGTACCAAAAAAGTCCTAAGTCTATTGCATTAGTACCAATTCGATCAAAAACCTTTCAATTAGATCAATTTAGTCCTAAAACTTTTTGCATTGGTACCAATTCAGTTTATTCGATCAATTTATGCCAAAAATCGTTGATGTGGATGTCGACGATGCTACGTAGGATGCGTGATACTGACGTGGACATTATTTGATAATATTATTTAAAAATTTATTTATTTATTTTTTCCATTTTTTTAAACTTAGGGTCCGTCGACGAGGGCTAGCCCGGTCCTCGCTGGCCATTGAGGGCGGCCTGGCCCGGCCGGCGGCCTTTGCGGGCTGGCCGGCCCTCGCTTAGGGCAAGTGAAGGTTGCTGGGTGTTGGGTGGTCTTGAACTTCTCTCATCCCAAAAGATAGCTTAAAGGATGAGTTTTCCCCTCACACTTATAAATTAACTACCAGCCCTTTCTATAACCGCGGTGGGATAATCCCAACAATCTCCACCTCACAAATTGAGCTCTTAGTCATAGGCGCAATAACTCGTATTTCTCTTGTGTGACTGTTGGATCCATAATTATTGATAACCTAGATTCTAAAACTAGTTTTAGGTGGTCTTGAGTCTTTATCATCTCAAAAACGATACCAAATGTTGGGATGTGGTTCATCCTCCCGATCCGGCCAATTTCGGTGGTAATTTGGGCTTGGACTTATGAATAGCTACTTCTATATATACTCTTTTTCACTTGTAATCGAGTGATGTAACGGGAGATATAGGATGCTAATTATAGTGGAATTCTCTGTAGACGTAGCCTTAGGTTAAGGATGAACAAAAATCTCATGTTTTGATTTTTCTCGTGTTTTGCACTTTACTTTGTTGTGATTGTGCACCGAATCTTAATAGTTGGCAACCCTTGCCGGCCAAGCCCCAAGTTTTAGAAAAAATGGAAAAAAAGACAAAAATAATTTAAAAATATATTTTTAAAAAATATTATTAAATAATATCCACATCGGCGCCGACCATCCTATATGGCATTGCCGGTGTCCACGTCAGCAATTTTCGTCCAAAATTGGTCGGATGGATCAATTGGTACAAATGCAAAAAAGTTTAGGATTAAATTGATTCAATTGAAAAGTTTATGATCAATGGGCATCAATGTAACAGGTTTAGGACTTTTTTGATACTTTTTCCTGATATAAGTAGCCTTATTGCTTCCTAAGGATGATGAAAGAATGTAGTCTTCCCTAATTTAGAACATCATTGCGTGCATCACACATGGGCACTTCAGCCACATCAAGGAAGTTCATGGGGTTGGCCAAATCCCTGACCTTATGGGTTCACACCTGAAAATTAATTTAAGATTAGTGCCTCTCTCCTTAAATCCATGCAGCACTTTGATAATGTTGATAATATCTTTTTTTGGTCGGAATAATGTTTTTTGTTTAGGGGTTAGGTCGACCCATAATATTCTTATGCAATATATGATTGAATGGAGTAACCCAAATTTAGGTTTTGACACCATGAGTTTCTCAAAGTCCTAAAAACAAGCATCTTCAGATATAAGTATGTCTCTGACAAAAAAGAAGAAGAATATATAAGTATGTCAATAACAATTGACGTTGAGGAAATTTTATTTTTTTTATTGCATAATTAGCAAAATTTTTGAAAAATTTCTAAGTCCAACTTATGTGCCTCCACCTGTTAGTTCAAAATTTTTGAAAAATCTCCCGGGGTACGACTTCACACCCTCCTTAGCAGCTTCTTGCCGAGATTCCAAGGGAAGCTGAATGAGCAAATGAAGAGCAAGCATGGGGGTTGGGGGACGTTGTCGTGCTTCTTCAATGTTGTTCCTAGTTCGTTCTATGGAAGATTGTTGGGATAAGTGTAAAAAAATCCTAAACCTATTGCATTAGTGCCAAATTAGTCTTAAACCTCTTTTTGGTGTCAATTCAGTCCCAAACCTTTTGTATTGATGCCAATTCAGTCTTGAACATTTTATTGGTGCCAATTCAATTTAAATATTTTACATTGGTGCCAATTCGGTCCTAAATTATTTGTATTTATGCAAATTGAGTCAATCTGGCCGATTTTGGCCGGGAATTGCTAACGTGGACATTGATTGTCTTACATGGCATTGTTGGCGCTGACTTGGATATTTTTTAATAATATTATAGTATTTTAAATAATTTTTAACCATTTTTGGTTTTTTAAATATTTTTAAATATTATTTAAAAATTTCAAAAATATTTAAAAAATATCCACGGTAGCACCAGCCGTGCCATATAGGACAATCGACTTCTACATCGGCAATTCCAAGACAAAATTAGCCGAATTGACTCAATGCATATATACAAATAATTTAGGACTGAGTTAGCATCAATACAAAATGTTTAGGACTGAATTAGCACCAATAAAAGATTTAGGATTGAATTGGCATCAATGCAAAAGGTTTAGAACTGAATTGACACTAATGTAATAGCTTAGGACTTTTTTAACACTTTTCCCGAAGATTGTTTGTTCGGGAGAGCCTTCACTTGAGTCATTCTTCGTACAGCCTCTTGTGGCTGTCTCAGGTAACTCTTTGTCCCACAGTTCCATGTGTGAACCTGATGGGAAACACTATTTTTATCCTCGTTATTATTGTTGTTTTCTGGAAACTCTTGTCTTTTCTTTTAGGGTAAAGACTCACGGAAAGTCAATTTTAGGGTTCTAGGAAATTTCTCTTTTTTTTCACGAAGAAACAGCGGGTGTGGTTGGAAATGAAACTCTCTCTCTCCCCCCCTGTTAGGTTCCCGGGAGGGTTAGGAGGGCAACAAAGGCAACAAAGGCGAGATCGAGCCCTCCGCAGGTGATTAGGGCATACTACTAGCAATTCCAGAGGATTTCTTCATGTTCTTGGAGTGTCGTGGGCAAGAGTTGGTGGTAGGAGGGCGTATGGTTTTGACCCTTCCGGGTCAACGAAGGTATGATCCTTCAAGTAAAGAGTGTTGCTACTTGCTACATTTGGGAGCTCTTAGCTACTGGTCTCAATCAGATGGTCTCCGAAGTGACAAATAAATCGTCAAAAGGTTGCTGGCCCCTAGCAACGGCGGCCCCCGCCTTAGCTGGCTATCGACTAGACTCAGCCATGGCCAGAAGAGGTAAAAGGGCAAAAAAAAAAAAAAAAAGAAGAAGAAGAAAAGAAGTCAACGAAAAAGGAAAAAAATTTAAAAAATTTAAAAACTTTAAAAAATTGTCCACGACATGACGTCGGCGCTGACTAGACCCCGATGTCAGCAATTTCCGGTCAAATTACCCGAAATGACTAAATTGATAAATTGCCACAAAAATTTCGGATTAAGTTGGCCATATACACAAATGCACTAGATTTATGACTTTTTTTTGGGTAATTTCTTCAAAAAATCAGAGTAGAAGAGATAAAACTAGTAGGTGTTTTGAGCGCGCGCTCTTGTTCCCTCCTTGGCTGGTGCAGACTTGATTAAAATGGACTGGACATTAACATGATATGAAACAACATACACTATCAGTATGCAATAGTTGTGTACCCAATAACATATACAAGTAACTACGATTTTTTTTTTCAAAGATATTATGATAGAAACAAACTGATGCTTTCGACTGTACCCAATAACATATACAAGTAACTACGATTTTTTTTTCAAAGATATTATGATAGAAACAAACTGATGCTTTTGCGACTGTTACTTATTTTCGGTTGCCAAACCTGAAATTCTGCATCTGCACTGATTCAGGAACTCGTAGAAGAACAGAAACTGGACTCCTTCCGTTCAGTACACGCCCTCACCGAAAGAAGTACGATTGGAGGTCCAAAAGCAAGGCTCATTCTCAATCGATTGCTTGGAGGTGTCCGAAGTGAATTGGAGTGAACTTGACACCGTTTCCAACTCTGATGTCGTCTCGAAGGATCGGGGATACAATTTGGCTAGGTGCATGAGATCCGTGGCCGAGCCCTTGCTCGTTGATCACTTTGGCGAAGAGATCACTGATGAGGTCTTCAAGAGGTACGAGGCTCTACTTGCCGATCGCATGTCCAAGGAAAAGAACGTGCTCGTCATTGTCGTGATTTCACTTGAGAAGATCGCCCAGATAAATTGCAAAAAATAAAAATACATTTAAGAATAAGTACTTTACAGATATATGTATATTGTGAAGTCGAAACATGAATGTCACAATTGCGTTTAGAATTGTTTGAGACGTGGCTGTTTTACTTGTATTACTTCTTTTGTCTTATCCTGAGCAGAGAACGAGAGACTTGCAAGTTGAAGGGCTTGACGATTGGGGTTTTGTTTTATGGATTTTTTCTTTCAAATCCACCGTAATGTATTGGTTTTGTTGATTGTGTTGAAATATTCCATGTCATTTGACAATGAGGTCTATATGCTCTTTATATATGTCAAAGGAAATGATGACGTGCCCTGATTTAGCTACAATTTCTTCATTGCTTGTTCATCGATCACAATCTCAGCCGGCTACAATCTCTTCCTTGATTATGCATCAAGCACAATCTCAATCAGCTGCAATCTCTTCACCAATTGCTTATCAATCAAGATCAGTTCTTTCCAAAGAGAAGAGATCATGATTGTATCCTTCATTGATTCCGTAACTCTAGCTTGTATCGGAGCAAAAATACCACACTGCATAGCTGATGTATGTACAAAAAATCCTATCAATGAAACACAAAGCACTTATCAGCAATTGCCACCCAATCTCTTCTTGTTAGTTTATTGTTTTTACATGGTATCAAAGCCATATCATGTGAAAGCATAAATGGCAAATGAATCAGATTCATCCACCACCACTCCTACCTCAAACGCTCTTTGCTAGCAATCAAGCAACAAGCAACCCAATCCCAAGTGTTGCTAATTCCATAGACCTCATCAAGAATGCTGTCCCACCGTATCCTCTCATCCCTTCCACAGGAGGCTCATTAGGATCAATCGCATGTCCTGCGGTTGATATCAAATTAACTTGGAGACAATTTCATCATATGGAGGGTACACCTCTTCCCCTTTCTCCGGGCCGATCGACTTGTTGATTGTGGATGGAACCGAACCATGCCTTCCACACATATCACCGAAATTAGCAAGAATGCTGTCACCAAAAGTTCACCAAATCCGGCCTATGAAACATGGTTTACCCGAGATCAAACCGCCCTCGGGTGGACTCTCAATTCCATAACTGACAACATCATTGCATAGTTCTCCAATTTAGACTCTTCAGCCAGTCGTGTGGTCCTTCTTAGCTCAATCATATGCGGCACGTAACAGTGCCTCGTGCCACATATCTACGAATGCAACTTCAGACTTCCCGCAAGGGAAATCAAACAAATCACGGAATATCGTTAACAAGCAGCCTTCCTTGTTGATCAACTTGCCTCGATTGGTGAGAACATCTCTTCACAAGAATATCAAACTCACTTGTTCGGAGGGCTCGAAGCAGAATATCAAAGTTTAGCAAGTGTCGATCTCTCGTTCAAAGTCGCTATCAATCCCTTACACGTGAGTTTCTACATGGGCTTCTCTTGGGTCATGAGGCACGGCTTCATTTGCTTGAGCCCATCACCTCCACTCCAGCAGTGTTCATGATGCGGACACCACACCAAGCACCACCGAGTTTCCTTCTTGCATGGATAGGTCACAACGGCCTGGACAACAATTTTCACGAAGTGAGCAAGCACTTTGGCCCACGAAATTCAGCCCCAAATTACTCACCAAATGCGAGCAATTACATAAATCAAAGAAAGGGCATTGCTTGATGTCAACTCTGCAATCGCTTTGGCCATCGAGCCAATGTGTGCCGTGATCATGGGCCTCCACCCCAATCTTTAGGTTCGGGCGCCACAGCACCACATTGCTGAAATTCCACCACCATCATCAGTCATTTCGGACCCGTGGTATCCAGATTCCGCTGCAACACACCACGTTACAAACAATCCGTCTCAATTGTCCTCTCTTCAACTTTACACAGGCAACCAACATGTTACCATAGGTAATGGGTCTAGCCTCCCGATAACCCATACGGGTACACTTGTTTCCCAATATTTTTGTTTGTCTAATGTCCTAATTGTTCCCTCCATAAAGAAAAACTTACTTTCCAATTGTCAATTTTCACAGGAAAAAAATCGTGATTTTATTTTCTCACCTAATTGTTTTTTCTGTGAAGTGTCATCGTCTCTAGTTACATGGACACGGAACACGATACGCGATGTGACACGACACGACACGCCCGACACGTGGATTCTAAAAAAATAGAGAATTTCAACATCTTTGGACACGTTGTATATTAAATATATATTTTTATATATACATGATAAATTATTATTTTCTTGAAGTCACAAATAAATAAATAATAAAAAAAGCCCTTGAATGAATTTAGATAATAATTCTCTTAAACTTTTTTTAGTTTCATGACCAGGAATTCTTCTTGTGAGGGAGGGATGACCTACTAAGAGAATTAAATAATAATGCTCTATGAAGGAATTATGTCTGCCTGTGCACTTCCTTGTCCCACATTGGCTATGTAACATAGAAAGTAAGAGAAAGCTTCTTATAAAAAGGAGGCTTAGTCACTTGAAGTAACGCATTTGGGTTTGATGGCCATCAAGAAGGCCTAGCGTGTCCCCTACGTGAAAGCTTGGGTCGATGGGCCAAAGGCCCATGGGGATTGGGGCAGATTATGAGTTTGAAGTATAAGATTTGCTGGAATTAATTTTGGATTGCTGTTGAATCGTGTCCCGGCGTGTCGAACACTGAAAATTATCTTCGAGAGCTTGTCCGTGTAACATAGGCTGCCGTACGGGCAAGATTCTCTTCTAAGGTAACATTAATCAGGGACTCTATTAACTGTCGGGACAGTCCGAGTTTTCTCCTTCAACTTATTACTTGCCTCGATCCAACTCTCTTGTCCGTTGGCATCAATGTTTAGGCTATGCTGCATATTCCACTATTTCTCGCATGTTCAATAAATCGTTAGTTGTTCAACCAACTTGCTTAGCTTGTGCATCTAGTAAGAGTCATCGTCATCCTCATCCTCCCACTCTTCATAGGTCCACGGCTCCCCTAGAATTAGTTCATTTTGACATTTGGGGGCCGACTCAGTAACATCTCATCAAAACAATAAATATTATGTTTGTTTTATTTATGATTACTCCAAATTTTCCCGGCTTTATGTGTTCAACTCTCGTGATCAATTTTTACATATCTTCGTGGTCTTTCTAAACTTTGTTGAAAACCAGCTCAATATGCGCGTTAAAGCTATCCAAAGTGACTATGCCGGAGAATTTATTTCCGCATCTTTTAATAAATTTCTACAGGAGCGTGGCATTTATAAACGGGCATCATGTCCTCACTGCCCTTCAAAATTGTTCGGACGAACACAAACACATGCATGTGGTTGAAATGGGTCCGGCTATGATGCATCATGCGTCCTGTTTCCTCTTATTTTTGGGATTTTGCTTTTGAAAGTGCAGTTCGCATTATCAAACGGCTGCCTACTCCCGTTCAAGCAGTCTTTGCCCCCGGGAAATACTCTTTTCTAATGCACCACCCATTGAACACCTTCGGGTTTTTTGCCGTGGCTGTGTACCCGAACCTATGACCCAATGCCAAGCACAAACTAGAGCCCACGTCACATCGGTGTATTTTCTTGGGATATCCATTAGGTGTAAAGGGCTATCGCTGCTATTCTCCACAACAACGATGGTTCTATACGATTGCGAGATGCCATTTTGATGATATTATTTTTTCCATTTGCTGCTTTTGTCACCGACGTATCATCAAATGTGTCCCCACCAGCATCATTGGAATTAACTCTTTATGTTGCCCCATTGACGTATTCGCAACTTGATAATTCACATATGCAAGAGTCGAGGATCGATGCATCTCACATGTCGACACTCGTACACAGCAATCCCCCACCTCCCGCTCGGATCTCTCCAACCGCAACCAAAAGAGCCCTCTCCCCGCCACCGAAACTATTCCACAAACCACAATCCAAAGAAGCTAGCGATCTCGCTACCATAACCGGCGCCACCCGCTCTCCCCATGGTGACTAGACTTCAAGATGGCATCATTCCTCGCCGATATGTGCAAAAGGATCACACCTATGTACTCACCACTTTGGTAGTAGTCCCATCCTCATCATCTTGTTATAGTGAGGCAAAAAAGACCCGAATTGGTGGGCAGCTATAGCCAAAGAGTACACCGCACTGCTGAAAAATCAATCATGATAGCTTGTACCATCTCCTCAGATTGTAAGTTCATTGGCTGCAAATGGGTCTTTCGGGTCAAGTTTCGTGCGGATGGCTCTTTTGAATGATATAAGGCCAGATTAGTCGTAAAAGGGCTTTCATCAACAACAAGGACTCAACTATCATGAAACCTTCAATCCGGTGGTGAAACATGTCACGGTTCACACAATTCTCATGGTTGCATTTTCACGTGGTTGGCTACTCCGGCAACTACATGTCAAGAATGCTTTCCTCCATGGTCATCTCACCGAAGAAATATTTATGGATCAACCGCCAGTTTTTGTTGATCCCCATCATTCTCATCATGTCCGCCGCCTAAAATGATCTCTCTATGGCGGGAACAAGCACCCCGTGCTTGCCACCAACATCTCAGTAATTTTCTCGTATCTATTGTTTTTTTAGCTTCTATCGTTGACTCATCACTGTTTATATTGCATATAGCCCAATACAAGATCTTCCTACTTGTATATGTCGACGACATCATTCTTACAAGATCCCCTATAGCGCCGTTGTCTCCGCTCTCCTAGAGTCTCTACAAAAGGAATTCACTATCAAAGACTTGCGTAAACTCCATTATTTTCTTGGGATTGAACTACAATGCACTTCGGATGGTATTCTTCTTCACCAAAAAATACGCATCGGATCTTCTCGCTTGAGCAAAAATGCAGGATGCGAAACCCGTTACCACCCCATGTGTAGCAGGCTCGGATATTCCATCTCGCCATTGTGGCGAGTTGTTCTCGAGCTTGACACTTTATTGTAGTACCGGGGCGCGTTGCAATATATTACTCTTACTCGGCCCGACATTGCCTTCGCTGTCAACATTGCATGTTAGTTCATGCATGCACCCACGGAGGTCCATTGGCGCTTGTTAAACACATATTGCGCTTTGTTCGTGGCACGCAACACCATGGCATACTCTTTCCCGGCAACCACAATTTTCATCTTCATGCTTTTTCAAATGCAAGTTGGGCTGGGGACCATGACATTAGACGGTCGGTTGGTGGCTTTGGCATTTACCTTGGCTCAAATCTCATCTCATGGTGTTCCCGTAAGCAATGGATTGTTGCCCGATCTAGCATAGAGGCCGAATTCAAAAGCTTAGTCGATACAACCAGCTAAACTCATTTGGATTGAGGTTCTCCTCCGTGATCTCGGTGTCTCTTGGCAAGGACCTCCCGGTTCTTTGGTGCGACAACATCTCAGCTATCCATTTGACAGGGAATCCCATCTTTCATGCTCGGACAAAGCACGTGAAAATTGATTACCACTTTGTGCGAGAAGGGGTCACCAAGAATCAACTACATGTTTAGTACATCTCCACTACCGATCAACCCGCCGATATCTTCACCAAAGGGCTCTCCACGGCTCACTTTCGACTTCTACAGTCCAAGCTTACTGTGTGTTTCACTACATTAGCTTCCCGGGGGGTGTTGTCAAAGGAAACGATGACGTGTCTCGACTCAACTACAATTTCTCCATCGCTTGCTCATCAATCACAATCTCAGTTGGTTACAATCTCTCCCTTGATTGCGCATCAAGCACAATCTCAATCATTTGCAATTTCTCCACCAATTGCTTATCAATCAAGATCAATTTTTTTTAAAGAGAAGAGATCATGATTGTATCCTTCATTGATTCTGTAACTCTAGCTTGTGTTATATAAAGACACCACACTACATGGCCGATGTATGTACAAAAAATCCTATCAATGAAACACAAAGCACTTATTGGCAATCGCCACCCAATCTCTTCTTGTTAGTTTATTGTTTTTACAATATATATGTGATTTCTCTTATCAATCAGCTTAAGCTTTTATGTTGAATTTTCTAACATGATGTCGTAGCTAAGTTCTGTCTCATTTGCATGTGCGCTCACCCTCGTTATTCAAATTCCATGTGTCACTCCCAATTCGGCCTACATGTGAGAAAGGGGGTTGCATATGTCACGCGTTAGTTGACAATTGGGTTTATATGCTCTTTATATAGATCCTAAGGTGCATTGGGTGCACACCTCTCATCTCGTGTCTTTTTCTTTTCCAATAACTATAAATATCCCTCTCTTGACATCAATCATCAACATTGTTCATCTCGTCCAATGGCGAAGTTTGTGGCCGCATCAACCTGTTCTGTTATCACATAGCTTGCAATGTAACCATGTTAACCTCTTGTCACGACAGGAGGCTCTTGCGCGACGGTAGCCTCCTGCAACAAAGTTTGTACTTTTCACAAAGCTTGAGTGAGCATAAGTGTGTTCTTCTGACAAGCTCATCAAGTTCAATGCACTTTACCTAAATCATTATAAATTTGCTGATCATAAAAGTGAAAACCAATAATTAATAGCTTGTCTGAACAAAAACAATTCAACAGGGAAAAAAATAAAATTAGAGGGCGAACAACACCCTATTTCGTCGCTTTCTTCTTGTTTTCATAGCAGATGAGATGTTGGTTTGTGGCGAAATCTCGAGTCGAATAATCTAGACATACAAAGTATTCGCTGTGAAAATTGATGTGTTATCAATATAGCATGCTTTGAGCAGATTGCGGAATGGTCAAAAGTTGATTCAGAATGGGACAAATTTCGCATTCAAATCATAGCATTCCCATTAAAATGACTTTGGTGGCAACGTCCAACACTGTATGCATAAATTATTCAACAGACCTAGCCTTGGTGGTGAATCTCGTTGGGTATATGAAATTTATGCAATATGCCTATTCAAAGACTTTTGGGTTTGCTTTCAAGCATATTCGCCGATCGCCAGCCAAGACGACAAATCCCACGTTAAACCTTGTACAGAAAACGATGGACAGACGCACACCATCCTGTTCTATCTGATCTTCAGCCGACCAATCCCACGTTATACTTGTAAAGAAGACGAAGCTGGTTTTGGACGACTTGCTCTTTTGTTCCTGCCTGATTGCTTTATTTTTTTGTCCGCCACTTGATAATTGTTATCTCATAGGCCATGCAGGCGCGATAGGCAACTTGACAGATTCACGAGATGGGGAAAAGTTTGAAAAAAGTTTTCAACTTATCACATTAGCATCGATTCAGCTTTAAATATTTCAATTGGACAAATTTAGTCCTAAATTTTTTGTATTTGGGCCAATATAATCCTTCCGATCAATTTTGGTCGAAATTACAGACATGAACGATGATCGTCTTATGTGGATACGATCGAGGCTAATTGCTTTTTATTTATTTATTATTATTGTGGCTTGCAAGCGTCGTGGACCTCACCTAGCCATGGGGGTCGAGCCCTCGTCGATTGGCAAGGGCTTGGCAGGTGCTAACCCGCGGCCGGCGATGGCATTAGTGAAGGGCCGCGACCTCGACGGTTACAATGAAAAAAAAAAATAGAATAAAAAATAAAGAATAGGAAAAATGTTAGAAAAATTATAAAATTTGCTCACATTAGGGTCGGTCATGCCGGGTAGGATCGCCGGTGTCCATATCAACATGTTCTAGCCAAAATTAGCCGGATGGACTATATTGGCACAACCGCAAAAGGTTTAGGACGAAATTGGTTCAATTCAATCATAAGGCCAACTTACCAAACGACTATACATTGCGCCGCTTACGCTATCCATTTTCTAGGCTAGTTGATTCGGATTGAAATTGTTGTCCCACATCGCTTGATAATGGGTCATATATACTAATTATATTTATGTGGTCTTCCTCCCCCTATAAGCTTAAGATTTTGAGTTAGACTTTCTTAAAATATTTAACTTCGTCCTAGTAAGGTCCTTTAACTTTATTAGTTTTTGTTTGATTAGAAAAAGAGCCGGATCGGGTGACTAGCGCAAGCGTTCCCTTTTGGGTGTTGCCATGCCCCCTCCCCGTTGTGCAAAGTTATGATTAAAGCCAAAATTGCTCCACACTACTTGTGATACGAAGATTTGAGGCTGGTGAGCCCATCAACGTAACCCCGTCAAGATATGGCCTAATACCCTAAAAAACTCTCAACTTTAGATCTAGTTCCCAATTTTACTCTAACATTTTGTTAGTTTCATAGAAAACCACCAACTTTTACTTAAGTCACAAATATGCTCCCGTTAATCCTCTATCCAAAATTTCTCGTTGACAACCAACGGATAGAAAAATTTAAAGCACGAACCTGTTCGAGAGTCACGAGTTGATCGTCACGAGTGGGAGCTTTCCAACCGTGGGAGATGGAACACTCTTGAGCGCGGAGATTGAAGATCGAGCACAAAATATAAGATTCCCAAGCAAGATGGAAGGAAGACTCTTAAGCATAAGAACAATTGGAGAAAGCCAACACTAATTGCTCTAGTTTTTACCAAATTTCATATCCAAAAAGGCATTTTTGTGCTCATATGAAAATTCATCTCCAAAAGACATCTTCTTGGAGATGAAATATGGGGAAAAACTAGAGCAATGACGTGAAAATGCCACATAAGATCGTCAAGAGTGATTTTGGATGGAAGGTTGATAGGTTCGGATTCGGGACTCAAGCAAAACTTCATGATTTTTTATGAGACAAAAAAATTAGGATAAAATTGGAACCAAGCCTGAAGCTGAGTTTTCTATGAGAAAAAAAAAAATTTAAGTGTATACTTGAGAATAGATATAAAATTGAGGGTTTTTTTTTATGAGACAAAAAAAAAGTTTAGCATATAATTGTGACAGCGGCTAAAGTCAGCGGTTTTTTAGGGTATTAGGCTCGAGATACTAGCAATCATGAGATCTCTTCCCATGATTCATGCGACAGCTAGACAATGTAGTACCAGCAATTTAGAGGTTTGTTCGTGACCTATATCGAACTTGTGATCTCATGGAAGACGTGCTCCCTTCCCACTAGGCCAACCTCCTCGGTGGTAACTTGGTTCTTGTAGAGCAACCATACATACACAACATCCTTCTCTCGTCTATTAGAGACCCTCTTTATGAGGATATGATATAGTTTTCTCTTAGTATTACACAATATCAATTTTCCAAGTGCATCAACAATTTTTCTGCTATTTTAGTATTTTCTCCTAGCGTTTCCAGAGAACTCGTTTATAAAAACTCTTGAAAATAAACAACGTCTTTCAATTTCAACAACATACATGGCAGTATAGCATGTATCTAGACTCAGGGCTGTGCATGGAGAAGCACAACCCAACATGATTATCACAAGTGTCTTGTCCTTTTTTATTCTTGATTTGGAAGAAATCGGAGTTCACATGACAGAAAGCGATCCCACCAAGTGGACTTGTCCGAGCAAAACTCATGCCCCTGCGTGTTTCAGACTCGAACTGTAACTCAAACTCAGGATTAATTATCGAGACAAAGCAACCCAAAAACGTCTATAAATCAGAAAAGTCTCAAACTAATTCCAACGCAAGCCACAGAGAGAGTGAGAGGGGTCATGCAAGTATTGCACATGAAATGGTGGAATGGAAGAAACAAGCTATGCTAGCAACTTATTGCTTTAGGTACGACTCTCATTGTGCCACAGTATAAAATCTTGGATTAAACTGCTTCTAAAGATCGATTATTACACAATCTTTTGGTGATTAAGAACCACAACATAATCTCTTCATTCTATAATAAACTAGGGTTCTTTCTTGTTTACCAAGATGTGAAATTTTATACTCCGTTTGGTTCATCATTTGCAAAAAATCTTTGGGGAAATGCAAAGGCCTTAGACCAAAGGGCTTTAGTGAAATGCAAATACTGTTTGGTAAGTTGTAATTGAAAAGTGCTTTGGAATGCAACTTTGGGGAATATGTTATTTGGTGAACATATATTTACAAAGTCCTTTGGTGTGACCAATGTAAATCTTTTAATTTTAATTTGTTAAGAATTGAATTTTTTTTTTTTTTAACTTTGGCTGTTACAGAATGTTATCCGAAAATCAATAACTTCAATAGTGGACGAGACTTTTATCCACGCCTGAGATGTCTTCTTGCAAGCACAAACGAAAAAGGAAAATCGAAAGCATTAGACCCGGATCATAATTGGTGGATAATTTTGTTGCTGCATAATGTTATCCGAAAATCGTCATCCAAGAAACTTGAAATAAATGATGAATCATTGACATCTGAATCGAATGGATAAACTAACAGCAAAGAGGCGAGCATCCGCAAGGGACAAGAGGCGAGCTTGAGCGAACGGTCTAGAGAGGTGAGCGGTCGTGAGGTTTTTTTGGTTCATCGAGAGAGGTGAGAGGACTGGAGAGAGAAGAGAAAAAAATAGGGTGGCCGTCGAGAGAGGTTAGAGGACTCTGGAGAAAAAAGTAAGAAAATATGGTTTTGGTTAACAAAGAGCAAAGCTGAGATTTTGGTTAATAAATGAGGATAAAATAGGTAATTTTTACATTTTCATTAAACTAGGAAGTTTTAGACCAAAAAAATAAAAATTAGGAAGTTGTATGCCGAGAAGGCAACTTCCCAAGGGACCTTCACCGCTCCATTCTCCCAATGGGTTTTAGAAAGCTTTGGAGATACAATTGCATCTCTCTAATGTTGGAATAAATAAATATTAAATCACATTTTCTTCTAATAGTTTAAGCTTTTAGAGCGTTAGGTTGTGGTTCCATAAAATCTTTTATGGTATCGAGCATGTTCGAATTTAAATCTTTCCAGCACCCCTATTCGACTCCCTAATGAATATGTCCACGTTTAGTACTAGGCAAAAGACGACTAAGCTTTTAGAACAGGTTGGTCGTGGGTCCCATAAAATCTTTTACCTAAAACTCTCAAAAAAGTCATTTACAAATGATGAACCAAATGAAGCCATAATCTCTTCATTCTATATTAAACTTAGGATTTGTTGTACGGAACCAAGCGATCGAACGATAAATAGACAGAACAAGAAAATAAATCGGACACCGATGTATGTGGTTCGGTCGAGAGACCTACGTTCACGGGAAGAGCATCAACGAATTTCGCTATAGATCAAGCAAATACATGGAGATTATAAACTATACTCGAGTTACTCAAACACTCTCTCATGTTTCCCAAGCCCAATTACATCCAAGAACGCACACATTGTTTAGCCTCTAATTCTTAGCGAAATAATCTCCCAATCTCGCAAAGGGATTAATACAAATATAATCTCAAGATTTAATCGGCTTCCATTTAATCGGCTTCCACACTTGAATTCTTGATGTAATTCCACAAACAAAATGAAGTCTCAATGTCAAGCACTCGCTTAGAAACGGCACTTTAAGAACTTCTACGATTTCTTCGGATGAAATTCACGAGCAGCTGGATGCTCCGTAGAGAAGTCCCTCTGATCAACTCTTTTCACGTGAAGACACCACAACTAGAATATATAAGCATGTCAATGTGGCTGACTTCATAAAGGAAAGATACCCATCCGAATATATATATATTCGTCCACTGCTTTAACAAACCCAAATCGGTCAAAGAAGTTCACTTTCCTTTTCTACCTCTCTTGGCCGACTCTAATAGCTCAGAAGGATAAATATTCGTGGATTCCAAATCAGACTTCATCCAATCTTGTCCATATCTTTTACATAGAAATAATATTTATCTTTGAGATATATCCTTCAACTTTCATGATCAAGATATTATTATTTTTGAAATTAAATTTTAGCTTTGGGCTTAAACTCGAGATATATTCTAATAGAATTAATCATTGAGACAAAGAAACCCCAAACCAATTCAAACCCAAGAAAATGAGAGAGAGAGAGGGAAGAGGGGGGAGGGAAGTCATACATGAATGGAGGAATGAGAGAAACAAGCCATGCTAACAGTTCATTACTTCAGATACGTCTCTCATTGTGCCACCGTGGGCAACAAAATCTTATATTAAACTGCATCTAAAGATCGGTTATTACACACTATTTTGGTGATTAAGAACCACAACATAATCTCTTTATTCTATATCAAACTAAGGTTCTTTCTCGTTTACCAAGATGTGAAATTTTATACACATAATCTCTTCATCCTATATCAAACTTAGGATTAATCATCGATACAAGGCAACCCCAAAAACATCTACAAATTAGAAGAGTGTGAAACCAATCCAAACGCAAGTCAATTAGAGAGAGAGAGAGAGAGAGAGAGAGAGAGAGAGAGAGAGAGAGAGAGAGAGAGAGAGAGAGAGAGAGAGAGAGAGAGAGAGAGAGAGAGAGAGAGAAAAGGGGGGGTCGTGCAAGTATTGCACATGAATGTAGAAATGAGGGAAACAACCTATGCAAATAGCTTATTACTTTAGATATGTCTCTCATTGTGCCACAGTGGGCACATAAAATCTTAGATTAAATTGCATCTAAAATTTGATTATTACTCACTCTTTTGGTGATTAAGAACCACAACATAATCTCTTCATTCTATATCAAACTAGGGTTCTTTCTCGTTTAACAAGATGTGAAAATATATACACAGAATCTCTTCATTCTATATCAAACTTAGGATTAGTCATCGAGAGACAGCAACCCCAAAAACATCTATGAATTAGAAGAGTCTCAAACCAATTCAAACACGAGTCAATGAGACATGGATGGAAGTCACGCAAGTATTTCACATGAATGGAGGAATGGGATAAACAAGCTATGCAAACAATTCATAACGTCTATCGTTATGCCATAGTGGGCACATCAAATCTTGGATTAAACTGCATTTAAAGATCAATTATTACACACTCTTTTGATGGTTAAGAACGACAACATAATCTATGCATTCCATATCAAACTAGGGTTCTTTCTTGTTTACCAAAATGTGAAATTCTATACACATAATCTCTTCATTCTATATCAAGCTTTGGATCGATCATCGAGACAAAGCAACCCAGAAATGTCTGTAAATTAGAAGAGTCTCAAACCAATTCAAACGCAAGCCAATGAGAGAGAGAGAGAGAGCGAGAGAGAGAGAGAGAGAGATGGAAGTCAAACAACTATTGCACATGAATGGAGGAATGGGAGAAACAAGCTATGCTAATAACTCATTGCTTAAGGTACGTATCTCATTGTGCCACATTGGGCACATAAAATTTTGGATTAAACTGTATCTAAAGATCAATTATTAGACACTCTTTTGGTGATTAAGAACCACAACATAATCTCTTCATTCTACGTCAAACTAGGGTTCTTTCTTGTTTCCAAGATGTGAAATTCTATACACAAAAGACGCCATTTTGCCCTACGCTTTGGAGGCCATGTAACTTATCATTCAAGATTTTCAAATGATCACCCTAATTTGTAGATACATTTTCCAATAAACAGGGTTTCTCTTGAAGAAGAATGTACACGAAAGGGGTATGTAAAGGTGCTGGATCTTGCAAGATCATTGCAATATGGGACAATTAGCAAATACATGGAATCCGCAAAATCTGATCATTCAATATGAAGTGCCCACTTTTCAATCTTGAATATATCACCGATCGACACTAGAAGACATACGTAGAAAATGAGACTTATTTCTTGGGAACCGCTAGCTTGACAATCGACAGAGTTAGTTATTTCGATCTTACGATCTTCTAATCAATGGATGCTTTATGCAAAACACGTGGTGATGGTGTATGGATCTACGGTTGAGATTGTACCGTTTTTGACAATACTGTTAGGAAAACATTTCTCATTTCTTTGTCCATGAAAAAAACTAAAGATGTAAACCTTCTCTTTTTATTTTGAGTTGGTTGTTTCTCCCTTTCCTTTTGTAGAGAAAAGTGATATCGATGACAAAGCCCATAACCGAGGTAGCTGGTTACCGCTCTCTTCTCTGCTTTGCCGACACCGCCTTTTGGGCAAGCCTCGCCATTGCGGACTTGGGTTGTTCCTCTGGCCCCTACACTCTCTTCACCATGTCTGAGATCATCACCATCATGATCGATCTCTGCGAGGCGGCAAACCACGAGCTGCCGGAGTTCCAAGTGTTCTTGAACGAACTTCCAGGGAATGACTTCAATACCATCTTTAGTAGCCTCTTGCTGAGTTTCCAAGAGAAGCTAAGCGAGCAAATGAAGAGCAAGTATGGAGCATCGGCGACGTTGTCATGCGTCTTCAACGGCGTTCCTGGTTCGTTCTATGGGAGATTATTCGCTCGGGAGAGCCTGCACTTGATTCATTCTTCGTACAGCCTCCATTGGCTATCTCAGGCAATATTCTTGATCCGCAGTTTCATTTGTTAACTTGATGGGAAACAAACTCTCTCTCTCTCTCTCTCTCTCTCTCTCTCTCCGAGATCCCAAGAGGGCTAGAGGGAAACAAAGGCAACATATACATTGCCAGGTCGAGCCCTCCGGGGGTGATTAGGGCATACTACGAGCAATTCTAGAGGGACTTCTCGACGTTCTTGGAGTGTCGTGGGCAAGAGTTGGTGATGGGAGGGCGTATGGTTTTGACCCTCCCGGGTCGAAGAAGCGACGATCTTTCAAGCAAAGAGTGTTGCTCCACATGGGAGCTCTTGGCTATTACTCTCAATGAGATGGTCTCCGAGGTAACCAAAACAAAAAAGAGAAATCGAAATAGTACTTGAAATCGCCTACAATCTCAGGACAAAATTGAGGTCGATTTGGGAATCAAACATGGTTCATGCGATTTCTCTTTACACTAGTGCAGGGACTTACAGAAGAAGAGAAATTGGACTCCTTCAACATCCCTCACTACACGCCCTCACCAAAAGAAGTACGATTGGAGGTCCAAAAGCAAGGCTCTTTCTCAATCGATTGCTTGGAGGTGTCCGAAGTGAATTGGAGTGAAATTGATTCAGATTTCGGCACTAATGTTGTCTCAGAGGATGGGGGATACCATTTGTCCAGGTGCATTAGAGCTGTGGCCGAGCCCTTGGTCGTCCATCACTTCGGGGAAGAGATCATCGACGAGGTCTTCAAGAGGTACAAGTCTCAACTCGCCGCTCGCATGTCCACGGAAAACCCCACGTTCGTCAATGTCGTCATTTCACTGAAGAAGATCGCCTACATAAGTCACAAAAAGTTCACGAATAAATACACCACAGATATGCCTCGGTGTTCTTCTCCCGTAGTTTGAAGAAGTTGTGGCTGTTTCACTTGCGTTACTTCATATATCTTATCGTATAAGAGACTTCCAAGTTGAAGGGCTTGATATTTGGAATTTTGTTTCAAAGATTTTTCTATCGCATATCCCCATGATGCATTGGTTTTATGGAACGAATTTGGCGTTTTCTTGCTTTATTTATGCCAGGAAAATTATATAAAAAAAACTAAAGTATCAACCAGGTATATAAAAGAAAAATTAATGAAGCCATCTAGATTTGAGAGCTTGGAGTTGTAAATATACTAGAAGTAGGAAATCACTACGATAATGTACAATAATATGCAGAGGGTTATTCCGTGGCAGGCTCATTCTTGATCTTTCGTAACATGTTGGATATAGAGATGTCATTGGACAATGACGGAAAGCTTGAGATCTACTTGAAACCAAAAAAATAATGATAACTTTGGAAATTTGGAACGAATGCACTAATAAAGACCTGATGGAGAACTCTTATTAAAATGCAAATGCTTTGCTCGGTCATATATACAAAGCTGAACTTCACAACCTCTGTATAGGTGGGAGGCACACAACTGACAACATTAGATGACGCAATAAAAGTCCATAAAGTGAATGAAGCACACAACCAAAGTCAAAGAAAGGACAAATACACTAAATGCACTTGAACATAAAAGTAGCTTTTCCGAGTAAGAGCTCTTGAGTGACTTTGTCTTCCTAGTGTTGACGCTTCAATAGTTACTCTTCATTAAACGCTTGCAGCCTTTTGTCTTCATTTTTATTCCGGCCCCTATCATGAATCAAGGCTTTCATTGAAGACCACCAATAACCAAATATAGAAACAGCAACCAATGTGATCAAATCCAACGATCAATTTTAAATTATTCAAATAGCCTCCTTTGAAATTGATTTGAGAATTCAGCGACACCAAGCATCTTCTTTAAATTTTCGAACAAATTTGCCTTCAATGATTTTGTCGAATGTATGCAATTTGATCTTCGATGTGCACAAATTAAGCTCAATTTCACCAACTCACAAATATAGTGATATTTAATGTTAATGTGTTTGCTCTTGCCATGAAAAACTAGATTCGACTTTTTGTTAGACATCATTTTGGTAGGACCTATTTGTTCATGCATCAATTCATACGGCATCCTACGAAGCCCTACAGCTCGACATGTCTCCGAAGGTTAACGCCATACATTCCCGCTTCAACCACCAAGAGTGCAACAACTTGTTATTTTTTTCAAGACCAAGAAGTCACCCCCGATCTAACAAAGAAAGCATATTCGAAGTACTTTTCCGAGTCTCCGTATCACCTGCTCAATCACTATCTCGTATATCCCATTAGATTGAAATTGTTAATACAAGAGTATAGAATTCCATGGCCACGAGTTCCACTAACATACCGCAAGATTCCTTTTGTAGCCTGCAAATGTGATTGATACGGTATTTCCATTAACCTCGCTAATAAATCCCATGAACCTAGTGACCGGCAAAGGAGAAGGAAAAATAAAAAGAAAGACAATAAAAATATTAACATATTTGAGATGAGCAATTCCGAAAATTGCTTTCATCTCGATAGATTTAGGAATTCACTTTTCTAATTTTATGTATGAATTTTTCGTTGACCAGGAAAGTATTTTCCGTTGACCGAGTAATTTTTGGAGAACCAAACAGGTGAAAGTTCGGAAAACTAATTTTCGGAAAACACTTTCGCTTAGATAAACGCACCCTAAATGGAATCCACATTTACTTAGAGAGGAAACAACATATATCAAACATTGTGCAGAAGTTACATTTCTAATCATTTAAACAAGTAACTACGAATTTTTTTGTTAAGAAAACTATGACTTGCTTCTTATTTACATCATCAAAATCTAAAATTCTGCGTTTGTTGCTGATGCGGGGACTCATAGAAGCAGAGACGCTAGACTCTTTCAACAACCCTCAATACACGCCCTCACCAAAAGAAGTCCGATTGGAGGTCCAAAGGCAAGGCTCTCGATTGCTTGGAGTTGTCCGAAGTGAATCGGAGAGTATTCTACGTCAATTTCAATGTTGTCTCTGAGGATGAGGCATACAATATGGCTAGGCGCACGAGATCCGTGGCCAAGCCCTTGCTTGCTAATTACTTTGGCGAAGAGATCATCGATGAGGCCTTCAAGAGGTACATGGCTCAGCTCGCCGATCGCATGTCCATGGAAAAAACCACGTTTGTCAACGTCATTGTATTCCCGAAGAAGATCGCCTTGATAAATCGTAAAATATCGACACAACTAAATGTGTTACGAATATAGGAAACATTTACAATGAAGTTGAAATTTGAATGTCACGAGTGTGTTTTCTATAGTTTTGATGGTGCCGCTGATTCACTTGTATAACTGGTTATGTCTTCCCTTTGCGCAAAGAAAATGTAGGAGACTTGCAAGTTGAAAAGCTTGACATTTGGGATTTTGTTTTGAGGATTTTCATTTCGTGCATCCACCACAATGCTTTGGTTTAATTTAATTAAGCGAGTTTCGTGTTTGCTTGATTTATTTATGCCAGGAAAATAAAACAAGAAAGTAAATGGAGTACGATTCCGTTCGAAAAAATCTGCATGAGTAAACACAAACGTAATTCTATCCACCGATTGATGGGAAAATTGACCAAAAAATTCTAGACCTATTGCAGTTTGATCAATTCAGTCCTAAACTACGTAATTGCGCCAATTGAGTCCTACATATTTTTTCCTATATCGAGGATAGGTCTCTTACTCCGATATCTTATGTTTTATTTATTCTCCTCATAGGGCTTTTCATCGACAAAATCGTATGAGATTATGACTATGTATGTTAAGAACAAGAAGGGGACGTAGCCACATTTACTGAGTATGTCTAATGGACCATCCATAACAAGTCATGGTGGAATTGGGCCTTCACCGACCCATTTAGCCACATCGATTCTCAATCATGGGAAAAATTATCAAAAAAATCCTAAATCAATTACACTTTTATAAATTCAGTCCCAAAACTTTTAAGTTTGCCGGTTGAATCCCAAGCCCTTTCACTTTTGCCGATTCGGTCATATTTGTCGAAATTATCGACGTGAAAGCCAACGGTCCTATGTGGCATGACCGACGATGATGTGAATAATTTTTAATAATATTTTAATATATTTTTTGAATTGCATCATTTATTTTTTTTCTTATTTTCTTCCGGTTTCTTTTCAGCTAGCATGGGTCACCTAGCCCTCATCGATCGTGGGTGAGGTTGCGGCCCTCGCCTAGACCAACGTGGTCATGCGAGAGGACGGGCAAGGTGTCGACGGCCCTTGTCGGCCCAGCCCAAGGGCATCGTGGCCCTTGGCTGTGCAGTTGGTGAGGGCCAGGTGGCCATCACCCGCGGCCAACGAGAAGCCGACGACCCTCTCCGGCCAATGAGGAAGAAACTAGAAGAAAAAAAAAAAAAAAAATAGTAAAAACTTTGAAAATTATATTATATTAAAAATTGTCTAACCGTATCTCCGATATCAATTGTTATGATAATAACGCGGAAACGCTAACGGATTTTGCAATTAAGTCAATACGAAATCACCAGAGAAATGAACGAGGAACAATGAAGTACACAATAGATTTACGTGATTCGATTTGTTGTTAGTACCTATATCGATGGGGAGAGTCAACTGAAATAATCCATTATAATTAAAGAATCGAGTTATAATCGGTAATATGCTCGAGTATTTCCTAATCCTGGAGTACGCCCAATCTCATAGTGTTTAACATCACGTAATTGCTCTCTCTCTAAATAGATCGCGACAATTACCTCACAGCTTAAACACTCATGTTTTCACGGAGAAAACGTCACGATTGGATGTAGGATTCTTAAGTCCCACTGGGCGGCACGTCCTCAAAGAAACGTCCATGTACGTTTCTATTTCTTCCCAAGTCCCTGTACGAAGACGCTCAAACAAACTCAGAGCTCCACGCGGCTAATTTTGGACGCCAAATCTGAACAAATGAAGAACCTCCAAACGAGTCGGGTTTCGTATACGAGCTCAAATTCGAGACATTAATTTAACACAACAGACCTAGCCTTGATCATGAATCTCGTTCGGAATAAAAATGTTTTATGCAATATGCCTGTTCAAAGACTTGAGGTCTGCTTTCAAGCATATTGGCCAATAGCCAGACGACAAATCCCACGTTAAACCTCATAGAAAGGACGATGGACCGACGCCAACCATCCTGTTTTATCCAATCGTCAGCCGACCAATCCCACGTTGAAGTTGTAGAAAAAGAAGAAGTTGGTTTTGGACGACTTGATCTGTTGTTCCTGTCTGATTGCTATATTTTTGGTCCACTATTTGATAATTGTTATTTCACGGGCCATGCCGGCGCGACAGGCAACTTCACAGATACCCGTGATGGGGAAAGTTTTAAAAAAATCTCAAACTTATTACATTGGTATCAATTTAATTCTTAATATTTCAATTATACTAATTTAATTCTAAACATTTTGTATTTGTGCCAATGTATTCATTTGGCTAATTTCAGCCAGAAATTGCTGCGTGAGACGGTGGTTGTCCTACATGACATGACCAAGGCCGACGTGAACAAATTTAACATAAATATTTTTTTTGTGATTTTTTTTTATATATTTTTACTCTTTTCTTTTTATTGTGTTTTCATTGTAGTATGAATTGTTCCAATGCAGGCATGCTGGTAGTCGATGAAGCGAGTGTTGAGTAAAGCCACTTATGCCACAACAGGCAACCCTTTACATCCATGAAAAGATAGAGCAAGTCGGATGGCACCAAAATGGCTGTGCGTGTAACCGTGTTAGGCCCACTGAAGAGGGAACTCTTGAAGAATTTGTAGAGTGATGAATTGCTTTTGTTGGGTGGACAGTATAGGATGCTAATCGAATTTGGAAGACTCGAACATATTCCTTAACAAGGCGAGGAGTATGTCTTATGAGGTGTTTGATGGATCCGATAGGGGAGAAAGATGAGGGTTTTGAAAAGGCAAAATAGGGATTCATCAAAGGAAGCTGGGTTTTTGAAATCTTGCTTTCTTCGATAAGATAGGCTACTTCATAGAGATAATCCATCTTAGAAGCCATAGATTTTTGAAGTTCGGGAGGAGGAGCAAGGGAAACTGGAGAATCGGTGCAAATAGGTGAAGATTCCGTAAGGGTTTTCATGAGAATTTGGTTCTTCTCACCATGCAGGTCCCGACTTAGAATCTTAATGTTAACTCGATTTTGACAATGTATGGCTCTAATACTAGGAAGGAAGCAGAGACAAGCCTCAACTTGAAGCATGTATGCTATCCCCAACACTAGGCTCTCGCCAATTTAGGGGACTGCCTTTTAGCTTCTAAGCTCAACCTTGAAGCTCAATCCTCAAGGTGTCGAAACTTCGATTCACGAGGAGATGGTCGAGCCCTTGCCGATTTGGCGATGGCTTGCGCGGTTCTCGCCGCGCAGCCGGTGATGGCATGGTTGAGGATTGCGACCCTTGCCACGGGCGATGAGGGTTGCCATCGAGCCACGATGGCCAATACAAAAATAAAATAAAATAAAGAATTATAATATTTATCCACATCGCGTAAGTCATGCCCCGTAAGACGGCCGGATTCCATGTCAACATATTCCAATCAAAATTGACAGGATGGACTACATTGGTTGGTACAAATGCAAAATATTTAGAATTAAATTGATCTAATTGAAATATTTAGGAGTAAATTTGTATAAATGCAACGCATTTAGGACTTTTTTTTGTACTTTTTCCACGACATAAGAGTGGATGGTAAGTAATAATTTGAGACTTATTTTAGCATCCATTTATCATTATTAGTCTACGTGCGAGTCTTTTCTTAGCGAATAACAACAGTTGGCACCACCTGAATGAGTGGAGCTGACGAAAGAATTCATGGGAATCCTAGGTTTGGACTAGTAGCATGGTCGTTTGGTTTTATCTGCTTTGTTTTCGTCAATAAATAATAAAATAATTTGACTTGTTTTTAGTTCAACCTCAATGGGAACGCTGAGCTTGACTTGGTAGACATTGGCCTTTCAGGGCATTTTCTTCATCATCAAGGAATCTTTCACAATCCTCTTTCCTGGCCACCAGCAAGTGGGCAGAACTTGCCATAGAAAAAAAAGGGGTTTTTCCTGGACTTCCACTAACTAATCATAGGCCAGATCGATTGATGAGGAATCACGAGATTGGACGATAAGTATAAATTTGACAAAATAAAAAAGAATTAGTTTTAAACACCCCATGCAATCTAACTATTTCTCGAAAGAACAAAATGGCAATATTAGAGGAAGAGGGTATAAAGGAATATATAATTGCATACGAGACCAAGTCAATAATGTAACTATTGTATCACATTTCAACTATCATGTTGCCTAAAACTCCTCATTGACTGTGCCCCCAAGTACAAAACCTGCACTATCTCGGGCAATGCAATAATACGAAACCCGCATGTACATTATCTAATTCAGCATGATCCATGTGTTATAATAGTCAATGCGTGAGTCTTTTCTTATTGGCTAACAAGCGTGAGGACCGCCTGAATGAAGCCGAGGAAACAATGCATGGAAATCCTAGGTTTAGATTAGTAATTATTATTATTTTTTCGTTTGTGGTAATTCGACTTTTTTTAGCTAAACTAAACATTTCTTAATTTAAGCAAATGTTGGGTTTTGCCTAATGAATGCAAACGGCCCACAATCACTAGTATTAAACAGTTCGACGTGGTAAATTCCCTGTTCAATTTATAGTGGCTCCTGCTCATATTTATCGGAGAAATTGAGGATTCGAATTGGAAATGTATAAACACACATTTAGTTATCTTTTTTCTCAATGAAAACAGATTTAAATATTTTAAAATACTTATTTCTACCGCATAGTCACTGCATAAGTCAAAAGGAATATAGGATCGTACACAAATTACGACATAAATTTGAAGAGACTTTTTCTAAGAATATGATATAAGGCATGCTCATTTTGAATGAGCTTTGGATTATTCATTTTTGTTTTGATAAATTGCAGCATTATGATCATTTTAGATATTCGTAATCAAAATTTTCGAAACAATATTTTGTTGATGAAACGAAAATGACATATTAGTCGTGGGAAACGGGTAAAAGTCAAGTGACGAAACATTTAAAAAAGTATTTCATCATCGCATTTTCGTCATACATCGTACGAAAATGCACGCGGCACACGTTTGGGCCCCCAGAAAATGCACAAGCAATCCAATTTCGTTTTGGCCGGTGGGAGCGTCTTGTCATGTGTACGACCTATGCAATTTTATTCGCATCAACTTTTCTTCTACAAGAGCGGGTGAGAAGCTCTCGTAGCTTCTATGACGTCATCATCGAATGAGTGAACTAGGTTCCTCGCACGCGCACCGACACTTCAAAGTTAGCCCTTTTTATTCCCATCTTCTAGCTGAGTTTTCAAAGAATGAAGACGCAATTTCCTTGCAATTTGCCTTACCAATCTAATTTACCGTACATCAGATGTTGTCAAATCAATTAGTAATATTTACGGTCCCATCATCACATCACCTTATAGAAAGAGTAGCTTATGCCATCATGCTAAATGCCATGGAAGTACGATGCTAAAAGAGCAGCTCATTGAGTATCCCTCAATATTGGCTCGGTTAGCTAGGACAATTGGGGAATCCTCAGTTAAAAAATTAGAGGTCACCGTTCAAATCTCACTGCTTTTAGATTAGAGCCATTTACACGGATAGACGGCCCAAACTTAATAGGTTCATAGGGCATGGCGAAAGTTTCTAGAGCATCCAATGTAGTTATGTCCATGCGCCGGGTCCTTGAGTTATCGAAAACAAAAATCTCTTTGAGTGAACCTATCGATCATCAAATATGACCACGTACGACGATCTCAAGTTTGGAGATTAATATTTAGTCCATCATTAGTTGGGGAGGTTGTTGTTGTTGTTGTTTATTATTATTATTATTATTATTTAATCACGGATATCTTGATACGTGTGTAATAAGTCGGTTATGGTAGTTGAATCTCTGTATGTGTCGTGAGATGAGACTAAACATGAATTAGTCATAGTCCTAAAAACAAGCATCCAAAGATCTAAGTATGTTAATAAGAATTGGAGCTGAGAAAATTTTACTTTTTTCAGTACATAGTAATCTCAAGTTCTTAAAAATTACTATATCTATAAGTTCATCCTATATATATATCGCTTATTTTTATGTGTCAGTGAACGTGAAAAAAGATCAATCCATGCTCATATTTTGGTGAATTTCAAAAGCACAGTTCTTTCCCTTCATCCTGGTCAGTTCAGTACAACTCTATGGGCTTTCTGATGTGCTCCACGCCACATGTGATATGAAGAATTGAGGTTCGCGAGTCCATGAGCTCAACCCCACAAATATACTGACAATCAGGAGGTCTACCCAGACGAATCATATGACAGCTAGACAACGTAGTTCGAGCAGTTTAGAGGCTCCTTCGAGACCTATATTGAACTTGCGATCTAATGGAAGACAGATGATCCTTTTACCACTAGGCCAACCACTTTGGTGGTAACTTTGTTCGTGTAGAACAACCATACTTACACAATATCCTTCTCTCGTCTGTTAGAACCCTCTCCGTGAGAGTATAATATAGTTCTCTCTTAAAATCCGACGTTTTCTATCCAAAGTGCATCAACAATTTCTCTGCTATTTTAATTTTTTGCACGTGGCGTTTTAAGAGCACTCGTTAAATAATCTCTTGAAAACAAATAAGGTCCCTTTAATTTCAACGGCATGCCTGGCAACATGACCTGTATCCAGACTCGTGCTGTGCATGGAGAAGAACAGACCAACAAGAATATCACAAGTACCTTGTCCTTTTTTTGTCCTTGCTTTGGAAGGAATCTGAATTCACATGGAGGATGGAGATCCCACCAAATGGACTTGCCCGGAGCAAAACTCACGCCCATGCGTGTTTCACACTCGGACTGAAACTCAACTTAGGATTAATCATTGAGACGAAGTACCCCAAAAAGGTCTATAAATAGAAGAGTCTCAAACCAATTCAAATGCAAGACAGCTAGAGAGAGAGAGAGAGAGAGAGAGAGAGAGAGTGAGATGGAAGTCATGCAAGTATTGCACATGAATGGAGGAATGGGAGAAACAAGCTATGCTAACAACTCATTGCTTCAGGTACGTCTCTCATCACATAAAATCTTGGATTAAACTGCATCTAAAGATCAATTATTACACACTCTTTTTGTGGTGATTATGTGCCACAACATAATCTTTTCATTCTATATCAAATTAGGGTTTTCTTCGTGACATTCTAATTCGAATAAACATCGCAAATACATGGAATCTGCAAGATTTGATCGTTCTATATGAAGTGCCCACCTTTCCATTGGGAATATGTCATTATTCCAGAGTAGAAGATATACGTAACAAATGATTTATTTCTTTGTCCATGAAAGAAAATTAAAGATATGAGCCTTCTCTTTTTATCTCGAGTTAATGCTTTCTTCTTTTCTTTTTGTAGAGAAAGGTGATATCGATGACGAAGCCCATAACTGAGGCAGCTGTCACCGCTCTCTTCTCCGTCACTGACACCACCTTTTGGGCAAGCCTTGCCATTGCGGACTTGGGCTGTTCCTCTGGCCCCAACACTCTCTTCGCCATGTCTGAGATCATCACCATCATGATTGATCTCTGCAAGGCGACGAACCACGAGCTGCCGGAGTTCCAAGTGTTCTTGAACGATCTCCCAGGGAACGACTTCAACACCATCTTCGGTAGCCTCTTGCCGAGATTTCAACAGAAGCTAAGCGAGCAAATGAAGGGCAAGTATGGAGCGTTGGCGACGCCGTCATGCTTCTTCAACGGCGTTCCTGGTTCGTTCTATGGGAGATTGTTCGCTCGGGAGAGCCTGCACTTGATTCATTCCTCGTACAGCCTCATGTGGCTGTCTCAGGTAATTTGTTTACCCCCATTTTCATTAGTTCACTTGACGGGAAACAAACTCGTTGTCTCCCTCATTTTTGCTTTATCAGATCCCAAGAGGAGTAGAGGGAAACAAAGGCAACATATACATTGCCAGATCGAGCCCTCCGGGGGTGATTAGGGCATACTACGAGCAATTCCAGAGGGACTTCTCGACGTTCTTGGAGTGTCGTGGGCAAGAGTTGGTGATGGGAGGGCGTATGGTGTTGACCCTCCTGGGTCGAAGAAGCGACGATCCTTCAAGCAAAGAGTGTTGCTCCATTTGGGAGCTCCTGGCTATTGCTCTCAATCAGATGGTCCCTGAGGTAACCAAAACAAAAAGAGAAATCAAAAGAGTACTTGAAATCGCAATTGTTTCTAATTTTCGGTAGTCAGAATCTAAAATTTTACATCTTACCACTAACGCAGGGACTTATAGAAGAAGAGAAACTGGACTCCTTCAACATCCCTCAATACACGCCCTCGCCAAAAGAAGTACGACTGGAGGTCCAAAAGCAAGGCTCGTTCTCAATGGATTGCTTGGAGGTATCCGAAGTGAATTGGAGTGTATTTGACTCAGATTTCGACCCTAACGTTGTCTCGGAGGATGAACGATGCAATTTGGCCAGGTGCATGAGAGCCGTGGCGGAGCCCTTGCTCGTCGATCACTTTGGTGAAGAGATCATCGACGACATTTTCAAGAGGTATGGGGCTCAACTTGCCGCTCGCATGTCTGAGGAAAATCCTGCGTTCGTCAATGTCGTCATTTCGCTGAAGAAGATCGCCTAGATAACTCGCAAAAGCTTGCGAATAGATGCACTCCAGATGTACGTTCGTTGTAGTGAAGTTGAAATAGGAAAGTGTGAAGTGTGTTTACAATTATAGTTTGAAGAAGTTGTGGCTGTTTCACCTGTGTGCCTTCATATATCTTATCTTGTGGGAAGAAAATGCAAGAGACTTCCAAGTTGAAGGGCTTGACATTTGGCATTTTGTTTCGTAGATTTTTCTATGGCATATCCCATGATGCATTGGTTTAATGGAGCGAATGTGGTCCTTTCTTGATTTGTTTTGTGCTAGGAGAGAAAAAAAAAGAAGCTAGTTGACGTATCGACGAATCATATGAAAGGTTTTAC
Organism: Rhodamnia rubescens; assembly: GCA_021437795.1. Classification (NCBI taxonomy): domain Eukaryota; kingdom Viridiplantae; phylum Streptophyta; class Magnoliopsida; order Myrtales; family Myrtaceae; genus Rhodamnia; species Rhodamnia rubescens. Next base: position 112,711 of record JAILYA010000063.1, on the reverse strand, counting down.
TCCAACATGTAAGTGCGAATGGAAACATGTAAAAAATAAAATAAAATTAATGAACCCATCTAATTTTAAGAACTTTGAGGCATAAATAAACTAAAAGTAGCAAGTCACTATGATAGTATATAACACCATGCAGAGGGTTATTCAGCAGTAGGACCTGGCCCCTACCATTTCGTAACGCGTAGGATATAGGGATTACATTGGACAATGACGAACAGTTGGAGAACTACTTATCTCAATACCCATTTTAAGAATTCAAACAAACGGGCCCTTAATTAGCTTTGGCAATTTTGAGCAGAGTAATTTTATAGATATTAAGACTCATAAACTAAATAGGTTTACTAACCAATGTTGCAAGCTGTAAGTTTTAAGGAATATCATTTATTAGTGAATTCTTTTAGTATATGAATTTTACTATTAGTAGCATTAGCCTTTTGAATAACCAATTCATTTTTCAGTGTATCAAAAGCTACCTATGTGAAGGATTATACGAATCTCAAGATTTTCTTGAAGCTGTAGAACGATGCGAGGTAGTAAAAACTCTAAAAATGCTATTTTTATTCGAAGTTGTTGATGGACGTAGGGTAGGTTAGGTAAGTGGCTAATTGGCAAGAGAGAAAGGGGTTCGTATCATTACCGGCGATTCCTTCAAGGAAAATATTTTACAAATTATTTATTTCTCGCGAAAAAAAAAAACGAAATCAAGATAGAAGGTAAAAGCCTATCTGTAAATTAACATATATACACGCCCAACACCGTAGATATATATGACCACTTATTTAAATACTCACTTTAGCTCGTTACATATATAAAATTCGTTCAATGTATCTAACATGGATTTTGACACTCTTGACTTATATAAAAGTAATTCTATATACCCTGAATGAAGGCTTTCGATTTGCTTCCAAGCATAGAGGCCGATGGATAGCCGACAAATCCCAGGACTAATGGATTATTAGGTTAATTATTTAACTAACCCAACTCGGACTCTCTCGAGTACACACCAAATCACAATTTATGATTCAAATTAATTAACATGCAAAGGTATATAATTGGAGTCGCCACTAATCGTTTTTTTGGTAGGTCGATTAGAAAATTAAATAAATTAGCTGGAGAACTAAATTATTTCTACGAAATAGAGATTAAGGGCCGAGAACTTGATTCCGCTAGATTATTCTAACGTCATTTCGGTACCATTTATTTCATGAAGAATCATTTGAGAAGACAACATTAATTGATTTTAACCTAAGTCACTAACGAGGTTATCATGCGGGTGCACAATCAATTAATGAAACATTCAAAATCAATATAATCCAAGGAGCATGCGTCACATAAGACATTGTTTTTTTTTTTCAATCTTTTATATGAATGAATGAACCTATTCTAAATGATGCAATGTCATAAATTAAAAGCAAGACTAGACTAGATGGCACACAAATTAAATTAAATGAATGTACAAGTGAGACCATGGTTTAATTAAATTAACTACGTGACATGCAAATTAATTAAAGCCTAGAAATGCAATTCTAATAAGCAATTTGAGGTAAAAGGCAACCTAATATGACATGGCAGGAAATAATGACATGACAAAGATGACATGGGATGGATGACGTGCCAAAGATGAATGATTTTTTTATATTTTCGGATGAATTAATTTCCTAAAATAGAACTATGCCAAAACAATATTTATCTTGCATATTTTAGAGTTTAAATTGACCTAATCCCTAATATATAAAGATAGATTATTTTAGACATAAAATTCTATTTAAACATGCAATTTCTATCCTAAAATGCAATCTAATCTAATTATTTACAAAAAGGATTAGATATGCAATTATCTACATGATGTTATTTTTTAAAAGATATGCAATTTTCAAATATGGAAAGTGAATGAATGCAAATCTTTTAGAATTTTCGAGATTACATCAATCAAACAATTCAAATCAAATTAGGAAAGTGAGTATGACAATCAATGTCAATAAAAAAGTGGATATATCAATCAAGTTTTGAAATATTTCGCGAATATTTGAGCCAATCATTAATTCGTAATCCTATGATTGAACGCAAATTTTTACCTAATCGAGTATTCCATTAATAATCTTAAGGATGGACTTTCTCGATCGTATGGCAAGTCGTGGATAATCAACCTGTATTTCAAAAGATATCTACTTTTATGCAATGCAAGATACGACAAGATATGCAATAATCGATAAGAAAATATACCCAAAGATTGCCTTTCCAAGTATGAATTTGCGCCAAAATTGATGACCAAGTTTTGGCACGAGGGACCAACGGCTGGGACTCACGTTCGACGGGTTTCAACGATGCCCAACTTGCCTCTCATGTAATGTGAACAGCAGCCATGACAGACACCTTCTGTGATTTGAATCAACGTAAATTGGACCTAAAAAAAAAAAAAAGAATTGGTGAAGCGGTTGCTTTGGGGTCTGTTTGGGATTCGGTGCGCCTGGAACAGCAGCAGTTTCGGGTCCGGCAGTGGTCACGGGTATAGACTATAGAGCAAGAAAACGCCACAGCAATGGCGCAAATCAGAAATCGTAGCAGAGGAGTAAAGCAGAGTCGCCAGGTGCAGCAGCAGCAGAGGGGACCGTCGGGCTAAGCAGAAGGATCAGTGGTCCGGCACCTGTTATCCTCGTCAAAAGACGTTATGATCACCGAGCAACAAGGACAAATCGTCCTTATCCGGGCGGCAGTAAATAAAGGCCAAAGATTGACGATTACTGCAACCAAATATCCTTTTTTTTTATTGCCTGAATCTGCCCACATCCGATTATATCTTTCTCCATCACGCGTTTCTCATTCTTTGAGATTGATTGATCTCTTTGTTTTTTTTATTCTCTTCTCAATTCATGCCCTAAAAGATCACTGTTCTACCATGTCTGTCTATATGCCCAAGACCGAAGCTCCTCAATTGCACTCAGAATGTCTCTTTGATTTTCCAAAGTTCAATAAAAAAATGCCGTTCTTACTAAAATTGGGCACCACATGCATAGAGTTCACGCAATTCTTGGTCGCGTGGAGAAAATCATGAACTTGACCAATTTTCTTTCACTGTGGAGTTAGTCCAACTTTTTTAAAATTGATCTCAAAATCTATTAAATTTCGGCACTAACTTTCCATAATGGCCAAAAACTCCATGCCAAGCCTCGTCTAAACTTCTATCAATTTTAGTTCATATCCTCTGTTGTGGATCCAAATTAATGCTGATGTAATGCATGCATGAAAAATTGATTTGATTTTTTTAGAACTTAAATTAGCTCTAATTTCTTATGCAAAAACTAATAACAAAGAATAATCAATATTTAGGTGTCAATGCCCTCTTTGAGTGAATACTTGCAGAGATTTCGCTCAAAGATAAAATTGAACCCTAAATTTTGCCAATGCTAATGAATGAATAATAATTTTTTGTGGGAGTTTTAATCCAATTTTTTATGCATGAGAAAGTAATTTATGATATGCAAGATCTTGTAAATAACATATGCTAAGGCCTCTTACTTCATATGGAGCGGCAAAAGAGCCTTGCACATGGATCGCATATGAAGTATGTGGACTTCATAGAAGTGACAAATCCCTTAAATTCCAAGCCTTTTCTTGTGAATGCAAGGATCTTAAGGTACTAGGTGCCTCATTTGTTACCAGAAATTTCCCTATGATGCGAGACAACACAAGATATGTAATGTGTGATTAAAAAAAAGGGTTTGTCGACCTAGCCGAATCGATATGAACACATAAGGTGCGTGTCGACCGAGCCGAATCGGTATGGACACAAAAGGGATGTGTCAACCGAGCCAAATCGGTATGAACACAAAAGGAGTGTGTTGACCTAGCCGAATCAGTATGAACACAAAAAGGAGTGTGTTGACCGAGCCGAATCGGTACGAACACAAAAAGGGTGTGTCCGCGAGACGAATCAGTATGAACACGAAAGGGGTGTCATATGAAATGAATTAGAAATGAACACAAAGGAGTGTCATCCGAAATGAATCAAAATGGTGAAATGATAACTTAAGTTAATAAAGCCGCCAATCTGAAGAGTAATCAGAAAACATACATGAATCTTCTGAAAAATGGTCAAGGAATATAAGGGCTGACTGCATCATACTTGTTTATTCACTTGAAGTTGCGTTGAAAATGACCATGTGCATAAAACTAATGCAAATGCAACAATCATGTCTCAACAAGAAAAGATAGGCTTGTCTAAGCTTAGGCATTACATGTTGTCTGCCATTGTCCATGTAATCTGTAAAACAAATATTGTTATGTTTATGCTAAGCAGGCAGATTATTAAAGGCCGGATGGCTAAATGGGCATTTTTCATGTTTGAATTGGATCTAGTTCTCGTACCAATGAAAGCAGTTAGGGGTTAGGATCCATGTGTGCAAATTTAAGAATATGAAAAAGGAAAATTACGCCCAATTTATACCCTGAATATTTTACTTTGACGAATCCAGCATACGCCAAGCATCTGGGATTAGTATCTTAATAGATTCTCTAGGCGACAGAAAACGAAAGTAATGCTCAAATTAGATTTCGAGTGCTCTGATAATCAGGTGGAGTATAAAGAGCTAATAGTTGGCCTGTATATCTAGGAGACTCTCAGTAAGTGATTAATCAACCAAGAGGGAAATACCAATGCTTGAATGAAAATTTTATCGGATATTTCACCATAACCAAGGGCTTGTTGGAAAAGTTTCCCTGCCACAATTTGATTCATATCAAAATATGCCATAACGTGGAATCTAATGAGTTAGCTCAAATGATGTCAAGGTATAGTATAACTATGGCTTTAGCTGATGTTATAAGTTCCGAGGTAAAAATGTTACCGCTGATTGAAAATCGGAACATGGCATTTGAAATCAATACTAACAACGTTTAAGAGGATTGGAGAAAATCTTACATTGAGTATTTGACGAACCCCATATCGTGAGATAAAGCCTTTGAGAGGCGAGCTCTCAAATATGTATTAGTTGGGGACGAATTATTCAGATAAACGGTAGAGGGTATTCTACTTAGATGTCTAAATAAAGAAGAAGCGTTGGAAGCCATGACTGAAGTGCATGAATGGCTTTTGCATCGACACGGATATTTTTGGCCAATGACAACCTAGGATTGCATTTATTATGCAAAGGGTTGCTAGGCTTGTCCAATGCATGGGCAAATACAACATGTGCCTGCATCCGTGTTAAACCCGATAGTCAAGCACTGGCCTTTTCATGGCTGGGCTCTGGATATTATTGGCAAGAGCTACCCACCCACAACCAATAAGCATGGCTTTATTTTGGTTGCCACGGACGAGATTACTATATGGATGGAAATCGAGTCATATAAAAATATAACCCAGAAAACCGTGATGGAGTTCATTGAGCAACACATCATTCATCGGTTTGAGATCCCCGAAACAAGAACAGCAGACCAAGGGACTGTGTTTACTGGAAAAGAAGTATCGGAGTTTGTTCAGTCCCGAGGCATTAAGATGATACACTCCACTCCTTATTATGCGCAGGCCAATGACAAGTCGAAGCCCCCAGTAAGATTCTAGTCATCTTAATAAGAAGCACATGCAGAAAAATCCCAGAGAGTAGAATAACACGTTGTCAACAGTATTGTGAGCATACATGTTTGACACCTAATTTTGTCGGCCCCGGATTTTATTTTTCCGTAAAAAAGGAATATACATCTCTTCTTTATTATCACAAATTGGGATAAAGAAAAAAAAATAAAAAAATTGCAAAAAATTGAATTGGACCAGCTCCATCCGGGCCCACGAGGGTGAAACCCGCCCCGCAATTAGGGGTGAGAGGTTCCCGGTTGGTCTGGTTCCCATAAAAAATCAGGAACTGGATCGGTAGTCCCAGTTCCCATTTTCGGAATCTGTGGACCGGACCGGCCACCCTCGGAACCGGGATGATCCGGTCCGGTTCTCGTGCGGTTTCAAGGAACTTGTGTTCGTGAAAAAATTATCCACCGCGTAACGTTAAAATCTCAACAACAATTCAATAACATTTCACAATATCGATGAGAATGGATGCATTATGGACAATGACGTTGGACAAGAATAATGGAAGCTCAAAAAGCAAAGCAAACCCTAACCCTAAACAACAAAAAATTAGGTTTACTTTTTAAATTTTTTTTTAAAAAAAAGACTGGTCCAATCCATACTTGTCCGATTCGATCCTAGGCCCCTGGGCAAGAATTGGACCACCTGGTCACTAGTTCCAATTTAGGAACGAGAAGCGGATTGGATCCCTCTAAAATCGGAAACCGCACCATCGGTCCCGATCCGGTCCGAACGGTCTCGGTCCGGGCGGTCTTTTTTGGTCACTCAACCTGCAATCCCTTTACTCTCGATGCCCACCACTCAATGGCAAGTGAATGATGTCCACAGAAGAAAAAGTGCAGAAGGAGGCAAGGGAGATATTTGAAGAGTTCTTGGTGAAGTGGTGGAAAAGGGGCCAACAGAGAGAGATTCTTAGATAACATCAACAATTTTTCTACTATTTTAGTTTTATTACCTAGCGTTTTAAGAAAACTCGTTAGTAAAACTCTTGAAAATAAATAACGTCTTTTATATTTCACCAGTAATTATTAAGGGTGAGCATGATCCAGTTTTCTCATGAACCGGGAACTGGACCCGTGGTCCCGATTCCCAGTTTCCAAAACTGAAGAGACCGTACTGGAGGTCCTTGGAACCGAACTGGTCTCTCCGGTCCTGTTCAGGGGTGGTCCAGTGGAACCGGCAAGATACGAAGGCTTTTTATGTCCAATACATTCTACAAAGTAAAAAGAAATTATGCATGCATAAGTGCAGTGCAGCAACAGAAACACACAAGCCTGCCCACTCCCCACCTTATCTTCTTCTACTACTCCTGATTATTGCAACGGGCATTGACAAAAGTACCCACTTGCCACGGCGGCTCAAACCTGTAATTAATTACAATGTGAAGCAGCTTTTTGTAGAAGCCGAACTGAATATAATGTCCCGGGCATGTGAATTAGTTAGCAAGATGGCACAACATGAGGTGTCAGCCCAAGGATTGTCTCTAATTTCTTGGATGATTTTGCTCTGCGAAAACAAATGATCGAACAATAAATAGATAGAGGAAGAAAAAAAATCGGACACCAATTGTACTTGATTCGGTCGTAGAGACCTCCGTTTGCGAGAAACAAATGATGAATTCCACTATAAAACAAGCGATACACGGAGATTACAAATCTCACTCGAGTCACTTAAACACTCTCGGATTTCTAGCCCAATTATATTCAATAATGTACATAATATTTAGGCTCTCAATTTCTCACGAAATATTCTTTTAATCTCATGAAGGAATTACACAAATCTTAGCACGAGATTTAATCGGCTTTGACACAATCAATGTAATTCTCAAGAAGAAATCCTCTGCCAAATACTCATCGAAAAACGGCGCTTCAATATCCACATGTGTTCAATGCGTCCTAAGCACTCACATAAACAGGAGCTTCAAGACTCGCGCATCAACAACAGATTCCAAATCTGGTCAAAGGGTCGGCACTTTCCCTTTTGTTCTTTTCTAGAGTTTCTTTTAACAAATAATTCAAACTAATACATATAGAAACAATCCAAATCCAGCTATGGACTTTCCTTTTCGATCGGGACTCCAGCACGTAACAAATTCAATAATTTGCAACATTCGTTTTCTTGAACTTCTGTGTATCAGGTTTTTACAACTTCATTCAACGGCTTAAACTCGATACATATTTCAACGGATTTACCCTTTTATTACTTTTAAAAAAGATTGCATTTTAGTGGACGACTAGGTTGATTTGTTGCGTCCGTATGCGAGATTTAGCTACGGATTATAGACATCGATGCCACAAGACACCGTAGTGTAGTATGTATAATTGTCCAGTAACTATTGGTATGATTTCCCCTTGGAACCGAAAATCGGACCTCCCGGACACTAGTTCCACTTTTAGGAACGGGAAACCAAAATAGTGACCTCTAGAAACAAACCTAACCAGCCAGGTTCGGTCCGTTCGAACGGTTTCCTATTTAGTCAATCCATCTTGCTCACACATAATAATTTTGGCAATATGGCATGTATCCTAAGTAACACCGATAATGACACACGACACGTAATACGGCATGACACAATACGCCGATAAGTCATTTCTCAAAAAAATAGAAAATCACGACACTTTGGGACAAATTCTATACTAAATGTATATATTTATACATACATGATAAATTATCATATTTAATATATATTTAAAAAATATACATTTTGATCCATAAATTTTTTAAAATGCTTGAAATTGACTTGTACGTGACGAAATGGTGTGTCAAGATGCTAGAATCCCGTATCGTTGGCATATCTAGAGCACTCGATCACTTGTCTTATCGCATGTCGGAAGTGTCAAAGAGTGTCGAAGTGACGGGGAGTGTCGGACACAATACAATACGACCCCAAAAAGTGTCGGTGCTTCCTAACATGTGCTTCTCGTGCCATGCATGAAGAAGCATAACCCGACATGAATGTCACAGGTATCATGTCCTTCTTTTTGTCCTTGATTTGGAAGGCATCAGAATTCACAAGGCGGATAGAGATCCACCAAATGGAGTTGTCCGGAGCAAAAGTCGTGCCCATGCGTGTTTCACACTCGAACTGAAACACAACTTAGAATCAATCATCGACCCAAAGTACCTTTAAAATGTCTATAAATAGAAGAGTCTCAAACCAATTCGAACGCAAGTCAATTAGAGAGAGATGGAAGTCATGCAAGTATTACACATGAATGGAGGAAAGGGAGAAACAAGCTATGCTAACAACTCATTGCTTCAGGTACGTCTCTCATCACATAAAATCTTGAATTAAACTGCATCTAAAGATTGATTATTACACACTCTTTTGGTAATTATGTGCCATAACATAATCTCTTCAATCGAGTATATATCATTGTTCGATAGTAGAAGAAATACAGAACACATGAGATTCATTCTTTTGTCCATGAAAAAAACTAAAGATAAGAGCCTTTTCTCTTTATCTAGAGTCAATGCCTTCTTCTTTTCCTTTTATAGAGAAAGGTGATATTGATGACGAAGCCCATAACCGAGGCAGCAGTCACTGCTTTCTTCTCCGCTGCTGACACCGCCTTCCATGCAAGCCTCGCAATCGCAGACTTGGGCTGTGCCTCTGGCCCCAATGCTCTCTTTCCCATGTCTGAGATCATCACCGTCATGATCAATCTCTGCAAGGCTACCAACCACGAGCTGCCGGAGTTCCAAGTGTTCTTGAACGATCTCCCGGGGAACGACTTCAATACCATCTTTGGTAGCCTCTTACCGAGATTCCAAGAGGAGCTGAGCGAGCACATGAAGGGCGAGTATGGAGCGTCGGCAACCTTGTCGTGCTTCTTCAATGGGGTTCCTGGTTCCTTCTATGGGAGATTGTTTGCTCGGGGAGAGCCTGCACTTGATTCATTCTTCGTGCAGTCTCCATTGGCTATCTCAGGTAATATTTTGACCCTCAGTTTCATTTGTTAACTTGATGGGAAACAAACTCATTGTCTTCCTCATTTTTGCTTTGTCAGGTCCCAAGAGGAGTAGAGGGAAACAAAGGCAACATATACATTGCCAGATCGAGCCCTCCGGGAGTGATTGGGGCATACTACGAGCAATTCCAGAGGGACTTCTCAACGTTCTTGGAGTGTCGTGGGCAAGAGTTGGTGATGGGAGGGCGTATGGTTTTGACCCTCCTGGGTCGAAGAAGCGACGATCCTTCAAGCAAGGAGTGTTGCTCCATATGGGAGCTCTTGGCTATTACTCTCAATGAGATGGTCTCTGAGGTAACCAAAACAAAAAGAGAAATTCAAAAGAGTTGTGATTTCGCAATTGTTTCTAATTTTCGGTAGCACAATCTAAAATTTTACATCTTACCACTAATCCAGGGACTCATAGAAGAAGAGAAACTGGACTCCTTCAACATCCCTTACTATACTCCCTCACCAAAAGAAGTACGATTGGAGGTCCAAAAGCAAGGCTCTTTCTCAATCGATTACTTGGAGGTGTCCGAAGTGAATTGGAGTGAAATTGATTCAGATTTCGACCCTAATGTCGTCTCGGAGGATGGGGGATACCATTTGTCCAAGTGCATGAGAGCCGTGGCCGAGCCCTTGCTCGTCGATCACTTTGGTGAAGAGATCATCGACGAGGTCTTCGAGAGGTATGGGGCTCAACTTGCTGCTCGCATGTCTGCGGAAAATCCTGCATTCGTCAGTGTCGTCATGTCGCTGAAGAAGATCGCCTAGATAAGACGCAAACGCTTGCAAAGGGATAGATACACCACAGATATTCCTCGGTGTTCTTCTCCCATAGTTTGAAGAAGTTGTGGCTGTTTCACCTGTGTGACTTCGTATATCTTATCTTGTGTATAGACAATGCAAGAGACTTCCAAGTTGAAGGGCTTGACATTTGCAATAGTGGTTCGTAGATTTTCTATGGCATATCCCCATGACGCATTTGTTGTTGTTGTTGTTTTTTTTTTTTTTTTTTTTGTCGAACGTGATGCATTGGTTTAATGGAGTGAATGTGATGTTTTCTTGATTTATTTGTGCTAGGAAAATAGAAATAAAAAAAGTAAATTGAAGTATCCAGGAAACATATGAATCGTTTTACTCCAACATGTAAGTGAGATTGTAAACATTATTAAAAAAAAAAAAAAAAGAAGTTAACGAAGCCATCTACAATTATGTAAGAACTTGGAGGCATAAAGAAACTGAAAGTAGCAAGTCACTATGATATTATATAACACCACACAGAAGGTTATTCAGCAGTATGACCCGGCCCCTAACATTTCGTAGTGCGTTGGATATAGGGATGACATGGTACAACGACGAAAACTACGAGAACTACTTATGTCAATACCCACTTTAAGAATTCAAACAAACAGGCCCTTGATTAGCTTTAGCAATTTGGAGTAAACTAATGTTATAGATATTGACTCATAAACTAAATATGTTTACCAATCGATATCGCAAACTGTAAGTGTTTATTCAAATTAGTGGCTTACTTAAGGAATTTGCCATATTATTTTGTGAATTCATTTTGTATATGAGTTTTACTAGCGGTAGCATTAGCCTTTTGAATAACCAATCCATTTTTCAGTATATAAAAAGCTACCTGTGTGAAGGATTATACGAATCTCAAGATTTTTTTGGATCTGTAGAACAATGCGAGGTAGTAAAAACTCAACAATACCTTTTCTATCCTAAGTTGTGGCTGGACGTAACCTAGGTTCGATAAGTGGTTCATCCGCGACACAGAGAGAAAGGTTGACATTACTACAAGCGATTCTTTAAAAAAAAAAATTACAAATTATATATTTTTCGGGAAACAAAGAAAACCAAAAGAGAAAATAAAAAACCTATTTGTAAATACTTTCTCATAGTTCGGGACAGCTAATCATGAGCAAGAACATTATCATATGAAGTGTCTTTTTCATCCATCATCACCATAACATACAAATTAGAAAAGATCTACCCTGCTGTACAATTTTAACTCGCCTTGGAGGAAATTTGGAGGTCTGAAAAGTTTAAAGTAAAAAATGCTCGAAAGAAATCTGATGGGAATATTTAGGGTTTTTTTTCTTCCAATCTCTCCTCGTAAGATAACTTGCAATATACACGTAAATTACAAAATAGAAAAGTACGATAATGTGATAGTATAATTGGCACTTTTATCTTAAGAAATCTGTGGTGCTAAATTTGATTTCAACTGGACGTAATTTGTTGAAGTATAGTATTGAGAAGTCTTCCTCACCTTTATCCTAGTAATGGTTTCTCACCTTTATCCTGGTAATGTAAATTCAATGGATAGCCTATCCTTGATCGAGTAAGTGAACTTGCCCTATCACCTAACTCCAAACATCACAACTACCGATACCACTCAAGTCGTATAGTGTAGAGTCGGGTTAAGGTTTCTTTAAGTAAATTGTCCCATCTTGTTTAAGTTCCATTTTTGTGTAGAATCAGAACTGCCACCCGCATGTTTTACATATTTGGGACCCACTTCCACATTGAATGATAGTGGACACCCAAGGTTCACCAAATAATCATCCCACTATTGACGATAACCTAACGCTGTTGCACAAGCAATTTCCATCTTCAGATATCCAGATCTGAATAGATACCTCATGTGTCGCTATGTGCATTATAAGATTACTTACCTTCACAAGAACGCATGACATATCTATAGAAGAGTCTCAAACCAATTCGAAATCCAGCCAATTAGAGAGAGAGAGATGGAAGTAATGACACCTAATTTTGTTGATCCTGTATTTTATTTTTTCCATCAAAAGAAATAGGACCAAATTTGGTAAATGTGCATCTTTTCTTTATTATCACAAATTAGGAAATTAAAAAATAAAAAATTGCAAAAAAACCGGATCGGACTAGATCGACATGAGCCCACAAGGGTGAAGATTGGCATGTGTTTTAGTTTTCTAGCCTGGCCCATGCATATCCATTCATCCACTCACATTTCTCTCTCTCTCTCTCTCTCTCTCTCTCTCTCTCTCTCTCTCTCTCAATTTGGTGTTTTCTTGATTTATTGAGCTAATTCAGTTCCTAAACATTTTATTGATGCTAATTCGGTTCCAAACTTTTTTCATTTGTGCTAAGTGAGTCCATCCGACCAATTTTGGCAAAAAATAGTTGACATGGATATCGGCTATCCCACGCGCATACGGTTGGCATTAGTGGACATTTCTTTAATACTTTTTTCATTTTCTTTTGTATTGTTATTTTTTTAGAAGAACACCGGATGTGCCAAAAGTTGTTTATAGCGCTCACTTCGAGCCAAAAGTTTCCTTCAGATCACTTGAGTGCCAAATTAGACAAAAGGAATGATTACTTAAGCACATCCGGCTAGATATTTCGATCAAAATTAATACATGACATTTATAATCAATTTTTTAACATGAAGTGGCATTTTAAAAAAAGTTAAGTCTCATGGACTTCTAAACATGAAAAAAATTAAAATAAATTAAAATTAAATTTAAAAAGGTAAAAACTAATTCTTTTCAAAATAAAAATTTTATTTAAAATATATTTTAAAATAAGCTTAAGAATTTAACAAAAAAAGCTAAAAAAATTAAATAAAAAAAGGAAATGGGGATGGAGAACTAGGCAGTGAGGGTAGGGCATGGCTGCGGGGTCCTCGAGCCCCGCTAGTGGCCGACAACCCCTATCACCGCAAGCGCGCCTAGATTTGGGCAAGGTTCGCGGCTCTCGACCGCACTGACGAGGATCGGCGACCCTCATCGCCCGACTTCCAATGTATTTTTTTAATTTTGAGCTTATTTTTCAATTTATTTTAAATGAAATTTATATTAAAAACCATATTTGAACAAAAATGATGTTATCTTAGCCACGTCATTGCCATGTAAGAGAGAGAAAATATTGAAAAAACGTCATTATTCCTTTCGTCCAAATATATGGAGTTAAAATAATGACTCAATTGCAACAATTTGACAAGTTTTAAGATTTGAATGCATTTTTTTTTGTAATTTTTAGGACTCAATTGAACTTTCATAACAAGTTTTAAGACCTCTAGTACACATGTCTTTTTTTTTTTGAATTTTTAGCTTTTTTATTTTTTTTTTTTTTTATTGCAAACCTGGACCTCCCGCAAGCCACGTCGATGTCAAATATTAATTAAAGAATGTCACATCGAATTTCGAGCCAATCGAGATTGAAGTTGGCACTTAAGTGATTCGAGAAAAACTTTTAAGCACTAAAGTGGCCGCCATACACAACTTTTTGGCACTCCTAGTGTTATCCTCCCATTTTTTTGGTTTTTTTAATTTTTTCTTCTTTTCTTTTCTGCACACTTTTTTTTTATTGAGGGCTAGCGACCCTCGCCAGGAGCAATGGTCGGCCAGCCCGAGACCCTCATCGACCCTTATTAAAAAATAGAAGTATAGAAAAGAAAGAGAAAAAATTAATAAATAAATAAAATAATATATATGTGTGTGTGTGTGTAAATGTCCACGTCATGTTGGTCGTGCCACGTAGGACGACCAAGCATTCATGTTAGCAATTTTCCGCCAAAATCAGCCTAGCGGACTCAATTAGCGTAAATGTAAAAAGTTTAAGACTAAATTGACACTAATAAAAAGTTTGGGATTGAATTGATATTAATACAACAGTTTTATGGCTTTTTTAATCCCTTTTCTTATGAAAGGTTGTACTCCAAGATGTAAGTGAGAATGTAAACATGTAAAAGAAAATTAATGAAGCCATCTACACTTGAGGACTTGGAGGCAGAAATAAATTAAAAGCAGGAACTAGGAAGTCACTGTGATAATGCATAACACTAAGCAGACGGTTACTCAACAAAAGGACCCTGCTCCTACCATTTCGTGACGCGTTGGACATAGGGATGACATTGGACAATGATGGAAAGTTCGAGAACTACTTTGCGTCGATACCCGTTTTAAGAATTCAAACAAACAAGCCCTTTATTTTTATTTTTATTTTTTTGAACAGGCCCTTAATTAGCTTTAGCAACTTTGATAAGAGTAGCGTTATAGATATTAAGACTCATAAAATAAATATAGATTTACTAAAGGATATGGCAAGCAGTAAGTGTTTATTCAAATTAGTGGCTTATTTAAATACTTAATAGGAATTTGTCATACCATTTAGTGAGTTGATTTAGTATATAAGTTTTATCAGTATGATTAGCCTTTTGAATATCCAATATTTTTTTCAGTAAATAAAAGTTAAGGATTTTATGAATCTTAAGATTTATTGAAACTGTAGAACAATGCGAGGTAATTGTATAAACTCAAGATTACCTTTTTTATCTGAAGGTGTTGATGGACATAAGGTAGGTTAGGTAAGTGGTTAATCGGCTCGAGAGGGAGGGGTTGACATCATGAACTATTGAGTTAAAGATGATTCTAGGAACACTTTTATTTAGGATGGTGCTATTTTCACTCCAATTTTGGCTAAAACACTCCTTTTGCTAGTTAACTTACTAAAATACCCATCTTTCTTTAATTAAATATTTCTTTTTTTATCAGGCTAATCCACAAATCTACATTTATTTTTATTCAATCTTGATAAGAAAAATTGATCACAAATGGAAAAGATAATTTGTTAAAAGTATAATAAAATGTCGAACATATTTGTATTTAGATATGTATTAATAAAGGATAAACACATAAAGGAAAAAAATATGAAATTTCGTGCTGTTCAACTCTTGATATAAAGAAAAAAATTAATATCGATTGTAAATTCAATCTCATAGCAAGTGGATAAAAAATTTTAAAATATGCTTAAAATTTTCCTCTAAAAAAATCTTACGCGAGTTTGAAAGTGCAAAATGTATAAACAAATTTTCAATCCCATCTCGCAATTCATATTAAAATGTGAAAAGCTAAGAAAAAGCACAAATAAGCGATTTGTAACTTTAAAAACCTGCAAGTCTATTTAAAAATTACCCACAAGATCAAAATTTGCTTGATAATTATATAGATTTTAAATTTCAACTTTGAAATAAAGTTTCCCTTAAACTATTTTATAAAAAATAAACAGTTAATTGTGTGTTCATAAGTCGTTATAATTAGAAATTTCTAACATTTTATGTAGATTTTCTAATTAAAAATATGAAATCACAAATTAAGAAAAACGAACTCCTATAGGAAAAGTGATAGCTTGATGTATTATATAAGGATATTTTATTGAGTGTAATTTGAAATTTATATTGTGAATTTGGTATTTAAAAAGAAATACATAAATAAAGGTAGTTATGTTGGTTAGGTTGATAAAAAATAATAATAACTTGAACATGGAGAATGTTATTTCGGTCTATTGATTGAAAAAAGGAGTGCTTTGGCCAAAATGGGAGTGGAAATAGCGTCTTTCTTTATTTATTTCATGAAAAATGAATGATTGAAAAAATATTTTTCTCAATAGTATCATTCATATTGTTTGAAATAATTAGTCAACAAAAAAATATTCCATCAGGAATATTAAAAAAGAAAAAAGAGGAAAAAATAATAAAATAATTCAAAAAAACTTAAAATATTATGTTTGCAGGATGGCATCCACGCCAGTTTTTGCCAGTCAAAATTAGCTGGATGGAGTGAAGTGATATAATTATAAAAGGTTTATAACTAAATCGGATAACAAAAAAAGTTTAGAACTAAATTGGAATAATTATAATAGGTTTGAGAATTTTTTGATAATTCTCTTGTTGTATGACTGTTGCGACCTCTTTTGTGTTGGAATCCTCCTTTCCTTTTGCTTCAGTTGGTATCTTTTCTGATTCATTCTATATCGTAACACATCGACGTCGAGCGACCTTCCTCCTGTCGCCATTGATTTTCAAAAGCTATGAATGTTATTGTGTGTCTTCTTTGTTTACGATGGGCAAGAAAATGATTTGTCGCCTTGGACATCAAAAGCGGCAAATTACACAAAAGCGACGGAGCAAACACAACGAAGAAAGGCGACAAAATTTAGCTATTTTATTGAAGAGTGCAAAACCAAATTTAGTCGCTTCGCAATCCACGTATCGTCTTAGATCAAACGTAGGACTTAAAAGAATTATAAAAAAAGTCATAAATCTATTATAATTATGTTAATTCGATCTTAAACTTTTTGCAATTGTGTCAATTCCAACAATCTAGCCAATTTTGGCCGGTCGAGAACATAATGTTTTTCTGAATTTTTATTATTTTCTTTTCCTTTTTCAGTTTTTTTTCCTCTTCTTCCACCGTCAATCGACTAGAGGCGACGGTCGATCGGATGAGGCTCGCCTCACCAGCCCAAATCTAGCTAGGTGAAGCCTCACGTAACCATGGCGAGTCTCGACCTCACTCTCGTCGGGTGAGGTGAAGCTGGGCGAGCAGGTGGCCACGCCCGGCAATAGCGAGGCTTGGCCTTCACCTCTAGTCGGTTGCCTCCGGCGACTAGGCTGGAGGAAGAAGAGAGGAAAAAAAAAAGAAGAAGAAAGAAAAAGAAAAGAAAAACAGGAAATAGAAAACCAAAAAATGAAATATATATATATGTTAAAATATTATGTCGCGGGACGACCGGCGTCCACGTCGGTGCCGACCCGGGTAAAATTGGGCGGATGGACTGAATTGACACGATTGTAAAAAGTTAGGACTAAATCGGTTAAAAAATATCTAGGACTAAATTGACACAATAGAAATAAGTTTATGGATTTTTCGGTACTTCTCCCCGTAGGACTTCCACGTCATTCATATATCTTCATGTATTTTACTTGAACAGCTCTTGATTGATAGGATTAAAGTCCTATGGAATTAGGACATGTATACTAAGTAAAAAGAAGAGGCTTTAGCCATAAATACATAGTCGTGTGTAATGGACCCATCCATTGGACGTCGCCATAGAACTTGGGCCTTCACCAAGCCGTCTAGCCATATCAACAATGAGCATGCAAGATGTCCAAAGTTGAATTTGATCGTGAAATAAAGACGGATATTCGTGCTATTCTAATGACGAAACGTAACAAAAATTGGCTGAACAGAAAATTAGAATTGAAAAGAGGAACAAATCATTCTCTCAATTACGATTATCAAAATCGATAGAATGTCAAAAATATGTCTCTACTAGGAGTCTTAAATATCATTTTATACGATGTTAACCCCAATTAAAATAGAAAATGCCAAATTAGGAAAACGCCACTGGAATTACAAAAAATCTCTAAAAAAAACCCATCCAAATGACTCAAACGCTTGAAAAAACAACGTCGGTCATAGCATAGCGGTGAGTTTTAATCAACGGCCCGTTTCCATGCAGCCGAGCAAATCTCAGCCCATTCCGAGTTTGCCAACTCTAAGTGCATCATCCTCCCCGCTAGGAAAAGATTCGCCCTTGAATCCGCTTCGTCTTCATTGATATCAATCTCCTTAAGTTCTTCCTCATCTGCATGGTAAGATGACAAATCCGCTACATTAAAAGTCCCGAATACATTGTACTCACCTAGTAGCTCAATCTCATAAGTTTTGTCATTAATTCGCTCAACAACTCTGAATAGTCCATCGGCTCCGGGTTGCAATTTGCCAAACCTGCTAATTGGAAAACGCTCTTTTCGAGGTGGATCCACACTAGATCGCCCCTTTTGAAGACGACTCTTTTCCTGCGCCTATCCACCCGCTACTTATACTTTATGTTTTGCTTGTTGATCTAATTATGAACCTGTAAATGCAGCTCTTTGATATGGTTGGCATGCTCATCTCAAGTCGAACCGAATCGCTTTATGAATTGGAAATGGTGTGAGATCCAGAGGAGTAATTGGATTATGTCCATAGACTATCTCGAAAGGACTCTTGCCCGTAGTTCGATTCTCGTGACCTGTTGTAGGCAAATTCCGCCTAGGTAACACCAAGTCCTATTGCCGCAAGCTATCTCCAACCAAACTTCGCAGCAAGTTTCCCAAGCTTCGATTGACAACTTCGGTCCGCCCGTCGGTCTAGGGATGGTGAGAGGAACTAAACTACGATCCGGTTCCCATGTGCCTCCAAAGAGTGTGCTAAAAGTAACTCACAAACTTCACATCACAATCTAAGATCATGGATTTGGGAACTTCATGTAACTTGACAATCTCCTGCCAAAAACAATCGAGCAACTTGTGAAGCATCAAAGGTCTTGTTACGGGGAATAAAGTGTGCCATCTTCGAAAATCACGTCGACAACCACCATTATGGAATTTTTATTTCGCTGTGTTCTTGGCAATCCCAAGATGAAGTCAAGGCCGACATCCTCCCATGGTGTAACTAGGATAGATAGAGGCATATATAAACCAGCATTGGTACTTCTAGTTTTTGCCACATGACATACCTTGCACCTCTCTACAAATTGAGTCACATCACACTCCATTCGGGGCCAATAATAGTGCCCACATAGCAAGGCCATCATCTTATCCACTCTAAAGTGCTCAAGTAGACCTCTTGCATGGCTCTCAATAATAATGGATTCCCTCAAAGAACATTGAGGGATATACAACCTGTTACCTTTGAAAAGAAAGCCCTCCTCAATCGGACACTCTTGAAAGGGCCCCATTTTGCACTTACTCCAAATATCTCCAAAATAAGGATCATCAACATACAAATCCTTAAGAGAATCAAAGCCCAAAACTCTTACCGCATCGTAGACAGCAGAGAATGTCTTACGCTCAATGCATCAACTACCTTATTTAGTACTCCCCGCCTTATGTTTAATGGCAAAACCGAAAACCTGAAAAAACTCCACCCACTTTGCATGCCTAGCATTCAGTTTATGCTTTGCCCATTAATGTACTTCAAGGTCTCATGATCGGAATACATAATAAATTCCCTTGAAATAAGGTGGTGCCTCTAATGCTCCAAGCTCCTACTATGGCGTAAAATTTCTTATCATAGGTCGAATACCTTCTCTTTGCTTGATTCAACTTCTCGCTGAAGGAGCCATGGGTTTATTTTCTAGCTCGGGACACCCCCCAATACCAACGCCCGAGGCGTCACAATGCACCTCAAAAACCTTACTAAAATCTAGAAGCACTAAACTGGAGCTTTAGTCACCTTTTTCTTCAACAATTGAAATGCAGCTTCCGCCTCTTTGGTCCACGTAAATCTGCCTCCCCTTCGGACAATCCGTAAGAGGCACAATAATGGTGTTGAAATCCTAATAAACCTCCGATAAAAGGATGGTAGCCCATGAAAGCTGCGTACCTCATGAATATTCTTTGGAGTCTCCCAATTCGTAATGGCCTTGATCTTAGCTGGATCCATCTGAATGCCTTCCTTCGACAAAATATAACCCAAAAGGTCACATGATTAGTTAAAAAGTGACACTTCTTGGTGTTGGCATACAATTTCTATCCCTCGGGGCCTCAAATACTCTTCTCATGTGTTGCAAGTGTTGCTTAATCGAAGTACTATAAACCAAAATATTATCGAAATAAACGACAACAATTTATCCAATAAAAGGACAGAAAATCCGATTCATTAGCCTCATAAAAGTGCTCGGCTCGTTAGCCAACCCGAAGGGCATCGCCATCCACTCATACAGACCATCTCTAGTCTTAAACACCGTCTTCCACTCATCTCTAGGTCACATCCTAATCGACGATAACCACTCCTCAAATCTATCTTCGAAAAGATAGTCACCTCATGTAATTGATCAATCAAATCATCAAATCGTGGGATAGGGAATTGATACTTGATTGTGATTTTGCTTACAGCTCGAGTTATCTATGCATATTCTCCACTATCCATCTTTCTTAGGAACCAACAAGGTCGGTATTGCACATGGACTCATGCTCTCTCGGACTTGCGCCTTTCTCTAACAGTTCCTACACTTGTCTTTGCGTTCCTCATGTTACTTAGGACTCATTCCGTAAGCTGCCTTATTAGGAATTACAGCTCCTAGAATGAAATAAATACAATGCTGAATGTCTCTCATGGGCGGTAACCCATATGGCATCTCTTACGGTATGACATCAGCAAACTCCTCAAGCAAGGGAAAAACTTGTGTAGGAATTTCGGAACTGTCGAATTCTTCTCCATCACCACAACGGCAAAAAGCTCAAGCGCATTCACTGCCTCTTTCGGAACTCTAACCTGGATAGCAGATTATTCTTCACCTCCTTTCTCAAATCCGAAAGACCTAGTCCGGCCATCCTTCTTGAAGGTGTAGGTATTTTTGAAGTAATCATGATGTGTCTTTCCGTCGAACGTTAGGGCCTCCATAATAGAATATCCATTAGGACCATATCACACCACACCTCATCAGCATACTTTTTCCAATCGAAAATTGCACAAGACACCTCTTGCTCACCTTCACCTTATTTCCTTTCTTAAGCCATAACAGCTTGTATAGTTGAGGATGATCTTTTGTTTTCAGCCCTAACTTCTCCACCATGGTAGTGGACACTACATTCTCACGACTCCCTCCATCTATTATCATGCTGCGTAGTTTTCCTCCACTAGTGCACTTAGTATGAAAAATATTATGCCTAAGTCACGATTCATCTTCCCCACATGAACATTTAAAATTCTTCTAACGACTAGGGACTCATCGAATCAGCGTAAATAATCTCTTCTTGAACTGAATCCGCATCCTCTTGTTCTCCATCGATTCATCATAAAACCGGACCTTCATCAAAGATTGGATTATTAACAAGCATCATAATCTGTTGGTTTGGACAATCGGCAGCGAAATGCCCGAGTCCCCGATACTTGTAACACCGCTTGGCTGCGGCTCCTCCCCGCTAGTTCTAGCACTACTTTGTCCCGCCTTGGATGCGGGTTTAGAACTCGCACACTTAACTGCTATTGGTATTGAATTGATGAAGAACTCTCTACTTTTCCTCAAAATTTTTTGCTTGACCACCTACTCCGAAATCTTGAACTATTTGCCTTTCCTTTTACACTGCGCCTCCACCTTCAAGGGCAATCCGCACACATCCTCATAAGTCCAATGCTGCTGTAATTGTACAACATCAGAAATTTCAGTCCGTGGCCTTGCTAAATATCGAGCAATTGTTTGCTCATCTTCCTCAACCACATCACAATGCATTCGCAAACGATCAAACTCATCGATTATCTTGCTCATTGTTAAATCTCGTTGCTTAACATTGTGATATTCAATATATGCCTCCCGCTCGCAATGAGTAGGTAGAAATTTTCTTTGCAGCAATTTCTTCATCTTCTCCTAGCGATCCACCTTCGATTTCCCCTCTCTAGCACGTTGCTTCTTCACATGCTCCCACCATATCGAAGCATGTTTCCATTGCCTTATAGCCGATAATTTAACCTTCGCTCTTGATCGGATCCTTAATATCAAAGATCCTCTCGACGGTATGCATCCGATCAATAAACTCATCGGGATGAGCCTTACCAAAGAAACTTAGGAATCTTGATCTTCATCTCGAAATTATGAAAAGGGGGTTGATTTCCAGGTCGTACTCCCGATTCCGTCCCTAGTTTAGAACCCCAAAAGGGTTGACATCCTCCTTTTCATCACAGGATGAATCCTCGGATTCCACACTTTGTCTTCATATTGAATGCCCAACCTTACCTGCGCAAATTGTCGTTCCAAATCGTGGCTTCGCCTTCCCGTTCTTTAATTTCTATGTCTCACACGTCTCTTTAACGCAGTTGTTCGTCTAATTCAGGAACGACTCAACGTCCCCGGCTAGCACGACCCCGCCGTCCGCGACCACCAACGATTCTATTCAACCATTGATTGAAGGTAACATGTGCTTCGATACCAAATAATCTTTGAAACACAATAGAAATTGACTAAACAGAAAATTGAAATTGAAAAAAGGAACAAATCGTTCTCTCAATTATGATTATCAAAATCGATAGCATATCAAAAGTCTGCCTATCTTGGGAGTCTTAAATACCATTTTATATGGTGTTAACCCTAACTAAAACAGAAAACACAAAAATTTGAAAATGCCATTGGAATTACAAAAAATGCCTAAAAACCCATTTAAACGACTCCGAAACGTGAAAAAACGACGTCGGTCACAAGCATAGCAATGAGTTTTGATCAACAGCCCATTTCCATGCATCCGACCAAATCTCAGCCTATTCCGAGTTCGCCAACACTATGTGCATCATATTCTCTCATTTATTACAAGTATAAGTAGTGTTGTTAAGGGGTCGGGTGTGGTAAGTCCCTAGTCTTCCAATAGGTTCATTCCTGTTTTTTTTTTTTTTTTTTGGCCTTCGCATCCTCTGTCCCAACAATCTAGCGAAGATGGAGCGCATCCCTATTGTCTTATATCCGACTTCCCATATATCGTGTATGAGAGCCCATGAATTGTAAGAATATGATTTCGGTATGCACTTAAGAGAAAAAGGCTTGAACAAATAAATTTTCGCAATTACTTTGCGTGAGCAACTTTTGGAAACGAAGGCGACTCATGTTTGATGTTCTCAACAAGCAATGGTCTATGATAGGAATGTGCTCCGTCTTCCCAAGATTGCTTTGGAACAGAGGCTGCGAAGGTGGGAAAAAAAATCGAATCCCAAAATCCGAACTAGCCGACCAACCGTCGAATACACGAATTCATGTACTTATTACCCGAACTGAATGAGACCCGACCCGAATGATCATAAAATTTCGGGCCAAGCTAGGTCGGCTCTGGCTTTTTGACAGCCCTAAGGATAAGGATCTTTTGTATAACATATAAATTTTTTTCGCAATTATGGAGAGCACAAATATAGAAAATTACTAAGAAACTTTGGGAGGTTCCCAAATTTCCTTTTCTTTAAACAGTACCCTTTGTAAGTTATGAAGAGCCGTATTTGCTTTCTCTCTTCTTTTTTTCAGTGAGTCCACCATGGGAGGCCAACAACAACTACTAGACATAATTTATACAACCAACTCAGCAAGTTTGTACTTTTCCCAATACTCGACTGAATTTTTTAAGGCGGAACACGAGAGTAGTTTGTGGTCAATTAGAGTATAACTGTATGACTATGTTGTTCTCCCAAGCTCATCAAGCTCAATGTAGTCGATCTAAATCATTACAAGTTTGCTAAGCATAAAAGAAAATGATAGGTAGTTTCAACAAAAATAAAAAATTGAACATAAGTCGCTTTCTTCTTGTTTCCATGCCCGGACGAAGTATAGGCTTATAATGAAATCTAGAGTCGAATGAGGAAGAAATATAGAAGTTTGCTCATAATACGATGTATTCTCAACATGACATACTTGGAAAAGATTGGCGGAGCGATTGAGCATCAATTTTGGATGCGGCAAATCTCGCATTCAAACCACAAAATATCCTCTCAAAGTAACTTTGTGGCCATGCCCAACATTGTAAATCGTGGAAATGACTCCGGTGGTTCTCGAACTTTAGCTTTAATGTGCATTGTGATCTTTGAACTTTTAATCTAATAAATGTGATTCATGAACTTAAGTCCAACATGCAATGTTATCCTTGAATTCTAAATTTGTTTCATGTATCGCTAAAGGTTTTGTATATTGTTGACACCTAATTTTTAATCATTTTTATTTCATTTTATTTTTTTATCAAATTATTTAAAAATAGCTTAAAAAAATCACAAAATTTGCAAAATCAATTTTGGAAGCCTTGGCCTAGCCTTAGGGACCAATTTTGAACAAAAAATATATATTTCATAATTTTTCACATTTTTTCGAATTTATTTAATTATACAAATACACAAAAATCATAAAAATACTATTCATGGTCATAAAAATATGCAAAAATAACCAATATTTTTGTTTTAATTTCCTCTTCAGTTTGATCATTTTAAATTTCGAAAATTCGATTTGGGTTACTATGTTCCTTCACAAATGTAAACCCGAATCGAGCATAAAAATTCCTTTTCGAGTCTCTTAATTTTCAATTTGCACTTTTAATAAGCTATGACATTGGTATCTAGAGCCTTGAAGTGCAATTAGCTCAATTTGCCCTCCAATTTGATCAATTTTGACCAAAAGGGCTTAATTCCACATTTTTCTTTTAATTTAGTCTTCGGTTTCTCTAATCATTGTTGACGCCTAAAATTTGACTAATTTATTTTTTGCATAAAAATTAGAACTAATTTTAGTTCTAAACAAAAATCATCTCACATATTCATTTAGCATTGGCATATAATTTGAGCTTAATTTAACAGGCATCTGGACTAGACATGGGGTGGAAAAATGCACCGAGAAGATTCGGGTTTGAAAGAAATATTTTCTCGGGGACCGTATGTGCAAATACTCAGAACTTCAGGGACTATGTGCAAATACTTAAAACTTCAAGGAATCGTATTGCGAGATACCAAGAGAAGAGGATGAAGAGAAGATGGAGAAAGGAAGATGATGAAGAGAAGATGGAGAAAGGAAGATGATGAAGAGAAGATAATGAAGAGAAGGTGAAGAAAAGAAGATGAAAATGGAAGATGGAGAAATGAAGGTGAAGAAGAGAAGATGAAGATGAAGAAGGGAAGATGAAGATGAAGAAAAGAAGATGAAGATGGAGAAGAGAAGATGAAAATGGAGGGTGGGGAAATAAAGATGAAGAAAAGAAGATGAAAATGGAATGTGAGGAAATGAAGATGAAGAATGAAGGATGAAGAACTTTGCCTATAAAAGAAGAAGAGTTTTTGGAATGGAAGAGAATGGAGAGAGTTTTTGGAGTGGAAGAGAATTGAGAGGGTTTTGGGAGGAAAAGAGAATTGAGAGAGTTTTTTGGGGTGGAAGAGAAGAGAATTGAGAGAGTTCTTGAAAAACAAATTTGAAAAGAGTTTTGAGAGGGTATGAGAGTTTTGAAGCCCGATACTACTATTGCCAATTTTTGCACCGATCAACACAAGCTCTTGGTCCATCCCGATCGTTCAAGCTCGTCGCAGACAAAAGAAAGCTAAGTGATTTCCTAACTTCCTTTAATTTCGAATACAAATTAGCTCGGATTTTCTACACTGATTTTTTCTCTATGTTTTTATGTTAAATAACAGTGCATATCAACGATGAGACATCAATGGTACAAGAATAGAAGGAGAGCAAAAAGGGAAAAATATCAACGCCCGGATTGCGGTCTCATGAAATTCCAGCGAGATGAGAAAGAAGCGTGAATGAGAGATAGGACCAAGAGATTTCTCGGTCTAACGAGTCTCCAAATCGGTCCAATGGTCAAGACAAGCCCGGAGCACAAGTTTGGTGCACGAGTTCAAATTGGGGAGTAATCTTGAACCTATTTCATCCTAATTCCATGTAATTTCTTTATTTCAAACAAATGTCAAGGGAAGAAAAACAAAAAAAAATTGATTCTTTGATCTTCAAGTAGAATTCATCAAATTTGTCAAATCCATTATTTTTTCATGAATTTTAAGGTACCGAAAGGGCATTAGTTGTAATTAATGTAACCAAGTCCCCGGACTCTTAATCTCCGGTTCGTAGAAATAAGATAGTTTTCTCCCGCTATTTTATTTAGGTTTCTAATCGACCTACCGAAAATGATTAGTGGCGACTCCAAATTCAAATCACATTGCATGATCATTCGAACCTTAAGTTGCGATTTGGTATGGACTTGGGAGAGTTCGAGTTAGGTTAGTTAATTAATTAACCCGATAATCCATTAGCCCGGAAATGATAATTCGTTTATTTTTTTTTAGGTCGCGACAATCATGAAATTAAATTTTATACGGGCGCACCCATGAAAATTATACACCCCTACCCTATAGTTTTCATCATTTTGAATCCATTGGTAGCTTTGGTTCAACCCAATTCAATCATTTGGACCTTGAATTAGCTAAAAATCATTTTTAGATCCTACACACAACTTGGGGTTTTCATTCAATTTTGAGCTGAAGATTCACAAAACTACCCATTTTACATATAAATCATGTTGGGAAATCTAATTTTGGCTTTAATTTCATAAAAAATGATCAAATTGGAGTCCAATTTGGTCGAAAATTTCAAACCGGATCCACCAGGGCGGACCCAACCCGACCCGGCAAGCTTGGGTGCGCATTGCACAAGACTAGTGGCCTTTCTCACACGTTTAAGGTACTCTCTCGCGGCTCGCTCGACGACACCTCCGAGAATCTTCGTTTTGTCTCCCGCTGCACAAGGACGATGCAGGGCGCGGCGTAAAGGCTTGGAGGGCGAGGTGGCAGCGAGAGATGAAGAGAGAGAGAGGAGCGATGCAGCGGTGGAGTACGAGAGAGAGGGGGATGGCATTTTTTTTCAAACATGGGGAACAAGAAAAGAAAAGGGAGAAGAGGAGAGAGCTACGGAGAGCATGAGGCCGAGAGGGAGAGGTCCAAGAGAGAGAGTTGAGCTCGGCCCAAGCTCCGGTCTCCACAAGAGGAAAACAGAGAACCCATAACCGAGGCCGAGTGCGAGCTTTTTACAGAGAGAGTCGAGCGGAACCCAGGTCTTTGGAACGAGCTTCGCCGCCACCGCTAGACAATCGACCGGCCATCTTCGAGGCTACATTAATCGTCGACAACCCCCAAACAGGTCGGTTCCCGTTCCCATACTCTATACCCTGTTTTTTTTTGTGCTCACGGTAGGTTTGGCTCGTTTTGAGTTTTGATCAAATTGAGCCAAACCAGATTCATGCCAATATTTTTTTTCGGTCTCCATAACATTCTTGAAGGTGCATCATCCTCGGTTTCGCTCCTAAGGCCTTCGTTTTCAACTCAAATATAGTTTTCGAATGCACATAACCTTTGTTCGACTAAATGTCTTCCGGGCCATTTCATGCATGTTAGCCTTAGGTCGTGTCATTCTTGAGCTTGGTGCATGTTCTTTTGCTTCAACTCTCTCCCGGAACCGACTCTAAGCCTTCTTGTAATTTTTGTTTTGCATTGAACCCCATTGAAAATGGTGGTCGGAGTCCACCCGGTCTCGGCCCGGACCGAGAGTTCGTACCCACGTACCCGGTGGTCGTCGAGCTCTAAACGAGCCCAGGTAAGCCTCTTGACCCTCGTTGGATCTTTGTATAGGATTTTCGAATTGAATTTTGAGCAAAAAAATTTTGGTGAAAGACGTCGCCGGACCCGATCCCGTGATTGGCTATTTGGCCGCGTTCGGGCGTGGTTTTGTCTCGATTTTGATCGTATGTTAATGTTGGGGTCGTTGGGGTCGATTTGGTGGCTAAATGATGCAAAAAAAAATGGCATTTTTGGGCTCGGCTTGCCTTTTCCGGCGACTTTGCCTAAATATTGACTCTTCCGGCGAGTCGCGGGTCGTCTTCTCTCGGCCCGTTGGTGAGTCAACATTTGTTGACCGACCAAAGGCGACGTGGCGCCATGTAGCGCGCCACATCAGCCGGCCACATAAATAATAAAAAAAAGGAGCCAGATCGGACGGTCGTGGACTAGCCGGGTGTCGTAATCCTGTTATTTTTCAGAAAATAATAAAATTAGTTTTCAAAATAATTTTTTTCTTAATTTATAATAGAAAAATGGGATCCGACGGCGTGGAGGCGCCGTGTGGCGCTACGTGGATTGTCGGATCGATCTTTAAATTCAAATTTATTAAATAGAAAATCAAACGTACCGGGGGAAGCCACGTGGCACGGCCTGGAGCGTCCGATGGGGAATTTTTGAATAATTAGAAATAAATAATATATATATAATTCTTGAAAAAATCAAATGTACGTCGTTTCTAAACCGACTTCGACCCATATGGTCCGGCCGGACGCCCGAGAGCGCGGGGCGGGTTGACCTGTCCGGAAAATTATTTTAATAATAATTAATTCGGATAATTAATTAAATAATATTTAAAAAATCAGAAAATTAGGAAATTCAATAAAAAAAATCATAAAAAAAATTCGAAAAAATCAGAAAAGTTCCAAAAAATTCCAAAAAATAGGAAATGGTCACAATCAACTGGCCATGACTTATTTTGGGCGTTTTGATCCCCGATCGTTCAAAAATGACGATTTCTCCCTTATGGCGAATCGTCTCCGAAAAAAAATTTAGAAAAATTCACCGAAAATCCCCGAGAATAGAAAATGGCAACGATCAACTGGCCATGGATTATTTAAGGGGTACTTTGATTCCTAAACCTCCAAAAACGATGATTTTTACCCTTTCGACAAATCATCTCCAAATCTCTCCCCAAATCACCCATCAACCCTAATCAGCCTTTCTCTAAGTTTCTAGGGCTATATTAGGGAACACGTGATTTGTATTGATGTGATTTATTTGTGTACTTGATTGTGCATTTATTACATTAATTGTGAATGATATGATTAGTCCTCCAATCGCATGAAAACCCCTATCCGAACCCAAAATCTCCGGTTCCGCAAAAACTAATCGACATCTCCCAATTATTCGGTGAGGTTTCCGATCCACCTTTCAAGAAGGACCGGTGGTGACTCCAAATGCACACACACTTTGCACATGCCACCATGACCACACCAAAGTCGAACACGATCAACTCTTATCATCGAAGAATTTCAATTCAATCAACTCCCGTCTTGATTTGGTATGGGCACCGGGAGGGCCCGCGCCAAGAAGGCTCGAAGGCCTCCTCATCGACGAGGCCGGGAGGCCCGATCGGTAATCCATCGGCCCTCGCGAGCCGAGGGTCACGACATATATGTTCAATTCAATCCATGACTATATGAAGATGTTCAATGTAGTTTTTCTATTAATTCAAGTTCATGGATAGTATTGAACATTTTCATATAGTTTCGTGACTAGATTGAACATAAATCCTCAACTTCCACACATGTCAAAGAATGCATTGATTTTGCATTTGTCAACCAATGGATCGAAGCGGTGCAATGACAACATTGCACATTGAAATAGAATGGGGAAAAGTGTCGAAAAGTCCTAAATATTTTGCATTGGTGTCAATTCGGTCATAAACCTTTTATTGGTGTTAATTCAGTCCAAAAACTTTTATAAATGTGCCAATTCAGTCCTAAACCTTTTGCATTTCTATTAACTGAGTTAATCGGGCCAATTTTGGCCGAAAAATGACCATTGACACCTAAATTTTGACTAATCCTTTTAATCATTTAATTTGCATAAAAATTAGGAATTAAACTATAATTCCTACCAAGAATAATCAATTCATTTTGCTATAATTTTTCATGTACGATAGTTTAAATTTCATTCACATGCATTTTAATTGGATCGGCAATGGATGAACTTAATTTAAAGTTCCAAGTTTAACTAAATTATCTGGGTGAGCCCACAAGAGCACAAATTTGGCTAAGCCCGTTGCACATCTTATATAGCTGAAAATTGCAATAAATAAATGGTCATGCTTTTTCCACTCCCACCATAGCTAAAACACTCCCAATTAAAGTGTTTTTGACAAGATTAACCCTTATGGGCTCCATCTTCTTTCAAGCATCTTTTTGTTTGGTTGTGGTATCACAGTTTAGTTTTCTTTTACTTCTCTTCGCCTCTCTTAATTCGATCATGGTTGAAGCCTTAGTAGTTCTATAGGAAAAATGAAAAAAATTAACATTTTCTTTTGTGATCTGCCTTTGTCAATTGTCATCCAGGCCGCATTGCACTCATTGATTTTTGAATCCACAATTGATATAAAGGCTATTGCATTGAACTTCGTAACGGTAACAAGAGCACAAAGATTCGAATAATTGACGAAAATGGAGCCTCCTCATCGCATATGGGCTCGGACATGAGGGCCGAGTTCGTAATCACCTCTTGACACTCTCAATCGCTTGTGATGGCGGCTTGGCGACCAAGATTGGGACGAAAGAAGGAGAAACCGCGCGAACAAGTTAGGTGATGGTGAATCGGCGATGACGGTGATGATAATGATCAAGAAGACAAAGATGGAGAAGCAAACATTCTCGATGAGCTTGATGAGGATTTGGGTGAATGGTTCGGCTCCTGAATTTAAGTTTCAATGGAGTTTTTCTTGTCTTTGTGATCGATCAATTGAAGTGTTTGATGTAAAATTGTAAAATGAATAACGAAGAGCAAAAGCGATGGAATGAGGGCGAAGAGTAAAGAGATATGAGAAGGTTTTTTCACTAAGAATAGTTTTGAATTGAAGAAGTGGAAATGAAGAGGGTATTTGCAAATTTGGGCTTCAACTACATCCATTGCTTGTGTCGATGGTTTGACGCCTAAATTTTGACTAATATATATTTTGCATAAAAATTAGAACTAATTTTAGTTCTAAACAAAAATCATCTCACATATTCATTTAGCATTGGCATACAATTTGAGCTTAATTTAACGAGTGCGGACTAGGCATGCGGTGGAAAAAATGCACCAAGAAGATTTGGGTTTGAAAGAAATATTTTCTCGGGGGTGTATTGCAAATACTCAAAACTTCGGGGATGTATTGCAAATACTCAACTTCAGGGGACTGTATTGCAAATACTTGAAACTTTAGGGACTGCATTGCAAATACCAAAAGAAGATGGGGAAAGGAAGATGGTGAAAGGAAGATGAAGAAGAGAAGATGAAAAAGGAAGATGGTGAAAGGAAGATGAAGAAGAGAAGATGAAAATGGAAGATGAAGAAAGGAAGATGAAGATGAAGAAGAGAAGATGAAAATGGAAGATGGGGAAATGAAGATGAAGAAAAGAAGATGAAGATGAAGAAAGGAAGATGAAGATGAAGATGAAGAAGAGAAGATGAAAATGGAAGATGGAGAAATGAAGGTGAAGAAAAGAAGATGAAGATGAAGAAAAGAAGATGAAGATGAAGATGAAGAAAGGAAGATGAAAATGGAAGGTGAGGAAATGAAGATGAAGAATGAAGGATGAAGAATTTTGCCTATAAAAAAAGAAGAGTTCTTGAAGAATTGAGGAGTTTTTGGTGAAAGAGAATTGAGAGAGTTTTTGGAGTGAAAGAGAATTGAGAGAGTTTTTGGGGTGAAAGAGAATTGAAAGAGTTTTGGAGGAGGAGAATAGAGAGAGCTCTCGAGAAAAATTTGAAAAGAGTTTTGAGAGGGTATGAGAGTTTTGAAGCCCGATACTACTATTGCCAATTTTTGCACCGATCAACACAAGCTCGTCCATCCCATCGTTCAAGCTCGCCGCAAAAAAAGAAAGTTAAGTGATTCCCTAACTTTCTTTAATTTCGAATACAAATTAGCTCAAATTTTCTACACTGATTTTTCTTTACGTTTTTATGTTAAATAACAGCTACATATCAACGATGAGACATCAATGGTACAAGAATAGAAGAATAGCAAAATGGGAAAAATATCAACGCCCGGATTGCATCTCATGAAATTCTAGCGAGATGAGAAAGAAGCGTGAATGAGAGATAGGACCAAGAGATTTCTCGGTCTAACGAGTCACCAAATCGGTCCAATGGTCAAGACAAGCCCGGAGCACAAGTTTGGTGCACGAGTTCAGATTGGGGAGTAATCTTGAACCTATTTCAACATAATTTCATGTAACTTCTTTATTTTAGAAATACTCAAAAATTCAAAAAATGTAATGGGAAGAAAAACTAAAAAAAAATTGATTCTTTGATATTCAAGTAGAATTCATCAAATTTGTCAAATCCATTATTTTTTCATGAATTTTAAGGTATCGAAAGGGCATTAGTTGTGATTAATGTAACCAAGTCCCCGGACTCTTAATCTCTAGTTCGCGAAAATAAGATAGTTTTCTCCCGCTATTTTATTTAGGTTTCTAATCGACCTACCGAAAATGATTAGTGGCGACTCCAAATTCAAATCACATTGCATGTTAATCATTCGAACCTTAAGTTGCGATTTGGTATGGACTTGGGAGAGTCCGAGTTAGGTTAATTAATTAATTAACTTTGATAATCCATTAGCCCGAAAATGATGACTTGTTTATTTTTTTTTTAGGTCGCGACAATTGGCGACTCCACTCGGGGAATCGAACGAGGACTTAGGCCGGATAAGTCCATGAAAAGGAAAATTACTTGATTTGGCAATCTTGGTTGAATTTTAATCCCTATGTGTTAAATGGTTTTGCGGGAAAGGGAGTTATAAGGGGACGAGTGTTTGCTAACCTTTTTGCGTAGGTTGAAGGAGATTGTGTATGGTTTATATTGAAGTGTTGGATGCTATGAACTGCCGCGCATGTTTTTACTTGTTTTTACATTTACACTTAGGACACACAACCCGCCATTGAACCCGAATGGCTAGGCTTAGGATGGTACTTGATTAGGGATACTCCGGCCATCGTCGTGCGGCCCGAGTCGCTCTTCTTGAGTCCCGAACTATTTCAAATCGGTGCCAAGAGTTAACACCTCCATCATTCGCCGTGTGATGTGAGTCGTTACTTGATTGGCCGGATGTCTACGGGGGATCTTGGTTCAATCGCAAGCCGATGTGATTTAGTCCGGATATCCCCGGGGCTCTACTTTTATCAAGCCATGTTAGATAGAAATCGAACATCACGAGCATTTTCATGCGCATGTCTTTGTGGCTAACACTTTCTTTTCAAAGGAGGTAATTTCTTGAGCTTTATCATTGATTTTTCTTATCTTGTTTTGGGTCGGTCCATGATCTAGGTTGAGTCATTTGGCACACGAATGGGTCGCAATGATATCCCTTCACAATTGAAAGAACTTGTCTTCATAAAAAGTGTTCAGAAGATCATAATCTCTCATGAAAAAAAAACTTTTGCAGCAATTCGATGCATTTTCCTTTTAATAAGGAATTAATAGCCGAGATGGAGCAGGCTGGAATTTCACATGTTTTCAGACTCCAGATTCATTTTACAATTTAGAACTAGAAAACGTGCCTTTTTGTGGAATTACCAAACATGAAAGTTCTAGATCGTTGTTTCAACTAATAGCCTGCAAAATTTCAGTCTCTAATTCATTTTTTTAAAAGGTCTTCCGTTCTTTTGTTGGAAACCGGATAAAAGCAATTTTCTGGGTAAATTTGTTTAAAGAAGTATTAAACTGCATTGATCCGTGTGGAACCCGCCGTAAAGTAAAACACAAAAGTTGTTCGTTGGTATGTCATCTGTCAGCTCCTAAATTTTGGCATTGTGTTGACCAATGTACGAATTAAGATGAATTTTCTCGTAAAAAATCGACGAAACTGAAAATTGCCCGATGCGGTCTTTTGGTCATGTCTAGTTCGTTCATTGAGTCTAGAAGGAAGTCATGGACCGACCCTCTATCCTCGCTCATTGTACTTACTCTTGGCTTGTCGTTTTTCAGGAAATTTATCACGGATCCTCCGCATATTACTCTATTGGTAGCGAAGAGAATGGCCGACATTAACGCCGCTGTCCATGAGACTTTGAATGAACATTTCGGTGCTCTAACCGAGCGATTTGAAGAGATGATGTCTCACAAGATGATGGATAACTTCATAGCCAAGCTTCACCGTCCAGCTCAAGCCCTCTGCCCGGTTGTGCCAGCTCTAATTCCCTCGGCAGCAATTCCAAAGCAAGGCCTCGGAAGGTGTTCCCTATCGAGCTACACCTGGGGAAGATATTATTATAACAGGCACGGGTTCGAGCATACCACCCTCGATTCCGGCTCCCTAACCAACTCGATGACGATAACCAACAACCAACGAGTTTGTCATCATGGGGGATATATGAGGAGGGAAACCTAGTGGATTGAAGTATACGACCTAGATGAGTTCGGTCCAGATTATGAGGAAGTTCGTCAAGATTTCGAACGACATGAGGAGGTCAAGCCCTTGGCCAGGTGAACAAATTATCTCGGTCGGCCCTAGGCGATGCGAAAAACCCTAAAGAAGTTAAGATCGGGGCAAGCCTTTTCTCGAAATGTACGGCGCCCGATCGAGACTCTTGAAGGATTACCAAGACGTTTTCGCTTGGTCCTATGCGGATATGCCCGATCTTGACCTTTCCATTATCGAGCATTATTTGCCGATAGATCCTTCGGCTAAGCCGATCGTGCAAAAAGTCAAGGAGGGCCATATCGGAATTAGTGCGAGAAGATCAAAGAGGAGGTCATAAAACTTCTCGATGTAGGATTCATTGAGACTACGAGAATATTCCGATTGGGTCGCTAACATAGTCCCTGTCATGAAGAAAGACGGCCGCATTCGGGTTTGTGTCGATTATCGAGACTTGAACAAGGCCGATCCCTAAAGATGATTTCCCCCTCCCGCATATCGACGTACTTGTTGGCGATGCTGCGGGGGTTTGAATTGTTTTCATTCATGGATGGTTTCTCCGGGTACAATCGGATCCCGATGAATGTCAATGACAAGTTGAAAACCACTTTCACCACACCATGGGGAATGTTCCATTACCGGGTAATGCCGTTCGGTCTCGAAACGCCTGGAGCCACTTACCAACGAGCCATGGTTGCCATTTTCCATGACATGATGCATAATGAGATTGAGGTTTACGTCGATGACATGATAGAAAAAACAAGGCATGGAGAAGATCACGTCGAACGCTGAAGAAATTGTTCGACGGACTCCGAAAGTATAAGTTACGCCTCAACCCCGCCAAGTGTGTCTTTGGGACCAGCTCGGGCAAGCTACTCGGATTCGTGGTGAGCAAGTAAGGGCATTGAAGTCGACCCTTCGAAAGTTAAGGCTATTCGTGAGCTTAAGCCACCGACTGACGTTAAAGAAGTTCGAAGTTTGATGGGTAGGCTAAACTATATTGCTCGATTCATCTCTCGGTTATCGAAACCGCTAAGCCATTCCTCAAGCTATTAAAGAAGAATGCGCTAGTCCAATGGGATAGCGAATGTGAAGAAGCTTTTGGAAGGCGAAGCGGCATCTCATGAATCCACCCGTGCTTGTTCCTCCAACACCGGAGCAACCTTTAATCCTCTACCTCACAATCCTTAGTGAATCCTTGGGTGCTATGCTAGCCCAAGAGAAGCGAGGGAAGGACGGAAGAGAACGAGCCATTTATTATATGAGCAAGAAATTCACAACTTCGGAAATGAAGTACTCCGAAGTAGAGAAAACATGTGCGGCGTTAGTAAGGTGCGCACGGGCTTCGGCAATATACCTTGCATTACCAAGCGCTTACGGTGACAGAATGCAATCTCATCAAATATTTGCTTAATCAACCCGCCTTGATTGGTAGACTTGCTAAATGGCAAATCCTCATCTCCGAGTTTGACGTTCAATATTTGTCCCAAAAGTCAATCAAGGGACGAGCTATAGCGAGATGTCCTAGCTGAAAATCCGGGGCAAGATGATGATGCCTATCATTCGAGGATCGAATCATGTCGGTGGAGGATTACATCCGGACTATGTATTTTGACGGAGCTGTCAATTTATCGGGATCGAGCACGGGCGCGGTTCTTATATCTCCCGGTGGTCGGCATTATCCTGTAGCGGCGAAATTGATATTCCCTTGCACAAATAACATAGCGAGAATATGATGCATGCATCCTCGGTCTGCGGGCTGCAATTGAAATGGGGATAGCCCGACTCAAGGTGTTCGGAGATTCCGCTTTGATTATCCTTCGATTTGTTGGAAAGTGGAAGACGAGAGATGCCAAATTGCTACCCTACCATGAGTATCCGGATGAATTGGTAGAAGAATTTGAGGATATCTCATTTGAGTATCTGCCCGGGACTCATAATCGATTCGCGATGCATTGGCTACCTTGTCTTCAATGCTACAAGTCGCCAATGGACTTGAGGTTGACCCACTTGAAGATCGAGGTATTAAAAAACCCGGCATATTGTATGGCGTGATCAATGAACCCGATGGTAAACCATGGTACCATGACATCAAGACTTATATTCGAAGTAGGAGTTCCCTGAAAAAAGTACCGTATCGACCAAAAGTACATAAGGAAGATGGCCTCGAAGTTCTTCTTGAATGGAGAGAATTTGTACAAGCGGTCATTCGATTCGATTCGTCCTACTAAGATGCGTTGACTCGACCGAAAGCGGTTCGTCTCAATAATGGAAGTACATGAAGGGATCCCGTGGTCCACACATGAACGGCTACTTGTTAGCTAAGAAGATTATGAGGTTGGGTTATTATTGGCTCACGCTCGAAAGAGATTGTATTCAGCATGTCCGGAGCTGTCACAAATGTCAAATTCATGGTGACAAGATTAATGTCCCTCCAAATGAGTTGCATCGATTATCCGAACCATGGCCGTTTTCTATGTAGGGCATTGATGTTATCGGTCCTATCAACCCTAAAGCATCTCAATGGGCATCGATTCATCTTGGTGGCGATTGACTATTTCTCCAAATGGATCGAGGCCGCATCCTATTTAGCGGTTACGGCACGAAATATCGTAAAATTTATCCGCCGAGATATCATTGCTCGATACGGTTCACCTGAAACCATAATCACCGACAATGGCTCGAACTTAAACAACAAACTAATGGACGAATTGTTCAAGGAATTCAAGATCAAACATCTGAACTCTTCCACATATCGTCCTCGAGATGAATGGAGCAAGAAGAAGTAGCCAATAAGAACATTAAAAAAATTTTAGCAACGACAGCTGAAAATTATCGCGATTGGCATGAGAGATTGCCATTTGCACTTATGGCGTATCGGACCTCGATCCGGACATCTACTTGGGGCAACCCCGTATTCTCTTGTATATGGAATGGAGGTCGTTCTACCGGTTGAAGTGGAAATTCCTTCCTTACGTATCTTGTCTCAAGCTAAGCTAACGGAAGCTGAATGGATCCAGAGAGAACAAGCCAATTGAATCGATCGACGAAAAAGACTTAAGGGCGTATGTCATGGCCGGTGTTATCGGCAGAGGGTTGCTAAATCATTCAACAAAAAAGTTCGGCCTCGATATTTTCAAATCAATGACCTGGTCTTGAGAAAATTATTGCCAATAGTCCCACTCCCGGAAGGGAAATTCGCTCCAAACTATGGTGGTCCATATATAGTGAAGAAGGTGCTCCCTGGTGGTGCTTTGATTACGGCGAGATGGATGGTCGTGTCTTTACCAATCCAGTCAATTCGACTTTGTAAAGAAATATTATGCTTGATTCACTCGATGTTTTCATAATCGAGTTATAATATTAATCTGATTCACGAGTTGTTCACATTTGAGCATTCGTTTGTCTTCTCACTACTAATCTTTCTTTGAGAGATTATTTTGAATGTGTGAGCCTCTCTAACCCAATTGAATTGACCATTAGGAGCGTGAGATTTACATATTCGCAGAGTAAAAGGGGTTATCTTGCGAAAAAATATGACGACCAAGATGAAATGAGTAAAAACTTGCATTTATTTCATTCATCGAAAAGCCTTACAAATAGATCAACGGGGTGGGAACGTAAAGCCAAACGAGCCCTAATGAGCATCACAAAGGAGTTTAACCGACTCTCCATACAGATTGATGCTTCGCCTCTGTGATCGCTCCGAGAATCGAGATCCGCCAACTTAAAGAGGAGGAGCTCACATTTCTCTTTGAGGTTGGCTACCTTGTCCTCGTGATGCTCGGCCAGATTCAGGTCATGGATCGGCATTCTCCCGCGGGCTATATCCGAGGGTCGAGATCGTCCAGCCTTTCTTCCATCCATGTGCATTGAAATTTTAAAACAATATTGAGCGGATCGCGCTCGAAGATGGTGCGGGACATGGCCAAACATCCCACCAAGTTTCCCCTCTCACGAATCAGCGGGGAGACTTGTTCGTTACCGTAGTCAAGGGCCTTCGTATAATTGTCGGCTACTGGAGGCGGCCAACACTAAGGCTGTCCGACCGATCCCGATAGCGTGCCTTTACAAGGTGGGCCAAAGTAACATTTTGATGAGCAACATGGTAAGCCTCAAGGAAGTTAGTGAAGAGGGTGGGGAAGATCCTGTATTCCTCCTCTAACTTGGTACCTTCAATAGAAGCGGTGTCCATATCCCTAAATATAAGACGAATCTCGGTTTCGGTCTCAGGATGGTTGGCTATATAAGAGTAGCCCTGGCCTAGGAGATTATAAAGTTTCTCCCATTTGGCCAAAACTTCGGGCGAAGGCATGTGCGGGAAGGGAAGCCATTGTTGTTGAAGGGGCTAAAAGAGTGGATGCAAAAGAGTGCTTAGAAGGTTGGAGATGAAGATATGAAAGTGATAATTGTCTCGGCGTTAAATCCCAATTTAAAGGGCAGGAAAAGTCATAGCAATAATTATTGTGGAGCCCGAGTTAATTATCCGGGTAAAACTACGGACGTTTCGTCCGTGAATTACGGATCTACCATCTCAAGCCTCACAAATCCGAAAAAGTTACGAAAAGACTTGAGGACCCCACAATGTTGAAAACGAGTGGGAGACAAGCATACTTTCCCGAGAGAAGAAACAGCAATTCTTGCGGAGCCACGTTAGTTACTCGGGTAAAACTACGGGCGTTTCGTTCGTTGGATCCTGGATCTATCATCAATCCAGTGATCTCGAGCCTCACAAATCTGAAAAGTTACGAAAGAATTGAAGTCCCACCATGATTGAAAAGCGAGTGGGAGACAAGCATGGTTATCAAGAAAAGAAAATCGGTGCGAATGGATTCGGGGTCCCATCACGTTGAAAAAATAAGACAAAGCGGGAAGCACGAAATTTTGGGAAAAACGTCGGCTTAGTGATTTTCATCCGCGTTAAAAGGGAGGCTTTGGAACATACCCGATTACTCGAAAGAATTTGAAGAGAGTAAGCATACATCGGAGAATAGAGTGAACAAAAGGCGGTAAGAGGTATTTCAATCCAACATGTTTAGAGGCCATCAAGACTTGCCGAAGGCAACCAACCTAGACATCCCCGAAAGCGAACTGCTGGATTTCGAGACCGGATCCAACGCCGGAGCCGTAAAACCCAACTCTCTTGGCAGTGAAATTCAAGATCTCGACAGCAACAACAATGGCGGCGGCGCCTCAACCCCGAGAAAAGAAAATATCAAATCAAAGTGCTCGAAGCGCCTTCAAGGAGTGCTCTTACGTGAATAAGAGACGCAAAAATGAATTGATCCGGATGATAGGAATGGAGCCTTTGAAGGTCAAGTTTTGGTTTCAAAACAAGCGAACCCGATTGAGGGTTAAAAATGAAAGTCATGAACTTACGTTTCGAGGGAAGAAAGTGAAAAGCTTCGAGCGAGAGAACAAGAGGTATAGGGATGCTATTAACACATTTGTTTGCCATGTACGTAGCGGCCCCATCTCCTTTGGTGACATGTCCCTCGATGAGCCACATCCGAGCATTGAAAATGCTCATTCACTAGTTCATCCCCCGAAACAAGTTCTCGTACAATCCGATTTCGTTGGAGATACATCCCGGAAAGTCGGTCTTGCGAGGTAGAACCGATACCCTTCGAGGGAAGAGACATGCATCACTACAATTGGAGTTTCCTTGATGTCACAGCCAACCAATTCAACGCCGATGGAACTCCGAATGTGTAGCCTACATGAAGCTTTAGTTTTTATTATGGGCTTTCAAAATATCTCTTTTTGAGCATTACTAGCCAACTCTTACGAATCCTCAAGAGAAATAGTGACATGTATGAATGAATGTCTTGTTTGTTACAAAATCCCCATGTGAGACATTCTTCTTTTAATGCCTAGAGTTAATCCAAGGGCAAAGAAACGATCTTATCCACGAACATCATCATGCTTAAATGCGTGAATTCCTCGCGATTTGACTAAGCATTGAAAGCCTTCACGTAAGTAAATGCGAAAAGATTTGAGGAGGGAAATAACTGCCGTTAGTGGAGAAAGCGAAAAGATTTGAGGAGGGAAAATAATTGCCTCGTTCGTAGGAGAAAGCGAAAAGATTTGAGGAGGGCAAATAAGCGCCTCGTTCGTAGGAGGAAGCGAAAAGATTTGAGGAAGGAAATAAGCTCCTCGTTCGTAGAGAAAGTGAAAAGATTTGAGGCTCCTCCATATCGGAAAAGTAAAAAAGAACGACAAATTGAGCGAGAGGTAAGAGTTATTACGAAATGGATCCAAGGCACTAGGACGAAAAGGAGAAAAAGTCAGCATGCTAACGTATCGAAAAAGTTTATAAAGGACTTGAAGTCTTCATGCACCTCCGGAACTCGTCACGAAAGGCCATCGTCGCTTTTGTGATTTTCGGCAATTTATTTTTGTAAGTCCAAAGAACATCTAAAGCCATCTCTAGTCGAAACACCCATTTTTCGGTCTACATATGGAAGGTTTTGAAAGGAAAATAAGTATGCGTTCACTCCGGGCGGAAGTATGGGAAGTTTCCTATCCCGAGGATCTCGCGAGTCATGGCCATTGATGGTAACCCCGTTTCCCTCTCAATTCTCGTTGCCATCTGAGAAAGTGCATGTATAGGATTTCGAACTATGTGAAAGCAACGGAAGCCTTAGAGGAGCCGAGACAGTACAAATATGATTTTGACATCGTCGTCACAGCCATGGTAGGGATCGATATGGACGGTCTCGGTCTCTTAAAGATCATTGATTCCGAGTTGAATATACCGGTCATCGTCACATCGCCAAGTGATGATCAGCGGTTCATAACGAGGGCCATATTGCATGGTGCTCGGGGTATCCCTAAAGAAGCCGGTGCTGCGTTCAAGTGCTCCAAAACATTTGGCAGCATGCTTGTAAGGAAGCAATTACTCGAACAAAAGAACTATGGCCAAGCCGCCTACGACGATTTTGTCGGAAAGAAAAGGCCCCTTTGGTCCGCCGAGCTTCATTCTATATTCATCGAGGCGATTCGAGCACTAGGAATCAATTCAAGACCGACCAATGGTTGTACTCAAAATGATGAATATGGACGGACTCACCCTACGAAGTGTCACAAATCACCTTCACGATTTAGAGATAAGTGAAGAAGCACGATGTAGCTTGGAACCAAGGCGACCGGAGCAAAGTTGAGTGGAAGATCAATCCCAGGAAAACCTCACGGAGCAAAAAGTACCCGACCACTTCCCAATCAAGAATACATCGCCATACCGACCTTCCGCCCAGGTGGTTCTAGCAACTGGACCGATTGATCATCCCTACGAGTTCCCGAGCGACGGCGGAGGCTCAAGCTCAAGGAGTCGGACCGTTCACGGCAAAAACAAAGTGGAAAATCCGTCGCCGGTGTTAGTAAGTAGCAATGCCCAATTCGAGTATCAATTGCCCGAAAAATCAAAAGGTTACTTTGATGATGAGCTCACCGCCTTGTCGCCCGGTTCGGAGCCGAAAGACCTCCGAGTTGTGATCCGAAGCAAGTGATCACGGATCCTCAAACAACGATCGTTGGTGTATGATCCAAGATAAAATCAGCCAATCATTGGAATAGCCAGAAAAAGAGGTGGAACCAATCTCGCATGAATACTCCTTTAATTCCATGTATATTTCCCCTGCGTGGGATACTTTTACTTTCTAGTTGTCTAGAATTTGCCTAGAGTTAAAGGGCGAATTTTCTCCTCTCTTATCAAATGCGTAAGTTCCTTATTAAGCTAGGCCTATAGCAAATCAATTTGTGGACGACACTCCGAACGCCCGTAAAGAGAGATTCCGAATAGCCTTACTTGGGAGAATGCAAGTAAAAGACCAAGCGGGCTCAAAGATGGGTAACTCCGTATCGTCCCAATTGGCTCTCAGTCGTTTCAAACTCTAAGTTAAGCTTATTTTATTCTCCACGGGGAGATTGCCAACTGCTTTGAGAACAATATAACAAAAGCGAACCACACGTGGACGCCAACAACACCGCAAGCATAGTGGTTGGGGAATGACGGTGGTCCGAGGCGTCCGGGGTCGATCCTGGGATTTGGCATCAATGTACAAAGATTAATAAAAACTTTTTTGCTTCGCAGAAAGCTCGGCCTAGACGGTTATAGAACACTGGAGAGATAACATCCCGGACATACAATCCGATCCAGTTGATCGATCTTCTCAATTCAAAGTTCGCAAGGAATACGTACATGGGTAAAGTGGTATCGTTTCAACTCTTTTAGAACATGAGGACATACATTGATGCTTTCTCTTTTGATTTTTACGGGGGTCACTACTTGTCCAAACAGAGAAGTATCCCTTCTCCATGAAAAATTAATGAAATGAGAAATTCTTAGAGCCTTTGACAATCTCATGTCTCGAAGCGGACAATGAAGTTTTGCAACGCATTTGCATGAACAGGGGGCAACTCACGATCGACGCCCCTAAGGTAAAGAGTTTTCTCGCGAAAGGTACGATAACCGAAGTGATGGAGGCATTCATTTCTCTACCCTAAACACTTGCAAGTTATCCGTTGATCAACCCATTTGAGCGGAGATTTCACTTCCACAACCCTGTCAAGAACCACCCCACATTGGGGCAAAACAGAGGTAATTCCATCAGCATCACGAGACAAATGGTTAGAAATCTTCTTGCTTGGACTAACATCAATCTTCGGGTAGTTCTTTGCATTGTACTTGCGCTTTAATTCAAGTGCCTTAGGGTGATGAAGAGCATTTCTTTTTCTATCCCACACATCCGTATCCATTTGCACAACCCATTTGAGCCCGCAAATTCATTTCTAAAAGCCCTTATTGGTGATCATTGTCGTCTCAAAGCAAATATGGTCTATCTTTGAGTAGAAGGACTCGAAAAGCTGGATCAATAGGAAATCTCCCAATGAACTCATCAAGATGCAATAGTAAAAGAGAGTTGGGAGTATAAAAAAAAAAGGAGAAGAAAGAGGAAAAGCTGATTCCACAAAAAACTCCTGGGCATTTAAAAAAGCAAAGTGCCTACCAAAAGCAAGGCCAATGCCCTTTCAATTCATTGTTCATTTGTAGAATATTTCGAACTTGAATGCACAATTTTCTGTATATCCTAAAAGGGTTGAGAGAAAAATCTCCATGAAGTGTCAAATTGCAAATGCAATCTTGAGTTCATACCATCCTCGAGC
The DNA here is from genome assembly GCA_021437795.1 of Rhodamnia rubescens. NCBI lineage: Eukaryota > Viridiplantae > Streptophyta > Magnoliopsida > Myrtales > Myrtaceae > Rhodamnia > Rhodamnia rubescens. The sequence goes on along the minus strand of JAILYA010000063.1, from coordinate 69,472 downwards.
AATGATGGTATCATAGAAGGCCACGATCGGTGACAAGATTGTAATGATCACCAACATCAAGCCCCTTCTCAAATATCTTCGAGCCAAAACGAACCCTTTCGTTTCTCGGTCCCCAAATCATTACCTCCATTACAACCCTTTAAAAGCTTTTTTTGACTAGGGCACTTGAATTAATGTGGAGTTCAATGATTTTAAGCATCACTCGAAGAAGTTCGAGCAAGATTATTTCTCTCTCATTTTTGCAGAGTTCTTGACTTGTAAACCCGGAGAGATGACGAAGGAATTCATTTCAGCAGCCTTGACTCAACTAGAGTCCACTTTGTAAACCTTTGACCTAGCCCTCATTACGGTCCTAATCAAGACCTCCCGGATCGGCTCGGTCGTATCAATTGCGAGATTACTCGGATCCTTATCGAATGCGATGATGGAAAGATTGAGTGATTTCTTTTGAATCCTAGCAGACAGGATAAATAACTTTTCTTAAAAGTGAGAGAAAACCCTTTCTGATCAAGTCCCCCCATTCAGCTCACATTCGAGGTATTCATAATGTGAGAACATCCTCGGACAGGATTGATAATGCAAACTTGATAGAATGGTTATGCATAAACCATGGTATGAGTGATTGCATTATGCACATGTTATTTCTAATCATTGCAAACTCGGTAGGATAGTTTTGCATGAACTCATTGTTGAATATGTTTGCGCATGTTACCTCGACATTCTATGATGGGTAATACATTCTCGATGTTCGATGTCCCTCCCAAGGTCTCGAAATTCATCCAAGGATTATTGAATGAGCAAGTTCTCCTGGCAAATGCTTACCATGTACGATACGAGCGATCTGTTTCGTTCTTTGATTAATCGTTCGGAGAACCCGGTAAGTTTTACGAACCCATTTTCAAATCAACAACTCCTACGATGATAGTTGTTACGATTCAATCAGGCAATATGCCTCTCCCTGTCGGTCGTGTAGGCATATGCACTTGGCGATCTTGACATCTTATCATGACGACGTAGCTCTTATAATTTCGATCTCGGATCACGAAGACATATGCCTTGTGATCTTGACCTTTAGTCGGCTCATAATGACATAGCTCTTATGATTCTCGGCTCCTTTATCAAATCACGAAGACATAAGCGCCCGTGATTTTGATCCAAACCAAATCATAACGATGTAGCTCTTAAGATTTTGGTTCCCCTTTCTCGAATCACGAAAGACATATGCACTGGTGATCTTGACCTTTAGTCGGCTCATAATGACATAGCTCTTATGATTCTCGGCTCCTTTATCAAATCACGAAGACATAAGCACCCGTGATTTTGATCCAAACCAAATCATAACGACGTAGCTCTTAAGATTTTGGTTCCCCTTTGTCAGATCACGAAGACATATGCCCGGTGATCTTGACCTTTAGTCGGCTCATAATGACATAGCTCTTGTGATTCTCGGCTCCTTTATCAAATCACGAAGACATAAGCACCCGTGATTTTGATCCAAACCAAATCATAACGACGTAGCTCTTACGATTTTGGTTCCCATTTGTCGGATCGTGAAGATATATGCAGGCGATTTCGACATTTAATCAACTCACAACGACGTAGCTCTTGTGAACTTGATTCTACTTCTTTCGACTCACAATGACGTAGCTCTTGTGATGCGGAAGGATACACATATCTTCTTGTTTGTCTCGCATTAGGAGAATTCTCCGATAACAGATAGGCGAAATACCTTAAGGTCCCCGTGTTTGCAAGAAACTTGGAAATTAAGGGAATCACGAGCTTATGAGGTATTTGGTAAAACAGTATTCTCGTATGCGATCCATGTGCGGTTTCTCTAACATGGAAAAGAGAAATTATGACACATGTTATTTACAGTCTTGCATATCATGCATCACTTCATTACATAAAAAATGGGACTAAAACTCCCGCCAAAAAGTTCATCCATTATTTGCACTATCAAAATTTAGGATTCAATTTTGTCTTTGAGCGGAACCTCTACGAGCCTCCACTCAAAGAGGGGCAGCTGTTGACGCCTAAATTTTGACTAATATATATTTTGCATAAAAATTAGAACTAATTTTAGTTCTAAACAAAAATCATCTCACATATTCATTTAGCATTGGCATACAATTTGAGCTTAATTTAACGAGGTCCTGGACTAGGCATGCTGTGGAAAAATGCACCAAGAAGATTTGGGCTTGAAAGAAATATTTTCTCGGGGATCGTATTGCAAATACTCGAACTTCAGGGGTATTTGCAAATACTCGAACCGGGGAGCGTATTGCAAATACTTGAAACTTCAGGGACTGCATTGCAAATACCAAAAAAAGATGGGGAAAGGAAGATGGTGAAAGGAAGATGAAAAAGAGAAGATGAAAAAGGAAGATGGTGAAAGGAAGATGAAGAAGAGAAGATGAAAATGGAAAATGAAGAAAGGAAGATGAAGATGAAGAAGAGAAGATGAAAATGGAAGATGGGGAAATGAAGATGAAGAAAAGAAGATGAAGATGAAGATGAAGAAGAGAAGATGAAAATGGAAGATGGAGAAATGAAGGTGAAGAAGAGAAGATGAAGATGAAGAAAAGAAGATGAAGATGAAAAAGGAAGATGAAAATGGAAGGTGAGGAAATGAAGATGAAGAATGAAGGATGAAGAATTTTGCCTATAAAAAAGAAGAGTTCTTGAAGAATTGAGGGAATTTTTGGAGTAAAAGAGAATTGAGAGAGTTTTTGGAGTGAAAGAGAATTGAGAGAGTTTTTGGGGTGAAAGAGAATTGAAAGAGTTTTTGGAGGAGGAGAATAGAGAGAGCTCTCGAGAAAAAAATTTGAAAAGAATTTTGAGAGGGTATGAGAGTTTTGAAGCTCGATACTACTTATTGCCAATTTTTGCACCGATCAACACAAGCTCACTTGGTTCATCCCCATCGTTCAAGCTCGCCGCGAAAAAAGAAAGTTAAGTGATTCCCTAACTTTCTTTAATTTCGAATACAAATTAGCTCAAATTTTCTACACTGATTTTCTTTACGTTTTTATGTTAAATAACAGCTACATATCAACGATGAGACATCAATGGTACAAGAATAGAAGAAGAGCAAAATGGGAAAAATATCAACGCCCGGTTGCGATCTCATGAAATTCTAGCGAGATGAGAAAGAAGCGTGAAGGAGAGATAGGACCAAGAGATTTCTAGGTCTAACGAGTCACCAAATCGGTCCAATGGTCAAGACAAGCCCGGAGCACAAGTTTGGTGCACGAGTTCGAGATTGGGGAGTAATCTTGAACCTATTTCAACATAATTTCATGTAACTTCTTTATTTTAGAAATACTCAAAAATTCAAAAAATGTAATGGGAAGAAAAACTCAAAAAAAATTGATTCTTTGATATTCAAGTAGAATTCATCAAATTTGTCAAATCCATTATTTTTTCATAAATTTTAAGGTACCGAAAGGGCATTAGTTGTGATTAATGTAACCAAGTCCCCGGACTCTTAATCTACGGTTCGCGAAATAAGATAGTTTTCTCCCGCTATTTTATTTAGGTTTCTAATCGACCTACCGAAAATGATTAGTGGCGACTCCAAATTCAAATCACATTGCATGTTAATCATTCGAACCTTAAGTTGCGATTTGGTATGGACTTGGGAGAGTCCGAGTTAGGTTAATTAATTAATTAACCCGATAATCCATTAGCCCGAAAATGATGACTTGTTTATTTTTTTTTTTTTAGGTCGCGAAGCAATGTGACGGACACTTTCTTTTGTGCATGTGAGATACGTCTTCTTTTTTTTCTTTTTCTTTTGTCGAATCCGGTGAGGAATGTCAAAAACTTGTCTATTATTGGCATGAGTGGGAAGTTTTAGAAAGAGAGATTAGAGAAATACATGATATGAAGAAAAGTGGCATAAAAAAGAGAAAGAATAAAAATAAATGAAGAATGCTTAGAAATGGTGGGACCCACAAAGGTTAATATTGTCAAAACAATGTGCAAAGAAGTGTTTTAGCCATAGTGAGAGTGGAAAAAGTGCCGCCCTAAATAAATGCCAAGTTGAAAAATGTTAGATAATTGAGCAATTTCATTTGAATATTTATTTTAGGGTCTACATTAGGAAAATAAAAGATTTTGCTCTTAAAAGAAAACCCTAAATCTAAGCCTATATAAGCAGAAATTTGCTCACGATTTAGAGGGGACCAATTCATTCATACACGGCTGAGAAAAAGGAGGTTTCAGAGAGAGAGAAGTAAATATGTGAGAGGCACGAGGAAAGATGAGAAAAATTGGGTGACCAAGCTCCTTCTAGCCGCAATTCTTCTTCCAATGAAGACGTTGGGCCACTGTGTGCAGAGAAAGATGGTAGAAAAGGACGAAAAGGGAGTGTCTCATATCCTTCATCACGTTATTGCAAATCTCCCTATGTTTTCTTTCTTTACATCTATTTCTTTTGCAGAAACATCATAGTCCCATCGGCATGTCTACGAGGTCTTCTGGTCAGCGTCTGTTAGTCAAGGACCAGCACACTTTTGTGATGCAGAATAACTGACGTGTGATTTCTTAAAACTGCCTAAAAACTTATCTAAATGACTCGAAACGCGAAAATACGACGTACGTTATTGATCGAAGACTTTCGCTTCAACCGACCGAATTTGAACACAATACAAGCCTGCCTCGCCAGCCCCAATCACTAAATTAGCAGTGGAATTGCCCTGATTTCTACTAATCACGTTCCCCAATCACTAAATTAGCAGTGGAATTGCCCTGATTTCTACTAATCACGTTTTTTAAGAAATCACACGCCAGTTGTTCTACATCATTTTGATTTTCCATAGGTCTCGTAGTTTTCTAACCACCACCACCCCAAGCACCCATGGTTGCTATCATTGCGAGCTCGAGACCACCGCCGTTGCCGTCGCTGTGCCTTTGTGGATTCGGAACTGCCAGTTTTCGTTCTTAACATCCCCAGCAGTCCCGTCATCGTCCGTAGATCAGTAACGAAGCCTGAATCCAAGGCACGACGATCTTCAAGAAAACTGGCAAAAATCCTCCTGTTCCTACGGTGCCATCTTTTTCGGGCAAGCTTGTTGTTCTTTTGCAGGTTCTGTACGACAAGTGGAGGCTATTCCGATGAACCAAGAGGGTTCTGTTGCAAGAAAGACCTTCGTGGTGAGACTACACTTTGATTATTTCTTGGAATTAATTTGGTGAACACTTGTTTTCTCATTCAGTGAACACTTGGAGCCATTGCGGACAACACTTGATTGATTCTTCACGGGTTTCCAAAGTGTATTTCATTTTCCAAGCCAGCCAATCATTCTCACCACAAGTCAGCAGGTATTTTAGAGTCCCCCCAACCGAGTCCATTCGTGCGTCACGGTCGCTGCCTCATCGACCATGAGGCCATCGTCCCGATGAGTCCAGCCGCTCCGACAAACCTCTCAGTTCAATCCACTTCGCGGAAAATTGGTCCTCATTAATTTAGTTTCCGTCGAAGTCCAAAGCCGAGCCGCGAGTTCGCTTCCGTCCATGGTGCCGATTCTTTCATGGAGAAGGACCCGCACTCGAGTCCACGACCTTTTCTCTTCACCACTCTTTCTTTTTGGTTGTCAAATTTGCAAGTCAAATCTGTTTTCTAGATTTTACTATTGGGATTCCACGAAAAGAAAAGAAGTGGTCTTGACTCCAGCAGAGATAATTCGTAAAGTGGTCAAAGTGGATCGCTTAGTCAAAGCATTAAGTTTTCAGTTGAGGCTTGAACACATAGATTCACAAGGAAAATTATACATTGGGAGTGGAGGCATGCATCAGATTCGGAGGTCCATCCATGTTTCCCAAATTCAACGTCTGTGCTCGTAGTGGCTTCCCCGCTCACTATCGCGAGCACTCCGAGCACCACCAATCCTGATCTGCAAGCCGATCCATCAAGTTTGAATTTTGGAAAGTTCATTCGCGAATTAGGTAAATTTCTCATCTTAATTGATTTGAAATATTTCATTACCTCTTTGAGCTATATCGTTATCTAACGAAATCTTTTAAGCTACACATGATCAATTAGGAAATCTTTTCCTAATTTGCAACCGCATATATGAAATAAGTCTGTCTGTCGGGCTTTAGATTGAATTATTTTCATAGCTGGTATTTTGAATTTTTAGGATCGATCTATCGGCTTTAGATCGAAACTTAATTCGAAAGAAATTGTGAAATATTCAAGATGATTTATTTGCTTTCCATATTTGAATTGAACTAATGGGTTTGCTATCTCTTTTGCAATATTTGAACGCATGTTAAAAATCTCTAAAAAATATTGCATATAGATAATTGTTGCATATATATTAGATTTACATATCAATTTAGATAAAATCGCATGTTTAAGATAGATTGCATCATTAAGATAGGATCACTTAGATAATTTGCATATATAATTGATTTCCAGAGTAATTTAGATTAGATTACATTCTAGGATAAAATATGCATGTTAGAGTATACTTTTATGCCTTAAATAGCTTATCTTTGTTAAGTTAGGGTTTAGGTTCATTTAAACTCTGAGATATACAAAATAACTATTCCTTTGGCATAGTTTATTTTAGGGTCATAATTAAATCCGAAAATAATAAAATGTCATATGTGCCATGTCATCATGCATTTTCCACATCATTTGCCACTTCATTTGCCATGTCATTATTTCATCATATAGAATTGCATAGTATGGTCTTTAATTAATTTGAAACACGTAGTCATTTTAATTAGACTTAATATCATTTGTAGTCTAGTTTAGTCTAATTGCATGTTTAGAATATCATGTAGATTAGATTAATTTCATATGCATTCATACATGCCATTGCATTAGATTTAAAATTCATGAATTGCATATAGGTTAGACTTCATTTAAAAAAGTGAAAATCAAAAAATAAAATTGCTTGGCGCATGTTCCTTGCATATTATCTTGAGTTTTCTGGATGTCATTTAATTCATTGTGCACACGCATGATAACCTATGTTAGTGACATATCAATTAAATTTGCTTGATCAAATTTTTTCATGAATTAAAATGGTGCTGAAAGGGCGTTAGAGTAATCTACCGTAATTAAGTCCCCAGACTCTTAGATCTCTAGTTCGTAGGAAGAAAGTGTTACTCCCACTATTTTATTTAGGTTCCTAATCAACCTACCATAAATGATTAGTGGCGACTTCAATTAAAATCTTTATGGGAAAAGATAACTTGTTACAAGAGCTTGTTGAGCGGTGCTCTTGCTTCTTGGCAAGTGAAACAGGGGAGGCGCTAGCCATAACCGATTCAGTCGAGGGCTTATGAGGAATCTCCCTTGAAAGAATACACTAAAGTCTTGGAGACTAAGGATCCCTTAGTGGAAATGGCTATCGCTGATGAGGGGCATAAACAGCGTATTTGTATAAGTGCCTTGTTAGAAGAAGAATTCAAGCCAAGTTAATCGGTTTCATAAAAAATCACAAAGGTCCTTCGCCTGGGACTATCATGAAATACCCAGGTTGCAAAGAGACGTCATTGAACATAAGTTGCTTATCAAGGAGGAGTTCAGACCACGCAAACAACCCCCTAGGCCATTTGCTCCCGTTGTGGTATCAAAGGATAAAGAAGAAATAGAGGTTGTTTGGTTCAGCATTGCAAATGAGCATTGAGGCTCTAAAGTCCCTTGGCCAAATGCAAATGGTGTTTGGCTATTTTTTTAACTCACTTTGGGGAGATGCAATTGCATTTCAAATGCTCTCTCAAAGTCATTTAGCCCAAAGTAGGTACTTTGGGCTAAAGGAGTTTGGCCGAATGCAACTAATTTTTTTATTATTTTAATTTTGTCACCTTCGCTTGCCGCCGCCGTCCACCGCCATCGCCCATTGCCCGCCGTAGCCGCCGGTCGCCGCCGCCTGTTTTTTTTCAAAAAGAAAAAATAGTTTACAAAGTTCATTTTTCACTAAACAATATTTACGTCAAAGTTGCTTTCCAAATGTGTTTTTAAAATTCATTTTACCAAACAATACTTGCATTTTGAAAAAGGCCTTTAGCCCAAAGGTATTTGCATTTTCTCAAAGTCCCTTGGCCAAATGCTGAACCAAACAGGGCCGTTAATGGCTGGTTTCACTCGAACCGCTTGGTATGTTTAGTGCCTCTCTAATGTAGTCCCACTAAAGAAGAAAAATGGAAAGTTAAGGGTATGCATCGACTTCAGAAACCTGAATGCAGCAATGCCGAAGGATGAAATGAGATGATATCTTTGATGGATAGTCACTCGGAGTATAATCAATTTTTCGTTGCCGAAGAGGATGTGCCGAAGACAGTGTTTAGTGTCCAGGAGCCATAAGAACTTTTGAGAGGGTGGTGATGCCATTCGGACTAAAGAATGTCTACGTGACGTATCAAAGGGCGATGAATTTCATCTTCCATGATATGATCGGAGACTTCATCGAGGTGTACATTGATGACATCATCAACAAATCGATAAAAGTTAGTCATATTGACTGTCTTGAATGATCATTTGTTAGGATGAAAAAATATCAACTAAAAATGAATCCCCTAAAGTGTGCATTTGGAGTTAGGGCAGGTTATTTCTTAGAATTTCTGGTTAATGCTAGTGGTATAGAGATTGGTGCGAATAAAGCTAAAGCTATCCAGGAATTGTTACCATCGACGACAAAGAAAGAATTGCAAATGGTGATAGGGTAAATAAAGTTTCTGCATAAGATTTATTGCTAACCTGTCAAGGAAGATAGAGGCATTTTCCCCGTTGCTTAGGATGAAGAACCCAGAAGATTTCGTGTGGAGGGAGCCACAACAACTTGCCTTTGAGCAGGTGAAGCAATATTTGTCTAATCCTCCTATTTTGATGCCACCTAAAGCAAGTAGGCCGTTGAAACTCTATTTCTCAGCTATCGATACAACAATCGGGAGCATGCTGGATCAGGAGAATCATGAGGGCAAGGAGCAAGCAGTTCATTACTTAAGCCGGATGCTGAGCAATACCGAGAGTGATACACAGCCTTAGAAAAGATAGGCTTGTCTAAGCTCAGGCATTACATGTTGTCTGCCATTGTCCATGTAATCTGCAAAACAAATATTGTTATGCTTATGCTAAGCAGGCATATTATTAAAGGCCGGATGGCTAAATGGGCATTTGCCATGTTGGAATTGGATCTAGTTCACGTACCAATGAAAGCAGTCAAAGGTTAGGATCCATGTGCGCAAATTTAAGAATATGAAAAGGAAAATTGCGCCCAAGTTATACCCTGGATATTATACTTTGACGAATCCAGCATAAGCCATAGTATCTTAATAGCTTCTCTAGGGGGCAGAAAACGAAATTAATGCTCAAACTAGATTTCGAGTGCTCTGATAATCAGGTGGAGTATAAAGAGCTAATAGTTGGCCTGTATATCTAGGAGACTCTCAGTAAGTCATTAATCAACCAAGAGGGGAATACCAATGCTTGAACGAAAATTTTATCGGATATTTCACCATAACCAAGGGCTTGTTGGAAAAGTTTCCCTACCACAATTTGATCCATATCAAAATATGCCATAACGTGGAATCTAATGAGTTAGCTCAAATGATGTCAAGGTATAGAATAACTAAGGCTTTAGCTGATGTTATAAGTTCCGAGGTAAAAAATGTTGCCGCTGATTGAAAATCGAAACATGGCATTTGAAATCAATACTACCGACATTCAAGAGGATTGGAGAAAACCTTATGTTGAGTATTTGAAGAACCCCGTATCGTGAGATAAAGCTTTTAAGAGGCGAGCTCTCAAATATGTATTAGTTGGGGACGAATTATTCTGATGAACGGTAGAGGGTATTCTGCCGAGATGTCTAAATAAAGAAGAAGAGTTGAAAGCCATGATTGAAGTGCATGAATGGCTTTTGCGTCAACAAGGATAATTCTGGCCGACAATAACCTATGATTGCATTGATTATGCAAAGGGTTACCACTCTTGTCCAATGCATGGGCAAATACAACATGTGCCTGCATCCGTGTTAAACCCGATAGTCAAGCATTGGCCTTTTCATGGCTGGGCTCTGGATATTATTGGCAAGATCTACCCACCGTCAACCAATAAGCATGGCTTTATTTTGGTTGCCACGGACTACTTTACTAAATGGGTGGAAACCGGGTCCTATAAAAATATAACCCAGAAAACCGTGATGGGGTTCATTGAGCAACACAACATTCATCGGTTTGAGATTCCCGAAACAATAACAGCAGACCAAGGGACTATGTTTACTGGAAAAGAAGTATTGGAGTTTGTTCAGTCCTGAGACATTAAGATGGTACACTCCCCGCCTTATTATGCGTAGGCCAACGACAAGCCGAAGCCTCCAATAAGATTCTAGTTATCTTAATAAGAAGCACTTGGAGGAAAATCCCAGAGAGTATAGTAATTAGTAACACGTTGTCAACCGTATTGTAGAGAGTATAATAACACGTTGTCAACCGTATTGTGAGCATACCTGTTGACACCTAATTTTGTCTGTCCTAGATTTTATTTTTTCTGCAAAAGGAATAAGGCCAAACTAGGCGAATATACATCTTTTCTTTATTATCACAAATTAGGATAAAGAAAAAAATAAAAAAAATTGCAAAAAATTGAATTGGACCACAGCAACCCGGGCCCACGAGGGCGAAACCCGCCCTTCAATCCCTTTACTCTCGTTGCCTACCACTCAATGGCAAGCGAATGATGTCCACGGAAGAAAAAGTGCAGAAGGAGGCAAGGGAGATATTTGAAGAGTTCTTGGTGAAGTCGTGGAAACGGGGATGCTCAAACCTGTAATTAATTGCAATGTGATGCAGCTTTTTGTAGAAGCCGAGCTGAATATAATGTCCCGGGGATGTTAATTAGTCAGCAAGATGGCACAACATGAGGTGTCAGCCCAGGGATTGTCTCTAATTTCTTGGATGATTTTCTTTGTGTGGAAACAAATGATCGAACAAATAAATAGACAGAGGAAGAAAATAAATCGGGCACCAGTTATACGTGGTTCGGTCGTAGAGACCTACGTTTACGAGAAGAGCGGCGAATTAATTCCACTATGAACAAGCGATCTGGCGAGATTACAAATCACACTCAAGTCACTTAAACACTCTCGGCGTTTACAGGCCACCATTACATGCAATAACTTACATAGTGTTTAGGCTCCCGATTCCTCACGAAATAATATTTCAGACTCATGAAGGAATTACACAAATCTTACTACGAAATTTAATCGGCTTTGTCACTTGAATAGTTTATGTAATTCTCACTGAGGAAATCCTCTGCCAAGTACTCGTCGAAAAACAGCGCTTCAATATCTACTTGTATTCAAGACTCTCGCATCAACAACAGCACCAGAAAAAACGCCCTCAATCACGGAAATCCAGCTTTGGACTTTCCTTTTTGATCGTGACTCCTACACGTAACAAATTCAACAATTTGCAAGATTCGTTTTCTTGAACTTCTGTGTATCAGGCTTTTACAACTTCGTTCAACGGCTTGAACTCGATACATATTTCAACAGATTTACCTTTTTATTATTTTTCAAAAAGATTGCATTTTAGTGGAAAACTAGGTTGATTTGTTGCGTCTGTATGCGAGATTTAGCTACAGATTATAGACATCAATGCCACAAGACACTGTACTGCAGGATGTATAATTGTCTAGTAACTATCGGTATGGTTTTCCCTTGGAACCGAAAATTGGACCGTCCGGACACTAGTTCCACTTTTAGGAACGGGAAACCGAAACGGTGACCTCAAGAAACAGACCTAACCAACCGGTTCGGTCGGTTCGAATGATTTCCTATTCAGTCAATCCATCTTGCTCACACATAATAATTATGGCAATATGGCATGTATCCTAAGTAGCATCGATAACGACACACATGACACGTAATACGGCATGACACAATACGCTGGTAAGTCATTTATCAAAAAATAGAAAATCACGACACTTTGGGACAAATTCTATACTAAATGTATATATTTATACATACATGATAAATTATCATATTTAATATATATTTAAAAAAATATACATTTTTTTTTGCTTTTTTTTTTATAACCGAGGTGTCCAGGCAGACTTGCGCGCACTCGATTATTCCTCGGGAGAGACTAGCACAAGATCCCACCGCCATGCCCGCTTAAATCACCGGCGCCTACGAGTTTTGAACCCAGGACTTCTCATGAAAGGAACCGAGCGCAAAACCATCGCGGCCACCAATGGGTGGGTTAAAAAATATACATTTTGATCCCCAAATTTTTTAAAATGCTTGAAATTGACTTGTACGTGACGAAATGGTGTGTCAAGATGCTAAAATCCCGTGTCATGGCATATTTAGAGCGCCGATCACTTGTCTATCGCATGTCGGGGAGTGTCAAAGAGTGTCGAAGTGACGGGGAGTGTCGGACATGATACAATACAACCCCCGAAAAGTGTCGGTGCTTCCTAACATGTGCTTCTCGTGCCATGCATGAAGAAGCATAACCCGACATGAATGTCACAGGTATCATGTCCTTTTTTTTGTCCTTGATTTGGAAGGCATCAGAATTCACAAGGCGGATAGAGATCCCACCAAATGGAGCTGTCCGGAGCAAAATTCGTGCCCATGCGTGTTTCACACTCGAACCGAAACACAACTTAGAATCAATCATCGACCCAAAGTACCTTTAAAATGTCTATAAATAGAAGAGTCTCAAACCAATTCGAACGCGAAATCAAGTGTCTTTATATATAAATGATAAATTATGATATTTAATATATATATATATATATATTTTGATCTCTAAATTATTGAAAATGCTTGAAATTGACGCGTACGTGACGAAATTATGTGTCGGGATGCTAGATTCGTGTGTCACTAGCATATCCGGAGCGCCGACCACGTGTCTATCACATGTTAGGGAGTGTCAAAGAGTGTCGAAGTGACGGGGAGTGTCGGGCACGATACAACGTGACACGACACGGAAGCCCCGAAAAGTGTCGGTACTTCCTAACATGTGCCTCTTGTGCCATGCATGAAGAAGCTCATGCCTCTCCCGCCGTGCATGAAGAAGCACAACCCGACATGATTGTCACTAGTATCTTGTCTTTTTTTGTCCTTGATTTGGAAGGAATCACAAGGCGTATAGAGATCCCACCAAATGGAGTTGTCCGGAGCAAAATTCGTGCCCATGCGTGTTTCACACTCGAATTGAAACACAACTTAGACTCAATCATCGACCCAAAGTACCTTTAAAATGTCTATAAATAGAAGAGTCTCGAACCAATTCGAACGCAAGCCAATTAGAGAGAGATGGAGGTCATGCAAGTATTACACATGAATGGAGGAATGGGAGAAACAAGCTATGCTAACAACTCATTGCTTTAGGTACGTCTCTCATCACATAAAATCTTGGATTAAACTGCATCTAAAGATTGATTATTACACACTCTTTTGGTAATTATGTGCCGTAACGTAATCTCTTCATTCTATATCAAACTAGTGTTTTTTTTTGTGACTTTCTAATTCGGATCAACATAGCAAATATGTGGAATCCACAAGATTTGATCATTCTATATGAGATGCCCACCTTTTAATCGAGAATATATCATTGTTCGACAAAGTAGAAGATATACATAACAAATGAGATTTATTTTTTTGTCCGTGAAAAAAACTAAAGATATGAGCCTTTTCTCTTTATCTAGAGTCAATGCCTTCTTCTTTTCCTTTTGTAGAGAAAGGTGATATTTGATAAGAAAGAAAGATTAAAAGAGAATGATATTTGTTCTCTAATAATGGTGTCATGAACATTGTACATGAGAAGCCTTTATATAGGCTTAGAGGAGAAAAGGAGCCTAACATTCTTCCTATGTGGGACTAAAGAGAAAGAAGAGAGGTAAGGGAAAACCTACAAAACTATACAACATGTTTTAACACCCCCTCAAACTCAAGGTGGGTCAAATAACGAGAGTTTGGAAAGAAGAAATTTAAATCGTTATGATGTAAGAGCCTTCGTAAAACAATCGGCAAGTTGATTCTCGGTTCCAACAAAAGGAAGTGAAATAGTGCGAGCTTGGAGATGATGACGAGTCGGATGACAATCGATCTCAATATGTTTGGTACGCTCATGAAATCTTGGATTTGCACCGATATGAATGGCACTCTTGTTGTCACAATGCGGAGGAGTAGGATCCAGAAATGAAACACCCATATCGGCAAGTAAGCGGCGAAGCCAAACAATCTCAACGGTGAGTGTCGGACATAGCACGATACTCGGACTCAGTAGAGGAGCGTGAGACAATATGTTGTTTCTTGGATCGCCAAGAAATAAGTGAATCGCCAAGAAAAATGCAATAACTAGTGATAGATTTGCGATCGGTGACATTGGAAGCCCAATCAAGCATCGAAATAGGCACGCAACTTGAGAGTAGAAGAAGATGGTAGAAATAAGGAACGCGATAAAGTGCCTCGAAGATAGCGCAGAATTCTTAGAACGAGCCACATAATGAGTTGTTCGAGGAGCAAGAACAAACCGACCGACAACATGAACAGGCATAGGCGATGTCGGGTCGGGAGATAGTAAGATAAATAAGGCCGCCAACCAAGGTCCGATAGCGGGTGACATCGAAAAGAGGTTCTCCATCGTCCTGGGCAAAACTTCGATTTAGCTCAATAGGAGTGGCGGCGATGCGTGAATCGATAGAGCAGCCCTGACAGAATATCGGCGGTATATTTCTGCTGAGAAATGAGAATACCACGTGAACTGCGAGCAATCTCAAGCCCAAGAAAATAGCGCGGTGGTCCTAGATCCTTCATGGCAAAATGTTGCTTGAAGGTGCCGCTTGGTATGCTCAATATGGTCACGATCATTTCCGGTGATGATCATATCATCAACATAAAGAAGAAGAATAGTGCGCTGAAGAAGAGGTATGAACAAACATAGCATGATCAGCCTCACTTTGAGTGAAACCAAAGGACCGAATAGCATCATCGAACTTCTCAAACCAAGCACGAGGGCCCGTTTGAGACCATAAAGAGCCCGTCGCAAGCGGCAAACCTTTCCAGAGATATGAGCAAGACCAGGGCGGAGGTTGCATAAAGATATCTTCCTCGAAGATCACCGTGAAGAAAAGCATTCTTCACATCAAGCTGAAAGAGAGGCCAACTGCGAATTGAAACAACAGCTAATAAAGCACGGACAGATGTCATCTTTGCTACGGGAGCAAAGGTCTCCTCGTAGTCGATACCATACTCTTGCGAGAAACCTCGAGCAACCGGCACGAGCTTTGTAACGCTCAATACCGCCATCGAACGAGTCTTAATCTTATATATCCATCGGCAAGATACGAGGGAGCGACGCGGAGGAAGAGGCACAAGCTCCCAAGTACCAAGACTCTCCAAAGCCGAGAGTTCCTCAAACATAGCCTGGCGTCATTCTACATGCTTGAACGCATCGCGATAACTATTAGGTTCTTGTACAAGCATGAACAGCAACTAAAAAGGAACCAAACTCAGTAGAATAAGAAGTAGCAGCAACATACCGGGCGGGTGGACGCCGATCTCGAGGAGGATTACGGCGTGGCTCTAGTTGTGCGAAATCGTCGAGGGCGTATACGACAGGAGGTGCGGCACAAGAGGATAGGTGAAGATGGAGAAGGTGGCAATATATCTAGATCCGATGTAGAAGAGGGACTAGAAGGGTCGAGTAGAGGATCAACGGGAAAATCCATAAATGGAACAGAGAGACGAAACATGAGGTGTAGTATTTGTCGGAAAGAAAGGGATGTGTTCATGAAACGTAACATCACGAGAAATACGTACACGTCGCGCATTTGGGTCATAACAACGATAACCTTTGTGCTCGGTGCTATAACCCAAGAATGCACATGGGATAGAGTGAGCGGTAAGTTTTGTACGTTCAGTGAGTGGAAGAATGACAAAACAAGTACATCCAAAAACTCGAAGATGATTATAGCTAGGAGGTCGAGAGTAGAGACGCTGAAACGGGGTGTCTTGATGGAGAACAGATGAGGGTAGGCGATTAATTAGATGAATAGCCGTGAGAAGAGCCTCGGCCCGAACTCCAGGTGGGAACGGATGTGCCAAGTAAGAGAGCTCGAGTAGTCTCTAGAATATGACGGTGCTTGCGTTCAGCAACTCCATTTTGAGCTGGAACCCCAAGACAAGATAACCGAGGAAGTGTACCATCACTAGCTAAGAGGGAACGAAAGACACCGTAGAGATATTCTCCCCCGAATCCGAACGGAAAATTTTGATTTTTGTATTAAATTGTGTGGAAACCATGGAAGTAAAAGACCGATAGATGGAAAAGAAATCACTACGTTGACGCATAAGATAGACCCATGTATAACGAGAATAATCATCAATAAAAGATACATAATATTTGAAACCACTCTTGGAAGAGAGCGGGCGGGACCCCAAACATCGGAATGAACAAGATCGAAAATCGCACTAGTTCTAGAGTTACTAACAGGAAAAGGCTTAGCAGATTGCTTGGCCAAAGGGCGAGATAGAACATGGAGGAAGACTACTAGAAGAAATAGGACCCAAAGCACCTTGTTGGTGAAGGACGGTGAGACGAGAAGACGGAATATGTCCAAGACGCCGATGCCACCGAGCAAGATCGAGGGTAGCCAACACAGGATGAGGAAGAGAGGAAGTTGGAAGATGGAGATGTTGCATAATATAAAGTCCATCCCGTCTACGCCCTCGCTAATCATCTTGCCACTCAAACGATCCCGCACAAAGCAAGAGCTATTTGTAAAGCTTACAAGTACATCCAAGATCGGTGAGTTGTCCAACGAGATAATAAATTGAGAGCCAAAGAGGGAACATGTAACACATCGGGAACATTGAAACCTTCGGAGATGGTAAGAGTACCTGTCGGGTAGCTAGTAGAGGAGAACCATTAGCGGTAAAGAAATGTGCTGTTGCTTGAGCTCGAGAGCTTAGTGAGAAAAACAATGAAGTAGACATATGTCTAGCAGCTCTCGAGTCAAGTACCCAAGTAGTAGAAATATCACCCGAAGGTGGAGTAGGCTGCAGGGTGCTTCCAGAGAGATGAGAGAGTTGTAGAAGTACCGAATCGAAAAAGACCAGGCGAGAGAAGGACTCAATCGGGCAAGTTGGGCCTCAAGAGCGACAATATGGTCATCCGTAGAGGGAGAAACCGGAGTAATAGGGTGAGAGATTGGAGATGCGGTAGTGACTCGTGGTGATGCGAAAGGCGTGAAGCATTCCTCTTCTTCCAACAATGTGACTCGTCATGACCAAGACGATGACAATACGTACATGAAAGGCGGCGAGGACCACGAATAGGCGATCGCGACCTAAAAAAAAAAATAAACAAGTCATCTTTTTCGGCTAATGGATTATCAGGTTAATTAATTAACTAACCTAACTCGGACTCTCCCAAGTCCATACCAAATCGCAACTTAAGGTTCGAATGATTAACATGCAATGTGATTTGAATTTGGAGTCGCCACTAATCATTTTTGGTAGGTCGATTAGAAACCTAAATAAAATAGCGGGAGAAGACTATCTTATTTCTGCGAACCGAGATTAAGAGTCCGGGGACTTGGTTACATTAATTACAACTAATGCCCTTTCGGTACCTTAAAATTCATGAAAAAAATAATGGATTTGACAAATTTGATGAATTCTACTTGAAGATCAAAGAATCAATTTTTTTGGGTTTTTCTTCTCTTGACATTTGTTTGAAATAAAAAAATTACATGGAATTATGATGAAATAAGTTCAAGATTACTCCCCAATTTGAACTCGTGCACCAAACTTATGCTCCGGGCTTGTCTTGATCATTGGACCGATTTGGTGACTCGTTAGACCGAGAAATCTCTTGGTCCTATCTCTCCTTGACGCTTCTTTCTCATCTCGCTAGAATTCCATTAGACCGCAATCTGGGCATTGATATTTTTTCCTTTTTGCTCTCCTTCTATTCTTGTACAATTGATATCTCATCGTTGATATGCAAATGTTATTTAACATAAAAACGTAGAGAGAAAAAAATCGAGTGTAGAAAATCCGAGCTAATTTGTATTCGAAATTAAAGAAAGTTAGGGAATCACTTAACTTTCTTTTGTTGCGGCGAGCTTGAACGATGGGGATGGACCAGTAGCTTGTGTTGATCGGTGCAAAAATTGGCAATAGTAGTATCGGGCTTCAAAACTCTCATACCCTCTCGAAACTCTTTTCAAATTTTTCTCAAAAGCTCTCTCTATTCTCCTCCTCCAAAAACTCTTTCAATTCTCTTTCACCCCAAACACTCTCTCAATTCTCTTTCACTCCAAAAAACTCTCCCCTTTCTCTTCAAGAACTCTTCTTCTTTTATAGGCAAAATTCTTCATCCTTCATTCTTCATCTTCATTTCCTCACCTTCCATTTTCATCTTCCCTTCTTCATCTTCATTTCTCCACCTTCCATCTTCATCTTCCCTTCTTCATCTTCATCTTCTCTTCTTCACCTTAATTTCTCCATCTTCCATTTTCATCTTCTCTTCTTCATCTTCATCTTCTCTTCTTCACCTTCATTTCTCCATCTCCATTTTCATCTTCTTTTCTTCACCTTCTCTTCATCATCTTCCTTTCTCCATCTTCCTTTCCCCATCTTCTTTTAGTATTTGCAATGCAGTCCCTGAAGTTTCAAGTATTTGCAATACTGATCCCTGAAGTTCCGAGTATTTGCAATACGATCCCCGAAGTTCCGAGTATTTGCAATACGATCCCGAGAAAATATTTCTTTCAAGCCCAAATCTTCTTGGTGCATTTTTCCACCGCATGCCTAGTCCAGGACTCTGTTAAATTAAGCTCAAATTGTATGCCAATGCTAAATGAATATGTGAGATGATTTTTGTTTAGAACTAAAATTAGTTCTAATTTTTATGCAAAATATATATTAGTCAAAATTTAGGCGTCAACAATGCCCCTCTTTGAGTGGAGGCTCGTAGAGGTTCCGCTCAAAGACAAAATTGAATCCTAAATTTTGATAGTGCAAATGATGGATGAACTTTTTGGCGGGAGTTTTAGTCCCATTTTTTATGTAATGAAGTGACGCATGATATGCGGGAGATCAGAAATAACATGTGTCATAATTTCTCTTTTTCATGTTAGAGAAACCTGCATGGATCGCATACGAGAATACTGTTTTACCAAATACCTCATAAGCTGGTGATTCCCTTAATTTTCAAGTTTCTTGCAAACACGAGGACCTTAAGGTATTCGGCCTATCTCATTATCGCAGACTTCTCCCTAATGCGAGACAGCGCAAGATATGTGTATCCTTCCGGATCACAAGAGCTACGTCGTTGTGAGTCGAAAGAAGTAGAATCAAGTTCACAAGAGTTACGTCGTTATGAGTTGATTAAATGTCGAAATCGCCGATGCATATGTCTTCACGATTCGACAAAGGGGAACCAAAATCTTAAGAGCTACGTCGTTAAGATTTGGTTTGGATCAAAATCACGGGTGCTTATGTCTTCGTGATTTGATAAAGGAGCCGAGAATCATAAGAGTTATGTCATTATGAGTTGATTAAATGTCAAAATCGCCAAGTGCATATGTCTTCACGATTCGACAAAGGGGAACCAAAATCGTAAGAGCTACGTCGTTATGATTTGGTTTGGATCAAAATCACGGGTGCTTATGTCTTCGTGATTTGAAAAAGAAGCCGAGAATCATAAGAGCTATGTCATTATGAGCCGACTAAAGGTCAAGATCACCAAGTGCATATGTCTTCGTGATCCGAGACTCAAATCATAAGAGCTATGTCGTCATGATTTGATAAGATGTCAAGATCGCCAAGGTGCATATGTCTACACGACCTGACGAGGAGAGGCATATTGCCTGAATTGAATCGTAACAACTATCATCGAGGAGTTGTTGATTTGAAAATGGGTTCAGAAAACTTACCCGGGTTCTCTCGAACGATTAATCAAAGAACGAAACAGATCGCTCGTATCTTACATGGTAGGCATTTGCCAGGAGAACTTGCTCATTCAATAATCCTTGGATGAATTTCGAGACCTTGGGAGGGACATCGAACATCGAGAATGTATTACCCATCATAGAATGTCGGAGGTAACATGCGCAAACATATTCAACAATGAGTTCATGCAAAACTTTCCTACCGAGCTTGCAATGATTAGAAATAACATGTGTATAATGCAATCACTCATACCATGGTTTATGCATAACCATTCTATCAAGTTTGCATTATCAATCCTGTTCAGGGATGTTCTCACATTAAGAATACCTCGAATGTGAGCTGAATGGGGGACTTCAATCGAAAGGGTTTTCTCTCACTCTCAAGAAAAGTTATTTATCCCGTATGCGGGATTCAAAAGAAATCACTCAATCTTTCCATCATCGCATTCGATAAGGATCCGAGTAATCTCGCAATTGATACGACCGAGCCGATCCGGGAGGTCTTGATTAGGACCGTAATGAGGGCTAGGTCAAAGGTTTACAAAGGGGACTCTAGTTGAGTCAAGGCTGCTTGAAATGAATTCCTTCGTCATCTCTCCGGGTTTACAAGTCAAGAACCCCCCAAAAATGAGAGAGAAGTAATCTTGCTCGAACTTCTTTGAGTGATGCTTAAAATCATTGAACTCCACATTAATTCAAGTGCCCTAATCGAAAAGGCTTTTAAAGGGTTGTAATGGAGGTAATGATTTAAGGACCGAGAAACGAAAGGGTTCGTTTTGGCTCGGAAGATGTTTGAGAAGAGGCTTGATGTTGGTGATCATTACAATCTTGTCACCGATCGTGGCCTTCTAGGATACCATCATTGCTCGAGGATGGTATGAACCGAAGATTGCATTTGCAATTTGACACTTCATGGAGATTTTTCTCTCAACCCTTTTAGGATATACGGGAAAATTGTGCATTCAAGTTCGAAATATTCTACAAATGAACAATGAATTGAAAGGGCATTGGCCCCGCTTTTGGTAGGCACTTTGCTTTTTAAATGCCCAGGAGTTTTTTTGTGGAATCAGCTTTTCCTCTTTCTTCTTTTTTTTTTTTTTACTCCCAACTCTCTTTTACGATTGTATCTTGATGAGTTCATTGGGAGATTTTCTATGGATCCAGTTTTTCGGTCCTTCTACTCAAAGATGGGCCATATTTGCTTTGGGACAACAATGATCACCAATAAGGGCTTTTAGAAACGAATTTGCAGGCTCAAATGGATTGTGCAAATGGATATAGATGTGTGGGATAGAAAAAGAAATGCTCTTCGTCACCCTAAGGCACTTGAATTAAAGCGCAAGTACAATGCAAAGAACCACCCGAAGATTGATGTTAGTCCAAGCAAGAAGATTTCTAACCATTTGTCTCGTGATGCTGATGGAATTACCTCTGTTTTGCCCCAATGTGGGGTGGTTCTTGACAGGGTTGTGGAAGTGAAATCTCCGCTCAAATGGGTTGATCAACGGATAACTTGCGAGTGTTTAGGGTAGAAAAATGAATGCCTCCATCACTTCGGTTATCGTACCTTTCGCGAGAAAACTCTTTACCTCGAGGAATGCGGAATTTTGCCACCGTTCATCTCGCTTTGAAAAAATTGGACGTGTTTGGGAAAGGATTGCCTTTCATCATCCCGTCATGCCCCCTTCGTACATTCGATGTATCTTATGTAGTTCATGTTCCTTATTCGAGTTGGTAAATTAAACATGAGGAACAATCATGCGCAAACTATGCAAGTGTATGAGTGTTTTCGTGCATATAAAATGCAGCAACTTTTTATCTTGGCGGACAAAGTTCGCAAGTACATAAAAAATTTCTTAGGGACATGGATCGTGAGTTGCCCCCTGTTCATGCAAATGCGTTGCAAAACTTCATTGTCTCGCCTGAGACATGAGATTGTCAAAGGCTCCAAGAATTTCTCATTTCATTAATTTTTCATGGAGAAGGGATACTTCTCTGTTTGGACAGTAGTGAACCCCGTAAAAATCAAAAGGGAAAGCATCAATGTATGTCCTCGTGTTCTAAAAAGAATTGAAACGATACCACTTTACCCATGTACGTATTCCTCGCGAACTTTGAATTGAAAAGATCGATTCATCCGGATCGGATTGTATGTCCGGAATGTCATCTCTCTAGGTTCTATAACCGTCAGGGCCGAGCTTCTGATCTGCGAAGCAAAAAGTTTTTATTAATCTTTGTACATTGATGCCAAATCCCGGGATCGACCCCGGGACGCCTCGGACCACCGTCATTCCCCAACCACTATGTCTGCGGTGTTTGTTGGCATCCACGGGTGGTTCGCTTTTGTTATATTGTTCTCAAAGCAGTTGGCAATCTCCTGTGGAGAATAAAATAAGCTTAACTTAGAGTTTGAAACGATTGAGAGTCAATTGGAACGATACGGAGTTACCCATCTTTGAGCACTGCTTGGTCTTTTCCTTGCATTCTCCCAAGTAAGGCTATTCGGAATCTCTCTTTATGGGCGTTCGGGGCGTCGTCCACAAATTGATTTGCTACAAGCCTAGCTTAATAAGGAACTTACGCATTTGATAAGAGAGGAGAAAATTCGCCCTTTTAATTCTAGACAACTAGAAAGTAAAAGTATCCCACGCAGGGAACTATGCATGGAATTAAAGGAGTATTCATGTGAGATTGGTTCCACCTCTTTTGCTGGCCATTCTAATGATCGGCTGATTTTGTCTTGGATCATACACCAACGATCGTTGTTTGAGGATCCATAGTCACTTGCTTCGGATCACAACTCGGAGGTCCTTTAGCTCCGAACCGGCCGACCAAGGCGGTGAGCTCATCATCAAAGTAACCTTTTGATTGATACTCGAATTGGGCATTGTTACTTGCTAACACCGGCGACAGATTTTCTACTTTGTTTTTGCGGTGAACGGTCTCGACTCCTTGAGCTTGAGCCTCCGCCGTCGCTCGAGAACTTGTAGGGATGATCAACCGGTCCGCCGCTAGAACCACCAGCGGAAGGTCGGTATGGCCGAATTCTTGATTAGGAAGTGGTCGGGTACTTTTTGCTCCGTAGGTTTTCCCCGGGATTGATCTTCCAAATCAACTTTACTCCGGTCGCCTTGGTTCCAAGCTACATCGTGCTTCTTTAGCTTTTCTCTAAATCAGTGAAGGTGATTTGTGACACTTCGTAGGGTGAGTCCGTCTACATTCATCATTTTGAGTACAGCCATTGGTCGTCTTGAATTGATTCCTAGCCGTCGAACCGCCTCGATGAATATAGAATGAAGCTCGGCGGACCAAAGGGGCCTTTTCTTTCCGACAAAATCGTCGTGTAGGCGGTTTGGCCATAGTTCTTTTGTTCGAGTAATTGCTTTCTTACAGCATGCTGCCAAATGTTTTGGAGCACTCGAACGCAGCCGGCTTCTTTAGGATGCCCCGAGCACCATGCAATATAGCCTTCGTTATTTAACCGTTGATCATCACTTGCTGATGTTATGATGGCCGGTATATTCAACTCGAAACAATGATCTTTAAGAGACGAGACCGTCCATATTGATCCCTACCATGGCTGTGACGACGATGTCAAAATCATATTTGTACTGCCTCAGCTCCTCTCTAAGGCTTCCGTTGCTTTCACATAAGCTGAAATCATGTACATGCACTTTCTCAAAGCATGGCAACAAGGATCGAGAGGGAAACGGGGTTGCCATCAATGGCCATGACTCGCAGATCCTCGGGATATGAGGCTTCCCCATACTTCCGCCCCGGAATGTACGCATACTTATTTTCCTTTCAAAACCTTCCATATGTAGACCGAAAAATGGGTGTTTCGACTAGAGACCGGGCTTTAGATATTCTTTGGACTTGCAAAGATAAATTGCCGAAAAATCACAAAAGCGATGATGGCCTTTCGTGACGAGTTCCGGAGGTGCATGGAGACTTCAAGTTCTTTATAAACTTTTTCGGATCTGTTGGTCTCGCATGACACTTTTCTCTCCTTTTCGGTCTTAGTGCCTTGGATCCATTTCGTAATAACTCTTACCTCTCGCTCAATCCGTCGTTCTTTTTACTTTTCCGACATTGAGGAGCCCTCAAATCTTTTCACTTTCTCTACGAACGAGACAGCTATTTCCCTCCTCAAATCTTTTCGGTTCCTCCTACGAACGAGGCGATTATTTCCCTCCTCAAATCTTTTCGGTTCCTCCTACGAACGAGGCAGTTATTTCCCACCTCAAATCTTTTCGCATTTACTTACGTGAAGGCTTTCAATGCTTAGTCAAATCGGCGAGGAGTTCACGCATTTGAGCATGATGATGTTCTTGGATAAGTCTTGTTCTTTGCCCCTGGATTAACTCTAGGCATTAAAAGAAGAATGTCTCACATGGAGATTTTGTAACAAACAGTAGACATTCATTCATACATGTCACTACTTCTCTTGAGGATTCGTAAGGGTTGGCTAATGATGCTCAAAAAAGAGATATTTTGAGAGCCCATAATAAAAAACTAAAACTTCATGTAGGCTACACATTCGGAGTTCCATCGGCGTTGAATTGGTCATTTGTGATATCAAGGAAACTCCAATTGTAGTGATGCATGTCTCTTCCTTCGAAGGGTATCGGTTACGCCTCCGTAAGACCGACTTTCCGGGATGTATCTCCAACGAGATCGGATTGTACGAGAACTTGCTCTGGGGATGAACCGGTGAATAAGCATTTTCAATGCTCGAGATGTGGCTCATCGAGGGACATGTCACCAAAGGAGATGGGGCCGCTACGGACATGGCAAACAGTGTGTTAATAGCATCCCTATACCTCTTGTTCTCTGCTCGAAGCTTTTCACTTTCTTCCCTCGAAACGTAAGTTCATGACTTTCATTTTTAACCTTCAATCGGGTCCGCTTGTTTTGAAACCAAAACTTGACCTTCAAAGGCTCCATTCCTATCATCCGGCTCAATTCATTTTTGCGTCTCTTATTCACGTAAGAGCACTCCTTGAAGGCAGCTTCAAGCACTTTGATTTGATATTTTCTTTTAAATGATCAGCACCGCCACGCGCCATTGTTGTTCTTTGTTGAGATCTTGAATTTCACCGCCAAGAGAGTTGGGTTTTACGGCTCCAATGTTGGATCCGGTCTCGAAATCCAGCGGTTCGCTTTCGAGGATGTCTAGGTTGGTTACCTCTAGTAAGTCTTGATGGCCTCTAAACATGTTGGATTGAAATACCTCTTACCGCCTTTTGTTCACTCTATTCTCCGCTGTATGCTTACTCTCTCCAAATTCTTTCGAGTAATCGGGTATGTTCCAAAGCCTCCCTTTAAACACGGATGAAAATCACTAAGCCGACGTTTTTCCCAAGATTTCGTGTTTCCCGCTTTGTCTTATTTTTTCAACGTGATTGGACCCCGAATCCATTCGCACCGATTTTCTTTTCTTGATAACCATGCTTGTCTCCCCACTCGGTTTTCAATCATGGTGGGATTTCAACTCTTTTCGTAACTTTTCGGATTTGTGAGGCTCGAGATCACGGATTGATGATAGATCCAGGATCCAACGAACGAAACGCCCGTAGTTTTATCCGAGTAACTAACGTGGCTCCGCAAGAATTGCTGTTTCTTCTCTCGTAATTTATGCTTGTCTCCCACTCGAGTTTTCAACATGATGGGGTCCTCAAATCTTTCCGTAACTTTTTCGGATTTGTGAGGCTCGAGATGGTAGATCCGTGATTCACGGATGAAACGTCTGCAGCTTTACCCAGGATAATTAACTCGGCATCCACAATAATTATTGCTATAACTTTTCCCCGCCCTTTAAATTAGGATTTAACGCCGAGACAATTATCGCTTTCATATCTTCATCTCCAACCTTCTAAGCACTCTTTTGCATCCACTCTTTTCTAACCACTTCAACAACAATGGCTTCCCCTCCTACACACGCCTTCTCGGTGAAGTTTTGGCCAAATGGGAGAAACTTTATAATCTCCTAGGCCAGGGCTACTCTTATATAGCCAACCATCCGGAGGCCGAAACCGAGATTCGTCTTATGTTTAGGGATATGGACACCGCTTCCATTGAAGGTACCAAGTTAGAGGATGAATACGGGATCTTCCCCACCCTCTTCACTAACTTCCCGAAGGCTTACCATGTTGCTCATCAAAATGTTACTTTGGCCCATCTTGTGAAGGCACGCTATCAAGATCGGTCTGGACAGGCTTAGTGTTGGCCGGTCTTGTAGCCGACAATTATAAGAAGGCCCTTGACTACGATAACGAACAAGTCTCCCTGCCGATTCGTGAGAGGGGAAACTTGGTGGGATGTTTGGCCATGTCCCGAGACCATCTTCGAGCGCGATCCGCTCAATATTGTTTTAAAATTTCAATGCACATGGATGGAAGAAAGGTTGGACGATCCGACCCTCGGATATAGCCGCGCGGAGAATGCTGATCCATGACACTGGAATTTGTTCTTTGAGCATCACGAGGACAAGGTAGCCAACCTCAAAGAGAAATGTGAGCTCCTCCTCTTTAAGTTGGCGGATCTCGATTCTCGGAGCGATCAGTGTAGGCGGAGCATCAACCGTATGGAGAGTCGGTTAAACTCCTTTGTGATGCTCATTAGAGCTCGCTTTGGCTTTACGTTCCCACCCCGTTGATCTATTTGTAAGGCTTTCGATGAATGAAATGAATGCAAGTTTTTACTCATTTCATCTTGGTCGTCATATTTGTTTCGCAAGATAACCATTTTTACTCTGCGAATATGTAAATCTCACGCTCCCGATGGTCAATCCAATTGAGCTAGAGAGGCTCCTCCATTCAAACAATCTCCCAACAAAGATTAGTAGCGAGGAAACAAACAACTCGTGAATACAGATTAATATTATAACTCGATTATGAAAACATCGAGTGAATCGAGCATAATATTTTTTTACAAATCGAATTGATTGGATTGATAAAGACACGACCATCCATCTCGGCCCAGAATCAAAGCACCACCAGGGAGCACCTTCTTTACTATATATGGACCACCATAGTTTGGAGCGAATTTCCCTCTCCGGGAGTGGGACTATTGGCAATAATTTTCTCAAGACCAGGTCATTGATCCGAAAATATCGAGGCCGAACTTTTTTGTTGAATGATTTAGCAACTCTCTGCTGATAACACCGGCCATGACATACTGACCTTAAGTCTTTTTTCGTCGATCGATTCAATTAGCTTGCTCTCTTTGGATCCATTCAGCTTCCGTCGACTTAGCTTGAGACGAGTATACGTAAGGAAGGAATTTCCACTTCAACCGGTAGAACGACCTCCATTCCATATACAAGAGAATACGGGGTTGCCCCGAGAGATGTCCGGATTGAGGTCCGATATGCCATAAGTGCGAATGGCAACCTCTCATGCCAATCGCGATAATTTTCAGCCGTCTTCGCTAAAATTTTCTTAATATTCTTATTGGCGGCTTCTACTCGCTCCATTCATCCGAGGGCGATATGGGGAAGAGTTCGGATGCTTGATCTTGAATTCCTTAAACAATTCGCCCATTAGTTTGTTGTTTAAGTTCGAGCCATTGTCGGTGATTATGGCTTCAGGTGAACCGTATCGAGCAATGATATCTCGGCGGATAAATTTTGCGATATTTCGTGGCCGTAACCGCTAAATAGGATGCGGCCTCGATCCATTTGGAGAAATAGTCAATCGCCACCAAGATGAATCGATGCCCATTAGATGCTTTAGGGTTGATAGGACCGATAACATCAATGCCCCACATAGAAAACGGCCATGGTTCGGATAATCGATGCAACTCATTTGGAGGGACATTAATCTTGTCACCATGAATTTGACATTTGTGACAACTCGGGACATGCCGAATACAATCTCTTTCGAGCGTGAGCCAATAATAACCCAACCTCATAATCTTCTTAGCTAACAAGTAGCCGTTCATGTGTGGACCACGAGATCCCTTCATGTACTTCCATTATTAGACGAACCTGCCCGGTCGAGTCAACGCATCTTAGTAGGACGAGAATCGAATGACCGCTTGTACAAATTCTCTCCATTCAAGAAGAACTTGAGGCCATTTTCCTTATGTACTTTTGGTCGATACGGTACTTTTTTCAGGAACTCCCGCTTACGAATATAAGTCTTGATGTCATGGTACCATGGTTTACCATCGGGTTCATTGATCACGGCCATACAATATGCCGGGTTTTTTAATACCTCGATCTTCATGGGTCAACCTCAAGTCCATTGGCGACTTGTAACATTGAAGACAAGGTAGCCAATGCATCGAATCGATTATGAGTCCCGGGCGATACTCAAATGAGATATCCTCAAATTCTTCTACCAATTCATCCGAATACTCATGGTAGGGTAGCAATTTGGCATCTCTCGTCTTCCACTTTCCAACGGTTTGAAGGATAATCAAAGCGGAATCTCCGAACACCTTGAGTCGGGCTATCCCCATTTCAATTGCAGCTGCACCGAGGATGCATGCCTCATATTCTGCTATGTTATTTGTGCAAGGAATACCAATTTCGCTGCTACGGGATAATGTCGACCACCTGGAGATATAAGAACCGCGCCCGTGCACGATCCCGATAAATTGACAGCTCCGTCAAAATACATAGTCCGATGTAATCCTCCACCGACATGATTCGATCCTCGGAATGATAGGCATCATCATCTTGCCCCGGATTTTCAGCTAGGACATCTCTTATAGCTCGTCCCTTGATTGACTTTTTGGGACATATATTGAACGTCAAACTCGGAGATGAGGATTTGCCATTTAGCAAGTCTACCAATCAAGGCGGGTTGATTAAGCAAATATTTGATGGGATTGCATTCTGTCACCGAAGCACTTGGTAATGCAAGGTATATTGCGAAGCCCATGCGTGCCCGGCACTAACGCCGCACATGTTTTCTCTACTTCGAGTACCTCATTTCCGAAGTTGTGAATTTCTTGCTCGGATAATAAATGGCTCGTTCTCTTCCGTCCTCCCGCTTCTCTTGGGCTAGCATAGCACCCAAGGATTCACTAAGGATTGTGAGGTAGAGGATTAAAGGTTGCTTCGGTGTTGGAGGAACAAGCACAGGTGGATTCATGAGATGCTGCTTGAGTTTTCCAAAAGCTTCTTCACATTCGCTATCTCATTGGACTAGCGCATTCTTCTTTAATAGCTTGAGGAATGGCTTAGCGGTTTCGATAACGAGAGATGAATCGAGTAATATAGTTTAGCCTACCCATCAAACTTCGAACTTTTTTAAACGTTGTCGGCGGCTTAAGCTCACGAATAGCCTTAACTTTTGAAGGGTCGACTTCAATGCCCTTACCGCTTACCACGAATCCGAGTAGCTTGCCCGAGCTGGTCCCAAAGACACGCTTGGCGGGGTTGACGCATAACTTGTACTTTCGGAGTCCGTCGAACAATTTCTTCAAATAAGCTTTCGACGTGATCTTCTCCATGCCTTATTTTTGCTATCATGTCATCGACGTAAACCTCAATCTCATTATGCATCATGTCGTGGAAAAGGGCAACCATGGCTCGTTGGTAAGTGGCTCCAGCTTTCGAGACCGAACGGTATTACCCGATAATGGAACATTCCCCATGGTGTGGTGGAAGTGGTTTTCAACTTGTCATTGACATTCATCGAGATCTCGATTGTACTCGGAGAAACCATCCATGAATGAAAACAATTCAAACCCCGCAATACTGTCAACAAGTATGTCGATATGCGGGAGGGGAAAATCATCTTTAGGATGGCCTTGTTCAAGTCTCGATAATCGACACAAACCCGAATGCGGCCGTCTTTCTTCATGACAGGGACTATGTTAGGGACCCAATTGGAATATTCCGTAGTCTCAATGAATCCTACATCGAGAAGTTTCATGACCTCCTCTTTGATCTTCCGCACTAATTCCGGTCTAGCCCTCCTTGACTTTTGCACCACCGGCTTAGCCGAAGGATCAATTGGAAAACAATGCTCGACAATGGAGTGGTCAAGACCGGGCATATCTGCATAAGACCAGGCGAAAACGTCCCGGTAATCCTTCAAGAGTCCGACCAGGCGCTCGGACATTTCCGAGGAAAGGCTTGCCCCGATCTTAACTTCTTTAGGGTTTTCCGCATCGCCTAGGCTGACCAAGATAATTTGTTCACCGGTCAAGGGCTTGATCTCCTCATGCCGTTCGAAATCTTGACGAACTTCCTCATAATCTGGATCGAACTCATCTAGGTCGTATACTTCGAGATCCACTAGATTTCCCTCCTCATGTATCCCCCATGATGACAAACTTGTTGGTCGTTGGTTATCGTCATCGGGTTGGTTTGGGAGATTGGAACTACCGGCGGCGTGCTCGAGCTCACGCCCGTGAAGATCACATCTTCTAGCGGCATTGTCGATAGAGAGCGGTTTCCGGGCTTTACCGAAGTTGTCCGTAGGAGGAATTAGAGCGAGGAATGGTTAGCGGCGGGCTGGAGGTGGATGATTGAAGTTTGGCGGAGAAGGGGGCCATCATCTCATCATTTCCTCCATCTTTCGGGACATCATCTCTTCAAAGCGCTCAATCAATGAGCCAAATTTCTCGTCTAGGGCAGACCGACGGTGGCGTTAATGTCGGCCATCCTCTTCGCGGCCCGATCGAGTAATATGTGGAGAATCCGTGATAAATTACCCGTATGCGGTAACAAACCAAAAATGAGTACGGGGAGCGAGAATAGCGAGCTGGCCCATGGCATCCCTCTAGACTCAAACGAACAAAGTGATTATGACCAAAGAATTGAAACAAGTAATTTTCAGTTTGTCCGCTTTTACGAAAAAATCCGTATTAATTCGCACGTTGGTCAAAATACGTCCAAATTTTACGAGCTTATAGTTGAGAAGATGATGAACAACTTTTATATTGACCAATCGGACTAGAAATGAGCGGATCAAATCAGTTTAATGTGTCTTTCCGAAAAATCGCATTCAGAAAACTGTTATAACCACAGGTAGTTAAAAAAAACGAAAGGCCATCTTAAATTATGAATTTAATTCTGAAATTTTGTAAGATATTAGTTAAAACATAGGTCTACAACTTTCATGTTTGGCACTTACTCAAAACTCGATCATAGAATTTAGTAAAAATCATACAACAGGAACAAGCCAAATCAGAATTGAGGACAACCGATGAAATTGTAAAAACTACGGAAGCAAAGTGTGAAATTGAAAACAAGACAATGAGATTCATAAACAATCAACCTAAACCGTGGACCAGCCCAAAATAAAAATGAGATAACAGGGCGTAAGAGACAAGAAATTACCGCTCATATGAAGAAAATGTCAATCACAAAGACATGCGCATGAAACGTGGATTCGATTTTAGTTCTTTTAGCAAAAATGAAATGAAAGACAGAAACGACATGTCGCGGCCTCGCGCACGTTCATCATGACTAGTTGCCGCCTCGCATACGTAGTCATGACTAGTCGGGTCCAATCATCTCGGCTTGGTTCGGTCGACAAGGGCAACTCTCATGCATCATAGCCTCACGCGCATGGGAACAACCCTTGAGCCATTTTTTGAAGAACTCGGGATCCAAGTGGGATAACCTTTAGCGAAGCCTTACCGCCAAGGTTAAAGAACCACATAAATACCATCCTCGAAACTATCGGGTGACCCGGGTTCGGTCACAAGTCAAGGTGGTGTAGTGCAATTATATTAGAGGCATGCACGACATTTTAAAGGCAATCGGCACTCCGATAGTTCAAAAAATAAAATTCTCATCACCAAGCACAAAAAAGAGGTTAGCCACGGGACTCCTCCCCTTATAACTCCCTTTCCCGCAAAACCATTTAATACCTAGGGATTAAAATTCAACCAAGATTGCCAAATCAAGTAATTTTCCTTTTCATGAACTTATCCGGCTTAAGTCCTCTTTGGGTCCCCAGTGAGTCGCTAAGTGTCGCGACCTAAAAAAAAAAAAAATAAACAAGTCATCTTTTTCGGGCTAATGGATTATCGGGTTAATTAATTAACTAACCTAACTCGGACTCTCCCAAGTCCATACCAAATCGCAACTTAAGGTTCGAATGATTAACATGCAATGTGATTTGAATTTGGAGTCGCCACTAATCATTTTTGGTAGGTCGATTAGAAACCTAAATAAAATAGCGGGAGAAGACTATCTTATTTCCGAACCGAGAGATTAAGAGTCCGGGGACTTGGTTACATTAATTACAACTAATGCCCTTTCGGTACCTTAAAATTCATGAAAAAAATAATGGATTTGACAAATTTGATGAATTCTACTTGAAGATCAAAGAATCAATTTTTTTGGGTTTTTCTTCTCTTGACATTTGTTTGAAATAAAAAAATTACATGGAATTATGATGAAATAAGTTCAAGATTACTCCCCAATTTGAACTCGTGCACCAAACTTATGCTCCGGGCTTGTCTTGATCATTGGACCGATTTGGTGACTCGTTAGACCGAGAAATCTCTTGGTCCTATCTCTCCTTGACGCTTCTTTCTCATCTCGCTAGAATTCCATTAGACTGCAATCTCGGGCATTGATATTTTTTCCTTTTTGCTCTCCTTCTATTCTTGTACAATTGATATCTCATCGTTGATATGCAGCTGTTATTTAACATAAAAACGTAGAGAGAAAAAAATCGTGTAGAAAATCCGAGCTAATTTGTATTCGAAATTAAAGAAAGTTAGGGAATCACTTAACTTTCTTTTGTTGCGGCGAGCTTGAACGATGGGGATGGACCGGTAGGCTTGTGTTGATCGGTGCAAAAATTGGCAATAGTAGTATCGGGCTTCAAAACTCTCATACCCTCTCGAAACTCTTTTCAAATTTTTCTCAAAAGCTCTCTCTATTCTCCTCCTCCAAAAACTCTTTCAATTCTCTTTCACCCCAAACACTCTCTCAATTCTCTTTCACTCCAAAAAACTCTCCCCTTTCTCTTCAAGAACTCTTCTTCTTTTATAGGCAAAATTCTTCATCCTTCATTCTTCATCTTCATTTCCTCACCTTCCATTTTCATCTTCCCTTCTTCATCTTCATTTCTCCACCTTCCATCTTCATCTTCCCTTCTTCATCTTCATCTTCTCTTCCTTCTTCACCTTAATTTCTCCATCTTCCATTTTCATCTTCTCTTCTTCATCTTCATCTTCTCTTCTTCACCTTCATTTCTCCATCTCCATTTTCATCTTCTTTTCTTCACCTTCTCTTCATCATCTTCCTTTCTCCATCTTCCTTTCCCCATCTTCTTTTAGTATTTGCAATGCAGTCCCCGAAGTTTCAAGTATTTGCAATACGATCCCCCGAAGTTCCGAGTATTTGCAATACGATCCCTGAAGTTCCGAGTATTTGCAATCTGATCCCCGAGAAAATATTTCTTTCAAGCCCAAATCTTCTTGGTGCATTTTTCCACCGCATGCCTAGTCCAGACCCTGTTAAATTAAGCTCAAATTGTATGCCAATGCTAAATGAATATGTGAGATGATTTTTGTTTAGAACTAAAATTAGTTCTAATTTTTATGCAAAATATATATTAGTCAAAATTTAGGCGTCAACAAGGACGTGGTGGAGCAGCCAAAATAGCGGTTGAATCGGAAGGCGCCGAGGAGGAAAGAAGACCAAGACGAGTTTCCTCGGTATCAGTAATTCTTTGACGGCGTCGAGGAGGGATGGTCTTGGAGAGCGGTGAAGAAGTTGGCTGCGAAACACCTTCATAGGGAGAGCCAAGCTTCATAAGAAAAGAATGTATACGGTGCCTATCTTGAGTCCGAAGCCGAGTAGATGGACACCGAGTAAAGTTCGGGCATGATGGGCGAGAGAATAGGAGCAAGAATATCCAGGTTGACTCCAAAATGAGTGCATGTAATTGTAGAAGTCTCGAATAGAGCGAGACCCTTGCGTAGCATTGTAAACTTCTTGCTCCAACCGATAAACTCGAATGTCCCCTGTCCGGGTGAACATCTCGGCAAGCTGATCCCATAAACTTTTTGCCTCAACAATATTAGAAAATTGTGGGCGAAGAGCGGGATCAATGGAACCAAAAATGATAGCCCATGCCTTCCGATCAGCAACTTTCCATGCTCGAATTTCAGCAAACGTTTCGCAACTTCATCGGATGAGTCACTTTGAAGAGCACCAGGACAAGAACAAAGTCCCTCAACATGCTCAAACAGGTCGCGATAAACAAGTGTTGTCATTGCCGATGGTTTCCAAAGAGAATAGTTTGAACCATCGAGTTTGACGTCAATACGATCACTAGAATCACCCATGACGACGGAAAAAAGAAATCACTAGCAAAGCTAGAAATATGGATTGAGGTGGAAAAATTGATCGAAAGGATCGAGAAAGAAGAAGCACGGATTAGAACGAGCAAGAATGATGGCCCTAAACTCATTATCTTAATTTCGATGCGGAAGATCCAATTTATGGCAACCGCAGAGCATACTTTAAAAAATAATGAGCTCATTGTCTTATTTTCTCGATGCGGAAGATCCAATTGATGGCAACCGCAGAGCATACTCTTCAAGACAATGAACCTTGCTCGATACCATGATAAGAAAGAAAGATTAAAAGAGAATGATATTTGTTCTCTAATAATGGTGTCATGAACATTGTACATGAGAAGCCTTTATATAGGCTTAGAGAAGAAAAGGAGCCTAACATTCTTCCTATGTGAGACTAAAGAGAAAGAAGAGAGGTAAGGGAAAACCTACAAAACTATACAACATGTTTTAACAATATTGATGACGAAGCCCATAACCGAGGCAGCTGTTACTGCTCTCTTCTCCGCTGCCGACACCGCCTTTCAAGCAAGCCTCGCAATCGCGGACTTGGGCTGTTCCTCTGGCCCCAACGCTCTCTTTGCCACGTTTGAGATCATCAGCTCCATGATCAATCTCTGTGAGGCTACAAACCACAAGCTGCCGGAGTTCCAAGTGTTCTTGAACGATCTCCCGGGGAACGACTTCAATACCATCTTCGGTAGCCTCTTGTCAGGATTCCAAGAGAAGCTGAGCGAGCACGTGAAGGGCAAGTGTGGAGCATCAGCGACCTTGTCGTGCTTCTTCAATGGGGTTCCTGGCTCTTTCTATGGGAGATTGTTTGCTCGGGAGAGCCTGCACTTGATTCATTCTTCGTATAGCCTCCATTGGCTATCTCAGGTAATATTTTGGCCCGCAATTTCATTTGTTAACTTGATGGGAAACAAACTCATTGTCTTCCTCATTTTTGCTTTGTCAGGTCCCAAGAGGAGTAGAGGGAAACAAAGGCAACATATACATTGCTAGATCGAGGCCCTCCAGGGGTGATTAAGGCATACTACGAGCAATTCCAGAGAGACTTCTTGATGTTCTTGGAGCGTCGTGGGCAAGAGTTGGTGATGGGAGGGCGTATGGTTTTGACCCTCCGGGGGTCGAACAAGCGATGATCCTTCAAGCAAAGAGTGCTGCTCCATTTGGGAGCTCTTGGCTA
Source organism: Rhodamnia rubescens (assembly GCA_021437795.1). NCBI lineage: Eukaryota > Viridiplantae > Streptophyta > Magnoliopsida > Myrtales > Myrtaceae > Rhodamnia > Rhodamnia rubescens. Next base: position 34,064 of record JAILYA010000063.1, on the reverse strand, counting down.
TTGCTCTCAATCAGATGGTCTCTGAGGTAACCAAAACAAAAAAATAAATTCAAAAGAGTTGTGATTTCGTAATTTTTTCTAATCTTCAGTAGCACAATCTAAAATTTTACATCTTACCACTAATCCAGGGACTCATTGAAGAAGAGAAATTGGACTCCTTCAACATCCCTTACTATACTCCCTCACCAAAAGAAGTACGATTGGAGGTCCAAAAGCAAGGCTCTCTCTCAATCGATTGCTTGGAGGTGTCCGAAGTGACTTGGAGTGAAATTGATTCAGATTTCGACCCTAACGTCGTCTCGAGGGATGGGGGATACCATTTGTCCAGGTGCATTAGAGCCGTGGCCGAGCCCTTGCTCGTCAATCACTTTGGTGGAGAGATCATCGACGAGGTCTTCGAGAGGTACGGGGCTCAGCTTGCCGCTCGCATGTCTGCGGAAAATCCTGCATTCGTCAATGTCATCATTTCGCTGAAGAAGATCGCCTAGATAAGTCGCAAAAGCTTGTGAATAGATACACCACAGATATGCCTCGGTGTTCTTCTCCCATAGTTTGAAGAAGGTGTGGCTGTTTCACCTGTGTGACTTCGTATATCTTATCTTGTGTAAGAAAGTGCAAGAGACTTCCAAGTTGAAGGGTTTGACATTTGGAATAGTAGTTCGTTGGTTTTCTATGGCATATCCCCATGATGTAATTGATGTTTTTTTTTTTGGTCGAACGTGATGCATTGGTTTAATGGAGTGAATGTGGTGTTTTCTTGATTTATTTGTGCTAGGAAAATAGAAATAAAAAAAGCTAATTGGAGTGTCCACGAAACATATGAATGGTTTTACTCCAACAAGTAAGTGAGACTGTAAACATTATAAAAAAAGAAGTTAATGAAGCCATCTATATGTAAGAACTTGGAGGCATAAATAAACTAAAAGTAGCAGGTCACTATGATATTATTTAACACCATGTAGAGGGTTATTCAGCAGTAAGACCCGGCCCCTAACATTTCGTAGTGCGTTGGATATAGGGATGACATTGTACAATGACGAAAAGTATGAGAACTACTTATCTCAATACCCACTTTAAGAATTCAAACAAACAAGCCCTTAATTAGCTTTAGCAATATGGAGTAGACTAATGTTATAGATATTGACTCATAAACTAAATAGGTTTACCAATCAATATCGCAAACTGTAAGTGTTTATTCAAATTAATGACTTATTTAAGGAATTTGCCATATTATTTTGTGAATTCGTCGGTATATGAGTTTTACTAGCAGTAGCATTAGCCTTTTGAATAGGCAATCCATTTTCAGTATATAAAAAGCTACCTATGTGAAGCATTATATGAATCTCAAGATTTTTTTGGATCTGTAGAACAATGCGAGGTAGTAAAAACTCAACAATACCTTTTTTATTCTAAGTTGTTGATGGACGTAACCTAGGTTAGGTAAGTTGTTAATCCGCAACACAGAGAGAAAGGTTGACATTACTACAAGCGATTCTTTTTTTTTATAAATAATTTACAAATTATATATTTTTTGGGAAATAAACAGAACCAAGAGAGAAAATCAAAATCCTATTTGTAAATACTTTCTCATAGTTTCCGACAGCTAATCATGAGCAGGAACCGTAACGGCCTAGGCCGACCACGCTTCCACTGCGCCACTTTGCAAGATATTGGCCGACCACGCTTCCACAGTCCTCACGGTTTTAAAACGCGTCTTTTATGAGAAAGATATTGTACCTACCGCACTGGGACTCGCGGACGACACCGCTACCTAGCTATGGCCCCGACCTCAAGGCTTTGTTCCTGCGCAACGGAAGCACTGAGCAACACACTTGCGTAACGCGTCTTGCAAGTCTAAGAAGGTTCAAGGCTATATAAAGCATCCCAAAATCTACTCTCTAAGTCATGTGGGACTAGGGTGTCACAGGAACATTATCATATGAAGTGTCTTTTTCATCCATCATCACCATAACGTACAAATTAGAAAAGATCTACTCTGCTGTACAATTTTAACTCGCCATTGGAGGAAATTTGGAGGTCTGAAAAGTTTAAAGTAGAAAATGCTCGAGAGAAATCTAATGGGAATATTTAGGTTTTTTTTTTTCTCAATCTCTCCTCGTAAGATAACTTGCAATATCCACGTAAATTACAAAATAGAAAAGTATGATAGTGTGATAGTATAATTGGGGCTTTTATCTTAAGAAATGTCTGGTGCTAAATTTGATTTTAATTGAACGTAATTTCTTGAAATATAGTATTGAGAAGTCTTCCTCACCTTTATCCTAGTAATGGTTTCTCCCTTCACGAGAACGATATATCTATAGAAGAGTCTCAAACCAATTCGAAAGTAAGCCAATTAGAGAAAGAGATGAAAGTAATGACACCTAATTTTGTCGACCTATATTTATTTTTTCCATCAAAATAAATAGGACCAAATTAGCTAAATGTGCATCTTTTCTTTATTATCACAAATTAGGAAATTAAAAAAATAAAAATATAAAATATAAAACAAAAAATTGCAAAAAATCCGGATCAGACCAAGATCGACATGAGCCCACATGGGTGAAGACCGGCCTGCGTTTTATTTTTCTGGCCCGACCCATGCATATCCATTCACCCACTCACACTTCTCTCTCTCTCTCTCTCTCTCTCTCTCTCTCTCTCTCTCTCTCTCTCTCTCTCTCTCTCAATTTGGTGTTTTCTTGATTTATTTATGACAGGAAAACAAAAGAGCTAATTGAAGTATCAATTTCCTAAACCTATTACATTGGTATCAATTCCTAAACCTTTTATTTATGCAAATTCAATTCTAAACTTTTTGCATTTGTGCGAACTAAGTCCATCTAGCCAATTTTCATCGCCAAAAATCGTTGGCACCGAGTGGACATTTCCTTAATATTTTTTCATTTTCTTTCTTATTTTTGTTATTTTTTATGAGAACACTAGATGTGCCAAAAGTTGTGTATAGCACTCACTTTAGAGCCAAAAGTTTCCTTCATATCACTTCATGCCACATCGAACAAAAAGAACGACCACTTAAGTACGTCCGGCGAGATATTTCGGTCAAAATTAATACATGACATTTATAATCAATTTTTTAACTTAAAGTGGCATTTTAAAAAAAAGTTAAGTCCATGTGGACTTCTAAAAATTAAATAAATTAAAATAAATTAAAATTAGATTTAAAAAGCTAAAAACTAAGTTTTTTTTCAAAATACAAATTTTTATTTAAAATATATTTTAAAACAAGCTTAAGAATTTAGCTTTTTCAAAAAAAAGCTAAAAACTAAGTTTTTTCAAAATACAAATTTCATTTAAAATATATTTTAAAACAAGCTTAAGAATTTAACAAAAAAAGTTAAAATTTTTAAATCAAAAAGGGAAATGGGGATGGAGAACTAGGCGGCGAGGGTGAGGCATGGCTAGCGAGGGTCGCCGAGCCCCGCTAGTTGCCGATATCCCCGTCACCCGCAAGCGCCCCTAGATTTGGGCGGGGTTCGCCGCCCTCGGCCGGACCTAGACGAGGACCGGTGACTCTCATCGCCTAACTTCCGATGTTATTTTTTTTTTTAAATTTTGAGCTTATTTTTAAATTTATTTTAAATGAAATTACATTAAAAATCATATTTGAACAAAAATGATGATATCTTAGCCATGTCATTACCATGTAAAAGAGAGAAAATATTTAAAAAAAAACCGTCATTATTCCTTTAGTCCAAATGTATGGAGTTAAAAGAATGACTCGGTTGCAACAATTTGACAAGTTTTAGGACTTGAATGCATTTTTTTGTAAGTTTTAGAACTTAATTGAACTTTTATAACAAGTTTTAGGACCTCAAGTACACATGTCTTTTTTTTTTTTTAATCCAGTTAAATTTGTAATTTTTATTTTCTATTATGTTTTGTTAATTTTTTTTCTTGTTTTATTGCTAACTTGGATCTCCCGCGAGCCATGTCAGCATCAAATATTAATTAAAGAATGTCACATAGAATTTCGAGCCAAGCATATCGGAGTTGGCACTTAAGTGATCCGAGGAAAACTTTTGGCACTAAAGTGATATCCTGCCATTTTTTTGGTTTATTATTTGTTTTCTTCTTCTTTTTCCACACACTTTTTTGTTATTGAGGGCTGGCGACCCTCGCCAGGAGCAAGTGGCAGCCAGAGACCCTCACCAACCCTTATTAAAAAAATAGAAGTATGGAAAAGAAAGAGAAAAACTAATAAATAATAAATAACATAATATGTGTGTGTAAATGTCCACATCATGTCGGTCGTGCCACGTGGGACGACCGGCATTCATGGTAGCAATTTTCCGTCAAAATTAGCCTACCGGACTCAATTGGCGTAAATGCAAAAAGTTTAAGACTAAGTTGACACCAATAAAGGGTTTGGGATTGAATTCACATCAATACAATAGATTTATGACTTTTTTAACCCATTTTCATATGAAAGGTTGTACTCCAACATATAGGTGAGAATGTAAACATGTAAAAGAAAATTAATGAAACCATCTACACTTGAGGACTTGGAGGCAGAAATAAATTAAAAGTAGGAACTAGGAAGTCACTGTGATAATGCATAACATTACGCAGAGGGTTATTCAACAAAAGGACCCTGCCCCTACCATTTCGTAACGCGTTGGACATAGGGATGACATTGGACAATGATGGAAAGTTCGAGAACTACTTGCGTCGATACCCGTTTTAAGAATTTAAACAAACAAGCCCTTAATTTTTATTTTTATTTTTATTTTTTTGAACAGGCCCTTAATTAGCTTTAGCAACATTGATTAGAGTAGCGTTATAGATATTAAGACTCATAAAATAATTATAGATTTACAAAACGATATGGCAAGCAGTAAGTGTTTATTGAAATTAGTGGCTTATTTAAATATTTAATAGGAATTTCTCATACCATTTAATGAGTTGATATACTATACAAGTTTTATCAGTAGCATTAGCCTTTTGACTATCCAATAATTTTTTTTTTCAGTAAATAAAAGTTACATATGCGAAGGATTATACGAACCTTAAGATTTATTGAAACTATAGAACAATGCGAGGTAATTGTATAAACTCAAGATTACCTTTTTTTATCTTAAGGTGTTGATGGACATAAGGTAGGTTAGGTAAGTGGTTAATCGGCTCGAGAGAGAGAGGGGTTGACATCATGAACTATTGAGTTAATGATGATTCTAGGAACACTTCTATCTATTCCATGAAAGATGAATGATTGAAAAAATATTTTCCTCAATAGTATCATTCGTATCATTTAAAATAATTAGTCAACAAAAAAATATTTCCATTATCGACAATAAAAAAATATTTAAAAAGAAAATAAAAAAGGAAAAAATAATAAAATAATTCAAAAAAATAAAATATTATGCCGCAGGATGGTGTCCACGCTAGTTTTTGCCGGTCAAAATTAGTCGAAAGAAATGAATTGACATAATTACAAAAAATTTATAATTGAATCGGAAAATAACAAATTCTAAAACTAAATTGATATAATTATAATAGGTTTGAGAATTTTTTGATAATTCTCTTGTTGTGTGACTGTTGCGACCTTTTTTGTCGTGGAATCCTCCTTTCCTTTTGCTTCAGTTAGTATCTTTTCTGATTCATTCTCTCTCGTAACACATCGACGTCGAGCGACCTTCCTCCCGTCGCCTTTGATTTTCAAAAGCTATGAATGTTAATATTTGCCTTCTTTGGTTACCATCGGCAAGAAAATAATTTGTCGCCTTAGACATCAAAGGCGGCAAATTACTCAAAAGCGACGGAGCAAACACCACGAAGAAAGGCGACAAAATTTAGCCATTTCATTGAAGAGTGCAAAACCAAAGTTAGTCACCTCGCGATCCACGTTTCGTCTTTAGATCAAACGTAGGTCTTGGAAAAATTATCAAAAAAGTGATAAACCCATTATAATTATGCCAATTCGGTCCTAAACTTTTTGCAATTGTGTCAATTCCATCAATCCGCCAATTTTAACCAAATCGACATAATGTTTTCATATTTTTTTGAATTTTTTATTTATTTTTTCCTTTGTTAGTTTTTTTTCCTCTTCTTCGCCGACAACCGGCCGCAGGCCATGGTCGACCGGGCGAGGCTCGCCTCACCCGGCCCGGATCTAGCTAGGTCAAGGCTCGCCTCACCTAACCATGGCGAGTCTTGACTTCACCGTCGTCGAGTAAGGTGATGTTGGGCAAGCGGTGGCCACGCCCGGCGATGGCAAGGCCTTCCCTTCACCTCTAGACCGTTGCCGCCGGCGACCGGATGGAGAAAGAAGAGGGAAGAAAAAAGAAGAAGAAAGAAATAGAAAAGGAAAAAAGGAAAAATAAAATAAAATAAAAATAAAAAATATATACGTTAAAATATTATGTCGCCGGACGACCCGCGTCCACATGCCAATTGGTCAAAATTCGCCGGATGAACTAAATTGAAACAGCTTACAAAAAATTAGGACTGAATCGGTTAAAAAATATTTAAGACTAAATTGACACAATAACAATAAGTTTATGGCTTTTTCTGTACTTCTCCCCGTAGGTCTTCCACGTCATTCATATATCCTCACGTATTTTAGTTGGATGGCTCTTGATTTATAGAATTAAAATCCTACGGAATTAGGACATGTATACTAAGAACAAAGAAGGGGCTTTAGCCATAAACACTTAGGGTGGGTTTGGTTCAACATTTTTAATGGGATTTGGGAGAATGCAAATATATTTTGCTTAAAGGGCTTTGGGAAAATGCTAATGGCATTTGGTAAAAACCCCTTTGAAAAATAGCTTTGAGCTTACCTAATGTTTGGCAAAACAAATTTGCAAAGTAGCTTTCTACAACATTTATTTAAATAAAAAATAAAAAAATTGAAAATCCAAACTTAGGGTTACAAATGTCGGCAAATCGAGATCCGGCTAGCCCACGGTGGTGGGCCGAGGCCACCGAGGGTCGTGCGAACCCCGGCAAGGGCTATCAAGGGTCGCCCGACCATGCACGACCCCGACGAGGGCCGTCGGGTCGCGCGACCCCAAGTCCGCCCTCGCCGGAGTCGCGCAACCCACGGTGACCGTCGCTTGGGCTCGTGCGGCCCGGATGACGGCCGCCCGAGTTTGTTCAACCCCTGTGGCAGCCCCCACCAAGGTCGTGCAACCCTAGCGATGAGGAGGTCGTGCGACCCACGGCAACCCTCGCCGGGGTCGTCCAACCCTAGGCGACGGGCCGCCGAGGGTTGCCCCATCCCACGCGGCCGCGATCGCAGATCTGGTGGGTCACGACAAGAACTAGGATTTTGAATTTTTATTTAAAAATAAAATAACAAAAAATGAGGGGCAAAATTGGAATTTGAAAAAATAACTAAGGGTAGATATGGAAGAAAAAATCATAGCTTAGCATTTGACCAAATCTTTGAATGCTCAACGCTGGTCCCTACCAAAGATTGAGCTTTCGGCTTTTTTCAAGGCTAACTTTCATCCCAAAGCCCTTTTGAAAATGGTTCCCAAACGCCTAGCATTTTCCCCAAAGGGCTTTGGGGCTCCAAGAAACTTTGAAAATCTTTGAACCAAACCCACCCTCATTTTCTCTCTATCTCTCTCTCTTCATGCGGTATATATCAAATAGTGAATCATAAATGCTTTGTACTATAATTGGGAAATTTGCATTCTAATTGTAACGAACAGTTTAATTATATTCACATATGTATCAATACAGGTATAGCTTTCTCATAGCACGCATGTTTTCAATTTTTCTAAGTGCATGACCTAGGGTTCTATGAGCACTCGTTAATAACATTCCTGAAAATAAACAACATCTTTTTATTTCAACCACATTCATGGCGATATAGCATGGATCTACACTGGTTTATTTTTGGAGAAGCACGATCTGACATAAAAATTACAAATATGCTTTTTGTTTCATCCGGAAGAAATCAGTATTCACAAGGCAGAGGGAGATCCCATAAAAGTCGACCTTTCCTTGCCCCACTTGTTGTCAAATCAATTCTTTAAAAAAAGAAGACCGGATTTTTGAGAAAAATTTTCCAAAAATCATTCAAGCCAGAGCTGGATATGTCACGTAAGTTGGCCGACGCTCATGTCGGTGATTTCTGTCAAAATTGGACGAAATGACCATATTAGTTAATCGTCAAAAAGTTTAAGATTAAATTGACACAAGTGAAAGGTTGAAACACACTATCCTAAAATAAAATAATTGATTATTGAATCCTTTCTCCTTATATGTAATACCGCGGAAATCAAAATGTACATATTATATTAACTAAAGGCCTATCTTCGACTTGTACATTTAATAGGGCCATCTTTTACGGTTTCATCTGATATTAGGTAATCAATATCATATAATTCTAAATATCATTACAATACCAGAACCCTATTTAATTAATTCTATAATCCTACCTCAACACGTGTCAATCTATTATTGAGCATGAGTCAAAAATACGCCCCACGTCAGCGATTGACGTGGAGTCTTGCAACCACCGAATAATTTCTCTTTTCTCTATAGGTTAACGTCACTGTATTCAGTCTTCGAACTTCTTTTTCCTTTTTCTGCTTTCATTTTTAATTAACATGGAATGCAGGTGGATGGAGTCCAGACCCATTAAAACCACATCTAACTCCATTTTGCTTCTCTCAATGGATAACTACTCATTCTTTAAATTTAGTCAACCCATTTACGGTTCAACCTACTAAATATGAGTTAAAAAAATGAATCTTTGATCTATTTTACGTCTACAAATAGAAGGGCCTCAACCCAATCAAAATGCAAGCCAACTAGAGAAAGAGAGAGCGAGATATGGAAGTCAACCAAGTGCTGCACATGAATGGAGGAATGGGAGAAACAAGCTATGCTCACAGCTCATTGTTTCAGGTACATCTCTCATTGTTCTGTTGTGGGCACATCGTTGATTTATTCAAAATACGACGAATCGAGGAATACTTTTTAAGAATTCATTTTTCACGAAAACGACACTACTTTTCATGTTTGGAAAAAATCCAAAAAAGGAAAAGAATTTTGAAAATAATTTCCACCGTTGGATTATCTTTTCTGGAGCGCTTTGTTGGGTTGCTTGATTTTCCTTCTTCGCTTGATAGTTGTGTGCTGGATTTATGCGAATTCAATTCACAAAGTTCAGCAAGATCACCATCATTCTGAGTCAATTTCTTTTGAGAAATTTTCACAAGCCGTTGGGGGGCTTATACATACAAGCATCACAAAGCCAATTTGATCTTCCGGCTCCAACCATATCCCTAGAACCAACAATAGAGAGCAAATAGAAGAAAATATTCATATGTCTTGTCCTCACCGCATCATAAGAGTAGAACAAATGATGGGGCTCAACAAAATGGGAGAGAGAGACAGATAGAGAGAGAGAGAGATCGAGCAGGTGTGGATTTAGACATGAAGGCTACAGTTCCATTTATGGCGGCTGAAGGTGAAGAGGAGGAAGACAAAGGGAGAGAGAGAGAGAGAGAGAGAGAGAGAGAGAGGGGAGGAGGAGGGAGAAGAAGAAGACTGAGAAGAGCCGCCATTGATGGGTTTTACTTCATGGAAGATGACCCATTCCAGTTGGACTTACTTCATGGAAGAAGCTACTTTGCTAAACCTGCTCCAAAGTAGGAAAGTTGACATATCTCCTATACTCTTTGGAAAATTGACTTTCAATTTTCAATTTAGGAAGTTGTTTTGGTTAATCTTAAAACCTTTTTTTTTTTTTTTGTGGTAAGAAACCTAGTTTTCTGATTGACTAAATCATTTTCCTCCCCAAATGCTGGAAAATAGGAGAAACGTCTCCTATATTTTTCTCTAAAAAAAATAGAGCCTTAAAGGTTGATTATTACACACTGTTTTGTGATAATAATGTACCACAATATCAAAAGTTCATTTTGCAACAAACTAGGTTTTTTTTTAATTTACCAAGATTTGAATTTCTGCATGTGAAAGACACCATTTTACCATGCCCCATGAGACCATATCTCTTATGGATCGAAAATTGGAATGATGTCCCTAATTTGTAGATTGGTACTTTAATTAGCAAAATTTCTCTAGAAGAATGTACGCTAGATGGTATATGGGAAGATTACCAAAAATATCTTAAACTTGTTGCACTTGTTCCAATTCGGTCTAAACCTTTCAAATGTACTAATTTTTTTATCCGAAAAATGTGCCAATTGAGTTCTAAATATTTTGGCAATTTGCCAATTTAATCATTCCGATCAATTTTAACAGGAAATTGCTAACTTTGACGCTGGCCGATACTAACGTGGACAATTTTTACTTTTTCAAAAAAGTCAAAATCTTTAATATTTCTTAATTTTTATTTTATTTTATTTTTCCGCCTTTCTCTTTTTCCTTCTTCGTCCACCGGTCGTCGAGCCTTAACGAGGGCGACATCACCGGCTTCAAGTGATGCTCAAGCTTATTGAGATCGAGAAGGCCCGACCTCGCCGGCATTAGGCAATGTCTCACCGGGATTAAGTGAGCTCGAGACTCGCTCAAGGCCGAGAGCTCGGCGCTCACCCGCCCTCTCTTATGGCCGTAGTCCTTCCATTGGCAATGCCTGGTGATTGGCAGAGGAGGAAGGAAAATGATAAAGACAGAACATAAAAAATATAATAAAAATTATCAAAATATTAAGCAAATTGAATTTTTAAACGAGTTGTAAAAATTGTCTACGTCGATGTCGACCGTAACACGTAGGATAGTCGGCGTCCACGTTAATATTTTACAACCAAAATTGGTCGGAAGAATTACATTGGCAAATTATCAAAAAGTTTAGAAATGAATTGACACAATTGAAAGATTTAGGACTAAATTAACACGAGGGCAATAAGTTCAAGAATTTTCTGGTAATTTTTCAAGGTATATATAGAGGTACTAGATCTTAAAAGACCATCACAACACCGGACAAACCCATTTCCGTGATGTTATGATTTGGATTAATGATAGAAAATGCACAGAGTTCGCAATAATCGACCGCTCTATATGAACTGATCACTTAATTATTTCAATCAAGAAGACATGTTCACCAGTAGAAGCTACACATAAGTGAGAAAATATTAAGTGGGATAGACTTGCCAACTAAGCAAGAAGATAACCCATTCAAAGCGCGACACATGTACCAATGGTGTCACCCTTCGAAAATAAAAAATTGAAAAAATTGAAAAATTCATAAAACTTTTAAAAATTAGAAAAAAAATCATGAAAATTCCAAAAATTCCGAGAATCTCAAAAATTAGAAAATGGGTCATTTTAACTGATCAATTCTATTTTTGACGATTTTGCCTTCTCATTCTTGCTAAATGATGATTTTGCCCCTTATGGACAAATTGTCTTAAAAATTCTCGAAAATTTCAAAAAAATCTCAAAAATTAGGAAATGGGTCATTTTTACTAACCAATCTTATTTTTGATGGTTTTTCCCTTTCATTCTTTCTAAATGACAATTTTGCCTCTTATGGGCAAAATGTCTCGAAAATTCCCAAAGATTCCAAAAAAATCTTAAACATTAGGAAATGGGTTATTTCAACTAGCCAATCCTGTTTTTGACTGTATTGTCCTCTCATTCTTTCTAAATGACGATTTTGCCTCTTATGCACAAATTGTCTCGAAAATTCCCAAAAATTCCGAAAAAAATCTCAAAAATTGGGAAATGGATCATTTCAACTAGCCAATCCTATTTTTGAAGATTTTACTCTCCCATTCTTTCTAAAATGATGATTTTTCCCATCATAGGCAAATCGTTCCAAAAAAATCAGAAAAATCCCGAAAAATCTCGAAAATTAGGATATGGATACATTTAACGGCCAATCCTATTCCCAAAGATCCTAATTCCAAATCTTTTTTTCAAAATGACGATTTCTCCCCGCATGGGTATATTGTCTTCAAATCCTTTCGAATCTTTTCAAAAATGACAATTTTAACCCTTTGGGACAAATTGTCTCCAAATCGTCCCAAACTCTTTCCAAACTCCAAACACCCCTTCTCTAAGCTTTTAGGACTTTATTAGGGATATCATGTATTTATTTCATGTGTTTTATCCGCGTGACATGGATCTTTATTTTGCGCACTTATTTTTACTGATTGTGATTGATACTCCGTCTACATGAACCTCTAAGTTCTAGGGCTTCCCTCATCTCAAATCATCTGCATGAAATCCATAGTTAGAAAAATCATTCAACTTAACTATCAAAAGGGCATCAATAGCAACATTGGCGTAACTAAGACCCCGCTCCCAAATATCTTGTTCCTTATAAGTCGCGCGATGCCTCTCACTACTCAATGAAATTTCCAATCTACCTTCCTCAAAGATCGGTGGGAACTACTGAAGCATGTACACCTATGCACATGTCACTTGACTATGCACCAAAGGTCAAAATCGCTCTAATTTTCGCCGTTGCGCGAGGTGAGGACTTGAAAGACTACAAGGTGACCTATGGATCACCACGGATCCATAGAAATCGGTAATCACCCCTAAACTTCTCCTCCATTCCTAAATCCTCTTCGAATAGGGTCGCGACACACTTGGCGACTCTATTGGGGATCGAACCAAAAAATCTCTCTCTCTCTCTCTCTTTTCTTTTTCTCTTGCACTGACATGGCTCAAGCACAAGCCCAAAGCTCATAGCCGTTTTGGTCATGGAGCTCGACCTTGAGCTAGGAGCTTAGATGGCCTAGCCTCTCAAGTTTTGAGCTCACATGCATGGTCGCAATCTTCTCTTATCCCTCAATTGGGAAAAACTACGGAAAAAGCCCTAAACATATTATAATTATATCAATTCAGTCCTAAATCTTTTAAAATTGTATCAATCCAGTCTATTTGGTGGCCGATCTTGACATGAACTTTTTTAATAATTTTTAAATTATTCATAGTTTTTTTATTTTTCTCTTTTCTTTAATTTTTTCCCAAAACTCTTAAGGCTGGCCAAGCCTTCATCCTCACCGACTCTAGGTGAGGGACCGTGCACCCTTGCTGGCCCCAAGCGAGGGTGTTGCGCCTTCCCCGGACCGAGGGCGAGGGTCGTGATACTCTCGCCTGCCTAAGGGTTTGGGGTAACAAAACTAAATAAAAAAAGAAAATATATATAATATAAAAAAATTTAAAAAATGTGTATCAAAATATTATTTAAAAAAAGTCCACCTAATATTTTCTCGTACATAAGTAAAGAGATTTTATAAAAACTAAAGAAATGAAACGTAAGTGTTTATATTGAGTCAATGCTCTCTTTTTTCTTTTTGTAGGGAAAGGTGATATCGATGATGAAACCCATGAGGGAGGCAGCCATCATGGCTCTCTTCTCCACCGCAAGTGCCACCTTCCCAGTTAGCCTTGCCATCGCAGACTTGGGCTGCTCTTGTGGCCCCAACACTCTCTCTGTCGTGTCCGAGATCATCAGCACCATCATCGATCTCTGCAATGCGAAGAAGCATGAGTTGCCGGAGTTCCAAGTGTTCTTGAACGATCTCCCGAGGAAAGACTTCAACACCATTTTCAGCAGCTTCTTGCCAAGATTCCATGAGAATATGAGTAAGCAAATGAAGAGCAAGTACAGAGCGTCAGCGACATTGGCATGCTTCTTCAACGGCGTTCCTGGTTCGTTCTATGGGACATTGTTCGCTCGCGAGAACCTGCACACCATCCATTCTTCGTACAGCCTTCATTGGCTATCTCAGGTAATTTTTTGGCCCACAGTTTCATTTGTTAACTTGCTGGGAAGCAAGTTCATTTGTCAGGTCCCACGAGGGCTAGAGGGAAACAAAGGCAACATATACATTGACAGATCGAGCCCTCCGGGGGTGATTAGGGCATACTACGAGCAATTCCAGAGGGACTTCTTGACGTTCTTGGAGTGTCATGGGCAAGAGTTGGTGGCGGGAGGGCGTATGGTTTTGACCCTCCTGGGTCGACGAAGTGACGATTTCTCAAACATAGAGAGTTTCTCCGTTTGGGACGCGTTAGCTATTGCTCTCAATGAGATGGTCTCCGAGTCCGAGGTAACCAAATATTAAAAAAAGGAAAAAAATCAAAGGAGTAGTTGAATTGAGGTTGATTTTTCTTATTGCATCTAGTAAAAATTGTATTTTGCTGCCATTAACCCCGGTGAGTTTTGTTAGTCCTCTAGGAAAATGTTTTGTTTTCACACTCCGAGACCAATCCTACTTTTCAATTAGACAATAAAAAAAATAGTGAGATCAATAGTCATGATTGCTGATTGGGATAATGATACAAATAGTCTCTAAACTTTATCCTAATGTACAATGTAATCCCCGAACTTTTAATTTGTTCAATATGGTTCTCGAGCTCTTGATACATATTCAACGGAATCCCCGAACTATATGAAAATATTCAATATAATTCTTCCGTTATGCGGGATCGGGGACAGCATTGAACGCTTTTATATAGTTCACGGGGACTAAACCGGTCTACATTGAACAGATTAAAAGTTTAGAGCCCACATTGTACATTGGATCAAAGTTTATGGGCATTTGTGTTATTTTCCCTTAATAATGATTCCTGATTCTACAGTCCCTAAAGTATATGTTAGATCAGCTCTAGCTATGGTTTTCACATGAATTTTTTTAAAGAAGGCAATAGTGCAGTTTAGAAATCCCACTTATCTAATTCAATTTCTCTTCCTTATGAATGTATTCGCCAAAATCATAGTACAAGAGATGAAATCATTAGGTACTTTAAGTGCGCACTCGTTCCCTCTTAGGCATGGTGTCAAAAATGCAATGCACGTTTAGATATTAGGAAACATGTATCATACGCACCCAATCACATAAACAAGTAACCATAACTTTTATTAAGATAATAAACTTTCGACTTAGGATTTTTGCAGTTGTGTCTTATTTTCAATAGCAAAATCTAAAACAATACGTCTGCCGCCGATGCAGGGACTCGTTGAAGAAGAAAAACTGGACACCTTCAACGTCCCTTACTACACGCCATCACCAAAAGAAATACGATGGGAGGTCCAAAACAAGGGTCGTTCTCAATCGATTGCTTGGAGGTGTTCGAATTGGATCGGGATGTAATTGAGACCGATTTCGACCATAATGTTCTGTCGGAGGAAGTGGCATACAATATGGTCGGGTGCGCAAGAGCTGTGGCCGAGCCTTTGGTCGCTGATCATTTTGGCGAAGAGATCATCGATGGGGTTTTCAAGAGGTTTAAGGATACAATCGCTGATTGCTTGCCCAAGGCAATTGCCATGGCGGTCAACATCGTCATTTCGCTGAAGAAAATTACCGAGATAAATCGCAAGAACTCGCGAAAAAATACATTTGAGATGTATGTACTTCTGTAGTGAGGTTGAAGTAAGAATGTCGCGTGTGGGTTTACTATAGTTTGAAGGTGTGGCTGTTTCAGTTGTATTACTTTCTTATGTCGTATCTCGAGTAATGAAAATTCGAAACAATATCTATGCAAGTGAGAAATCCAAACATGCCAAAACAACGAAGCCATCCACATTCTATATCTTCGCCGGTGGATTGTAATTGATATTGCAACATCTTATTGCCTCATATGGTCATCCCGTAAAATCTATAAATAGGCTAATGGATTTCCGTCAAAATATATAGAAACTTCACGATTTTTGTTTTTGCCGCATATTTCTTAATGATCTAATGAGAGAATGATAGCATATATTTTTCGGATTCCTCATTTACGAGGATGAATCTGATGATTGTGATGTGGAGATAGTTTCGGAGACCCCTACATTCGAACTTTTTCTCTAACCCAGTATGTTTTTTTCGGCTAAAAGATCTAATGCAAGATCGAGGATTATATCCAGGCACTCGAACAAGATCTGCAATGTCCTTGAAGCCAAACAGAAACGGATTATCTCCAGAAAAAGCAACTTATGCCACTGCAGAGGAAACTAGAAGGGTGCCAAAAGCGGCAAGGAAAGGAAACAAGAGGAAGCTGGAGCACTAAAACTAGGAGAGAGAAATCAGTGAAGAGTGGCAAATGATACTCTGAGTACCACCAGTGGAAATTAGTTGCGGGCCGGGCCGGGCCGCAACACCGTTGCCAGCTAAAAAAAAATGAGCATTGATACGTGTATAAAACCCTCAACTTTAGATCGAGGCTCCGTTTGTTTCTCGAAGAAACGACCACTCGAGGTCGAGGTCAAAGAGTCGCGGAACTGAAGGGGTGCGAACCACCGTCCGATTCGTAGGCTGAAGTTCCTCCATATGCTGAAGAAGAAAATGAAGTGTTTCAGCTAACCTCTGATTTGGGTTTGCTGTAGAGAGAGAGGGAAGAGCTGAGCTGCTGAGTGTTCTTGCCAGTCAACGATTTGGGACTTGGGCGAAGATGAGGGGAGAGAAAGAGTCAAAGGTGAAAAAAAATAAAAAAGCATAGAAAGTTAGACAGGTGAAATTACACGTGGACTTTGACGGCGTAAATTGGATAATCTGGGCCAGATGAGAACCGTCGCCGAGGACGCGGAGCAGCAGAGGGAAATGGAAAAAAGAAAAAGAAAGGGAAAAATTAAAAAATAAAGAAATCTAGACAAATTTAAAAGAAATTGCAAACATTATCCACGTCAATATCGATTGTCCCCACGTGAGACACCCAATATCCTCGTCAGCGATTTCGACTAAAATCAATCAAACGATTATAACAACAAATCATTGAAAAGTTTAGAACTAAATGGATCTCCTTCAGGATTTTCCGAACAATAACCCCTTAAATGCTTAGCGCTACGAACAAGTCATGCTACCCATGAACAAACTATGCGGCGCGGCTTCAGTTTCATAATGCAATAATAATAAGTAGGACTCTAACCTAATTCTTGTTATTGTTGTTATTGGTGTGGTTTTTTTGTTTGGTTATAATGACCCTATGGTCTATATGGACGCAAAGTCCTGTCGTAGTGTCTTCTTCACCCTCACAAAAACAAAAAGGGAAGGGAAAAAAAGATTAAACAAATTTAAAAGAAATTATTGCATAAATTGTTCACGTCAATACCAAAGAATCCCCATATGGGAAGCCAAACGTTTTCGTCGGCGATTCATGGCCAAAATTAGTTGAACGGTTATATTGGCAAATCATTAAAAGGTTTATGGCTAAATGGATCGCGTTTGGGATTTTTAGACAATAATCCCTTAAAATGCTTAGAGCTACAAACAAGTCATGCTACTCATGAACAAGCTATGCGACTCGGCTTCAGTTTCAAAAGCTTTTGTGACTTGAGCATTTGATTGGATGAGGCTAAGCTCAAACATACTGGATTGGAGTTTAAAGGCTCGGCTGAGATTGGACTTCATCGAGAGGCAAGAAAATAAACCGGACTGTAAACCAATCCTTATTATTAATACTATTAGTTTTCTTGTCATAATGACCCCATACTCTATATATACACAATGTCTTCTCTCTGTGTCTTTTTCATCACAACAAAAACACACACACAAAAAAAAAAAAAAGGAAAAAAAAAGCTCAAACAAATTTAAAAGAAATTGCACAAATTATCTACGTCAATATCAGCCCATCCCCACACGTGGAATCTTGGGTGTCCTCATCAGCAATTTCTGGCACAAAAATTGATGAGATGACTATATTGGCAAATCATTAAAAAGTTTAGCACTAAATGAATCGCTTCGTGATTTTTAGACAATAATCCCTTAAATGCTTAGCGCTACAAACAAGTCATGCTACTCGTGAACGAAGGCTTCAGTTTCAAAGGCTATAGTAACTTGAGTATTTAATTGGATGAGGCTAAGCCCAAACATACTTGATTGGAGTTTGGAATTATCAAAAAGAAATAAAAATAACCCGGACTCTAACCCAATCTTTATTATTACTATTATTTTGTTTGGTCATAATAACCCCATCATCTATATGAACACAATGTCCTATCCCAGTGTCTTTTTCACCCCAATAAAAACACAAAAGAACTGGAAAAAATGAAACAGAAAAGTTCAAACAAATTTAAAAGAAAGAGCATAAATTGTCCAAATCAATACCGCAATTTCTAATCAAAATTAGTCGAATGACTATATCGGTAAATCAGTCAAATATTTAGGACTAAATGGATCCCGTTCATGATTTTTAGACAATAATCCCTTAAATGCTTAGTGCTACAAACAAGTCATGCTACTCGTGAACAAACTAATGCTACTCGTGTTTAGTTTCAAAAGCTTAAGTAACTTGAGTACTTGATTGGATGAGGCTAAGCTCAAACATACTTGATTGGAGTTTAATGGTCAACTAAAATTGGAATTCATCAAAAGTCAATAAAAATAATCTGGACTCTAACCCGATCCTTATTATTACTATTATTTTGTTTGGTCATAATGACCCCATTGTCTATATGTACGCAAAGTCTTGTCTGAGTGTCTTTTTCACCCCAACAAAAATGCAAAAAAAAAAAAAGGAAAAATGAAAAAAAAATGTGAAACAAATTTTAAAAAAATTGCACAAATTATCCATGCAAATACCAGTCGTCCCCACGTGAGACGCCAAATATTCTCGTCAGCGATTTCTACCCAAAATTGATCGAATGACTATATTAGCAAATCCATAAAATGTTTAAAACTAAATGGATCGCTTTCATGATTTTTAGGGCACGCATGGCAATATTTTTGCTTCTAGAAATCAACTTTTGACCAAAAATTGATTTTTTAAATTTTGTTGCTTTTTCAAGTGGCTCCAAAATTACTTATAATATTAAAAAAATATTTCAAAAGTAAAAAAATAAAGTTGTGTAACCAACGGTTCCCACTCCGAAATTACGTTATCAAACAATTTCTGCTCCAGAATCACTTTAGAAAGCGGAATTTTTACTCTAGAAATATTGTCATGTGCACCTTTAGACAACAAACAAGTCATGCTTCTCGTGAACAAACTATGCGGCTCGGCTTCAGTCTCAAAAGCTTTAGTAACTTGAGTATTTGATTGGATGAGGCTAAGCCTAAACATACTCGATCGGAGTCTAATGGCTCGATTGAGATTGGACTTCATCAAAAGGCAATAAAAAGAAGCCGGACTCTATCCTAACCCCTATTCTCATTACTATTTTGTATGGTCATAATGACTCCATCGTACGTATTATATGTTCGCAATGTCTCTCGTGTAAGAGTCTTTTTCACCCCCCACAGAAACACAAAAGAACAAGAAGGAGAGACTTCGATCCCTCTCTGAAAACGGCAATTTGGTTGGCATTGCATTCAAGATTCCTCATTTGGATCTTCTCTCTCAGCAGCCAATCTCCGAAAAGCATTGATCCCTTCTCTTCAGTAAAAAACAAAGAATTGCCCCCACAAAAGAAGGAAAAGCTTTCAGATTTCCCACGCGTTGGTTAATTTTGGCCTCTACTCTGCTGTATGTACCCCCGTTTCTCTGTTCCCACGTAACCCAAAATGCCCAGCTCCGCGACTGTTGTTCACCAACCAAGTATTAATGCTTTTCCGCCGTCTTCTCTTTCAAAGGTCAAGTCTTCGCGGCTGAATCCCATTTTGGCGTTCGATTCTCGCCGCTTGAAGTCGATCGGCCATTGTGGGTCTGGCTCGAGCGCGCTCGCTCATGGACAAGACAGGGTCTTGAACCGAAGGCATATGGCTGAGACCGCAAGAGCTGCTTCTTTTAGGAGTGGCAGTGGCAACGGCGAAGACATTAGGATTCTTGAACAGGAAGGTTTTGTTAATGAGTCGGCTGGTTTCGTGGCTGGTGGTTTGGAATCGACTCTCAATCGTCTGGTTGGTGCCTTCTCCGTTTGGTCGTTTTGGTCTCGAAAATATGCTGATTTTGTTGCCTTTTTTGAAAAAATTGCTGTTTGCGATAGGCTGTCTGCGTTTTAGGTATATGAGAACAAGGCTTTTTGATCGTTACAGTTGCCGGGTTCTTCTTTTAAGCCGAGCTAGTTGCCCTATGTGGGTGGTTAATCTTGTGCGTCCCTGTTTCGTATCTCTGTTTGCTTGAAATTTTCTGGTGATTATACTGCCTTCTTGGAGTTGAATTGTCGGGCAAAGCTCTCATCAATCGAAGCCCAATTAAATCTGGAAAAGAACATGTAGTGTAAAAGAGCAAAGTTCTCCATATGTTTTGAAATGTGTTGAGCGGCTATTTCTTTTTCCGTAAAACAGTAGCTTCTTATAGCATGACAGAATGCTATAGGCAGTTGTAGAACTTCCAAGAAAATCTTTGCTGTTGATTGCAGAGCAAGTGGCTTGTTGCTGGTGTTTTTGGTGCCATCATTTTACTGAGGCATGATGCTGAATCTCTGTGGGCTGCTATGGGTTCGGTCCTAAATGCCATACTGTCGGTCGTACTCAAACAAATATTGAATCAAGAAAGGCCAGTATCCACCTTGAGATCTGACCCTGGGATGCCATCTTCGCATGCTCAGTCCATCTTCTTCACAGTTGTGTTTGCCATTGTATCAGGTTATGTCTCGCTCTTTTTACTTTTGGATCGTCTTTTAGGAGAAATAGTCGATGGTTCACTTTGATCGATCCTTGCACTCTCTTAGAGTGAGAAACTTGAGATAACTTTTGCTTCTTCATGGAAGTCTTATGCTTTAATCAGCTAGCATTGTGATGGAGCGTTGTAAAACTTGATGATTGTTTTAACATGTTCTGTGTTGGAAGCAGCATCAGCTTGTGCAAATTCAACAATTTGTTCTTCCTAGAATAGAATTTGTCAACTGGGTCTGAATAGTCGGTCAATGATTGGAACTTTGTTTTCTGCAGGATGATTACATGAAACTTCTCCTGACAAATGCCCTTCATTTGTTACACTGATGACGACTTTTACTCTTTCCTGTAATGGTCGTTGTTTGACCCATCTATATTTTCACATTGGCTTTCAATGGCCAATTTACAGTTTCTTATTAATGAACCTTTGCAGTTTGAACCGATAACTTTTTAATTTCTGACTTAGAGTTTAACCAGGTTTCTTCTCTGGTGTGTGTGTGTGTGTGTGTGTGTGTGTGAGAGAGAGAGAGAGAGAGAGAGAGAGAGAGAGCAACTAAAATCAGTGATCATCTCAGGGCCTTGGTTTTGTGAAGTTCAATATTGTCTAGCTTATTAACATTGATCCATGGTTGCTGTAATTTTGAGATTCTGATGTTGGCTGTCCTGTATGCTCGTGCAGTACGCGAATGGTTTGGAATTAGCGAGGTTACTCTGATTATCAGTGGGCTTGTTTTGGCATTTGGTTCATATCTGGTAAGTATTCCCGTGTTTTTGCTTTTGTCTGGTGTAGTCATGTTTGCAGCGTCAAGAGGTTCGAATGTTTCAACTTTTATCGCCATACATGATCCTAGAGCTGGAAATTTGGTAAAATATATATTAGCCGAAACTCTGAGAAGCTGTATTCTTGTATATGCATACACTAGTGTCAATTTTTTCAAACTCTGTTCAGCCCAATAATACTTATTGTGGCGTTTGAAAGTTCTGTGCAGAGTTTCTTATGCAGAAGCATAGAAACTGTGAGAAGAGAGAAAGTAATATTTTTATTGATAAAACATCATGTATATATATACATAATCAACCCTAGATAACCAAAAGACCATTGTACCCTTTTTATTTCTCTAACACTCCCCCTCAAGCTGGAGCATAGATATCAATCATGCCCAACTTGTTACAAATATATCCTATTCTCCCGGTACCCAAAGGTTTAGTAAAAATATCCGCAAGTTGTTCACCGGTCCCAATATAAGTGGGAATAATCATTCCACTCTGGAGCTTCTCTCGAATAAAATGACAATCGACCTCGATGTGTTTTGTTCTCTCATGAAACACGGGATTAGAGGCTATATGTATTGCTGCCTTGTTATCACACCACAAAACCATAGGAGCCAAAGCTTTAAAGCTTAATTCAGTCAGAATTTGCTGAATCCACATTAATTCACATGTCACTTGTGCCATGGCTCTATATTCGACTCGGCACTGAACGAGCAACAACACTTTGTTTCTTACTTTTCCACGACACTAGATTTCCTCCGACCAAGGTGCAGAGTAGCGATAGTTGATCTTCTATCATTTGGAGATCCCGCCCAATCAGCATTAGAGAATCCCTCAACTCTACTATGACCATGATTATGATAAACAATTCCTTTCCCCGAAGCCTTCTTCAAGTATCTCAAAATTCAAATAATTGCATCCCGGTGAGATGTACGAGGGGAAGACGAAACGGCTTACCACACTAACTGGAAAGACAATGTTCGGTCGAGTAAGCTGTCGAGATAATTCAGCTTACCTACCAGTTTTCTATATCTCTCAGGATTATCAAGAATTTCTCCCGCATCGCCTACAAGTTTAACTCCCTGTTCCATAGGTGAATCAAGAGGCTTTGACCCCAACATACCGTTTCGGTGAGCAAATCCAGGGCATACTTTCGTTGTGACAGGACAATACCTTTCTTTGATTGTGCCACCTCAATTCCTAGGAAATACTTCAACTTTCCTAAGTCTTTGGTCTGAAACTGTTGCTTGAGATAGATTTTTAATTCAGCTATACCAATTGAGTCATCTCCTGTAATGATAATATCATCAACATATACAATCAAGAAAATCCTGCCTCTCCCCGATTGTTTATAAAAGAAAGAATGATCATTTTCACATCTAGACAATCCAAATAAGAGTAAAGCTTCGTAGAATCTTCCAAACCATGCTCGTGGAGACTGCTTCAAGCCATACAATGACTTCTTTAACTTACAAACCAATCCACCAGACTCCCCGAGCAACAAATCCGGGAGGTTGCTCAATATACACCTCCTCATCAAGAGTACCATGCAAGAAAGCATTCTTTACATCAAGCTGAAACAAGGACCGAGTTATATGTAGCAGCAAGAGAGATCAAAACACGAACGGATGTAAGCTTAGCAACGGGAGAAAAAGTGTCCGGATAGTCGACCCCATACACCGAGCATATCCTTTCGCAACAAGTCTTGCTTTTAAGTGAGCAAGAGAACCATCGGGATTGACTTTCACAAGTATACACCCAACGACGCCCAATAGCGGTTTTGCCCGATGGAAGAGGCACCAAGTCCCAAGTTTCATTAACTTGTAATGCCTCCAATTCTTCTTCCATAGCTGTCCTCCAGCCAAGGCTTTGTAATGCCTCAGCTACGAGACTTGGGAATAGGATATTGATCAACAAGTGGATAAAAAGGATCGAAAAGAAGACGACACGTAAGTGTATGAGACAAAGTTTGCAATTGAGTGTTGAGTGTGAGGCACGTATGCCTTTACGGTGAGCAATAGGAAGATCAAGATCGAGTATTACCCGAGGATCGAGATGAAGGTAGATCCGGAGTCGAAGATGACGTAGTAGTGACGGGAGCATTGGGGGATCAATGGCTGCTCGAGAGCGCCGAGTATAAACCTTGAAAGGAGGAGATTCTGGTGCGGATCTTGGTGAAACAGATTGGAGCAGTGACTAAATAATAGTCACATGTAAATCTTCATCCATATCGAAACTTGTGATGGGGACTTCATGATAAGGAGTAGACTCAAAGAATGAAACATCAGCGGTTATAAAGTATTTCCTCAAGGTTGGGGAATAGCAACAATAGCCTTTTTGAGTACGAGAATAGCCCAAAAACATACATTTAATGGCCCGGATCAAGTTTTGATACTCCAGGTCGATGATCACGAATAAAACAGACACAACCAAAAGTACGGGGTGCCAAGGCAAACAAAGGCTGATTAGGAAACAAAGTGGAGAAAGGAATACCTCCTCGTAAAACAGAAGAAGGCATACGATTAATAAGATAGCATGCGAAGAAGAACGAAGATCGGACCAAAAGGCTTTAGGAACCTTCATCTCAAATAACATGGACTCGGTGACTTCCAATAAATGTCTATTCTTCCTTTCAGCTACACCATTTTGTTGAGGTGTATAAGAACAAGAAGATTCGTGAATCATACCACGTTGAGTCATAAAGTCGAAAAAGGTGCGAGAAAAGTACTCTTTAGCATTATCGAACGCAAAACTTTAACATGCACACCAAAGCGAGTATAGATTTCAGAAATGAAGGCTCGAAATATAGAAAACAATTCCAAACGACTTTTCATTAAATATAACCAAGTAACTCCTGGAATAATCGTCAACAAAAGTAACAAAGTATCTAAAACCCAAATTGGAAACTAAATGACAAGGACCCCAAATATCTCGAATGAACTAATGAAAAAGGTGACACTGCTCTTTTATTGACTCAAGGTGGGTAACCGACACGATGTAATTTGCCAAGTTGGCATGATTCACACTCTAAACTAGAAAGAGACTGAAAACTAGAATCCAATTTACGAAGACTCTGCGGTGAAGGATGTCCAAGACGACAATGAATCGATGTAGAGAGGCAATCTTGGGGCAAGCAATGGAAGGAGCATCGTCAAGCACATACAGCCCCCGTCTCTCGTCCTCTACCAATCGTCTTCTTTGTAGCCGATCCTGAAAAATACAAGAATCGGGGTAAAAAGTCACCGAACACCGAAAATGTTTGGTTAATTTACTAACGTACATGAGATTGAAAGGAAATTTTGGAATATAAAGTACTGAGGATAATGATAAAGAAGGGGTTGGATGAATTGTACCAATTCCCCGAACTTGAGAAGATGAACCATTAGCTAAAGTAACAGTGGAGGATGATGAAGTAAGAGAGGAAAATATACCCGAAAGACTGACATATGATCGGATGCCCCGAATCAATGATCCAAGGGCGAGAATTAGCTGAAATGCACGCAGTAGCATTACCCGTCCGAACTAGAGTAGCAGTGGAAGAAGAAGTGGGCTGTGAAATCCGAGAATGGCTGTACCGTGCATATTCCTCATCGACATAACCACTACATTGCCTTGGGAAAGACGTGGTAAGGACAAAGAGTCGGTGCACGATGCAGCATTTGCAAACCGTTGTTGTTGCCCTGGTCTACCATGTAACTTGTAGCAAAATTTTTGAATATGGCCAGGTTTTCCACAATAATGACAAGTCCGAATAGTCCCCGAGCTCTCGGTAGAAGTTTGGGACTGTCCGGGAAAGCTGTCTTTGTCCTTGGCCTCTTCCTATTCCCCGTGCTTCGACCACCACGGCCACCACGACTGTTATATCCTCTACGATTTCCTTCATCACCCCTACCTCCACCAGTTCGATATTGAGAGACAATAGCTGAACTATCAACCACAATTGTGTTGCTTTGAGAATGACCACGAGATACCCGAAGAACTCGAGCATATGTATCACGAAGTGACGCAATAGTCTCTCCTCCAAGAATCGAGACCGAACGTAATCATAAGCCGGACTAAGACCACCTAGAAAATTCATCACAGCCAATTGTTCTCTTTGTAGTCGCATTTGTTCAGCATTAGACGAAATAGGAAGAAGAGCATTCAATTCCTCATACATTTTATTAAAATCAGCAAAATACTGATCAATGGAACGCCCCTTGATCTCGGATCGGTGGAACTCTGTGATAGTTCATATATCCTCGAAATATTGTTCGCGCGCAGTACAACACATCTAAATACTCCCATAATTCCTTGATCGTATCAATGTGAGTTACCAAGTCTACAATATTACTCTCCATAGAGTTCAAAAGCTGACCCATCGGACGTGCATCAATAACATCCCAACTTGCATCATTAGCGGGCTTAGTGCCGGTCAAGTGTATGTGCTGATTTCTACCTGTTAAGACGAACTTAACAATCTTCTTCCATTGCTGAAAGTTGGTAATACCCTCAAGTTTCTTGTCGGTAATTCGAGAAGACGAAGAGGAAATTACCTCGATTGTCACCTGTACCACTCTTCTCCGGATCAGCCATTGTTATGAATGAATACTTTAAATCAACTCCAACAACTCAATAATTTCACGAAATCAGCAAATTCTTCACAAAGTGTCACAACTACAAAAAGCCTCAAAATATCAGCCAAAGAAGCCACAATCCACAAATTTCACAAAATTTCACCTACTCACTGTGCATCACAAAGCACCCAAAATTCAATCCCAGACCAAAATAAGCCAAAAAACAGCACCAAACTTCAATCCCAGCAGCCACATTAACAAGATACCACCAACAAAAGCCAGGATTCCAGAAGAACCAGCTGCACCAATCACCACATTCTCGACAACAAATCAGCACCAATACAGTAACATCTACGAAATACCTTCAAATACGCAAGCATCACGCCTGACCAGAGTACATATTCGCTGCACAGAACCTTCAAACAGCAGCCATCGGGGTTCGTGTGACCACAAGGAAGGGTCGCACCTCAACCAACGAGGTCAGAAGATGCCGGGAATGGATCGCCTAGCCTAGATGACTTCAAGTGACGCCCAAAACAGGGTAGCCTGGCCTGAGCGACCTGTGCGACGTCAGGCAAGGGGTCGCCGGGCCAGGGCGACGCCTGACAGAGAGTCGCCGGGTCTGGGCGACGTCGGATCTGGTGTCGTATGTGGAGTATTTTGACTGATTTGGTGTCGTATGTGGGTATTCTAACGTTAGAAGGAGTCGTACGTGGAGAAGATGAATTTAGGGCTCGATACCATGTGAGAAGAGAGAACGTAATATTTTTATTGATAAAACATCATGTATATATATACATAATCAACCCTAGATAACCAAAAGACCATTGTACCCTTTTTATTTCTCTAACAGAAACAAATTGCAAGTGTTGTACTGATGTGTGAAGTAGTTCTCAATTCTTAGGTAGTCAATTTATGTTAGGATTTTTCTCAACTAGGCTATGGTTTCATTTGGTACACTTGAGTTAGAAATGTCACGTTAATTAGGTACTAAATCTCACGCACGTGGTATAGTTCCAAATTTCTTGCAAGACTGGAAGTCTGATCGAGTTTCATGGAATTGCATGATAACGCAAAATTTTCAAAGAAATGTACCCCTCAGCTGTATAAAAATTCATTTTAAACGGTGAAATCACAAAGAAGCAGATTTTTTAGTTTTCCAAATCTATCTCAAGTCTAACTCTTACTCATGAAGTGAAGAGGATTCTGAACTATAAACTGTGCCTGCTATAACCATCTTTTACCTTATTGAAAAAATTCTTCCTTGGAGTGCTGAATTTTCTTCTAAATTTAAACTGAGAATGTTGCAGGATACTGATATCTATACCGTAACTTGTTTTGGCAGTCATGGTTACGGGTCTCGCAGCAATTAAACTGAGAATGTTGCAGGATACTGATATCGATACCATAACTTGTTTTGACAGTCATGGTTACGGATTTCACAGCAACTTCATACAATCAGCCAGGTGGTCGTGGGCGCCTTCGTGGGGTCAGCTTTCTCTGTGTTGTGGTTTTGGTCTTGGAGTGCTTTCATGCTGAGAGCTTTCCAATCATTTTTGTGGGTTAGAATCATGGTTGTTCTGGGTGCGGCTTGCTTGTGCCTCGGGTTTCTTTTGTTCGTAATTCGGTACTGGCTTCGTGATGAAAGATGAAATTCGACCTATGATTCTAATGAGACGATTAGATAAATTCACTCCATAGCTGGCCCCCTCTCTGCACCATGTTAGGAAAACCCGTTGGGAAATTCATCCTTTAGCCTCAATGGTTGAATGCACCAAAAGCAACCTACCAGCTACGTTCTGAGTTGCGATCTGATCTATCAACTTCGTAGACTCCAACGAATGGTGTTTTTGTGTTATGCTCGAATCCAATGCGCCTCCACCTAACTAAATAGTGGTGTTGAGACATGTTCAACACTAGTGTAGAACGGCAATAAGACTTAGCTTGGACGAGCTTAAACCAGTCTTAAAGATGGGCAAACGCACGTGATGCCAACCCTACACTTCGTAACTACTTTGGCTGATGATATGCTCATTAGGAACACCTGACAAGTATCCGTCTGATTAGAGTTTAGACAGCAAATGATGACTACCATCTATCATGCGTCTCGGTCAATTTTGATTAGAAAGGAGGGGAAATTGGAGCAATTCTAGTTAGTCGAACGAAAGAACATATTTTTGGAATTACCATTCCATCCTACGAACCAACCGAAGGACTGTGTACTACTCTGTTTGATTTTCGGGAAATAGCTATCCTATTGCTGCCTTATTCAACTTCGTGACCCAAATCGTGTGCGAACTCAAGATATTTCGTTTACACATAACGTCTTAAAAGTTTCTTGAAACAACTGCCTGAAGACCTTGACCAGCCACTCTAGCACATAATCCTTCCACAATTTTTCTAGAATCGCGGCAATAACTAGTAAGAATCCGTACTATTGTCCTGTGCTGAAACTTTCCTTCAAAAGCCACATTTGGCCACCTGAAGCACAAGATCTGGGTGCGGTCTCTTAAAAATAAGCACACCCTTCATCAGCCTCCAGATGGTGCATTGCAACAGCATATGTTTCCTGTATTATTTGTCGGACGAAGCATCAATAAATTTCCAAAAACCATATTCACAGAGCAGAGCACCCTTCCCTTTTGCAACTTTGTTAAGTCAGAAGGAGGGATTCACTGTTTGGCTTCATTACTTTGCGCAGTAGCCAGAGAATGGCTAGTGGTGGTGGATCCTTGTCCTGTTGGGAGGTACGACCACACCAACACTGCAGTGCCAAGTGAAATAACACCTGCTATAGAACGCCAGATCCATCTCTGCCTCCTTTTCCTTCTTTGCGTGAGTCGCCGAGCCATCTCTACAAAATGCAGAAGGAAACAACTATCAACTTAATTGCCTCATCTCACTTGCTTCTCGCCAATATTTAGCAACTGTTTGCCAGCGTTGACGTGTTGCACCCATTACACAAATAAAAGAACAATCTTGTGTTATGCCTTATCATTGAATCATAATGAAAACATTAGATAGTTCTGCGTAGTAGTCAATCTGGCGCTGCAAGTCGCGGTGGTAATTATAAAGAAAAACATGATGGTCATATCCACCATTGTTAGAAAGTTAATTCTTTAAAAGATTCAAGATGGTTGAGGCAGTGGATGTAACACGAGCAACAAAATCAAGGAACATGATGTGCCTGTTGGCCAATCATGTATTCCCATTTCAGTGAGTTGCATTGAAGCAATATTAAG
This sequence comes from Rhodamnia rubescens, assembly GCA_021437795.1. Lineage (NCBI taxonomy): Eukaryota > Viridiplantae > Streptophyta > Magnoliopsida > Myrtales > Myrtaceae > Rhodamnia > Rhodamnia rubescens. The sequence continues at coordinate 5,060 of JAILYA010000063.1, read as the reverse complement.
GATTTTACAATTGACATGTAATTCTCTACCTATAGGTTGATGGTCTCTACCAAGTTAACAAAACAGAATGGCTAACCCATCACTCACCATTCATATTATCCATGTTTCTTCCCTTACACGGCGAACATCACCGAGCAAATGCCTTGGAATTGGAAGTTAGGACATTCTAGTAATGACTTCAAGATGCAAGCAGCAGAGATGGAAACATATTACGAAGGCAGGATGCAGAATGTAAAGATGCTAATTACTTTAAAAACAGAAGAAACGCCTAAAAATTAAGCAAAGCTATTGCATGATAGAAAATGCATCTATAAGAATATCCTTAACATCACATGTAACAGATGAAAACCAGATCCCTGATTCTTCTAAAGATACGTATCACAAATCATAAATGAACGAAGGCATAAAAGTGGGAAGGAATCTCACCAAAATTTTCCTGGTTCCTCTGGGACATCTTATGATTCACAGTCTCGTAATAATTAAGCCGCTCCAACAATCGGGCAATCTCAAAATTCTTTTCCTTGACCTGAGCTTCCACCTCCAACTCCACTTCTGCCTTTGCAATGCCCCTCCCAATAGCATTTGATACAAAACGAGCAAGAAAAACTCGTTGCGACAACTCTTCAAGAGAATCGACATCCAACTGTTCACATGCCATGTCTGGACATGCATGCAGTGTCAGTCCCATGGATGATAGCTCATGCTTGATCCTATGCCACTGGCTTTGCAAATTGACCAAAGCTTCCTCTATTTGCTTGCGCTTCTCTATTTCCATCAATAAACTCAACCTAATCTCACGTAATTCCTCCTCAAGATCACGACAAGAAGTCAGCACTCCTCCCTCAGATGATAACTCTAAGAAAGAAAGAGAAAATGGGCTCATTTACCATGTGATCAAATAACAGCAAATTTTAAGGACAATCACACTGATTTCTTCCCAATAAAACGACTAGCATCAGCAGCCAAAATCTATTTAGAAAGATTAAAGGAGGTTACAAGAAGGTCAACCCATGAACATTGCACCCAAGGGCGTAAAGTAACCCCCCACCTCCCAAAACAAAAGAAGAAAAAGGCCACTCTGCCACCAGAACACATGGGTACATATTTTCATTGAGGCACATTCACACAAACACACAAAATACAATTCTAATAGAAACAAGAACATGGTTACATATTTTCATAAATCAAATGGACGACATCTTAGGCAAAAATTCTCGAACAACATACACAAAAGAAGAGAGAACTTAAAACCTGAAAGTAATCATAAAAAGATGCATGAGAGCTAAAGTACCTTCCCAAGCATCAAAAAATTCTGTCACAGGAGTTTCAAACTTCAGAGAATATTCTGTTGTGCCATTTTCTGCTGCATCAGTGTTACCTGTATGACAAAAGGAATCGCAAGGATGGCAGATATTTTCACTGTTCCCCTCAATTTCAGCAGCCAGTGTAACAGGCTTAGCAGAAACATTTTCCTCCACAACTTGGCAGCTCAAACTACCAGTTCCAGCATCCAAAACCCTGTTCTTGAAGTCCTTGCAGCTTGCGACTTCACTTTCATCAACCCCAATTGCAAGACAAGAAGTTTCTGAATCTTTCATGTTGCCATTGGACTTCTCTTCATCTACAACCTTGTGGTGAGATGAAGCACTGTCCAGTGAGGAACTCTTCAGGAGCCTTGGCCCACGCCGCTTGTGATTGATGATGTAAGGGGAAGAAGAAGGAAGCGAGGAAGGTGAGTCAAGAAGAGGAGTCACATCAGGAGTGGCATACAGCGATGGCGTTAGCCGAGGCAGCTGAATGCTCCTTTCAATGGACGGCACACTGTTACGTCTCTCTAGCTTCGACTCCAAAACTGGGTTGGGCTTTGGTGGCTTAGCATTAGGAGCAAACCTCGAAGTGTCCACTGCTTTATCAACTGGTTTAAAAGCCCCAGGTTCCAATAGCCTGTCCAAAGCTATTGCTGTGAATGTCGGCATGGCTCTGCATAACCGAGTAGTTGAATGAAAAGGTCAATATCAACACACATCAACATCAACATCAACATCACCTTTAACCCAAACTAGTTGGGGTCGGCGGTCGTCAATATCAATACACATGCCAAGAGAAATTAAGACTCCAAATTCGATGGACTCTCGCATTAAGGATGCTGGGAAAACTGAGAAAACATTATTCAAATGCCCAGTTTGCTCAGGGTAATGTAGGAATGGATTGCCTTCTGTTTGAGCGTTCTTTACGGTTCGAAAAAATTAAAGTACAAATTACTGACTCGTCTGGACTCTTGCAGCTCGTCTAAAACTCAAAAAATCAAAGCAACAAGAACTCCACAGTCAACACAGAGGGCTCCTCCTAGCAACGGCACCTTCAAATACATTCACCGAGGTGGCTGTCAAATGAACAGTGAGAAACACGACCTCTGATCCGATGCCATTGTTCCAAGATCTAGGAAACATAACAAGGAAAGTATGGATTCTAACTACCAAACTATTTGTTTCCTAAGACAAAGTGACGATCGCGAAGGCCCCGGATCAACCAAGTCGTCCGCCCAAAATCGGCGACATCCGACGAGAACAAGAGAGAGACAGAGAGACAGAGACAGAGACAGAGAGAGGGACAGAGTAACCACATATCTCTCATTTCATTTCACCACCACAACACACTGCGCGCAGTCTCGTCACCGCACAGCTCAAACACGAAAAACAGAAGTGTTCAAACTGAAAAATAATATGCATTGCTGTGTTCTTTTACCCTGAAGCTCGCCTCCCAAACCCTAGGCGAAGAGGAGAGGAGGCAACGGCGAGTCCGGACCGGAGAGATCTCAAACCAGCTTCGGCGACGGCGTAATCACTCTCGTCAATGAAAACGGAATCCGAAGCGCCACCAGATCGAAGACGCGACTCTTCATGCTCTCTCTATCTCATTTCTGTTGCTGGCCGCGCAAATATTTCGAATGCGCGATCTTTTGCTGTTTGTCAGCCACCGCTCTTTTTCCCTTCCCTCCTAATCCTTCTGCGGCCGCTCGCTGCGAAATCCCGATACTGCCCTTGGTTCACTGGGCCCGTTGCGGGGAAAGCAGAAGGAGAGCGTGGACATTTCCAGCGCGGCGGAGTTTGTGTGCGTGAGGCGGGAGCGGAAATGGACAGCCAAACGACGTCGCTTCAAGGGAGATTTCCTAGCATGAGGCAACTTCCAAAAACGGCACGACGTTGGCCGAGATTTCTGGTGGGATTTGACTTCAGTCAAAGAAGAGCGATTCTTTACCATCGTGAACCGTTAGATCCAGCCCGGGCGCGCGGTCGTGGTGACGTGGCATTCCTTCGGAGCTATTGCATCAGGATGACGTCATCCAAAATCTCCATTCTCAGGCAATCCCTTGTTTCCCAAAGCTCTATTGTAAGGCGAGGAATGCAATTTCAAAGGCCTATTAATCCCCTTAAAATTTTGATTCAATCTTAATTAGGCCTCAAACTTTTCTTATCTAAAAAAAAATCACAAACTTTCCCTATATTTTCAAATCTATCACCGCATCTAAAATAATCACTTTCGCTTCAAAATTATTGACATCCACAACAATTAAAGGTTCAATGTCGAAAACCTGCGATTTTTTATCAACACTCTTACCTTCATATAGCACAACAAGAACCTACGAAATCGATAGCGGTTTTTGGAGGCGGGACATATTTGGGGCTATAGTGAAAGTTGGTTTTTTTTTTCGTACAAAAAAAAATTGTATTGAACCTAAATCTTGGGGTCATGACTAGGATGGGAAAAGCACCAAGAAAGTCATAATCTTATTATATTAGCATCGATTCAAGTCCTAGACCTATCATGTACCTATCGCAATGGTGCCAATTGAGTTTATATGATCAATTTTAGTGAAAATCGCTAACCTATCCTACGAGGTACGACCCGAGGCTATCGTAGATACTTTTTAATAATAATTCCATAATTTTTTATTTTTTATAATTTTGCTGATCTTTTTTCTTTTTCGTTCTTTGCTTCTTTTTTGCTATAGGGTTGCACCAACCCTTGCCGATTTAGGCACCATGGCCTTGCCCGAGGCCGCGGCTACCTCACTCCTTGCCCTAGGTCTTGCAAGGCTCGCCATGGGTTATACCATGGGCGGGTCACTAGCAAGTGCTAATGATTTGCTTGATCGCCGAATCACGATCATGAGCCCGATATATCAAATTTGGTTTCCAAACACATCCACCCGCAAGATCCATCGTGAACTTGTTTGTTGGTAATGGAAGGATTATAGTTATTGGTAGGGAATCTAGTCTTCGATCTTCATATACAGTACATTGCGTAAAACGTCAAGAGATGCGCAAATTCAAGCGCGAAATAGCGAAGGATGAAAGTAAAATAAGAACGCGAAACACGATATACGTGGAAAACCTAAAATAGAAAAAAACCAGAGGAGAGAGAGAGGTTTCACTATTTTCAATAACGAGTACAAGCGTACAATCAAAGATCTAAAATCTAACAAGAAGAAATAAAAAACAAAGAGTTTCAAATGTAAGTAAGCAAGTGTTGCAATATAATATGCAACATATCCTTTTTATAGCCCCTCTAAAAAACCCTAAAACAAAATGAATTGTCCATCTAATTTAAAAGTCAAAATACAACAAATCTCCATCTCGACTTCAAATCTTCATAAGAGCATTTTACCAAACGCCACAAGACCTCTCCAAAGATTCCATTAAGAGTGACCATACAAGGTCACCCACCAAACAACGGAATCTACAACGCACACCCTTAAGCCTACGCAGCGTACTCGATGTAGGAAATAAGGGATGAAACGCCATCAACTCCGCGTACTCAAACGATGAGAACACCAATCAAGTCCAAACAATACTTGAACTTACTCAAAGGAATTGATTTGGTCAACATATCTCGCGGATTGTCCCGTCGTAAGTACTTTCTTCATTGTAATTGTACCCTTAGCCACCTCATCACGCACAAAGTGATAACGAATGTCGATGTGTTTTATTCTCTCATGATACGCACTTTGGTTATTGCAAAAGATAACAAGGGCTCCCTCCTACTTTATCCCAAGTTTT